>JAUPFP010000012.1:4145959-4768459 GCA_036925085.1 Brachycybe producta | reverse complement strand
TCTCAGGAGAAAGATGTGAGCTCAACCGCAATGGGTCACATATCATGTGATATACGATTAGGCAAACTTTTACACATTTGGGGGGGGGGGTTATAACAAAAAAAAAGAATTACTTGGCAAGACCTGTAGGAAACAATCAAAGGCTTTTGAAACATTCTGATGTAACAATTTCTAAGAAATATAATAAACTATATAGGAAGTTGGACGTTGGAAAAAAGAAGAAGCAAAAAAAAAAAACCTCCCCTGGACTCCAGCTGTTACCTATTACCTTCTTTCTTATAACAGCAAAAAGTAATAAAAGAAAATCTGGTCAAATGGCAAAAAACCCTATATAAACAGAGTTACATACAATCATGAGAAGAAGAAAAAAAAAACATAAAATGAATTCAAAGCAAAAATGGTGTTTTCCTTTCAGTCCTATTTTTGTTGGAAAAAATAAAAATATACTATCTAGCGCGCGCTGTAACAGATTTTACTCAAAACTGCAAAATTCACTATTGAACGCAAAACGATGAAGTGAAATTTTTTTAGTGTTTCACCATAATAGCCAATATTGAGATAGGAAAAGCCACCACCACCACCACCAACACAGCACCTCAAAAATATAAAATGTTTATTTAACAAAACGGTGCAGCATTATGTTGACCGACTTTTAAAAAAAAAACATTGAAAATTTTTAAGTTTTCTCACAAATGCAATATTTTTGTTGGTATTTTATTAGTTGAAAATTTGATATATTGTCAAAAAAAAATAGTCAATTTTATTTTACTACAGGCTATAACTTCTGTCATAAGCATAATAATGTGGAGTGGATTGCATTTGAGAATGCCTACGTTTGCTGCATAAATTGGGACTTGGTTCTCACGCGAACGACTTCCAAAGAGCTTTCTTTATCTTGATAGCTCAGCAAAATGCAGAAAATATGTACACTACATAAACTATATACATTTTCAATTGTTCATTTCTTCATTTACAAGTTGAAAAATAAGCCTCATGTTGAGATAAATAAACGAAATAAACTAAGGAAAATATTCTAAGCTGAAAAAAAAAAAACTAGATAAAATCATTAGAAACTTGGGAACAGTAATAGTGAGATAGTAACATTAAACAATCACCCCGTGATTTTTCACGGGTTTCGATCGTTTATCCTTGTGGGTTTTC
Source organism: Brachycybe producta (assembly GCA_036925085.1). NCBI lineage: Eukaryota > Metazoa > Arthropoda > Diplopoda > Playtdesmida > Andrognathidae > Brachycybe > Brachycybe producta. The sequence goes on along the minus strand of JAUPFP010000012.1, from coordinate 4,767,298 downwards.
ACCGGGTTTCACAGCTACTTCCTAAATAAAATTAAGTGTTCAATAAAACTAATAAAATATCGTTTTCACAATCTCATAAAACATATTGCATATTTACTACATTAATTAATTCGAACCAATAAATAGGCGATACATAAAATTACGATGGTCAGTAACTCACTGGCTGAAGTTCCTAAAGTAAATCGAGGATATTAAATCATGCGCGAAATAATAAAGAGTTTTCAAAAGTAATTTCTCACCCCAAATCAGTTTTTCGCTTCCTAAACAATGCAACAAACTTATAAAAGATTGCATGAAATGTAATCAATTGATAACCCACCAATGTGGTCACACTATGTTAAAATCATGAAATATTTCATTTTTACAAAAGTTCCCGTTAAAAATAAATTCTTTTCAACAGCGAGTGCTTACAATAATTGCATAAAATAATGTATCACATACATTCCAGACAACTCATACCACAACTAACGCTTACCATGGATAAAGTATACCACGGACAACACATACCACGGACAACAAATATAACGAACACTTACCACGGATAATGGACACCATGGATAATGCATACCAGAGACAATGCATACCAAGGACAACACATACCACGGGCAATGCATGCTACGGACAATGCATGTTATGGGCAACGCATGCTACGAGCCAGTGGCGTAGCTAGGCTTGGTTGCGCCCTCCCGCCACTTAAAACTTTTCGCCCCCTTACCTTCCTCTCCACATAGCCCTCATACTGGGTGGGGGTACTATTTTGATGAACGGCGGAACAGGTGTGAACAACAGGTAAAAGAAATGTAAAAAGGTAAAGAAAGGTAAAGAAATGAAGCTTGTTGCAAGGGGTCTGGTGGGCGCAGCCCCCCAGTTTTTAAAGAATTATTAAAACAAATGTGTCCATTGTTCCAACCGTTCTTTCCGTTAATCAAATTAGGAAACAGGAGGCTGGGAGGCTGCGCCCTGAACCACCCTGGAACAAGCTTAATTTAACTAAACCTAACCTTCCGACTGTTCCTACTATTCCTACCGTTGTTCCACCGTGCCCATTGATCTCTATGAAGATTTCCTGGTGCAAGTATGTAGTTTTTAAAAGTAAATATTAACTGAAAGTCGATTTATTTTCGAAATTAACTGAATAAATTACACGAGCGATGTGGAATCACTCGCGTAATTTATTAAATTATTTTTGAAAATACATAATTTTCATTTCGTTTTGTGCACCCCCCAAACCTCATGCGGCCCCCCCCCGCAATTGCGGGTCTTGCAGTTGCCTAGCTACGCCACTGCTACGGGCAACGCCTACCACGGACAATGCATACCACGATTCTTTGATAGAATGTATTTCATAGAATGTCTGATAGTACATGGGTTTTACCACCAGGGGCCCACGTTTCATGAAAATTACAAGTCACATATTCACCAGTGATTTTGTAACAACCTGCGAAAAATAGAGGTTACAAGTGTTTCACCCAGATTAAAGTTAAAGACTTGTAAAATAACCAGCTAATTGTCATAATTTCACAAGTAACATGTTTACAGTTAATTCACTCTTGTCATTTTAAACATTTTCACAAGTTACAAGTCAACACTAGTGAAAATAATAAAAATTTTCACGCAGTCCAAAGAGTTGGGCAACTTTTTTGAACTATCTATATTGTAGTGTTCATTTCTGGTAATTGTTTAAAATTATAATTTGGAAATCCTCTGACAATGAATCTCCCATACAACCACACCGTCACCGAAGACCTCGAAGATTTATGGTCAGGAGAAATTTGGAGTTTGTCTTATAAACTTGTAGCTAGTTATATTCACAGTCGTAACTTGTTTTTTTCTCAAATGTAAAAACACGTCACTAGGGTTTCCATTACCGGTCACCTTATAGCGCCACCGGTTTTTCGGTAATGCAGCATTATCAAAACCGGTAATAAAGCTAAAAATTTTATAAGCATGTTAAGACAATACTACTTCCTAAAACAAATGAAATACAATATAAATTAACCCACACCACAGTCAAGAATATCCCACTATATGAAATAGTGTTAGTTAGCCTACAGTATAATCCATGAAGGAACACAAAATAAACCATTCATTTGGCTGTGGGTGTCAGTCTGTCAGACAGTAAATTTTTGGAGTTTTTTTTACCGTCGATATTTTCTCCATTTCTCTCCGTGGATTTGCACACACACAGCACAAGCGACAATATATTGTATATTGTATGTGAAAGTTTAATTTCAAACTCAGTGGTTCTTAAATATCGGTCAATTCTTTTATCCAAATTAATACAAAACTTTCTACCGAAAAACCGGTATTGAAAGGTCAATTTATCGGTAATACCGAATGTAACAAAATAGACCGGTAATACTGGTTTAACGGTAACGATAAAACCAGTAATGGAAACCCTAAATGTTAAGAAACTTTATGAAAACGTCTGTATTTGTTTGTATCAGAGTAGCATAGGTATGGGGGTATATAGGGGTTTGAATCCCCACCTCCCCAACGGCTTAAAAAAACGAAAAAAGTAGGTGGTTCGCTCCGGGCGACACTTTTTTTGGGGCATCACCAACGAAAAACAAAAACCGTCTTTAAGATGCCCTACGAAAAAATTATGCAAATTTTTATTTTTTTTGCTCGCTGCGCTCGCAGAATGTATTCTGCAATCCAGCAGTATTTTTTAAGTCTGGAAAACATAGACAATTGAATAAAAATTGATCTTTGATAAGTAATCACTATCGGGTACTGATTTATTTAATAATTTCATAATTAATATAAAATTCTATAAACCATTCCAATCACTGGATATCGATAATATTGATTGGTCCCTCTCAGACCAGAATCCTGGTAGTGCCATTGATGTGTATTGTGTCATGTTTTTCGTGAGGGAGGGGGTAACAAACTCAAGGACCGTCCAGTCCGGCACGAACTCTACGCTACTGATTTGTATACTTGTTGTTACAGATACCCATAAGTTGTGAAATTATGACTTTTTGACTTGTAACTTTCGTAAAACGAGCCCCAGATTTGGGGATGGGAGACTCTTGCCATGAAGCAAGGTTTTTATAATAAACTTTTAACAAGTTTCTATTCAAATCCTGCAAACACCAAGCCTAATTTTATGCCTACACAATGCCAGTCCTTATTTGTTACGTTTTTTTACTGTATAATTGTTATTTACAATCATCTCCAAGCATATATTTATTAAGTTCCAAGTTTTGACATGTTTTTTTTTTACAAAAATACAAAAAAAAAACCTTTTGAAACATTTTCAATTATAGAATACATGCAAGTGAGTTTCTGCAGTCTTTGCCAAAATAAAAATTATAACTTTGTTCCCTTTCATAATCCGCAAGGAACAGCAAGAGAGGAGCTCACCACCACACAAATATAAGCCCTATATCACAGAATAATAATAATAGTCAACTGTTATTTTTGCCTAGAATCATCATAAAAATAGATTGCCGACAAATGCTAATTTTATTCAAATTGCTTCATATCTAATGTGCAAGAAGAGTACAATTTAAATGACGTCATGCTCCTCCAAAAACCAATTCATGGAAAATGACACAAAAAAAAACCGAAGAAGAAAAAAAAAATTCTATATAAAGTCAGCAACAAATTTCAATGCATCATTTCCCTAGGTTTTGTCTGTTAAGGTTTTGGGCTTTCAATAGAATCTGAGGCACATTAGTGACGAAGCATATAAAATTAATTAATAACTCTTCAAAAGAGTTGAGAGGAAAAAAAAGATGATAAAAGTTAATATGAATGTTTGCGTGTTATGTGTGTAATGTGTGTGCCTTGTCTCATTTTGTTTTACAAGTGCAACATATATCCATATCTCAGATTCAAATCTAATCTGTCACATCGAAGTAATGGTGCAAAGCCAATAAAAAAAAAACCCTGCGTGCAAAATTTATGTTTTGATATGAATATAAATATAGGTTTTACTTAGGTGTGTGTGTGTAAGGTCCACTTTATTCCACACACACGATATAAAGTGGTCAACATTCATTAATATAACCATTTCATTATTCTCGGTTCATCGAAATCGAATTTAACTCCTGGTTATACCTTAGACTATTACATTTCTGGACTGGCAACTTCCTATGTTCTCCATGTTAAAGCGTTGAATGCCTGGTCTAAGGCAAAAATGAAGCTAGCTCCCTCTGGTGGCATTATTTATGCGTAAAATTTGAGTGAAAGTCTCGTTTTTTTGCAAAGGGGACGACATTGGGGATGAATCATGTTCTGTATGGCAAGCCATTTTAGTTCTTCCACGTTTTACTGGATTTTCAGATTTTAATTCTATTCTATTCTGGGAATCCAGTAAAACGCGGATAAAACAGTAAAATGGTTTTCCATATATACGATCTGTTGTAAATCTGGATGAATCTTAGCAAATCTTAGTAAATCTCGTAAACAGTGACTATCGCACTTTTTATTTTGTTTTAAAATATAAAAAATTCTATTTTACAATAAACAAATTGGGTTTTGAAACGGCGGTTAGAGCCCAGCCCCCCCCCCCCCCCCCCCCGCCATGCCAGTGCCTGGGGGCTTTAGTGATTTTTGCTGTATTTATAAAGTGAAAAGACTGTACACAAGTTTCTGAAGTTTGTCGAGTGAAATATACATAATTGGTATTTCCAAAATTGGGAATGGGGGGAGGCAATTTCCCCTCTTCCCAATTTTGGAAATAACAATTATGTATATTTAACTTTCTTTAATAAGGACTTAAAAGTGTTGAATTAAAAGCACATCGAACTTAGTCAACAATTAAAACATTGTCTCTAATGTGTCGTGGGTTGATTGTGATCACGCTTGGCTGCAGCCAACAATAATGTCATCTAATTCTAATGTACATATCCTTATTTCCTATGTCTTATTATATACAGCTCAAGTATTATTAATGAATAAACAAAAACCACAATGAAATTTGCATAATAACATGTATTGACACGTTTGTTTTTCTTTTCTTAATATCCCTAATAAAATTAAAAGAACAGCAATATAAAGCAGCAATGTAACAGCAATGTAAATCATCAAAATGCTGCCTGGATGCATGTAGGAGGTGCAAGCACATTTATATATGCAGCACACACACACTGTAATTAATACAATTACAAGTCTTAAGCCTCGTTTTCACGATGATAGTTTTCACGACAGCTACTCTCATGAAAGAACTATCGCCGTGAATACGAGGCTTTAGTAAATGTATTCCTATACTGTATTATGTACGTGCATTCTCGATAGTTGCGCTGTCATGAGGGCAACTATCGCGAGAATTATCGTGCAGACCACTTGATAGTCACTATCACACTGTCGCGATAGCACTAGCACACTATCTCATTTGACTAGATAGTTGATAGTACTATTGCGACAGTGACAGTAACTATCATGATTAATATCACCATACATACAAAACTGTCGCAATAGAAATAGTTGTTGAGTGACCACTTCTAGAGAAATATCCACTTTGTAGGAAAATTTGGCTTCTGGAGGGGAGAGAGGCAACATTGTTGTTGACTCAAATACATTTCCTAACTGCTGGTGTGTTTTGAGCTGTCAAACATCCTCACTGTCATGACAGAACTATCACGATACTTCAAGACAGCATGACTTCATGACAGCTACTCTCAAGAAAGAACTATCGCCGTGAAAACGAGGCTTAATTTTCAGTGAAAACGAGGCTTAATTTTCAGTAATAATTATTTGATTACAAAAATGGCAATAACATGATTATATATTATTTATTATTTATATTATTATTATTTATATTATTTATTATTTATTTATATTATATATTATTTTTTTAGAAAATGTGTATTTTTACTAGTAGTGTAGCCCGTCCTAGGACAGTAAAATTTACAAAACATCATTTGTACATTTCTTTTTATGATGAAAAATGTTTCATTCCTTGCTACTTTTTAAAGAGACCTCCAGAAATTTGCTCTAAATTGGCATTTGCTCTAAAGGAACATTTGCCCTAAAACCATTTGGTTAATATCTTTAAGATTTAAGAGCCCGTCCTAGGACAGTTTTTATGTTTAATTTAAAATAGTCATTTGTTTGCTTCTTCATAAGGCCTTTATATGATAGTTTTGAATGATAGTTTTTGGAAGTTTCTTCTTTCAAAAATTGCTGTTTCATTGCGGAAAAAATCCCTCTGAAATGCAATAGGGAATCCAAGAAAATGCAACATTGCAATGGTCACAGTGACCATGTGCAGAAAGCAACATACGGATTTACACAATTGCTTTTGTTTTCCGAATTTTCATTACGCTGCAAATAATTTTCTGAGTTCCATTTTGTGGAATTCATGCTTTTGGAATCTTTTTTTCATTGCGTTCTACCAAGGCCTTTAAATTTAAATTAATACTAAACCACCCCTAGGAGGCTTTTTACTGCTCGTTTTTATTTTTATTAAATAAATAGTAAATGTCCACCAGCAGGATTTGAACTACCACATGGGCTATTCAGACACTCACCAATTTTAGGATTATTACATTATAGTTAATATAGTGTGGCAGGACCATAAAGAGGACATTAGGGCCACTCTTACATTAAACAATGTAGTACATTATTGAATGCACCCTCTGCTGTTCATACATACCGTTGATAATAACGTCAAAAAAATGCAAAACATTTATATTTTCGAAATCAAAATTCCCTCCAAATGTACTTACCTAGAAAAAAACAAAAGAAAAACATTAATTAAAAAATTTGTCATCAACTGTTTAATGAGTATTTCTTTAAAATATGAGCAATAAAGACAGAAAAGTTTGACACTAACTTCAGCACTTGGAATTTTTAACAATGACGTAAAATTGATTTTTTGTGTACAGACTATCATGGAGGGTAATTGGTCTAATTTTCGATGGTGTGTTAATTTTGAATCGCATAATTATTGCAAAATACGGTACTCCAAAGATAAAAAACAAAAACAAATTATAATTATTAGGGCTCGGATTTTTATGCAGTATCCAAGCAAATGTTTCTCAATCTGCGGCCCAAGTGTCATGCAGTTGTGAAGTAACAATTCCATTTAGATCAAACAACAATTATGGTTTTTTTTTGGTCAATCAAAAACACTGGTTAAAGGAAGAACCAGAATAACCAGGCACAGCTAGTCTCTAACCAACCTTTTTGATTAGAAAAAGCATAATTTTAGTTGCCCTGCTGATGAAGATAATGATGATGATGATGATTATACTTCATGATTGGCTCTGGGGCCACAGATTGAGGAACATTTGCTTGATAGTGTATAAAAATCCGGGTCCTAGTAACTATGTATTCTGTGGCCAAATATGAAAAAAACTGATAAACAGATCGAATACAAAGCTTGAGACATACATCATACACATGTATGCGCAACCACGGGGAAGGAAAAAAAAAACTACTGTAATAGTCGATTATGCAGGACACCCCACAACACTAGCTAGCTGATGGCTAGTGATAAATGGCTTAATTAAACATGTGCCAGACGTGGAAGCATTCAAACCATATTTTATATATACACTGTACATGTACATATTATGACTGTCTGGTAGACATTACACATATATTACAAAGAGGTGTGGCCTAATTGTGGCAAGCATGCCAAAGTTCTATACCGGACATTGTTTCTACTTGCAAGATAGACACACACACACAAAGTGGGCGATATGAGCCTATTGCATGATATAGGAAGAAGAAAAAAAACAATAATAATGAAGGTTTTACCAAGAAGTATTAACAAGTATTGAGCTATTTGGGCGTGTGTTACTTGAAGAAATCAAACACACATAAAAAAACCATAGGAAAAACGAAATACTGTTGTTAAAAGGCTTACATAGGCATCAATACTATCAGTTTAGCAACTCGGTCAAACTAAAGACATTGATGGATGAAGTGTTTAGTTATATTTGCACTAGATCTATATATGCCCGTATATACATGTAGTGATATTGCTTTCTTGTACACAAACTCAAACACATAGTGATGATGAGTCACGTCTCTGATCAATGTGAAATACTTTACAATGAGACACAACAAAGTTTTGGTAAAAAAAATATTTTAAAAGTTAGTAAAAGATTTCATTCAACGGCTGATTGAACACGCACCCACACACACGAACCAGCACAATGCGCAAAAACCGAAAGACAAAAACATGGGTGCATTTGAGAACGTCCAGCTTTGTGACATTCTAGGAACTTTTCCGCTTCTAACCACATACTTCTAACCCATACTTATTCGTATAACATTCGCTAACCTTTTTTGCTTCACTTAAAGAGATCCCATTACCTCCAGAAATTTATTGTCAAAATATTGTCAAGAATTATTCAACGATTACCAAAACGATTTTTAAAATTTAAAATAAGTGATTAATATAATTAAAAAAAAAATTAAAAATCAGTTGACTTCTTATAAATGAACTTAATCAGACAGATGAGCCACCAAACAACAGACATTGGCAACAAACACTACCCAAAAGTATACTTCTCTACTCGAATTCTGAGGTGTTGTCACTTCACATTACTTTCAATTCAAAGTGCTATGGATTTAATATTTGAATTATTCCACATGGAAGGTTGTATTCAGTTGAATAGGAATAGGGAATACCAATATTTGATTAAAGAATTCTGGAAATGTGAGGTGACCACCTTTGCCACAAAAATGGGGGTGGGGTGGAGACTTTCGTTTTTGAAAATTTAAAATGGTGTCGTTTGGTGACTCAGGAGACTTTGAGTAAGTCTTGACAATATTTTGGAAAAAGATTTCGGGAGATAATGGTCTCTTTTAATATGCATTATCTATGATACATCCTATTCAAGTGTTTACTTAAAATTATCTGGCTAACTTACAGTAGAGGTCGACTTTAGGCACATCTCTACCCCCTATCTTAAGAGGATATGTTAAATTGCCATAGCCAGATTTTGATCCTAGGAAGGGCCAAACAATTTATTGGCAGGGCCAATGGTCTTGGATAGTTTTGTTGGACTCTGTATTTCTCCTTTTTGTAAAAAAAAAAACCAACCTTGGGGTCCCACGCCCCAATTCCTCCCGCTCCCACATCTTCCTTTAGGTCAAGGGGACCTAAAGGACAAATTAATAGCCTTGTCGTTTTGTAAATCAGCAAATGAATACCAGTTGGGACACGGTTTCTTGGGCGTGAGTACTCCGTGCAGGTGTACACAGTTCCAAGGTATAAAAAAGCCCATGGGTTGGACTGGACTTGGATTAGCATTTTTAAATTAAAGACCCATGGGCCTGGTGGGATTTGTGGGCTTTGTGGGCCTTGTGGTCTTAGTGTTCCTGGTGGACTGGGCCAAGTATAAAGTATCATGGGCTGTGTTTGGCTGGGGTGGGATTCACATTTTTTACACAATGTAGGTTTCTAATCCATACAAAAGTAAACACACAAACTTAGAAAGAAAGAAAGAGACAAACTTAATGTCGCCAACTAAATTGATTTTTTTTTGCTATTTTCTAAATTCTCAATATCCCTCATGAGACATCATTCTGTTTACTTCTCAACTACTAAACACAGCAATGACATTAAGAAATAAGAATGGGACCCTCGTAAAAAGATTCATACCATTAAATTTAAAGCATTCTTCTCCCCTCTTTTCTCTTTTTCACGAAAATAGTTCAATTAAAATTAAGAATCCTTCATACACACAAAGAACATGTACTTTCTTACAGTCATTATACAGTAGAACGAGATTTCAAAAAAAAAAAAACAAGTCAGTAATTTAAGACAAAAGCAACAAATAAAATTAAAAATATTTCTTAACTGAGTTCCAAGTAAATCTTTGTTAAACTAATTTTCTTACGCTTAATAAAAAAGCTTAGCTATAATAATATACATTTATTAAATTCGTGACATTCGCTAGTGCAGCAGCTTATATGTCGCCAGCTTGTGGCATCTAATGGAAGTTGTGTATTTAAAGATGCTAACTATACCTTTGCATGACGAGATTTTGTCGGAAGGGGTTTCAAAACTTCAACATATTTGTTTGAAAACGACTACATTCACACCTCTAGTAAAATGAAGACTTAAAGTATAGCTGCCTCATTATAAGAAGAAGCTTGTGACGTCAGAGGAGTGGGCAAATACCTTAAGATTGTGTCATTTTGTCTAATAAAAAGGGGGGGGGGGACAAAAGAAAGCAGAAACTGCTTTTGTTTAAACCTTTGAAATTCAAATGTTTGATTATCATCCGTTTTCTATCACAAACAGGAGGACTACGTCAACTCCTCTGACGTAATAAGCTTATTCTTATAATGAAGCAGATATAGTGATGTCGCAATATTTAAAAAGGAATTGAAATTGGTTTAGAACACACCTGAAGTGGCGATCACACCGGTCATCAAATATTGATGTGAATCTTACACAATTTCTTGCAAAAAAAAAAAAACGAGGATCAGTTATTTCTGTAAAGAGGTGCACAAGAAACCACTGTGACATCCCGTATTAGGAGTGTTTTATTTAAAGGGGTTGTCTCATTATTGCGAATGCTCATTCTGTTCTTAGTGATCGATATCTATATCAATCTCCCTTCTTTCCTCCCTATCCCTCTAAGCCTCTAAATCAGCTGGCATCCACGTGATCACGATGATGTCAGTTGTACTGTCGCTGCTGATACGCGAATTTGTCAATCATGTGATCGTCACGTCATAGAAAAGGGCGAGGACGATCAAGCTAAAATCGAGGGCCAAATTCGAATATCCGCTGTTCTTTCTCAACTGGTCATCAACTCGAAAACATTGATTGCGATTGCTGACTCGAGAAAGGAACAGTCTATGAACCCACTGAGGTTCAAACATAGTTTTTAAGGTTTTTATTAAATAAAGTTCGTTTCTACGTTCCCATCAGCTTCAAGTTTCACATAAACGGTTCTTGGAGTATGGAAATATTTGATAATGAATTACAAACAGACCTCTAAACAGACTTTAGGTTATAACTGACTAACGTTCTGGTAACAATCTAATGACTAACTGTCACAGATGGTAATACGGAATAGTGACCTTCTAATGACATCCTAGCCTATACAGCTCATGGTAAAAAAATCAAGTTTTTTATTTTTTTAAAAAAAGATTTAATTCAGTAGGCTTCTTTTAAATGATCGGCTCATACGTAATCATCAGTTATACACGGTTTACGGTTCACCTATGACTTCAAAATGACACCAAATGGCCTCGAATCAATGCCCACCATTTGATTGAGACATCACGACAAACAACAATGAAACCGTCTTAATACATCCATTTGTTGTATTAACCTTTTCTTTGAATTTTGTCTGTAACATAGTTTAGCCACATCTTAAATGTTCTGGCTAACTATAACCTGAATAAGTGAGAAAAAATGTTAACATAATAGGAGGTGATAAAAGGGGTACACTGTTGTGGTAGATAATGATCATGCCATTTGTACGTGGTCAATGTCCCAAACAACAGTCTACTGATAAATGTAAAGCATTGCATGTGTCAAGGGGTGACCACTCAAGAAAAATTAGCGAGTTTTTTTGCCAAGACTAATTCTTATTACTGGTCTTTTTGACCTCCATTGCTCTAAAGAGCAATGGAGGTATATAGGATCATGCAAGAAAAGGGTCAAAAAAGGATGTTTGCATGTCTGTGTGTGTGTGTCCGTGTGTGTGTGTCCGGAACCCCGATTTTGTGGGTCGAACAACACAAGAACGGAATGAGATAAAAACATGCAGTATTTTTTATTTGATTCCGTGGGTCAATATGATGCTCCTGACAAAAAATTAAAAAAATTATACCCAGGGATTATTTTTTTATGAATTTTTTAGAAACAAATTTTGAGTTTTTGGTCATAATTTTTTGTGGGTCGAACAACTCAAAAACGGGGCCACCTACAATAAAATGTCATCAGACCTAAAATGATGTACACATTCTGACGATAAAACTGTAAAAAAATTCAAATTTTAGAGCAATTTCATATATAAAATTTCGATTTTTTAAAAACATAACTTTTTTTAAAAAAAAAATCGAAATTCTTCCTCTTTTCAGTTGTAGCATTTGAAGGGGCGACTTTTCTATTTAGGAGGGGTATTCCTTTCTATGTTCTGTTATTATTTTTGTGTGTTAGAATACATGTGACTTTTCATTTTAAACCATATTTTTACAAATGAATGATGCATGCGCATCACATGTACCTATGTCATGCACGTGAGTACTTACATGTGTGTTTATCTATATACACATGTGCACACGTGCATACAGATGCGCGCACGTGTGTAAACGTGCGTACACATGTTCACACATGTGTAAATGTGCGTGTGTAAACGTGCATACAAATGTGTGCACGTGTGTACATGTGCATACTCATGTGCGCACCTGTGTATATGTGTGTACTCATGCACACACATGTAACAATGAAAAAAAGTTGGCTATTTGATATATGAAAGAATATATTAAAGCAATGGAGGTCTATAGGGTTCCTTGAATCCCTTGTTTTCCAATGGTTACACGACAATGGAATGCTCTTCCTAAACAGGCTATTGATGATGTCGTTAATAAGCTGTGGGTTTAAATTTCGATGACTGCACTTATATTTTTTTATATTTGCAATGCAGGTTATTTTTTGCAGTTGTTATATATTGACAATGCATCTTGCAGCACTTGGATCTAATGCCGCAGTCACACTAGGCTGGTTTCCCAGCTGCTAGTTGCTGCTGGCTGGTTGTAGCTCTCTAGCAGCATAGTCTGAATTGCTACTAGCAGCTGCTTTCTCCAGCGGGCTAGTGATCTTAACAGCGGCTGGTGAAGTTGGATATGTCTAACTTTAGCAGCTACCAGCTGGTCATGTGACTCCCTTCATGCTGCTGCCATCTAGTGTGAACATTTTCTTGCTAGTAGTGTCACTAGTGGTAGTTGAAATTCCACTGCTTGGGTTGGTTGTTGTTAGAGTTTGTGTTTTTGCAAGACAGTGATTGGATGACTTGCACTGCTAATACCAGCAGTGACTGGACAAGTGTGAACCCAAAGCAGCTTCTGCTTGCTGTTGCTGCTAATAGCCAGCAGCAACCAGCCTAGTGTGACTGCCGCTTTAAGATCCTTATGCCTTATGCCATAGGCCAACCGGCTGCTTGAAGAGTATTTTTTGTAATTGTAATTCTATAAATTCATCGATTCAAGCTCATTTGACATGATTTTGGCGTCACAGATTGCTCTTATCTCCTACCATCTAATTTATTTAGGTTATAGTTAGACAGAGCATTTACAACCAGACTCTCACACACACAAAAAAAAAAACGCATGCGCAAAATTTTAAGTGCAAATATTCAATATTCATGATGCCGTAAGGCCTGCAGACATTTGCGCATTATAAAGAGAACGACACAGCTGCTAAAATTCTCCAGAGAATACAAAAAAAAACTGACAATGATTCATGCAGCAGACCACCAAACTTAACAGAATAAACTTCCGGAACATTATATATATATATATATATATATATATATAGATAGATAGATAGATACCTGTTCTTTGTTTGCTTATATAACATTTTGCACATTGCACACCTAGTCAATTTAATTATGTTAGATACAAGATACAATACAAAAACAAGCAATGACATCTAATATAAATGTACATACTGTATGTCAGGATTATATAAAAGTTGAAAGCAGCAGCACCAGCAAGCAGCAGCCCCATATATAACATGGGTGGCCAGCTACACTACCTTTGGAAGCCACATTTCAGGAAGGAATATTTGAAAGAGCCATTCATTTATCTTTGATAAGAAAACAAATAACGAGAAACTAAAAGATATTCTTTAAAAAATTGTTTGATAGAATCAGAACAATAATTTTTTTTGAATAACATTTTTATTTTTATGTTTTTGAATAACTTTGTAACAAGAAATGAAATAATTACTGATGGACATTGATCAGTTTTAGTTTACCAATAACTGTGTAACAAGAAATGAAATAAAATAATTACTTTTGGACATTGATCAGTTTTAGTTTACCATATTTCATACATACATTTTTATTTGCATAAGAGCCGCACCACTCGCGTGCGCGAGCCGCACTATGGCCACCCCTTGTTCTATAATATTCAATTCCGTTTACTTTGCTGGCCTAAAGGCGTGTCTGGATCAACCGGGCAAAAATACGTGACATTGAAAGGAAATAGGTTTAGCAGCTAGTTTCACTTTGTTCCTATTTGCAGAATGGGAGAAGAAAACAAACAAACAAAAAACTAGACTTTTGCAGTGTGTGTTTCACTGCATTGTTTGCTTGAAAACAATTAAATAAAAACTGGATAAACAAACAAACATATAACCATATATTTTGTATTATAACATTTGAAATAAAATAAAAACAAAAGATAATAAAGAAAATTGCGTACTAATACTTTAAATGCATGCGCGCATATGTCGTAAAATTGTTACAACAACAACAACAAAATTGCATGTATTATTAGTTATAAATGCATGGAGTTTTTTTTTTTCAAAGAAATTACGATTTTATTTCCTTACGTTTTTTTTTACTGAATATACACACAGTATATGTAATCAAAAAAGATACTGTTACTTATAATGTAAGTCTACAGAATATTACCCCCCCCCCCTAATAACGAAAACTTGGCATTTGACCATATTTACTGTATGCCTGTTGCAAAATAACAACCCCCCCCCCAAAAAAAAATGAATGAAATGAGTAAACATTTTTTTTTTAAAAAAAAATTATGAATGAGTTACATTCGTTGTGTATTAAGCTAACAAGATGGATTTTAATTTAATCATCTAGAATGGATACATTCCCTCTTATAGCAGAAAACATAAAGTCCAATTTTAATTTAGAAAAAGAAAAAAAAAAAAAAAGATTTCCTACATCGAATTTATAACAAGGTTATAACTTGAAGTAAACAAAATTCAAAGTTTGTTTGCATGATGTTTGATGGTGCATGGCAATGCAAAAGTTCATACAAAAAAGTCTACCATATTATGGGTACAATTAAATATTATATATTCGCCTTACACCAGTGGTCCTCAAAATGAGGTGCGCGCACCTCTCCGAGTGAGCGAGATGCTCCATGTGTGTGCGCGTGATCCGCAATCAATTGATAATTAACCAATTTTATTAATAATTGTACGAGTAATTTACTTGAAAACAGAAAAAAATCACCAATGCAGCAAACTCCACCATCAGTAGACAAGAGCAAGAGCCGAGTACAAGAAGACTGAGAAGTCTATAGAACCACCTTAAGAACAGGATGTGACTGGCCAGCAACCTAAGTTCTTAAGGCCTAGTTACACTATATTACTAGTCACTGCAAAATAGTCATGCATGACTAGTTTTGTTTGGATCATTATGTGTAACATACCTTGTGACCCCTCTCTAACCAGGATGTGACTGGATGGTGACCTCAATTTTTTGAGTAGACCTACATCCAACTTTTTGATACAAGTTAGTAGTGATTAGCCAATCAGGAATCAGGTAGAAGATGAGAAATCACGTGACAACAAAGTTGCAAAGAAATTAAAAGGGAACATGGCGAATTTTTGGAGTGCTGAAAACGATGGTATCTTAATCGATTTTTATAAAGGTATGTTTTTGTTTAATTATGTTTGTTTCTATTTAAAATAAATACACACAAAAACGCGTACTTGCATGGCGCCATCTTGAATTTCTGTGCCTATTAATGATTGGCTAGTCTTCTGTGATATGTCATCAAGAGTAGTCACTAATGCAACATGCAAGTCTTCAATTGGTTGAAGACTAGTCACTCACCAAGCTAGTCATGCATGACTATTTTGCAGTGACTAGTAATGTAGTGTAACCAGGCCTTTAAAGTAGACCTCTATCCCATTTTGAGCTACTAGACTAGTCTGCAGTGACTAGCCAATAAGCTAACAAAGAAAGTCAACAGATCCAACTTCTTTGCAGAATACATCTTGCACTACTGAATAAGCGGCACCTCTGCCTGGAAAAGTGTGCTGCACAACTAAAAAAAACATTTTTTTTAATAAAATGAGTTTAAGGTTAAGAGAAGATTCATGACTTACTTTGCTGAGCTTTAAGTGCAAAAACCGTTTTGACTATTCACAATATCTGTTCACTTGGCTCCCCTAAACAGTTCCGGATCAGCCTACAAGGGGGCCATGGGCTAATATATATATATATATGGGGCCTCTTCCATAAATGACATAAACCCTACTTACTAGTACTGGGTTTCTCTTTGAGACTTTTAGTTAGTTTAACATCATTCGGAGTTACACAAATGTGGCGATAATATGCTCCTTTGATCATTTGCAAAAAAATTGTCAATTTACAGTAATTACAGTCATTAAAAAAATATTCACCACGATTTTGGGGGCCCCACAAAATTCGGGGGGCCCTGGGCTGCAGCCTATTTAACCCAATGGCTAATTTTGCCCTGCCCCTACAATAGTTTGTGATAGAAAAAATGCTACTTTAAAACTCATCCCCCCACACTCTTCTCGGCCGAGGTGCGAAGTGTAATAGCTTATCATTTGCTATAGTCATCTTTGAAACGTCACAGAAGACTAGTTAGATCTTAGACTATTACTTTACTGGACTGGCAACTCCCGAAATTTTGTGTTGGACAGTTTTGAATCGTCGTGACGTCGTTTTTGAAGTGGCGCCTCTAGCGGGACTATGGTATATGAACATGAATATCAAAATTCAAACTTTGGACGAGTTCATTTTGTAGTTATATAGGGTGGATTTTTTATATATATATTATTATAAAAAGTATGGCCTATGAAGAACCTTATTGTAAAGGGTCAGGATTTTCACGCGTGGGTTCGTTTTCACCAACAAAATGTAGCCCACAAATGTATGTGAATGGCTTCACATTAGCTATTGTAAAAAATTTTCTGCTGCAAGCAGCAACCCACCTTCCACATTTTAAGGGTTCCTTTTTAGGATTAGGTAATCTGTAAAGTGTTACCTGTTTTGGTTGTGGTCTATTATCAGGAAAACGCGAGTCACAAACACCGTAACAACGTTTTCCAACCATTTTTTTGCTTAGGAGACGAAGCGACAACTTTTGGCGTCACTTTTGCCTTATTTTGCCTATGAACATGCTTTTAACGCTTTAACATGTAGAAGATAGGGAGTTGCCAGTCCAGTAGAGTAATAGTCTAAGGTTAGATGTTGTGTTTGTTGAAAGTTGGCTAGTACTAAGTCCCTCTACACAGACGGATCTTTCATGACATATTTTGCAGTGACTAGTAACTGTGTGGCATCTTAAGATACAAAAAAAAATAACCTGAGCATTAGTGTAGTAATCGCTTTGTAAAATCTTTTGTTTCTAGACTTAGTCATTTTGCAAGTTACCTCTTCTTCTTCTTCAGAAGTTTCCTACTTGACAAGGATGCTTTTTCTAAAGTACTGCATTGCAGTAGCAACAAACACACATCTCCCATCACCAGATGTGTTTCTATATGTTTTATCTCATAAACAATAATAAAAACCCATGATGTTAAAGAATAGACTATATATATATATACTGTATATGAGAGAGCTAGAGGCTGAAAAACAAGTTTTCCACAAAAGAGAAATGAATATTATTCCTCGAAAACCTAATTTCCAAAGGCTTCTTTTCTTCTTCTTGTTGTTATTATTATTCTCTAGTATTAGACCAATTAGGCTTTTTGTAGTTTAACATAAGCCTTTTAGATTAATATGGATCTGTTGTTAAAACAACTTACTACATTAGAACATAAAAAGCAACAGGCATTAACAACAATTGCACAAAAACAAATGTAAGAAATATATACAGCCAAATATAAATGTGTGTGTGTGTCTGTGTTCGTATATGATTCGCATTACTTTTGGCAACCTAGTGTTATAACACAACTGAAGAAGAAGAAGAAAAAAAAAACAATGCACAACGTTAACTTTATTGATTCTCGAAGGCGTGTAATTGTAACTGATGTAACAATGTTAAGAATGTATGGTGGAGACTGGCATTTACATTATACGCCTCTTTTTTTCTACTTGGGTCCAAACCGCACAATCTTATCAAAACTATACAATTCGAACTCAGGATTACCAACGTTTAAATCAATAAGGGTCACAACACAAACACTATTCGAAGCTGCGCGAATATCAAAAAATAAATGCCATACATTTGCCGATGGTAGAGCAAACTTGTTTCGAGCATCAATTTTAAGGCGGTACCCGACGACACCGCACCTCGACTGGAAGAGTGGCACAACTCACAAAAAAACTTTTTTTTTGGGGGGGGGGGGGGGGATGGGAAATGAGTTTAAAGTTACATTTTTTTTTCTATCTCAATCTATTGTAGCGGAGAAAAATAAACCGATTTTGTCAATAGTTAAAACGTTTTTTTTAATAAAATAATAGCTCAGCAAAGTAAGCCATGAACATTCTTCTTAACTTTAAACTCATTCCACCTCCCCCCCCTACAAAAAAGTGTTTTTTTGAGTTGTGCCACTTGTGCACTTGTTACATTTTCACCTTGAACAAGTTGAACTCCCTTTGCACAGGGTTTAATATGAAAATCTGACAATAACATCATGTGAATCTGCCCCCTGGCTATTAGGAAATGAGAGGCAATTAGAAAACGGGACGAACAGAAGTTGGCTTCGCCCTTTTTTATGACGAATGCAACTTCTAATTGGTTGGTTATGTAATCTGACGTCACATGCTCCGCGCTTTTCAACGTCGAACCACACAACAAACCAATTAGAATTGGCCGTTCGTCATAAAAAGGACGGAGCCAACTTCTGTTTGTCCCGTTTTCTAATTGCCCGTTAGGAAATTAGACCCAAATAGGCATTGATTGCTCAGATTTTCACAAAAAAAGTACGCTCTTGTGCTAAGAATGTTTTTAAGATGGGTTTTTCTAGAAGAGAATTTTAAAAAAAAATTCCCATTAATTTGACCAGTAAAAACCCAGTGTACCTCAACCCCAAACGAGCCGAAACGTTACATAATACTGCTTTTCTCACAATTGGTCATATAGGCTGCAATAGGGAACATTGAGGAATTATTTTTGTTGGGTTTATTTTTTTGTTGTTGTTGTTGTTGTTGCGCATCTACTTACAAGCTCGTATGCCACATGGCATCGATTGGCCGCTTCCAGTGTAATTTTCAAATTAAATTTTTTCAAATATCTAAAGCTGACTTCACATAGAACCACTTTGTCTTGTTTACAAGTAGTGCCATAAAGTAGTTGACACGGCTTGGTTCACACGGACTACTCGGTCTAGAAATCCATATAAGATATGGCCCACCTATCAGTATGTGAGCCATTAAGTATGGCATTTGATCATCACTTGGTAGCCACTAGTGGCAGGAATCAACCACTCATCATCGCTAATGTGGTACAGAAAATCGGTGGCAGTGGCTCGTGTGAACAACTTCTATGTAGTGTGACACCCTGCAATTTATCTGCCCTTTATTACCATAGCCTTGAGGTCCCTCGTACCCCAAGTGCCGCATTTCCGCCCCTTTTCTGTATCAGCTAAGACCCCAAAAAGCATAAATCACATCCTGGTTCCAGTATCAGTGGATGGATACCCATCAAAGCACGGTCCTTTGGGCATGGGTGTGCCTGTGTAGGTGCACACAGGCTGTGGGTATCAAAGTCCGTGCCTTAATCAATTCGTGGTCCATTCTCTGATACTGAAATATGAAATAACGCAAACTTGTAACTCTTCTCTGTTTGCTGTATCTTTGATGATTGTATGCATTAAATAAGTATATCGACAATCTGCATTCGTCTCGCCTGTTATCATTCCTTCTCTTCAATTGCGTTTATGGGAAATACCAACGGGAACGACCCCGGCACCATTTGGAGTCAGGTCTAACTCACATACTCTCTCAGCATAAGGCGATATCCGCCCCAAGTCCCTGAGTCCCATAACAGGGGCTCTACACTGTTACAGTAGCTAGTAAGACTTCGATTTGTATGCAAATATCAAGCAAATGTTTCGCAATCTGTGGCCCAAGGGCCAGTTGTGAAGTGACTATCCCGTTTAGATCTCAGCCAACAATTATGACTTTTTTAAATGAAAAACACTGGTTAGAGGTTATAACTCTAACAAGTGATTGTAACCAGCCATCTAGCCTCTAACCAATCTTTCTGATTAGAAAAAGCATGATTGCAGTAGCTCTAATGATGATAACTGCACAATTGGCACTTGAGTCAGAAATAAGAGAAACATTTGCCTGATATTCGCATAGAAATTCAAGCCCCTAGTAGTGATCTGCTAAAAACGACCACTTTTCTCAGGGACAGGATTAAAGGATGAACAAATGAACATCATGGGTAATCCTAAAACCTGAAACAGAATGTATATAGAAATGTATGACCACAAAAACCTTGGGGATGAACCAAGGTTAACACTATTAACATGGGTGCAGAACACACAAATCATGTTTTAAATCGAATTAATTTTTCTACATTCTGGGGGGCTGTGCCTCTCAAGCCCCCTGCGACAAACTCAATTTAATGTAACCCCACCTAAGTTTTGGGTTTTAGACAGAGGTGGGACGAATCCTAAATTTTCTCGAATCCGAATTCTAAAAGGTTGTTGAATCCCTCGAATCTCACGAGTCTCAAACCCTTCATATAAGAAGCATTATTCACTAAGAAAATACAAATAAATGAAATCATATTAAATATTAAATTATTAATAATAAACAATATGACACTCATGGTCGCCACAAGGTGATGATATTGGTGCTCCGGGTTGCAACAATTGCCGGGTTTTTCTTTGTTAGTGAACACTTCTATTGGACGTCAATGGAGTTAAAACTAATTTTACCAAAGTTTTTAACAGTTTTTTTTTTCAGGTTAGGATTCGAAAGATTCGAAAGACGGAAAAAAAAAAGCGCAAAGATTCGAGATTTCGAATCTCGAATATTTTTTTCAAGATTCGCGGGATTCGAATGTGGCCCATCCCTAGTTTTAGAGTCACTCCAACTGTTCATCCGTTCATCCCGTTCATCCTTTTAATCAGTCCACCTTTTCTCAGGGCTAAAATTAGTACAGTTTATGAACTATATAGTATGTTTTAATTCTAGCTATTTGGATCCGTATTCTCGAGTTCAATGTGTTTTGTGACTCACGGAGTCATAACGTCGAAATATCTAATCTCTAAAACAAGACCTTAATACTTCCATGATCAATCCAATAAACCCCATAGACATCTCTCTAATATATATATATATATATATATATATATATATATATATATATATATATGTATATATATATATTTTCATCATTCATTCTCATACATTTGCCAATGGCAAATCTATAAGTTGTACCCCAAAATGATTTTCAGAAAAAGGAAAAAAAAATGATACAGAGTTTTTCTTCATCAAAATTGCCAGAGAAAGAAAAAAAAAAGAAGGAAATGAAAACGTGGTGTAGAGAGAGAGAGTGAGAGAGAGAGGGAGGGAGGGTGAGAAAACCAGAGTGATAGAATAGAAGAAAAAGAAAGCAAAAAAAAAGAAGAGAAACTTAAGAAAAAGGGAAGAAGAAAAAAAAAAAATGTGAAGATAGTGAAGAGTGAAAGAAACAGATTGGATGTATACGACGAGTAAAAGCAACTCAGAAAGAGAAATATCTAGTCCTCATTATTGAGAATCAATACTATCTTGTTGCCAAGACAACCAGTATGGCAATAGAGAGAGAAAACTCGGATGGTACACACTGTGCACACAATGCTGTATATACAGTATATTGCAATATAGGTCTTATAACTTGTACACACATGAGTTAAATGAATTCAAATTAAACGTGTTTAGGGTGAATTATACGGAATCCAGTTAAGGACATGAACCAAATAAAAATTGATTTTATTATTAATATTTTAAATTGAAATACTAAATCAATATTTTCTCAATAGTTTATATATTATATTTAAGTATTCACTCAATGTTTTGCGATTATTAACTGAATAAATTGAATTCGACGACATATTGTTTGTTTGCCCTTCACTGGGTTCCGTAGAACACGTTTATTATTTAAATGCATTTAAATTATCAAGTGTGTGCTAGGTGTTACAACTACGGAGCCCTGTAAAGGACAGGAGAGATTTTTTTTTTATTTTAAATCTCGACATGTCGTCTTTTTTATAAAACTCGACATGTCGACTTTTAATCGCGTTTATTCGTTCATGTTAATTATGTCATGTTGTGCTCACCATACTCTAGTAATTAAATTATTACTGCTACAAGAGGGCGCTTGCACTAATTTAATTATTAGAGTATGGTGCATGCAACATGGCATAATTAACATTCCCAAATAAAAGAGATTAAAAGTCCGGACATGTCGAGATTTTGGAAAAAATCGACAAAGTCGAGAATAAAGTCGACATGTGAAGTTTAAAAAAAAATTTGTAAAAAGTCCTCTGCAGGGTTTCATAAACAGCAGCATATCATTTTTTGGAACGTTCCTCTTTAGTCTTTTTTCTTCTTCTTCTTTTCATTCTGTGGTACTGAAAAAATGTCTGTGTGTATGTAAGGAACAAATAAGTCTTATAGCATGTGTTTCGAGAAAATTCGATAGTTGCTTTGGTCCTTGGACAAGAGAGTGAATGTCCGATAAAGTCGTTTGACCTACACACATTTTGTTATTACACAAACACACACAATATACAGTATGGTAGTACTACCAACAGTAGGTGTGTGTTGTTGCATATATGAGATAGAAAAACATTGATTGATCCTCGAAATCTATGCTCGAGTGCTACAGTTACACAAACTGAGTTACCACGATTATCAAACTGCAGTTGTAAACTTTACATAAAACATTTAATTTCATAAAAGTTAAATGTATACACATGTAGACTGCTGCAATTGAACTTATATTCAAACGGGGAGATTGGTATAACAGAAAACAAATCGCCCCTTGGCCACGAAGAGACAGGCATTTAGAAATCGGGACGAACACAAGTTGGCTCCGCCCTTTTTATGACGACCGGCTACTTCTAATTGATTGGTTATGTAGTCTGACGTCACATGCTCAGCCCTTTTCAACGTCGAACCACACAACAAACAAATTAGTGTAGAAGTTGTCGTTCGTCATAAAAAGGGCGGAGCCAACTTGTGTTCGTCCCGATTTCTAAATGCCTGTCACGAAGAGTGGCACAATTCAAAAAAACACTTTTTTTGGGGGAATGAGTTTAAAGTTGCATTTTTTTCTATCTCAAACTGACATTGTGAATAATTAAAAACAGAGATGAACCATTCGAATCCCCGAATGCTGCGAAATCTTGAAAAATATTCGAGATTCGAATAATAGAATCTTCGCGCTTTTTTTCCGTCTTTCGAATTTTTCAAAAATCTTTAAAAAAACTGCTAAAAACTTTGGTGAAATTAGTTTTAACTAAATTGACGTCCAATAGAAGCGGTTCACTAACAAAAAAACCGGCGATTGTTGCAATTTCGGTGGTACCCCCCGGATCACCAATATTATCACCCTGTGGCGAGTCGCCTCTTGAGTGCCACGCATCTTTTTTTATTATAAATAATTTAATATTTAATATTATTTCATTTATTTGTATCTTCTTAATGAAATAATAAAGGATTCTTATAAATTTATGACGAATTCGTAAGAACCTTTAACACATTTCAAAAATTGAAAAAAAAAATTGCCTGCGAAGTGCAAGAAAAATTTAAATTTAAATTCTTTTCAAGCAACCACAAAAAGCTCATTTAAAAAATAACAGATCGTAAAAAACAAATACTTTTACGTGATTCTGGTACTATTCTAGTTTCTAAAACATTTTCAATTTTTTTTCTTCTATTGTTTGCTTCTGAAAAGAGCAGTAATTAGAGCCCGAGGGACCTTTTCCACTTCAAAAAAAGAAGATCTGAAATTAGCGCAATTCGGTGTCAGTGACATACACGTTGCAAGAAAATTCTACACCGCGCACTATTGCCACATCTGTGGCACAACCATAACATTTGTCTTGAAACCAATCAATATTATTAAATATGTAAAATGGTGTGTACACGTTGAGAAACGAACTCAGTATTCATTCAATGAAGTACACGAGAAGAACATCAATGTCATTGTCCACTCTGCAAAAGTTACAGACGATTAGAAAACGGGAGGAACAGAAGTTGGCTCCGCCCTTTTTATGACGAACGGCAACTTTCTAATTGGTTGGTTGTGTAGTCTGACGTCACATGCTCCGCCCTTTTCAACGTCGAACCACACAACAAACCAATTAGAAGTTGCCATTCTTCATAAAAAGGGCGGAGCCAACGTCTGTTCATCCCGTTTTCTAATTGCCTGTGCAAAAGTGACACACTACACACTGACACACTCGCGAAAGTAAAAGTTGTTGAGTGACCGCTTGTAGGAAAATATCCACTTTGTAGAGAAATTTGGCTTCTGTATGGAGAGAGGCAACACTGTTGTTGACTCAAACATATTTGTGAAGTACACGTCGCACTGTCATGACAGAACTATGTCACGTTACTTCAAGACATGTCGACAGTTGCTATCATGAGAGTGAACTATCGCCACTTTCATGACAGCGCTACTCTCACGAAAGAACTATCGCTATGAAAACGAGGCCCGACACACACATAGCCACCGCTCGCATGTAGAAAATAACGAAAAATAGTGAATAAAATATTTTAGGAGATGAAATGAATGCTTTGTGCTAAATGTTTTGTTTAAATGGAATATAAATTTTTAGCTTTATTACCGGTTTTGGTAACACTGCATTACCGAAAAACCGGTAATGCTATAAGATGACCAGTAATGGAAACCCTATTACACACAATGCAGCACTGCATTGGTTCAATACACATGATCACTAAAAAAAATAACTGAAAGTTCTCATTTACTATTGGAGAACTTGGACACGTCGGATAAGAGGATACTGTAATATTGGAATAAAGCCACATTTTAACTTCCCTTTAAACTAATTACTTTTTTTTTTCTAATGGCAAGATGCCAACTGAGTTTTAGAAAACTAGTGGTAACTCACGAGATACATTTCATTTTATATAATGATGTTTCCTTTAACTTTCTTTATAAGGCGAAAATTATGTTCCCCTCCATAATACAACGTCTGTCAAATAAGGTTAAATCCTGACTAGGAAACTATGCAAATTCTGCTCAGAAAACAGTTAGTTTGCAAACAAAAGTTTTTGAACTGCACGCAAAATTATTTGCAAAGATAACCTTATTTAGACCTTAGACCAGTGGTACCCAAAACCCGGGCCGCGGACGTGTACCGGTCCGTGGATCAAATGGTACTGGGCCACCCAAGGAACATTAAATTATTTCCATTTTCTGCAGTGACAGCAACCAAAACAAAACAACGGAATAAACTGGACATAAGCAACACACTTTGGGTGTCATTGTCTCCTATTACCCCCAGATGGAACCGTCTTGTTGCAAAGAAACAAGCTCAGGGTTCTCATTGATTTAGCGTTCTAGTGAGTTAAAATGTTAAATTACTTTATATTCATTTTTTGATGTAACTGTTTAAATACAATTAAATTAAAATTATTAAATCAAAACAATCTAAAATATAAACAATCAACGCCCCCCCCCCCCTCAGCGGGCCGCGGTAAAATTATCAAACGTTGACCGGTCCGTGGCGATAAAAAGGTTGGGGAGCACTGCCTTAGACTATTACTTTACGGGACTGGCAACTCCCGAAATTGTGTGTTTGATAGTAATGAATCGTCGTTTTCCAAGTGGCGCCTCTAGCGGGACTAGGGTATATGAACTTGAATAGTAAAAGTTAAGTTTTGGACGAGTTCATTTTGTAGCTATGTAGGGTGTATTCTTTATATATCAGTATAAAAAGTACGGCCGATGAAGAACTATACAGGCATAGCCTCCTATAGATACTATCTATAGGAGGACTATGACACAATTAGAAATCGGGAGGGACGAACAGAAGTTGGCTACGCCTTTTTTATGACGAACGCAACTTCTAATTGGTTGGTTATATACTATGACGTCACATCAATCAATGTCGAACCACACAAAAACAGACTTTCACTCGCGATTTTCTTTAAAAATAATGCCACCAGACAGAGCTGGCGTCACTTTTGCCTATGAACATGCATTTAACGCTTTAACATGTAGAAGATAGGGAGTTGCCAGTCCAGTAAAGTAATAGTCTAAGGTATTACTATCCCCCCATTAAAGAATAGAAACAACAAAAATGCCTAAAGCTTAAACTTCATTCATGTAACTATTAACGACTTGTCAAAGCGTCGTGACTTACTACTCAGTCGCCAAGGTTCTGTTCAAACAGAAGCTTCAGGTCGCAAAGTTTCAAGTCGCTACCCAACAATCAATCAGAGACCAGAGTTTTTTGCATATGACGTCTTCGATTCTCTCACTTCAATTTTAGTTGGAAGTTTTACAGTGGAACTACATTACTACAGTTTTCCAGAAATTTTTTATGACATCGCACACCATGAAAACACGCCCAAAACGCTTGTAGTTGCAGCACATATGTAGTGTGTGCCAGCGACTAGCGACTTGCTACTTCAAGTCGCTATGCTAGTCACTAAAAAAAATTTTAATTTGTAATTTTAGAAAAAAAAAAATGCATGCCACAATCATGGATTTGTATCTGTACCTTTGGTTTCACATGTGTACAGTGTACACCTTTACCACTGGTCCACCGTGATCACGCTGCTTAATACGTTTTAAATGTAAAGAATATTTTTGTGTTTGTTATTTTCTATGTACCCTATACTTTTATTAAAATAAAATATATACCTACGACCTATTTTACGACAAAAATTATTTGTTTTTCCTATATGAAGTACGACTATTTTTGTATTTTGAATAAATTAAATTTTAACGGAACAACGAGGCGGCAAAAAGTAGGTTTCCACATGGGTGGCCAGGTACCCAGGACCGGCACTGACTGTGTACATAAACACTTGCAGCATTGCACCCCACAATGCAATACTTGCTGCCAAGAATGCCAATGTATAAAGTTTGTGGGTGGTAGTAGCTTCACACTTCGGTAACACCTTAGTAATGTCAAGCACAATCAACGAGTGAATCGCCCTCTAGTACAAAAAGCGCCTAATCTAAGCGCCTTTAATCTGAACAATGGCCAAGCTGCTATTTGCTCAACTTAATGCTTGTTCAGTTTGCGTTTGTCCCAAATTTTCGCTTATTTCAATTCGCGCATTTATTTGATTTAGAATTTATTCAATTAAGTCTTTGTTAAATTTGGCACTTCTTCAAACTTCAGGATAATTACATCGTGGTAACGTTTTTGTCAATTGTTATTAATAGTAAAAAAAAATCGCTTTGTTGAACGAAATTTACACAAAACTGATTCATTTTTATCCTCTAAACTTTAGAAGGTTGTATGTATATCTTCTTTAAAGCAATTCATCATTTCTGCATAGCTGACCATATCTCTTTTATGATTAAAAAGTCATGAAACCTATTGTAGAATATAAATTGTAGTTGAGCAGGTGGAAAAATGAAAACACACACACTCCCACCAACATCATCAATGGAAAACGATGTTTTATACTCTTTATATTACAGAATAGTATAGAACAGAAGCAGAAAAAAATGAAGAAGAGAAGGAGAGAAAAAAAATAGCAAGTCAAAAAAAAAACCGAGGCACATTCCATAAAATGTTATGCGAATTTGCTATAAAATCAGCTCATGGTAATACATCCCAAGAGTGCCACAGAGGCTTTCCAATGTCTTTATATTTCTTGTCTGATCCGCCTACAAACGGTCTTCATTAGGTTTCAAATCAATTCTTTTTTGAATATTTATATAGACCTATTTATGTAAAAAATAACCCCAAAGATTCCCAATTTTCAAAGGAAAAACCGAACTTATTCCAATGTTATGTACTAAGCTCAATTTTCTCTGGTAAAAGATGCTTTTAACTCATTTGTTCCGTTTATAATCGCCTTTCAAACACAGCATACTGTATATATATATATATATATATATATATATATATATATATATATATATATATATATATATATATATATATATATATATATATACAGTGCGTTTCATATATATAGACGCACCCCAAAAATTGGTTATAACTCGAGTTATAGTCAATGGATTCACCTGAAATTTTCAGCATAAAGAGATCATCTTATATTCTAAACTTTCTGCTAGGCAGAAATTTTTTTCTTTAAAAGGTAAAAATTAAAAAAATTAAAAACTGGAAAATGACCGTTTCATAATTATAGACGCACTAATGAACTTTTCACTTTTATTAATTATTGTGACAAAATAACATGCTGAATCATTAAAAATAGTAAGGTATACAACTGTTATGATGTTTCAAAACTTAAAACATTCTTTTTTACAGAATTAAACAATATTTATAAGCAAATTTACCGAAATTCTACTGAAAAGGAGCTAAAATGGCAATTTTCAGCTTTGATAGTGTATTATCATGATGGCAATCTGCTTAATCATCATGTACAATGATGTCCCAAACGTTTTCATCAGGATTTAAGTCCGGGAGACACGCCGGCCATTCGAGAGTGGTGATATTTTGGTTCCGTAACCATTCCTTCGTTAGGTTATTGGAGGAAACTGGGCCATTTTCTTGCTGGAATACTAAGCAAATGCTATAGAAGCGATGTAATATGGCAGTACATACCCTCGTAACATTGTCTGATAATCACTGATATTTATTTGGGTTGAAATAAATGCTAAGCTCGCGTTTCAAAAACTAAGCTGCTCGTTTGAAAGGCACTAAATGTTCCCCATAATATTAGGCTCCCCCACTGCCGAAATTTTGTTTAGGAAAATATTGTGCTTTTCTCGTAACATCCTTCCAATATGAAGAAGAAAAAAAAACCGTCAGAATCATCGAGATTGAATTTTTTCACGCACTCAGATATGTCGGTGGTGGTGACCTAACAATATGCAAAGTATTTAGCGCATTTGAACCAACCAAAAAATAATGTTTATTATCAGACAATATTATGATAGTGTTTACTGACCTGCCAAAGTCGATTTCCTAGCGTTAGCTTAGCATTCGAGCAAGAAAATGCACCAGTTCGCTCCAGTAATCTAAGGAATCAATGGTTACGAAACCAGAATATCACCACTCTCGAATGGCCAGGGTGTCCCCGGACTTAAATCTTACAGAGAACTTTCGGGACAACATCATACAATAATGATTTACAGTTTGCTATGATTATACTACAATAGCAGAGTTGAAAAGTCCCATTTTAGCTGTTTCGGGGTAGAATTTCTGCAAATTTGCTTATAAATATTGTTTAATTCTGTAAAAAAGAATGTTTTAAGTTTTGAAACATCATAACAGTTGTATACCTTACTATTTTTAATGATTCAGCATGTTATTTTGTCAAAATAATTAATAAAAGTGAAAAGTTCATTAGTGCGTCTATAATTATGAAACGGTCATTTTCCAGTTTTTAATTTTTTTAATTTTTACCTTTTAAAGAAAAAAATTTCTGCCTAGCAGAAAGTTTAGAATATAAGATGATCTCTTTATGCTGAAAATTTCAGGTGAATCCATTGACTATAACTCGAGTTATAACCAATTTTTGGGGTGCGTCTATATATATGAAACGCACTGTATATATATATATATATATACAGAGTGTGTAATGGGAATTTTTGTTTCTAGGAATGGGTCATTCGAATCCTCGAATCCCGCGAATCTTGAAAAATATTCCAGATTCGAAAACTCGAATCTTCGCGCTTTTTTTTGTCTTTCGAATCTTTCGAAAATCTTGGGAAAAATTAGTTTTAACTCCATTGACGTCCAATAGAACCATTAACTAACAAAAAAAACCGGCGATTGTTGCAACCAGGATCACACCACTATTACCTTGCGGCGACCCTGAGTGCCACACTTGTTTTTTTATTATTCCATCACCATCATCATTTCCTGTACCTTATCCCGCAAGCAGCAGGGTCGGCCTTGCTGGTTCTAACTCCCCACTCGTTCTGATTTTGCACCAAGCCCCCAGTGACCCCACATGCCACCATATCCCATTTTACTACCACATCCCAGGTTTGCTTGGGTCTTCCTCTACCCTGTTTTATCCCCAGGTCTAAGTTCATTGCCTGCCTCAGCAGCCCATCTTCTCCACTCCTGAGGACATGCCCAAACCACCGCAGCCTATTTTCCTGCATCTTTCTACTATATTTGTTACCCCTACACTACCCCTAATAAAATCATTTCTGATCCTATCCCTTCTGGTCACCCAACTCATAAACCTTAGCATTCTCATCTCAGCTACCTGCATTCTATCCTCATGCACCTTCTTGATTGCCCAACATTCTGACCCATACAACATAGCTGGTCTGACTACTGTTCTATAAAACTTTCCCTTCAATTTTATAAGTAACTTCCTGTCACATAAAACCCCACTAGCCTGCCTCCACCTATGCCCAACCTGCTTTTATCCGGTTTGTGATGTCTAAGTCTAAGCTTCCATCATCTTGCAGCACAGATCCTAAATATTTAAGTCATGCACCTGCTGCATTAAACTGTCCCCAAGTCTAATCCCCTCATTCAACTGTTCTTTCCCATCCCACTGAAATTTCATGTACTCTGTTTTTGCCCTACTTATTTTCAACCCCTTTGATTCCAAGGCATTCCTAGTCTCCTCTAAACTTATCTCGAGTTCCATTTTGGATTCCCCAACTAAGACTATGTCATCTGCAAACAGCATACACCAGGGGACCTCCTGCCTCACCCCTGCCAGTAACTCATCCAGAACCAAAATAAATAGATATGGACTAAGTGCTGAGCCCTGGTGCACACCAATCCTAACACGAAAACTGTCAGAGAACCCCCAGCTTGTCCGTGCATCCCTATACATGTCCCTCACCATATCTATATAACTCTCACCCACCCCTTCTTCTGTAAGACCTCCCACAATAACTTCCGTGGTACTCTGTCATAGGCTTTCTCTAGATCTATAAATACCATGTGTGACTCTTTCTTGGCAGCCCGAATCTTCTCAATAACTTGCCTTACAGCAAAAATAGGGTGCATTGTGGATTTTCCTGGCATAAACCCAAACTGACTTCCCCCAATTGCAGTTTTACGCTGTAGTCGAGCTTCAATTACTCTCTCCCAAAGGTTCATCATATGACTCATCAATTTAATACCTCTATAGTTCCCACATTCCTGAACATCACCCTTCCCTTTGAAAATAGGCACTAACCAGCTGTCCCGCCATGCATCTGGCATTCTATCCCCCATAGCCAATCTATTGAATAACTTTGTGAGCCAGGAAATGGCAACATTCCCCAAGACCTTCCACACCTATACTGGTATCCCATCTGGCCCTAAAGCCTTCCCTAGCTTCATTTTTCGCAATGCCTGAACAATTTCCTCAGCCCTAACCTGCTCCACTTCTTCTCTATCCTTATTTCTTCCAGTGAAAGGCTCATGCTCTACCCCCTCATTCATAAGCTTACTAAAATATTCCCCACCTGTTCTGTACTGGCTCCCTACCCCACAATACTTTGCCCCCATTATCCTTGACACTCACCACCTTTTCAATATCCCTGCCTTTATTCTCCCGAGCCCTAGCTATTCTATATACTGCCATTTCTCCTGCTCTGGTACCTAACTTGGCATACATGTCCATATATTTCTTTGCTAAGGCTACCTGCTGTTTGGCCTCTATCTTGGCATGCTTGTATTCTATCTGGGCCTCCCTGCTTCCATTGTGCCACCAAGTCTTGAAAGCATCTTTTTTCTGTTTAACTGCCATCTGAACCTCCTCATCCCACCACCAAGTTTCTGTCTAATCGAGACCCCCTACTCGTACTGTCCCTAGTACCTCGTTTCCACAATCACGGATCTGTTGTGCTACCCTTGTCCACAGCGCTCCTGCAGTGCCATCTAAATCCCATGCTATCTTACCTTCCATTTTCTTAAACTCTTCCACCTTGTCTGGTAATCCCCACCACCTAATTGCTGTCTCTCCTCTATGTCTGACCACCTGTTTTGCACCCCTAGGTTTTAGGTCTAACACTACTAGCCTATGTTGTCCCGCTAAGTTTTCACTCGGTATCACTTTACAATCCTTGCACTCATTTCTATCCTCACTCCGAATCATGAAGAGATCAATCTGGGATTCTCCTGCCCTGCTCTTAAAAGTAATCAAATGTTCCTCTCGCTTCTGGAATAGTGTTTGCTAAAATTAACTTATGTGCCACTGCTGCCTCCAGGATACTCTCCCCTGCTTTATTTCGCTCTCCATAGCCCCACCCACCATGTACCTCTTCATACCCTTCCCTACCTCTACCTACATGTCCGTTAAAGTCCCCACCAATTATGACCCGTTCCTTCCTACTCAGGCCCAACATCAGGTCATCAAACTGTTCCCAGAATGCTAGCTTCATGGCTGTATCTAATCCAACCTGAGGGCCATATGCACTAACTACGTTTATAACAATGCTACATCAAACTACCTTTACTACTAACAGCCTACTATTTATCCACCTAACCTCAACCACACTATGTCTGAGTTCCTGATCTAGGACAATTCCCACTCCATTTCTACCCTCCTCACTACTGGCATAAATTAATTTATACCCATCCCCAATGTCCCTGGATTTATCACCTTTCCATCTTGTCTCCTGCAGACATGCAACATTTACCCTCCTAGCCTTTAGCACGCTAGATAACTCCCTAGTCTTCCCTGTCAAACTCCCTATATTCCAGGTGCCAAACCTAAGTTTAGTACCTCCACTTCTACCACTACTTCCAAGACCTCCTTGTTGTTGATGCTGGACTCGCTTCTTTAGCCCCACCCATCCACTGTGGGGTAGCCCTTGCCAATTTGTCACAGCCACCGGGCGTTGCAGCTGCACGTCGCTTATGGCGGGGGATGCCCTAGCCATATTCGGAATACTATTTAGAACCAACATCATATGTATTGGCAAATCTTTACAACCGGCTGCCACCCTGACGTCGACCCTCCACTTTTGCACCCGGGCTGGGGGACCGGCAATGGCGTGGTTTGGTTTTGGTCTGCCCTGATTATTTTATGCCCTCAGTACCCTCCATAACTGGCGGGCATTCCAATATCCGCCACCTGGGGAGGCACCCGATAGGGGACCAACAACCCCCACTTGTTTTTTTATTATTAATAATTTAATATTTAATGTTATTTCATTTATATGTATCTTCTTTATGAAATAATATAGGATTTTTATATGGAAGATTCGAGAGATTCGGGAGATTCGAGGGATCCGAGAACCCTTTAGGATTCCGATTCGAGAAAATTTAGGATCGGTCACACCTCCAGTTTTTTTATATGAAGCTGAATCCACAAAAATACATTTTTTAAAGGTGGTTGAATAGATATTTACTTTGTTTTCGCCCTCCCAGATGGCGCGCCTGCGTTGCTATTACGTTCTATAAGAGGGTCTTCTTTTCAAACCTTCGATTTTGAAAAAAAATCATTTATATTTTTCAAGCGAACGTTTTTTTCAGAAGAAACATTAGGAAAACAAAATCAAAAGTGTTTTGGAAACTAGAATAGTTGATAATAATGCTAAAAGTGTTTTCATGAAGATATCTTTCAAAATAACTTTTTCATGTCAATATATTTAAAAAAAAGGGTCGTTTTTCAAACTATTATAAAACTAGTCTGGTAACCCGTCAAAAATGACGGGAGCAAAATTCACAGGCAATTGTGCCCCGCATTAGAATTTCTTTTCCTCCGCCCATTTATGACGTCAGACCAAGTAACTAACCTAATTAGAAATTGATGACGTTCATAAAAAGGCGGAGCAAAAGAAATTCTAATGCTGGGCACAATTGCCTGTGATAAACTGTAGTTTAATTTTGCAACTATTATTCCCTCCCCTTTTTATATTTGAAAGAGAAAATGAGTTTTTCATTTTCTCTGGTGTGCTCATGCGCGTCCCACTTTCCCCCCCCCCCTCCACGTTTCTTCTCTCCCCCTTCTATACTTTCCAACCTTTTCCCCTCTCCAATTTAATATCATGGGGTTCTTGGATGGGGAGTGTGCAACGTATAGTTGACATTGAGAAAAAAAGCGGTTCATTTATTTAAATTTATATAAATTCCGATATTACACAAACACACAGACCTGGAATATTATATATATATATATATATATATATATATATATATATATATATATATATATATATATATATATATATATATATAAATATATATATAAATATATATATATATATATATATATATATATATGTTTATTTTTTAAGATATTGTCATGAAACAATTTAACCATTTCATGTGGAGAGAAACGTATTTACTCCCCTGGAGATTAAACCTAAGAAGTATTTGTACAGGCAATTAGAAATCGGGACAAACAGAAGTTTGCTCCGCCCTTTTTATGACGACCGGCAACATCTAATTGGTTGGTTAATGTAGTCTGACGTCACATGCTCCACCCTTTTCAACGTCGAACCACACAACAAACCAATTAGAAGTTGCCGTTCGCCATAAAAAGGGCGGAGCCGATTTCTAATTGCCAGTGTATTTGTGACTCGGTTACGCCCCCACCCCCCTACTGCTTAAAACATTGCACCCCTTTTGCACCCCAAAAATGCGCCCTCCAAACCTCCTGCGCGCCCCTCCCCCCCCCCGCAATCACGGAGGCTGCGGGTCCCCAACTACGCCCCTGGATTTAGTAGATATTTGCAGATATTGCAATAATTTGTATGTATGTTATTTTTTTATTAACACAAGTGGTACAAGAAGAACATAAAAATAAATCCAAGAACACGAACTTCAATGAAGTACACATGAAATAACTGTGGTATATGTCTGAACACATGATATTTTTTAATTAAGCATATTCTATGTCGAATAAAGTGATAATAAAGTTCAAACGCACGACTAAAAATTTGGCATATATAATATCGTCTAGTTTTCTGAGTGAATCCTAACATTTATCATCCATTTACAGTGAGAATTTGGTATAATACAATCTGGTCCACAACCTACATCATTTCCGAAATGTCGAATGGTAAGTAGTAAAACTTCATTCAGTTACGGTTAGAGACCGTTAAAATTTAGTTTACTTAAAAATACAAAACTACTAAAAAAAAAACTTTTGAAAGTAGTTTTCAATATTGTTAACTATACAACGTACTTGAAACTAGTTCAAACTTTATTTAAAATTACATCAACATCAGTAATTTAGTGTAAAACTACTATTTTTCAACTATTATTTTCTAATTGCTTTTTTCTTTCTTTCCAATTTAACTACCAGAAATATAATTTATATAATTCACCTAATGATTTCGTTCAAAGTGGCATTATAGAGACCCCCCGCATTACCTCCAGAAATTTCTTGTCAAAATATTGTCAAGAATTCTTCAACGATTACCAAAACGATTTTTCTAAAATTTAAAATAAGTGATCTTAAAAACTTAAAAATCAGTTGACTTCATATAAATGAACTTTATCAGATAGATGCGCCACCAAACAATGGACATTGGCAACAAAACCCCCCAAAGTCTACTCCTCTACTCGAATTCTGATGTGTTGTGATCACCAGCTCACATTACTTTTGGCGCAGTCACACTAGGCTGGTTTCCCAGCCGCTGGTTGCTGCTGGCTGGTTGTAGCGCTCTAGCAGCATAGTCTGAACTGCCACTAGCAGCTGCTTTCTCCAGCGGGCTAGTGATTTTAACAGCAGCTGGTGAAGTTGGACATGTCCAACTTTAGCAGCTACCAGCTGGTCATGTGACTCCCTTCCTGCTGCTGCCATCTAGTGTGAACTTTTTGTTGCTAGTAGTGGCATTAGTGGCAGTTGATACTCCACTGCTTGGGTTGGTTGTTGTTAGAGTTTGTTTTTGCAAGATGGTGATTGGATGACTTGCACTGCTAATACCAGCAGTGACTGGACAAGTGTGAACCCAAAGCAGCTGCTGCTTGCTGTTGCTGCTAATAGCCAGCACCAACCAGCAGCTGCTGCTTGCTGTTGCTGCTAATAGCCAGCACCAACCAGCAGCTTGTAAACCAACCTAGTGTAACTGCGCCTTTTCATTTGATTGTACCATGGATTTAATATTTGAATTACTCCACATAGAAGGTTGTATTGAGTTGAATATGAATAGGGAATACGTGTATTTGATTAAGGAATTCTGGAAATGTGGGGTGACAACATTTGCTACTAAATTAAGGGGTAGACTTTCGTTTTTGGAAATTTAAAATGGCGTCGTTTGGTGACTCAGGAAAAGTCACTTCATTTTCAAGTTATTTTAAATTTTAAAAATCGTTTCGGCAATCTTTGGGTAAGTCTTGACAATATTTTTTAAAAGATATTTCTGGAGATTTCTTTAAATGTTCACACATACTTGTTGTTCAAGAAAAAGTCTTTCTTTTTTGTATCATACTTAATCTTAATATAACTAAGTACTCTACAGTAGTTAGCAGCAAAATAATTATAACTAGAAATATTTTTCTCCCCCACAGATTTGAAACTTTTCATCTTTTGTGCACAGCTAATCGCCATTGTCATTGGTGAACACCAGCCACTGGCACCAGCTATGACACTCGAAGAACGTTTTCTAGCTGATTCAAAAGCTCTTACATCAAGAAATGATACAATCGGGGAGGGGATTGCTAGTTTAATCCTTGCTTTATTTAACGCTGTTACAAATCTTGCAGATAGCGGTGAGAAATTTGTTTCACAAAACGTAAACACTGCATTGATTAAGGTTCTTAACAACACCAAAGATACCATACTAAACGGTATTAAAATTGTCTAAGTTTATATAAATATTATGGAAAAATATTGTAATTCGTCAGTGCTAGCCGCTACACTAGCAACTTTTGATGCAAAAAACTTGCAATGTGACATGCAACTTCAATGTTTATAGTGCGATATGACATGCAACTTGATAAAACTCGGTCTCAACGAGTGGAACAGGTTCAACTTCTGACAGACTTTTCAAGTAAACATACTGGCAAACAAACCAATCAGGCCATTTGCCGGAAATGACATATGTAACATTGAACGAATTCCCCGGTTTAATGACTTCTGGTTTATGAACTTCCTCTTAGTTGATCCCAATATGGACACAAACCAAGGGGTCAGCTGACATTGAAGAAAATCATCTACGATTTTCACTACGATTCACAGCAGATCGTGTGGATGGAAAGTCATTTTACTTTTTAACTGCATTTTACTTGGATATACAGAATAGAATTGAAATTTTAAAATTCAGTAAAACGCTGATTAAAAGTAAAATGGCTTCCGATACCGTACGAGATTCACCCGAATGTCGGCCCCTTGAAATAAACTGAAGTTTTGAAAACTTAATTGGCAACTAGGTTGCATAGTGTGATATAGAAGTTTATAACAAAGTTCTAGTTGCAAGTCACATCACGAGTTGCATTGCAAGTTGAATCGCATCAAAAATTGCTAGTGTAATAGGGGCTTTAGAGCCAACACACAAGTTCGCAAAATTGATTTAATAAAATACTACTTTGAGCTGAAATATATCGTATCCCGTGTGCTATGTTTGATAAACATTCCAGATAATTACAGGTTAATGATCAAGTTATTAAGGTGGTTGAACAGAACTTTATTTTGTTTTTGTCTTCCCCGGATGACACCACTGCAGTGGTGAAAAATTGTTTTTTTTTCAAGCCAATTTAAGAAAAATTCAAAGTGTTTTTAGAAACTAGAGTATTTGGTGATATTGCTAAAAGTTTTTTCATGATGGTATATCTTTTAATCT
The DNA here is from genome assembly GCA_036925085.1 of Brachycybe producta. Lineage (NCBI taxonomy): Eukaryota > Metazoa > Arthropoda > Diplopoda > Playtdesmida > Andrognathidae > Brachycybe > Brachycybe producta. Next base: position 4,729,594 of record JAUPFP010000012.1, on the reverse strand, counting down.
TTCAAAATCAACTTTTTTATGACAGTTATTGAAAAAGCCCTAAAAAAACTGGTGATTTTCAAACTTGCTATAAAATGTTTAAAAAAAATGAAAAAATGTCTAGCATTATCGTTTACCATTCTAGTTTTGAAAACAATTTAAATTTTTCCAAAATATTGTTTCCCAAAAAAACAAACGTTCGTCCAAATTGTACAAAAAAACGTTTATGAAGCATATCATTAGCAACTACAGTGTCCACAAGGACTTCAGTGCGTTCGAAAGGACAAACGCAAAATAAGTATCTATTCAGCCATCTTTTAAAAAAAATCTACATACACAAACTTATGCAAAAGTCCGTCACCAAAAAATGCAAAAAAAAAACTAAATAACAATAATGCCGCAGTCACACTAGGCTGGTTTCACAGCCTCTGGTTGCTGCTGGCTGGTTGTAGTGCTCTAGCAGCAGTCTGAACTGCTACTAGCAGCTGCTTTCTCCAGCGGGCTAGTGATTTTAACAGTGGCTGGTGAAGTTGGACATGTCCAACTTTAGCAGCTACCAGCTGGACATGTGACTCCCTTCTTGCTGCTGCCATCTAGTGTAAACTTTTTGTTGCTAGTAGTGGCACTAGTGGTAGTTGAAACTCCACTACTTTTGTTGGTTGTTGTTAGAGTTTGTGTTTTTGCAAGATGGTGAGTGGATGACTTGCACTGCTAATACCAGCAGTGACTGGACAAGTGTGAACCCAAAGCAGCTGCTGCCTGCTGTTGCTGGTAATAGCCAGTGGCTTGTAAACCAGCCTAGTGTGACTGCGCCTTAATTATGAAACTAAAACTAGGCTGCTTTACAAGCCACTGGCTATTACCAGCAACAGCAGGCAGCAGCTGCTTTGGGTTCACACTTGTCCAGTCACTGCTGGTATTAGCAGTGCAAGTCATCCACTCACCATCTTGCAAAAACACAAACTCTAACAACAACCAACCCAAGCAGTGGAGTTTCAACTACCCACTAGTAGCAGCAGGAAGGGAGTCACATGGCCAGCTGGTAGCTGCTAAAGTTGGACATGGTCAACTTCACCAGCCACTGTTAAAATCACTAGCCTGCTGGAGAAAGCAGCTGCTGGTAGCAGTTCACACTATGCTGCTAGAGGGCTACAACCAGCCAGCAGCAACCAGCAGCTGGGAAACCAGCCTAGTGTGAATGCGCCATAAGAAGAAACGTTTTCCTACACAGAAAGATTTTAATCAACTTCTGAGACGCTTGAGTCCCGATTGCAATTATCAAGAATAGAATTGGTGTAATTGTCCATTACACGAAATGTTTGCATCAGGCAAAATTATGTTCATTTCACGAAATGGACATACATTTCGTGTGACACCACCCACTCATGACCGGCCAGCGCACATGTGTCTTCACATTCCTGACAACCCTAAAAGTGTCACCCCCTGGTGCCCAGCTGGCCCTAGAATTGCCGCAGAGAGTTTCTCATGGCCCACAACATATGTAAACGCAAATACATAGAGAAAATTGGAATTCTTTCTAATTTGCTCACGACTCGTGACAGATAATTATTTAGAAAATATTCCCCCAAAAAATATTTCCATAATACCAAAAAATTAGTTCCAAAAAAGAAAATGTTTTGAGATTTGTGTCAACCATTGGTCAGTTTGACCTATGGCTGAGCCCTCGTTGACAGTGGCACCTTCCAAGGGCCAAAAGAATAAAACTGGCATGCAGGAACAAACCTGGAACAAAAAAGAAGTTCGAGTGTGACCTCACTGTACGATCACCCAGTATTTGTTGATCACAGTTTGTAAAGTCGATTTTTGTAGCAAGGGCTACAAGTGTAATAATATCGGTAGAAATAAAGAGTTTAATTCAACCGGCGTCGTGTCGTTTCTTATCACCTTTCGGAGGCTTAAAAGAGTTGTCATCCATATCCCTTTCCATAGGAATAGAGACCCAAGGACAGTACGAAATAAGCAGAAAGTTTGAAACCAGCAGGTTCAAACACACAAAAAAAGAGAAAAGCAAAAACATGACTGGCAGAAGTCCAGTCATGTTACATTCGTGTCATGGACAATTACACCAAATGGATGCGACATATACAATGTATGCATTGATTGGTTTCAAATACAACACACCTTGTGGCTTTGCATTTGTATACGCGTGGGGCGCAATTCTTACCATAAGGCCTATTACATAAATTTACGAGCTCGTAAAAATCGCTTTGTTTTTATGTTCCATCTGCTCAAATATAGAAAGAAACAAAAAAAAAATGTTCAACCGAAGATGTTGAAATCGACGTAAACATTTCAAACTGAGACTAATTTGACTTTTGGAATTGCAACTCCTCTAACATGAAGAAGACATTATTTGACATGAGATATTATTGGAAAATGTATTTTGTTCAATAAACAATCGAAACAACCAATTGTTATCCACACAAATTACTTCAAATGAGACAAAATTTGACAACGTTATTACATTAAGTTATTTGTTTGCAATGTTCAACAACAACAAAAATAATAAGACATATATTACACAGGCCTATCTTCTAGCCGCGTATCTCATTTTAAGGGATGCCATGATGAACCATACATATACATAAGAGAAAAAAAAATCAACAAGTAGTAAAATTGTCAACATTATATCATCTTTAAGATGTTTTATTAAAAGCTAATTTTCGAACTCTTGGTTATTTATTCTCGCTTCAGGAGGAACAATAAAAAGAAATTGAAGTGTGTTAGAAAACTAGTATAGTATTTTGATCGTGGTAATTAAATTAATTAACGTTAATAATTAACGTTAATAGACGTAGGACGAATCCTAAATTTTCTCGAACCCGAATCTTAAAAGCAGTAGCGTAGCTAACCGGGGGGGGGGGATGGCGGCGGTCTGCCCCGGGCCGTACTTTTTTGGGGGCGGCATCAACGAAAAGAAAAGTGTTTTTCCTGCCCGGATAGTAGAAGAAGCTTTATAAAACTCTTTTAAGATGATGGCCCAAGAAAGAATTATGAAATTTGTGTCGCTCGTTGCGCTCGCGGAATGTATTCTGCAACCCAGCATTATGTTTTTTATGTCCGAGTACTAATTTATTTAATAATTTAATAATTAATATAAAATTATACAAATCATTTCGATCACTGGATATCGATAATATCGTTTTCTCCCTCCCAGATCAGAATCCTGGTTGGGCCACTGGTGTGTATCGTGTTGTGTTTTTCGTAAGGGAGGGGCGGCAAACTCAAGGACCGCCCCCGGCAGCACAAACTCTAACTATGCCACTGCCTAAAAGGGTTTCAAATCCCACGAATCTCTCGAATTCTTCATATAAGAATCCTATATTATTCATTAAGAAGATAAAAATAAACGAAATAATATTAAATATTAAATTATTAATAATAAAAAACACAAGGCGATGATAATGGTGATCCGGGTACCACCGAAATTGCAACAATCGCCTTTTTTTTTGGTTAGTGAACGCTTCTATTGGACGTCATTGGAGTTAAAACTAATTTTACCAACGTTTTTAACAGTTTTTTTTTAATTTAAGGTTAGGATTCGAAAAATTCGAAAGACGAAAAAAAGTGCAAAGATTCGAGTTTTTGAATCTCGAAATTTTTTTAAGATTCGAGGATTCGAAAGACGGAAAAAAGCGCGAAGATTCGAGTTTTCGAATCTCGAAGATTTTTCAACATTCGTGGGATTCGAGGATTCGACTGTCCCATCCCTACTTTTTACTAAGTAACTGGCCAAGTTGCTACTCGAATTGCTATTGGCTGTTACAACGTTATGACTTACACAACAATTCTACTTCCGCTTTTTTACCACAAGGAACAGCACTTTCGTGACAAGCAAATTTCCTTGCCAAAAAAAAGCATGGCGTTTACGCAACCCATTTTCGATTAAAAACGTATTTCACCCTTACGTGGATTTACAACGTTATGAAAATGTACGCCTCAAATATAGACAATAAAAGATGCAAAAAAATTTAAATTTTCCATGCTTACAGTATCGTTGAAACTCAAAATAGAAATACATAGTCTTTTCAAAAGTACTTACCTAGAAAGAAAAAAACAAAGAAAAGCAAAACATTAGGAAAAACGCCAATTATAATAAACATTTTTAATGAGAAAATTGATAAATATGTAGAAGCCAAAACAACAACAACAACAAAAAAAACGTCTAGCAATAAAGGGTCAGGATAAAAGGATGAACATTGTGGTTAGTCCTAAAACCTAAAATAGAATTGCATATGGAATTAGATGAACACAAAAACAAATTCCCTGCAACAAACTGAATTTAACGTAACCCTACCTAATAACGATCTATAAAAAATAGTGTTCATCCAATTCTGTTCTAAGCATTCAGTTTCGGGTTTTAGTTACCCAAAATGTTCATCCGTTTTTCCCTTTAATCCGTCCCAACAATAAGCTGAAAAAAAAACTTATAATATTATGAGTGTCTTAAGAGGTAAACTGTGTAACACCCTGTATTTTGTCTTAGTGTCATTACCATAGCCCTGGGGTCCCTCGTACCCCAAGTGCCGTATTTCCGCCCCTTCTATCACTCTCTAAGACCCCAAAAGCATCAAGTAATATCCTGGTTCCGGTATCGGCGGATGGACACACATCAAGGCACGGTCCCTTGGGTATAGGTGCACCTGAGTAGGTGTACACAGGCTCAAGGTATAAAGGTCCGTGTCTTGATCAACTCGTGGTCCATTTTCTGATATAGAAACTATGAAACTACTCATATAATGGGTCCGGTGGCTAAGCAACGCCACACCTGTAACTCTTCTCTACTTTATTGTATCTTTATGATTGTGTGCAATAAAGCAAGTATAATCGACTATCTGTGTTCGTCTCGCCTGTCTTAATGGTTCTCTTCTAGCCAACAGCGTAACCAGCAAATACTACTTAGAACGACCCCGACTTCAGTTGGACTTAGGTTTAAGTATCACACTCTTTCTCTCTTAGTGAAAAGCAATATCCGCTCATAACTAAGTCATCGATGCTCCAAGAGTTTACACCCCGGGGAGTAAATCTTTTTACCAGTTCTCAGCCTATTATGGCGACGGTCAGTTTTGGGCCGCGTAGACCCAGAAATGACCACGGGTGGCCGTTTTAGGGCCCGGCTTGCCGACTCACTCTGCTGTACTCCAACCGACCAGGGATGGTCAGTGCTTTTCGACAGCAAAAAAGAAAGTTTAAGCCTGAACCCCTTAACAAGAACTCTACATTGTTACAACTGCGTGAAGTCACTAAATCTAAATTTTACAGGAAAGTCCTTCGAAAGATTTTCTTCTTTATTGAAGGAATAGGACTTAAATATAGTAAACCACCACCGTCATCAAGCAACAGATGTGTGAAACGGTGGACTTAACACTGTTTACTACCGATAGTACTTGACAAACTGATTCATAAGATGTAAAAATCGTGTATTTTAAAAAATACCCCCCCCCCCCCCCCCTTCAATTAGTAATTTTGAAACACATGGGCGTACCATGTATTGTCATATTAATTGCATTATGGAACTTGCGCGTTAAAGACGCCATACTGCTGTATCTTTTTTCTTGTTTGAGGTCTGTTCGTGCTGTTTTTCAATTACTTTTGAAAACCGTGCACATAAATGAGTTATGTCAAATTGAGATTTTATTAAGCTAACTATTTTTTATGTTACTACATCTAAACAACTTAGCAATTTTAACTACAACCAAAGAGAGAGATTTTACAGACCGAACTCTTTGTATCGAAATTTTTACTAAGCTTATTCTTTACTACATATGTTAACGTATTGAAACACAATTGCACTTTCTACTTTTCAACAACAACAAAAATACTGTAACAAAAAAGGCATAATACACTAAAAACGCTAACAAATATATACTATGGGGTGCATTCGAAAACGCGTTACAATGCAAGAGGCATTTCTAAAACATTGAACAGTTCGTCTTAAGAAGCTACATCACAAAATTACTTCAAAAAATCTCCCCAAAAAGTTCTAGCATCGTTTTTCTATTAAGCTCATAAATCCAATGTTAAAGAAAAAAAATGTTAATTTTTAAAATACAGTCTGGAAATATGTTTATTTTTCATATTTAAAGTTGTCCAAATATTAAGTTTTCAAAGTACAATGCGCACCTTAAATATAAGCTGTTCGAGTGATAGAATGACAAAAACATTGGTAAGTGGGGTTCTATTTTTAAAAACTATTTACAAAATCGCGAATTTCCAACTCTTATGTTAAACTCCATTGAGTACGCCCAAATAACAAAAAAGCATTCATTAAAATGCTCGTAAAAATACGTAAAATTAATTTTAAAAAACCAGAAAAAAATCAGCACATGCGCCAATGTGTTGGCTTCACTGTAATTTAATTGTGGTTTTTTAAAATTATTTTTAGGTATTTTTACGAGCATTTTAATGGATGTTTTTTTTGCTTACGAGCACATACTCAATGGAGTTTTAACATAAGAGTTAAAAATTTGCGATTTTGAAATAGTTTTTTAATAACCAATTTTTTGTCATTCTAACACTCGAACAGCATAAATTTAAGGTGCACATTGCACTTTGAAAACTTAATATTGAACAACTTTAAATATGAAAAATAAACATTTTGTCAAGACTGTGTATTTTCAAAATTAACATTGTTTTCGTTAACATTGGGCCTATGAGCTCAGTAGAAAAACGATGCTAGCCGCTCTTCGCGTAGATTTTTCGAAGTAATTTTCTGATGAAGCCTTCATAACGAAGTTAGCCACATTCACGATCAATTGTAGCTTTTTTTTGAAAAGCCAGGATAAATCATCCAAAAAATTTTTATCGTGTGTACCCAGCTTAATGTAAAATTTCCAATACCAAAAAAGCTGAAAGATTGCCATAGGTTTTTATATGAATCAATTGCAATGAAGGAGAAGAAGAAAAAAAAAACCCTGATGGCATTTTGTTGGTACTTATTCAATAAATAAAACAATAGTGTTGCTTAAAGATCAAAAAATAGAAAGAAAAGGTAAAAGAGTAACACCATTGTACCACCCTCCCCCCCCCCACACACACAACATAAGATTAGCCCAAATTTCATAATCAACTACACAAGGGCGTCGCTCGCCTTAAAAAAAAGAAGGAAAATGTCGACAAATGAAAGATGATTTTCTAAGTGATGCTTGTGTGTTCATCATAAGAGAGAAAAGAGAAGAGAATAAAACAGTTTTAACAAAAGAAACGAAGAGGAACTATTGGGGCCCAACACATCCCATTATGGAACAATGTACACCCAACTGTAATATTGGATTGTCATTAAAAGAGGGATGAGAAAGAAAGGAAAAAAAAAAACGAATTCAGCTAAACTAGTTAAAGAAACGTTCGTTGGCTTTTGTTCTTCTTTATTTTTTATGTTTTTGTTCGTAATCTTCTCACGTCCGAATATATCCAAACTGTACGGTTAAAGGGGCACAATCTCGTTTTAAAAGCCCGCATCATGAAAAAGCAATATGTGTGTGTGGATGAGGATGCCAACATAACCAAAAATGAAAAACGGTTTCAGTGAAGAAAAAAGAAAAAGAAAGAAAATTAATGCTAAATTATTAGCAGATTCATTCAGGAAATGAACCAATTATCTCATTATTCCTGAATTATACCTTATAAAATATTTTAACAGATGATAAATGAAAAACTAGGGTTTATCTGTCAACAACCACAGGGGTATAATATGAATCAGAATATTAAAACTTGTAAACAGAATTTAATACAGGGTGTAAGGTAATGGTCATTAAATAAAAATAACTTGTAAAATTGTCATATTTAGCTCATAAACCAGATAAGTTAACCACCACATGAGTTAAATGAATTCAAATTAAATGTGTTTAGGTGAAATCTACGAAATCCAGTTAAGGACATGAACCAAATGAAAAATTGACTTTTATTATTAATATTTTAAATTAATATTTTGTCAATAGTTTATATAATTTATATTTAAGTATTAACTGAATATTTTCAGATTATTAACTGAATAAATTGAATTCGATATATTGTTTGATTGCCCTTCACAGGGCTCTCCGTAGAACACTTTTATTATTTAAATGCATTTAAATTATCAGGTGTGTGTACTAGGTATAATACCTAGTACGTACTTGATGGCCTAATAATTGACTTATTAAAACGCACTACAAAATTGAATCAGAGTCCTATGATTGTAAGAATACCTAGGATGTTTGGGCATCTCTTAATAATGAGTCGAGACAAATCGTAGCTAAGTCTCGTTTTTTATCCACAGTATCAAATGAACTCAGTCTTAACTTTAGGCATTATTATTATTTCTTTTATTTTATTGTATTTTGTTTTTGTTTTTGTATTATTTTTATACCAATAGCGGTCAATTTATTCTTATTATTCTTATTATTATTATTATTATTATTATTATTATTATTATTATTATTATTATTATTATTATTATTATTCTGATTATTATTATTATTATTATTATTATTATTATTCTTATTATTCTGATTATTATTATTATTATTATTATTACTAATATTAATATTATTTAAATAATAACTGTGTTCTACAGAGCCCTGCGAAGGCAACCAAACAATATGTCGAATTCAATTTATTCAGTTAATAATCTCAAAATATTGAGTTAATACTTAAATATAATTTATATAAACTACTCACAAAATATTGATTTTGTATTACAATTTAAAATATTAATAATAAAAGTCAATTTTTTATTTGGTTCATGTCTTTAACTGGATTCCGTAGAGTTCACCTAAACACATTTAATTTGAATTCATTTAACTCATGTGTGTGTACAAGGTATAATGTGCTTCTTAATTCCATTGCGTGCTTGCAGTGATTGCCACCCTACTCATTTTTCAGGGTCATCAACTTGCTGTTCTTAGGAATTTTTATTTGACTCAATTAATGTTAATTAATCATTATCAAATATTAACAAATATTAAATAAAACTTCAATTGATTATTAATGAAGTGATCATTAAAAGTAAAACTTGAAATGAAACTGAAAATGTGGCGACCAAACAAACTTCAAAATACATTGTTATAATTTTAGTTTATACACAAACTTGGTTTAATAATTGCTTGATGGTGAAATTTACCGTGAACTATTTGCAAAACGTTCGATAGAATTTTTCTCATTTATGCAAAGATAAAATATACAGAGGTAACTCAACTAAAGAGCTTCTTCTATGAAGCATTTCTTGTCAAAACTGGATGTGGCCAAATAGCAGACGATTCTTCACTCGCTTTTGGCGTTTTTTTTTCTAACATGAAGGTACTTTACCTTAGTAATTTTACCTTGCTTTGTACTAAACCATAGCCTCGAACCACACAAATAACTGAATGTGCCACATGTTGGATACTGGTAAAGCTTCGATTTACAGTAATTGTGCCGAGCAAATACAATCCCTGATTTATCACATTTTTTTTTTGTCATTTTTGCTAAATTTGTGTAACTTTTCCAAACATTTTCTCAAATTTTCTAATTCCTAACTAAAGAGCTTCTCCAATGGAATATTTCTTGTTAAAATTGGACGAGGCCAAAAAGCAGATGATTCTTCAATCACTTTTGGCGTTTTTTTTCTTCTAACACGAAGTTGCTTTACCTTTATAAATTTACATTGCTGTATACTAAACCATAGCCTCTAAAACCACACACAAATAAGTGGAAGTGCAAGATGCTGGATACTGGACAAAGCTTCGATTTACAGTAATTGTGCCGAGAAAACACAATCCCTGATGATTTTTCAAAGTTTCTAATTCCTTGATAATTTCAGATTTCTAAGTTTTCCTTATTTTGTGGTAACCATAAATAACCTCCTTTAATTTTAGCATTCCTCAATAAGCAGACTGGCTTTCTCGAAGTCGCAAGCAAGGTTGAATATGACTGCAAAACAAAGTTTTACGTTAGTTACCTCATTTTGCTAGCAAATTATTTTTTTCTTTTGGGAAATTTACGCCATTAACAATGAGAATGTTTTACCATGAATAACAAAAACAAACGATGTTCATTAAAACAAATAGTGTTGTAAATGCCAAGTTTAAATTTCAAATTGAAGAAAATAAAACTGAAATACAAGCATTTTTTTCTCCACTATTTTTGAATAGAGAAAACAGAGAGAGCACAGTTGCAGATAAAAGAATTTTAATAATTAATTCTCTCTTGAAGAAACAACTAAATCCTTGTATAAAATGCATTCTAATAAATTATTCATATCAACCTGGAATCCATCCCACCACCACACCACCCAAGTATCATTTCTTTCATTCTTTATCAAAGAGACTAATATAGAATTAGGAACTATTTTTAGAGTTAGAGGAAACGCACGCGCACGCGCACGCGCACGCACAATGGAAGGTGGGGTGGGGGCGGGGTTAAGAACACGTGCACAATGTGAGAATATAGAATGGACGGAGAAAAAAAAAACTGGATTAGACTCTGATCATCAGATGTGGGCTATTTTTTTTTTTTTGCAGTAATAAAACTTTTGTAGGAAGCTTCGAAAAAAATTAGAACTAATTTAGGGTGACAGAAATTGAAATGAAAGGAGTAAAAAGGAACAAATGACGCGCATGCGCACAATTGCCTGTGAATTTTGCTCCCGTCATTTATGACGGGTTACCCAACTAGAATAATAAATATTAAGCTCCATCTGTCTTTCCTTCTTTCCGTGTATGTGTAATGCTGTACAAACAAAGACAAAAACGTGTAAGCACATCGGAATTTATAAAAATTTAAATGAACCGCTTTTTTTTATCAAGGTCAACATTATGTTGCGCTCTCCCCATCCAAGAACCCCATTATATTAAATTGGAGAGGGGGAAAAGGTTGGAAAGCATAGGGGGGGAGGGAGAGAAGCGTGGAGGGGGAAAAAGGGGGAGGGGAAAACTGAAATTGAAATGAAAGGAGTAAAAAAGGGGAAAACTGAAATTGAAATGAAAGGAGTAAAAAAGGGGAAAACTGAAATTGAAATGAAAGGCGTAAAAAAGGGGAAAACTGAAATTGAAATGAAAGGAGTAAAAAAGGGACAAACGACGCGCAAGCGCACACCAGAGAAAATGAAAAGCTCATTTTCTCTTTCAAATATAAAAAGGGGAGGGGATAATGGTAGCAAAACTAAACTACAGTTTATCACAGGCAATTGTGCCCAGCATTAGAATTTCTTTTGCTCCGCCCTTTTATGAACGTCATCAATTTCTAATTGTTTTGTTACTTGGTCTCTCGTCATAAAAGGGTGGAGCAAAAGAAATTCTAATGCTGGGCACAATTGCCTGTAAATTTCGCTTCCGTCATTTATGACGGGTTACCACACTAGTACCCTAATAATTAAACTATTGCCAGCGCCCTCTTGTAGTGCTCAGCAATAATTTAATTATTAGAGTATGCACAACATGGCAAAATTAACACAGCCGAAAAGAGATTAAAAGTCGACATGTAGAGAATGAAGTCGAAACGTCGAGATTAAAGTCGAAATGTCAAAATTCTCAAAAAAGTCTACATGTCGAGATTAAAAAAAAATTGCCAAAGTCCTCTGCAGGGCTTCATAGATTGTTCAAATCACTCCAACACCATTTTAGCATTTTCAGTCAATGTATTTCAGTCATTTTCAAAAAACTTGCTCAAGTTTTCAAACGCATTCTACCGAGTTTTGAAGAGTGACAATCAAAATGCGTTTTCAAAAATAGCAAAAAAAATGTTGACGGAAAAGACAGACATTATATTATGGCCAGACAAAGAAAGCATTATAATCATAGTTCGACAACTGTCACCAATGTAATCCCTAAAACTAATTGGATGACGGATAGGAAAATGAAGGTTTTTTTTATTATTACAGGGTCTTAGAGTAGCCGATAGGTAAAATGATCCCTCCACATTAATCCCTGCTGTGAGTCCTCAATGTTGCTCCAGCTGAACCATTATTATCTAAGTTAGAAACAGGCACACAATTAAAATGTATCTCTGTATGCGATGTATTACGTACCATCAAAGCATACACATATTGAACCAGAATGTAATACTAAACCGAAGAACCCTTGTAATAAATCACAAGAAACAATAGCATTAAGATTGAAACTACACAAAAGCCCGCATATATGCTAAAACTTAGAAAAAGTTACGAAAATCATGTCCAAATTGCTGCCAGTGAGGAAATCGTAGGTCAGATTAGACAATAATGTATTTTTAAAAACACATTCTGGTACTAAACATAAATTTTCGTACTTGAAATACATTTAAGGTAAGATGGGGGTAAGTACGACCCATAAATTGACAACTTAAAACTGTGGAATGTTGCACAGACCTAAACTATCTAACAAGGAATATGTTGTTTTTAGTTTAGAAGTTTCATAACTCTTTATTAGGGGATATAGACATTTGCCCTACAGACACTTGCCCTAAAGCCATTTGCCTTAAAAGGACATTTGCCCTGAAACCACTTTTCTCTCTCTCTCTCTCTCTCTCTCTCTCTCTCTCTCTCTCTCTCTCTTTTCATACAGCTTAGTATCTTTCGGTGGAGTATGTTAAACAGGTTCTGCACGCTGCAGGCGCCCAAAAAAAGCCAAATGACTTAAATTTAGACTGATTAGGACAAACGTCCCTTCATGGCAAGTGGTTTTAGGGAAAATGTCCCTTTAGGGCAAATGGCTTCTGGGTAAGTGTCTTTAGGGCAAATGTCACACACCCCTTTATTTGAATACACAACGCCTCTAATTCAAACTTTTCATATGTTATTTGAAATAATTAGTTATTTTTAGATGGCGATAGTCTCTTTTTGTCCCATACACGTGTGACAAGTGTAAACCTAGTGTACGGATGTCATGGAATTACTCCAATAAACAGTTGGGGCTAGTGCAACGCCTGCATTAAAGCAAGCATTTCTTTCAAAAGTTAAAAAAAATTTACTTTTATATCCATACCTTAAGATGTAAAACCTCTAAACATGGGGGACAAAACCCTTTGATTTAATTGGTTTTGGATCTAAGGTATCCACATGTTGCTTAAGCTTGAGAAACAAAACTCAAATTACACAATTAAAATTTATAATAGCTTAAAAATGTACATTGCCAAGTAAAACTTAGGAAATTACTAGCAATTGCAACACTTATTCCAGAATTGCACTTACCCCATTTCAATTTACTATAGAGTTTTAGAAATAAGCAAAAAAAATCGTGTGCTGTTTGTATTTTCAAATACATTTTAATGTGTTTTTCGAACTCTTATTGTGGTGCCACACAGCCCTTCCAGCATACGTCACATTATTACTCATTCTGAAATGGGTTTGCATTCTTTCTATAACCTCCTAATACAGTAGTTGTCAGTTGTACAACAGTGCAGCCGTTTCCTAACATATTTCATTATCAAACATTCAAACTACATGTAATAAATCATGAAAAAAAAAATCATGACGAAGAAATACTTATATACATATACACCATATTTATACCATTAAAGGCCTCAATATGTGGACACAAGTTTAGAACACGTGGCACACGTCCTGACTCAAGCTGTCAGAATTCATTCCATCAAGTTGTATAAATTCAACAACAATAAAAAAACTAAAGAATTGCAACAAAAAAAAAGAAATCGTTTCAGATGACTACACTTTAAGTCAGCCATTTGTAATTGCAACAGCTGACGCATAATGTTCAACTGTATTTTATTACAGCTGTTTCACTTCACTGAAGTTGCAGCATTCGTTCTTTTTTTTTTCTTCTTCTTCTTCTCCTCTTGATGCAAACAGTATAATTATTCCACCTTCGACTAAAAGCTGAAAGTAGGCAAACTTCTTGTAGGATGCGCGCATTCATATAATAAGATAAACTTTACTAATGCCACAATGTAGCCTCAACATATTGTACTGTATACGTGGTAAAAATATAAGCAGCCCAAACAAATCTGCAACCGCGGCAGCATTCTCTAGAGCAAGCATGTTGAACTCAAAGGCTAACTAACACGGACCGAATAAACAAGGCCTAAGTTTATGTGGGCCGCAAAAAAAACATACATCAATTTTTATAGAAACGTAGGTTTATTTCGAAAAGTACAATACGAAATTATTATTAAAACTTTTGTTACATGATGTTATATTGGCTGGGCCGCAAAGATATTCGCTGTGGGCCACGAGTTTGACATGCTTGCTCTAAAGCATGCAGCGGAAGCAATCTCCTCCGAGTATTCTCCTGCTGTCAGTCTCTCCGCTATTTTAAACACTGGCGGTAAACGCCTTTACTCAGTGATGCATAAAACGAAAGAAAGTTGGGAGGGAAAACACTTTTTTCTCTCTTTGAAAGTAAATTAGGTTAAGTTCGGTTAGGTTGCCAAACCTAACCTAACCTAACCTAACCAAACATAATTTACATGTACTTTCAAAAAAGATAAAAAGTGTTTTCCCTCCCCCTTCCCAACTTTCTTTCGTTTCTTTCTAATACTTCCTTGTTAAAATAAGGGAGAGATTTGCTGAAGGATACTCGGAGGAGATTACAGTAGCAGCCGCGGCTGCAGATTACTCTGGGCTGCTCAGATTTCTACCACATACTGTACATGTATATATACAAAACAACATTATATAGTACTATACTGTATACAATGGGTATATTCCATATGTTCACAGACACCATACACAACATACCATGGATCTTGGAAAATTGTGTGTGTTTTTTTCTCTTCTCTAATTAAGGTCTCAGTCAAACGTCACTGTAATTGGTTGAAGGGTGACAGCCATTATGTATACCCTAATGTGCAAAGAAAACCTTTTTATGTCTCTTTGCTACCAAACCATTGCTTGTCCATTAGAATGATTCGTTTTTTCTTTGTACCCAAACTGACATCCCCACGAACACACACACGCACATACAATGTAGAAACGCACTAACAACTTAACAAGCTTCTTTTTTACATTGGCAAAAGATCTCAGGTTGTTGCTATTCTCATGAGACCATTTGGTCATCGAATTGAACACGGGATATTCCTTTACTATTTCTGAGTGGTCATCCAGTCATCATTATAAGAACCGACTGCAGTTACTCGTCAGGAATGTTGAATTACTTGAAGTGTCAAAAATAACACAAGCTACCCTAATGTGACAAAATATATCTATTATATTCAATATTTTATATACTGTATATAACACGTAATACAATACATAACATACGTAACATACGTAACATCATATACTGTATTTTATGGTAAAATACAGTATACGTAATTGTTGTTATATTGATGACATAAATGCAACCTCAGAAGCTATATTAACATCTTTCCGTCATCCTAAATATGAAAAAAAAAAACAAACAACGGACAATCCCGATTTCCTGAAACCATAAATGAAAAACTAAATGGTGATCGTAATTGGTTCATAAGAGTATTTTAAACATTTAATTTTACCATTTGTGTGAGTTTTGTTTCAATTTTTTGTTGAAAAAAGACTATGTCTAATATAATTAATCTACAATCATTAGACACATGTGATTTATATACCATTACGGTAGTACATGTATATAGGAAGTTTGTTATTTTACTCTTATCACTGTTATCAGACCTCTATTAGGGATATTGCTCACCAAATTGGAATCCTTATCAAGCTAACCTAACATATGAAATAGAAAAGGTACAGCATAGGGCTGCAAGATTCGTTAAAGGTAAATAAATGTACTCTGACAGTGTGACCCTCATGCCAGATGAACTTCAGTGGAAATCACTAGCAAACCGTAGAGCTGAACAAAGCCTTGCCCTTCTTGAACGCTTGCTAGTTCCAGACAACAGATCATTGTTTAAAAAATGTTTTACTAGAAACCCCTGTATATCTAGAAATGGCCATCCAAAGGCCATTAGAGAAATAGGAGCTAGAACTGATGCATAATTGAGGTCTTTCTTTCCAAATGTATTTAGACTATGGAATACTTTTCCAGCACATAGTTCTGTTTTAGGACGAGTTCAATTTAACGATGACGTCTATGCCTCGTCTCAGTGACAACCACTTGTGATTGGGAATTGTTCCCCCTGCCACATGGCTCTCAAGCTGATTGCAGGCGTACTTGATTGAATTGAATTGAATTGACTATATAAAGTTAATGTAAAATGATGCAATTATCTTGTTTTATTTCATGGATTTCAATTAATTTTACAACTTTTCAATGTACATTACATGTATTTCACAATTTTTGATAAATTTCATGAAATATTTTAAGAAAAAAAAATCATGAAATTATCCATTACTATATGTGTGCGTTTGTCTATGTGTATGTTTGTGTCCTATCAAATCCTTCCCAATTTTCCCATTTCTAAATTCCCGATTCCCTTTCAGATATGTTAGCCGTTTTTTTCTTCTCAAAATCTAACAGCACTGCTTTATTCTATTGATTTATTTACTGGCAACAAACTTCTGTAAATTTAAATGTTTCAACCACAAGATGTAAGATGCAAACATAAAATCTTCAACATATTTTACAACAAACCGTCAAAACAACGAGAACAACTTTCATAATAATCTAAGATGCATAAAAGTTATACACTTCGGTTTAATCTGTACAATATAGCATGTTAAGAAAACGTTGCAAATACAGAAGAAGAAAAAAAAAACAAGAAATAGGCAACGACAATAAATGCATTCGGGAAACATTTGCAGTTTGTAAAAACTGACGTTCATGACACCCACACAAAACTGCAAACTTGTCTCAAAACACACTCATAAAATTTAATATATATTTATGTGAAATTTATTTTGCTATGTCAGCTAGGCCCATATCCTCAATGCAGGCTCACACACACTGTTCTCACTCTAAAATACCTGTCAAAAGTGTATTGGTTGCCTTGTCTACCAATGTTTCTAAAATAAAATATCAATTTCATTTTTCCAGTTTTTCCCTTGAGTTTTCAGATTAATTTTGTCTACTCATTCAGAATTAATTTGCACTGAAATTCAATGGATTTGTGCAGTTAAGTATAGATGACTAGTAAATTGATGAAACCTTTGCAAGACAAAAATGCATTTCCTTAAAATTTTTCTTAAAATTTTCACAAATTTCATATATATAGTGTATTTATAAATTTTAAAGAGCTAAAAAGCAAGCCGTAAAAAATAACAGTATTTTTAAATATCACGTGTATTGCAGTGAAAATACAAAATATTTAGAAAATTTTAATTTCACTGAGTTTTCCGCACGAGTTCTTTTTTATGCAAATTCTCTTAAGTCATCCTTTAGTTTTCTAACAAAAATTCAAATTCTTTGAGAATTCCAGTATTTTCCATGCTGATGAGAACAGCAAAAAGTAGGAAAGAAGCTTTCCTAGCAATATTACTAGTGCAAGGAGGCATTATATTTTGGTCTCAGACTGACGTCACAAGGAACACTTTTGTGGTGATACTTTATGGCGCATTGGTGTCCCAAAACATAGCCTGTTGTCAGTACGGGCCAACGGTATGACCTTGATCATCATTGACAAAAACGCGCGGAAGCAGGAACCACCTGTAGCAGGACCCAACAACTAATGGCCACTATGGCCTACACAGGGGCCACCTTAGCCTTATTAGGAAAAAAAGGTGTTTGGAGTATGGAATTATTTGATGTTGCAATATATAGACAGACCACAAAACAGGTTAAACTTAGACTTTTTCTGTACTTTTACTGTACTGTATTTATTAATAGTAAATATAATATTAATAGCATAGAAGTAAAACAACAAGTTTTTAAAGTTTATATGCTTTGATTAAGTTTGATTAAGTACATTCTTCATTGAATAGTATTGAAGACAGGCTCATTTTAAGGATAGCTTATCTTGGCCAGCTCCTAGTGTTGGGACAGGCCTGTAACTAAATTTGTAAGTTTAGTAACTTTGTTATTCGTGTTACTTCCAGGCATGGGCTAATAATGGACTTATTAAAACGCACTTCAAAATTAAATCAAGAGTTCTATAATTGTAAGAGTACCTATAGGATTTGGGCTTCTCTTACTGATGACGCAGTGATGAGTCAAGACAAATTGCAGCTAAGTCACGTTTTTTTTTATCTGCTGTATCAAATGAACTGAGTTGTAAATCTAGGCAAAGTGACGACAATATGTATTATTTCTGATTGTATTATTTTATTTTTTATTTCATATTATTATACCAATAAAGGTCAATTTATTATTAAAAATGTAGTACTGTTAATCCGGTAAATTCGCCAGGACGGCGGATTCTTGTCGTGATCAAGCGACCTAAAACTTTCCTCACCTTTCATCCAAGCGCAGGCTTATATACAGTGTGAAAAATGCCCCTCACACTTACATGTGTTTGTAGCACCGATATTTTCACGACATGAGTGTGGTATTAAATTGTTATTAGGTATATCAAAAAATGGCATTAAGAATACAGGCCTAAAAGACTATATTTTTAGAATTTAAGCTCCCAAACTATTATGTATGTGTAAGCATGTATATTTTCTAAATGAAAGTTTGTAATCTTAATGTAATGTCATTGTAGTTGAAACCCACTGGACCGCGAATTAATTGACAAAATTTAATGAACGTCATGTAAGAAATTGCGGCTAAACAAGCTCTTTGAAGAAATGGAAGAAGAAGAAGAAAAAGAAAAAAAACACGAAAATTTATTAAAGAGTCGAAAGAAAGTGCAGAAAAAGAAAGAAGAAAACCAACAAAACCGTTTTTGATAAGACACTAAAAGAGGCACCCGAAAAAGCCCCCTTGTAGAAGAAAAAAAAGGGGGGGGGGCAAAGGAGATTTGAGTCCAATGTACTTTGCATAATGATGTGGCACTTATCTATCATATACCAGAAACGGTTTTCTTCATATTTCTTTTTACTATATAAATGAGTGCCACGAAATTGATGTTTGGTTTCATAAACATGCATCTTCATAATATCATATAATACTGTAAATACTCTTCCTCCGCGTTCTAATGACTACTTATATGCTGCTTGCTGCTGCTGCTACTACTCCTGCTGACTATGCTGTACATTGACGCACTTTCTTATATGGTGGCTTAAAAAAAGAAAACTTCCACTTGCCCTCTCTCTCTCTCTCTCTTCTATAATGCCAACAAAGTTTCGACATTTTCATACAAAACTTCTTGGAACATAAATTATCCATGTATTTGAAGAAAAAAAACACATACATAATGAGCAAAGGAATCGGCTTACGCTTGAGACTTAAGTTTGAATCTTTAACAAATGAGTTTCTATAAAGCGTGAATTGGCAAGTATGATATGTGTATTTTCTAACCACACTTGGTAAAGGTTTTTTTTACTGCCATTAATGCAACCGTCACATCAGTCACAATTCACAAAATGGGGCAACAGGGTTCTTCTTTCTTCAAAAATTAAGGCAAACTGTATTTTTTTTTTCTACTCTCTCTCTCTCTCTCTGTGAACACATGATCTAATGGACACAAGTTCCAAACACAAGAAAACTCATCAATTTAAGACAAAAGAAGTATATATATGCCAAGAAGATAAAACACATTTCAGAATGAAACAACTGTTCGAAAAACGTACAGAATGAAAACAGAAGGCAGCAGCAGCAATGTTTGATTAATTACTGCAGTAGAAAAACCAGTTCTTATAATGTGAGCTCATACAATGCAGAGTGAAGTGACCGTATAAGACACCATAAAACTGCCCACATTTTCAAGATTAACATTGTTGCAGTTTTTTTTTGTTCTTTGCGAACAAATGTTAATATTGTTAAATGTAGCTCAATCCCACTCAACCAATCTAACTAAAGTAATAGCTAAACTCACATAAAACTGCAAAATCTCAGAAGGTTTCTCAAACTACGAGCATTTTTCATGTCATTTAATTTAGGTTTACTGTAAGAGCAAGCAAGATTAGTATCTTAACTTCAACTGTGTCCCTCAAGTTGAAAGCACTAGAGGGCCTATAGTCTAAATGCATCAACTTGCAGGCAAAAAAACTCCAACTACTTGCAAAACTTTCATTAGAAGTGTGTTAGCTGGTTGAAGCCCTCTAGCACCATAGTGTGAACTGATTCCAGAAGCTGCTTTCTCCAGCATGCTAGTGATTTTAACAGTGGCTGGTGAAGTTGAACAAGTCGAACTTTAGCACCTACCAGCAGGTCATGTGACTCTCTTCCTGCTGCTACCAGTGTGCTACCAGCCAGTGTTGCTGGTAGTGGCACTAGTGGGTAGTTGAAACTCCATTGCTTGGGTTGGTTGTTGTTAGAGTTTGTCTTTTTGCAAGATGGTGATTGGATGACTTGCACTGCTAATACCAGCAGTGACTGGACAAGTGTGAACCCAAAACAGCTGCTGCTTGCTGTTGCTAATAGCCAGCAGCAAACAGCAGCTTGTAAACCAGCCTAGTGTGAATGCGCCTTTAGAGTTGTGTGGCCACTCAGTAGTCAACCAAGAAATAAACTAATAAAATGATAACTTATATGCAAATTATCAAAGTTTAGCAATGGTTAATGTAGGTTAAGGTAAGGTAAAGAGGCCAACCTTAGGTTGTATAGACCGATCGATTGAACCCAACTGGGCCTCGCACTCTAGAGAGCTCACGATCAGTGGATTTCAGAGGCGGGCTGGTCATGTGGCAGCTCGGGCAGTCATTGGAGCTGGTATTCAATTGGGACAGTTGCTTTTGTTGATTTGTTTGAAGATTGAGGTAATTAAGATATGTGGGCCGGTATATCTTCAAAATGCCAGGGCAATGAATTTGAATTATTCCACATGGAACATTGTATTAGGTTTAATATGAACAGGGAATATCTGTATTTGATTAAGGAATTCTGAAAATGTGAGGTGACCACCTTTGCCACAAAAATAGGGGGGGGGGGGGTGACTTTCGCTTTTGGAAATTTAAAATGGCGTCGTTTGGTGACTCAGGAAAAGTCACTTCATTTTTAAGTTTTTAATGGTTTTATCGACTTATTTTAAAATTTAAAAATCGTTTTGACAATCATTGAGTAATTCTTGACAACATTTTGAAAAGAAATTTCTTGAGGTAATGGTCCCTATAAAGATACCAGTTAAACTTTTGTTCCTTACCTGGTTATTGATGACCATTGTGATTAAAAATCATCATTTGTATCTGCTGGTCAAATCTAATTTTGAAGTCCTCACTTTTTCATCAATGCAGATTACTAACTAGCACACCTACTTTTATCAGATTAGTATTCTAGTTTTCAAACCATGTTTGTTACTTTTATTTCTCATAACGGTATATTATTCTCAAAAGTTTTCCAATCCGTTTATTAATTTATTATGTATGCAATAAGGGTGCCAGCAAAAAGAATGTTTATGCTGGAAGTTTTTATAAAAAAGCATGCTGATAGCGTTTGCAATTTGCTGGAGTAAGTTTATAACAGGCCAGCACTAGCTTTTCATTTGCTCCGCCCTTTCATGAGCGTCATCAATTTCTAATTGGTTTGTTATTTAGTCTGATGTCACATGCCCCCCAATATCAATTTTCTAATTGGTTGATATTTGGTCTGACGCTCGTAAAAGGGCGCTCCAAACAAAAAGCTAGTGCTGGACACATGCACTTGCCTGTAGTTTATATAACCCTAACTTAAAAGTAAAACAGCATGAATAGCAGAGGCAAACACATGTATTACAGGCATCGTAATAATTCTTTATGTAACTGCAAACCATAATACCAATCAGAAGATAAGGTCTCATAAGGAAACGTCTCCAACTATCAAATACAAAAATAATTCTACATTATTGGTCTGCGTTTATCAGTTCTACACTACATATATACAGCTGTACATGCATACATACTTACAATCTCTTATGATTTACGCATGCACGCGCGCTCAACACACACAATCTCTTATACAGCCAACATGTCAAAAATGTTTTCTTAGAAGATTATGTTCCCAAGAGAAAAAACAAACAGAAAAAGTAACTAATACAAACTCTTATTTCTTTTCATTTTAGTAGATAAACAATAATTCTGACCATTTGTTTCCAGGAAAAATAAAACAAAACAAAAACATTTCTAGGAATAGTCAATTGGAATACTATACATTGTATTAAGCCTGGTATTAGAACAATATCTATACATGTTGTATATTGGGTAATGCATATTTCATGCCGGTTCTTCATTTGTTGCAAAAGTTTGCTTTTAGTTAAAAATGCTAACTGCGCAAAATTACTTCGAAAAATCTCCACAAAAAGCGCTAGCATCGTTTTTCTATTGAGCCCATACACCCAATGTTAAAGAAAAAATGTTAATTTTTAAAATACACAGTCGCGACAGTATGTTTATTTTTCAGATTTAAAGTTGTCCAATATATAAGTTTTCAAAGTGCGGTTATATTTTAAAAAAAAACTATTTCAAAATCGCGAATTTCTAACTCTTATGTTAAACTCCATTGAGTACACCCAAACAAGAAAAAAAAAACATCCATTAAAATGCTCGTAAAAATACGTAAAAATAATTTTAAAAAACCAGAAAAAAAATCAGCACGTGCGCCAATGTGTTGGCTTCACTGTGGCTTAATTGAGGTTTTATAAAGATGCAAAATAGGCCAATTAAATCGCAAAAAAGGTTATGCCTATTATTTTATATATTATATATATGCATATATATATATATATATATATATATATATATATATATATATATATATATATTGAAACGATACGTCCAGGAGCGATCCTGGCTCGTTTAGTTATTTTTGGATCGTTTGTTTATTTTTAGAGTGGCCTGGAACTTTGTCAACCCTCTGTACTCACGTACAGAGGATTGACCCAGTTCCATCAGCTGATGACGATGCCAATATCCTGTCTTGGGTCTTGGGTCCCTTTTTCCTCCCAGTCCCACCCCTTAAATACAAAGAGATCGACTTGATAAGCCTCAGCATTGGGTCTATGGGGTGAAAACTTTCTTTTGTAATTTTGTTTTGATTACGATGAATCACTTGTCTATATTTTAGTGACCACTGGTCAATCATGTTGATTGGCCAGTTTGGTTTTTAAGTTTGATTTTGCCCAATCAGAGAATACTGAGAAAGTGTTCTCAGTATCCTCTTTTTGGGTATAAATAACCATGTATTTTTGTGTAAAGGGGACTTGAAGAAGCAGTCTCGAAAGCAATTATTTGGACACAGACATTATGCCCAAATTTGCCTAGAGATGATGAGATGTAAATAAACTGGAAATTATAGTTAAAAAGTTGTTGAAGTTATTTTTATCTTTTAAAAACAAAACGAAGGACTTCAACATTTTGTCATCTAGCACTGTCAACCCAGGTGTAAACCTGGCTCTCCAGTACTAGATGAGACTTCTGAAGACAGCACGATCAACCAGCTTTTTACGGGCGAAAGCCCGGGGAGTAGCAGACAACAAAAGATCCTTAAAACTGTAAAGGTTCTTGAAAGAGGAACTTGTGAGGAAACGTATGGGACTAATTTGTTCCCTTCCTCCCGAACCATAATAGAATTAGTGGCCTAGCCAACCACTTTCCGATCGCCCGAAAGAGCGCTACGATACTTTTTGATAATTCTATTAGGCCCCTGAATGTGGTTCGTTACAAATTTGGTGGAGGTGCGGGGTAGTTGAATACCTTGTTACTCCATAAGCTACAAAGATCGTGTTGAAAAGCACGCGGCATAGAGAAAACATCGACGTCAGAAATGACCAGTCTACAGAAACTACTCAAGGACTTGAGGGATCTCGAGAGACTGAGGGAGGAAAGACGTCGAAAGAAGAAGACTGCCGCGTTGAAGAAGATCGTGAAGAGGCAACGTACTCAACTGGAGGAGGCCAAGGACGACGCTAATGTACTTCCACCGACTCCTGTTGCTGTCAAGCCTGAGGTACAGTCCAACGATGGAAGCAAGACGCCAGAACACGCCGCCATTGCCGACATCATTGGGAAACTGTCTAAAGAGAAACAAGATGAGTTGGTTCGTCAGATTATGGGCGACGAACGGAGCAGAGCGGGCTCAATCAACACTGAATTGGAATCGATTGAACCCGGGCGAAAGCTCGGTCCGGATGAAACTACCAAATGGACACCGGACCTGGGACCTACGCCATACTCTGAGAGAAATTCGTTACATCCTCTGCAGGGATTTTCGAAGTACGACGGTGATGACAACATCCTCCTCTACATAGAAGAATTTGAAGACATCGCTACGGCGCACGACTGGAACTCCCTGCAGAGATGCAGGCACTTTGCAGGGCTCTTGAGGAAGCGTGCAATCAAATGGCTCGCACACTTCCGCTCTGCTTATGAGGGAAAAGAGATTACGTGGACGGCCATGAAGGAGGGAATCATTGCTGAATTCCTCCTGCCTGACCAGAAGGTCCGCATGAGTCGAGAATTGGTGGAAAGGCGTCAGCAAGACCATGAAACTTTCAGAGTCTATGCTGAAAAATACGCCGAGATGTATCGAAGAATTCATCCACATGACGATGAATCGTTGCTGATAGCTACGCTCCGAAAGAGTCTGCTACCAGCACTAAGAAAACATTTGTATGGAGCACCAAAAGATCATTACCATGAGTTTGTGCGCTTCAGTACTCAAACTGAAGGGGAACTGGTGGAGGAGAGAGAGTTGGTTTACAAAACATCGGCTGGGACTACAACCAGAGCGGGCGTAAGCCAGCCGAATCAAGGAAGTCAACCAAAACAGCAGAGTCAACCTAGAACTTCAAGCGGACAAGACAAGATGTCGAACCCGCCTGAAAAGGCTTACCAGGAATCGAAACAGACAAATGAGCATCAAAACAAGCAGAGGGCTCCTTGGCGAAATCAATACCAAGGGCCGCTCACCTGTTACCGATGTGGGGAGGCGGGCCACATTGCACGTGCTTGCCCGAATCCCGGAAAACCAAGGACTGAACAAAGGAACGTTCCAACGGCAACATCGACCACTGTAAGCAGGATCGACGAACCGTTGGCAACGACGGCAACGAAGTTCTCAAATACTGTTGAGGTTTTTGAAACTCACGTCCTGCCGAATGGTATGAGAATGGTGCCTGTCGATATCAATGGAGTGACACACTATTTTCATGAGGAAAATCTAACAGAAGAGGCTTTAAACTGCTAAGGGCGCCACTCAGCCCCAAAGTAGTGACGCCCGAAGTAGTTGTGAATAAGGAAGAAGAAAACGATGTCATTTTGGAGAGACTTCAAGAGGTTCAGGCTGCTGATCAACAAGAGGAAATTTCTGAGCAACCAAGGGTTATGTGCATCAAGGTCCGACAGGGAGGAAACAAGGCGGAGTCCAAAGGTCTGTGTCAATGGAAACGACAGCTAGAGACGTCCGAAAAATCCACAGCCCTGTGCCAAGATGATCGACATACGGCGGAAGCAACGATACAAAGGAGTTGGGGCACAGCAGAACAAGAAGAATCAACAAGGCTGACATCTGGGAGAGTTGCAGTTGGAATCCGAAGTCAAACCATCCAAGGGGAAGGTCAACTAAAGAAACCACTGCAAAGTGGGAAAGCCAAGATGGATTTCGAGGTTAAACCCATGGTGAAGAAAATGCAGGTTGAAGCGAAATTTGGAGTAACTTCACCTGAAAAGGGTAACTTTGTGAGTGAAGGGTTTCAGACTATTTCTGGGAAAGGTCAGCAAACAGTGCCACTGCAAAGTGAGTTTACTATGACATCCAAAACGGATATCGTACCAAAACTCGGTGATGATCAGGTGATGGCGAAATTTGGAGTACCCATCCCTGTGGAAAATGATCAGGTGATGGCGAAATTTGGAGTACCCATCCCTGTGGAAAAAGATCAGGTGATGGCGAAATTTGGAGTACCCATCCCTGTGGAACATGATCAGGTGATGGCGAAATTTGGAGTACCCATCCCTGTGGAGCAGGTGGCGGTGAAATCTGGAGTAACCACCCCTGTGAAAATTGGAAATGAGATGACGGTGAAATTTGGAGTAACCGCCATTGAGAAAAAAGAGTTTCAAGAAGAAACTGTGGATCTTCGAAGGAGAGGACTAATCTCAGTCAGGATTGACCGAAATAATCCTCATGAAGATAAGAGTAAAGAAGGCCTAGCTGAAATCACTGTCGACAAACAATCCAGTGAAATTTCGGAAGAAACTTCAGTGAAAAAGGAAAGAGAGGAAACACATGGGATGGCCAAAAATGTCTCTAAGAAAGAGACATCTACAGCTTCCCGTGTGCAGACACGTGTAGGACCTGGAATAGATGATAGAAAGCATCATTCAGGAGTGGGGAAAAAGAAATCCAGCGCTAAAACCATCTTAAAAGATGAATTAACGTCTGAATTGGATGTAGAAACGGCAAAAATTCAAATTTGCCGCTATACGGAGCGCCGCCTAGTGAGGAAAAAAGAGGAGAGAGAATTTTCTAAGAAGAAAAGCTCCTCCCACTTCCGGCCGGAAATTGAAAGTGAGAACCCCACAGGATCACGTGAGAAGACGACCGCCATTTTTGATGCCACTTCGAATCTTCATTCTGCAAAGAATAGTCGCGGTTTGAATTTTGTCAAAGAAAAAAAAGTGTCAGCGTTTAATTTGGATAAATTTGAAAAGAGGATGGCTGAATCTAATGGCAGTGGAAAATCTGGAAGTGAGGAGATGTTTGAAGTGGAGCAGTTTTTGGAAGCCGGTGAAATGACACCGGAGTGGTTGAGGCTGCTTTTTGGAGAAGAGGATGACGACAACGCCATCGCTGCAGGGGTTTCCTCCGGCAGCAATGCCGCGCCGTCGATGCCTTCTACGGAAAAAGCCTCAGGATCTGCTCAAACGAAAAAACGGAAACAACCCGAGGGTGAGCCAACTAATTTCGTTCCTCTTGTTCATTCTCCTCCGGAGCGACGCCGAAATGTCAATCCGGAGCCAGATACTGTATATGATGGGCCAGCAAGGGATCCTAAGTTGCAGTTCCCAAGACCCCCTGAGGAGATGGATACTCCTCCAGGTAGCCTCTTGGATGGATGTTTGCCTGCAGAAATGGGAGGATCCAGAAGAAGCGGCCGAACGAAAGGAGAGAAAAATGCAGATAAACTGGCCATGAAAGAATGGATCGATGGCCAGAATCGGGAATTGGCAGCTCGAGGACGATCTCCGATAAGAGTTCCGGAGGTGGGAGAGGCTTTGCCGAAAAAGAAATCGTCAAGGGAGGTCTCTCCGTCCAACAGCTGGGTCACCGTGGACCAGCCAATCGTCCGTGGGTATGTTCACCGGCCTAATAAACCTCTTAACTTACCCACAGCAATGGAGAAGGTCTCCATTTCATCAAAAGTCGTGGCGCCTACGAGAGACACTCGCCCGCCTGCGGCGAGCAATCCCGCTAGGGCCCAGCGAGATAAATTCGTCAGTGAGAGGCCTACGGATCCCAGACGCCAGCCAGATGTCGTCAGGAGCCGACCTCATGAGGAAACAAGAAGGGAAACAAGATACGAACAGCCAAGGATCGAGACATCCAGAAGCCATTCAGGTCGTCATCCTCACATCCCGGGACAACCCCGGAAAGGACAAGGCGCCACAGAGAGGAGGAGGCAGCGACGAGATGCGATCTTCGAGGGAGAACGTGGTCATCCCAGCAAAGCAACGTCTGGACCAGCCACGGGAGCGATCCCGAAGATCTCACCACCGCCGCCCCCGCAACAATGGCCGAAAGGAACACTGGACATGTCCGATGGGAAGTTGTCCAACCGGCAACAGTTTCGGCTGTTGCGTAACGGTTTGGTATCTTTTAGTCGTCGTTGGGGCAGAAATTCATTCCGATATTTAGGTTTCTTCCATAGCAACGATGGGATCAAGGAAGACAGAATCCGTCCGCGATTGGACAGGCCATGGACAGCGGTGATCATCCAGGTGTTGGATCACTGGCCCGTCGTTGTCCTTCACAACAACGCCGAGCCAGGGACCCTTCAGCTAGTATATCCACAACCATGGGATAAATCAACGTGCGGCATTCTGGAGGTGGTTATCTCGTCGATGGTGGCCACCTTGATTCCGAGCAGCAGAGGACATAGGAACGTCGTCCACAACAGATTGACCGAGCAGGATGGGAACGCTCACCTGGCTACACAGCAGCTTGACTTTATGGAGTCCATCGTTTTGGGAGCAATCCCACGGTCTCAAGTCGTCCCGCTGCGTATGCTGGAAGACCTGAACATCTTGACAACGGAGGCAGAACCAGGAGCCAGGGACCAACAGGGCCATCTGGAACCGGATCATTAGAAACGACCAGGAACGACAACGGATTGACGTGGACCAGTTCCGACCCACGCCGAAGAAACCGGAGGAACGGGATGCAGCGAGGAAGCGTATCATTTCATTTATTGATAAATATTTTTAATTTTCGTTTTCTTGAGGGTTAAAAAGGGTTTTTAACTTGGGTATTTTAGTCAAAATTGTGGTCAAAAAAGGGTTAATTTAATGAACAAAATTATTTCTCTTTTAAGCGTTTTTTTTATTATTTAGTCAGATCTGCCTTAAAGATTAAAGAGGGGGGTTTTTCTTTTAAAATTGTTGTCTCTGTGGGCAGAGATGTGATAGCTAGGTCCAGCTTGGGAAAGGGGGGGTTGTGATTCCTTTTTAAATGTTTATTTTAAAGAAATTTTTATTTAACTCCTTGTTTTTATTTTGGGGAAGTTTTCGTTATTTTATGAAGAGTACTGAGATTAATTACAAATTTTGGGTGGAATATTCTAGTCGAATAAATTAAAATAGTAATTGAGTAAAACGGAAATTTGAGGGTTGGGGGTTTGTCATCCTGTTGTGATCAAATCGAATAATGAAAACCTGTGATTTTTATTGTGATATATTATTTTCAAATTCGAAAATTTTTTATCGTTTTTTTTGTATGCAAATTGTGATACAGTATTTTGTTTTTGGGTTTTGTAGACAACCTTTTTGCGGTGGCTTATCGAGGTCCCCTAAGTTATTTGACGTAAGTTCAGGGTGAACTTCCATCTTAGTTGGGGGGGGTGAAACGATACGTCCAGGAGCGATCCTGGCTCGTTTAGTTATTTTTGGATCGTTTGTTTATTTTTAGAGTGGCCTGGAACTTTGTCAACCCTCTGTACTCACGTACAGAGGATTGACCCAGTTCCATCAGCTGATGACGATGCCAATATCCTGTCTTGGGTCTTGGGTCCCTTTTTCCTCCCAGTCCCACCCCTTAAATACAAAGAGATCGACTTGATAAGCCTCAGCATTGGGTCTATGGGGTGAAAACTTTCTTTTGTAATTTTGTTTTGATTACGATGAATCACTTGTCTATATTTTAGTGACCACTGGTCAATCATGTTGATTGGCCAGTTTGGTTTTTAAGTTTGATTTTGCCCAATCAGAGAATACTGAGAAAGTGTTCTCAGTATCCTCTTTTTGGGTATAAATAACCATGTATTTTTGTGTAAAGGGGACTTGAAGAAGCAGTCTCGAAAGCAATTATTTGGACACAGACATTATGCCCAAATTTGCCTAGAGATGATGAGATGTAAAT
Organism: Brachycybe producta; assembly: GCA_036925085.1. Lineage (NCBI taxonomy): Eukaryota > Metazoa > Arthropoda > Diplopoda > Playtdesmida > Andrognathidae > Brachycybe > Brachycybe producta. The sequence continues at coordinate 4,700,192 of JAUPFP010000012.1, read as the reverse complement.
AAACTGGAAATTATAGTTAAAAAGTTGTTGAAGTTATTTTTATCTTTTAAAAACAAAACGAAGGACTTCAACATTTTGTCATCTAGCACTGTCAACCCAGGTGTAAACCTGGCTCTCCAGTACTAGATGAGACTTCTGAAGACAGCACGATCAACCAGCTTTTTACGGGCGAAAGCCCGGGGAGTAGCAGACAACAAAAGATCCTTAAAACTGTAAAGGTTCTTGAAAGAGGAACTTGTGAGGAAACGTATGGGACTAATTTGTTCCCTTCCTCCCGAACCATAATAGAATTAGTGGCCTAGCCAACCACTTTCCGATCGCCCGAAAGAGCGCTACGATACTTTTTGATAATTCTATTAGGCCCCTGAATGTGGTTCGTTACAATATATATATGTGCATATATATATGCACATATATATTAAGCTTTGTTTGTCTTTGTATGCTTGTTTGTACGCTGTACAAACAAGGACAAAACGTTTAAGCACGTCGGAATTTATTTAAATGTTATTGAACCGGTTTTTTCTCATGGTCAACTTTATGTTGCACTCTTCCGATCCAAGAACCCAAACAATAGTTAAGGTGCTTATGAAGTATTTGAATAAAAATAGTTAAATAATTTTCGTAGCAAAATTAAACTAGAATTTTGCTCCCGTCATTTGTGACTGGTTCCCCCACTAGTATCTATATACTTTGTTTAGTTCTACAATTTTACGAGTATAACTTTTTTTTGAAAAAAGTAGTGTTTTATGGTAATCCATAAATGTATTGAATAGAGATAAAACTTCGACTCTTTGTCTACATAGTATATGCACTGAGGAACATAGCCAAGAAAAGATGCAAGGCATTCTTATTTTACCACACTTTATATACTTTATGTAGCTGAGGTAGTAATGAAAAACGTTTCGAGTATGCCTACAAATCTTGGCAAAGAAAAGATCTAACTATGGCCCATTGTATATCCACACAAAAACTCTCAAACGTCATCTCTCATTGTAGCAGTCAGGGACGTACTGGCTACAAAATTCTAGGTCGGCAATAACAGGCATCGGCGCTTCGTCTCCTTTCCAGTATGTATTTTTTAGTTGCGAGCGAAGCGAATAAAAAAAATCAGGAACTTTTTTTTTTCAATATAGCACCATACATGTAAACATGTATGAAATCGAAGTAGTTTTTAAATTTTGGTAAATGTAAATTTACATTTCACAGTTACGAAAGAGGATCTCGAGGTCCATCCATCCAATTTTGAGAGGTTCCCCAGGGCTTCACAATTTCTATATGCTTAGGAGGCTTCTTAGCTTTGAGAGGCTCCCATCAATTTGAAGAACATCTGGATGCCTTCACAATTATGTTAGGCTCCTGTTGGCTTGTTTATCCTGTAACTTTTTTTTAATTTTCAAGTAATATATTATAGGTAGAATTGTAATTTTAATGTGCTGTTAACAATTAGCTTAAATTACAAAAATGTAGGTGTTATAGTTTTTGAAATACGTATCTAAACACATACTACGTGTACCACTCGACAGTGTATAAAATGTGTTTTTGTGTGCACGCGCGTAGTATGCTGTAAAAACTGAAAACTACTTTTGAATGAAAACATCCTGCATTGCATTACCTCACTTCGTCTTAACTTTGCTTTGCTCCAAAGCAGTGGTATACCTAGGCTTGGTTGCGCCCCCCCCCCCCGCCACTTAAAATTTTGTGCCCCTCCCCCACCCCCGGGTCGCTTAAAACTTTGCGCTCCATTTACCTCCCCTCCACTTAGCCCTCATACTGGAGGAGGGTACTATTTTGATGAACGGTGGAACAGTTGGAAGGTTAGGTTTAGTAAAGTGAAGTTTGTTTCAGGGGGTCTGGGGGCGCAGCCCCCACTTTTTAGAGTTATTAAATCAAATTTGTCCATTTTTTCGACCGTTCCTCCCATTGAACAAATTAGGGAACAGTCGGAACAATGGACTCATTTGATTTAAAAATTCTTCAAAAAAAATCGGGGTCTGCGCCCCCCCCCCCCTTCCCCCCAGACCCTCTACAACAACTTCATTTTACTAAACCAAACCTTCGGACAGTCAATACTACTTTTCCGACTGTTTGTACCGTTGTTCAGACCTTTCCGACATTCATCAAATTAACACTCTCTAAAAAAAAGTTCTATGCACAATAATTGTGGTAAAATTAGATGGCAATGCGTGAATTCATGTGTGAGGTGTGTCCGTGTCGCCGTGCCCATTGATCTCTATCAAGATTTACTGGTGCAACTATGTAGTTTTTTAAAGTAAATATTAAATGAATGTCGATTTATTTTTCGAAAATAACTGAATAAATCAAAAGCGAGTGATTCGGAATCACTCGTATAATTTATTCTATAATTTATTCAATTATTTTTGAAAATACATAAACTTTCATTTCGTTTTTTTTTTGCCCCCCCCCCCCCCCGTAGTTGCAAGTCTTGCGGTTCCCTAGCTACGCCCCTGCTCCAAAGATTTACTTTTTAATATGCATAAAGTGACGTGGTCTCCAGATAAGATGACATATTCAACTAAAAAAAATAGTTTCTTAAGCTATAGTGCAAGAAACGCACCATGAAAAAGTTTTAAACCTCCATAAAAAAAAACTTAGGTTGCAAAAAAAGAAAGCATAAAAACCAATTAATCACACAGCATGAGGAGACTTATTGGCAGCTGACATTTATTAAAATAAGAGTTGTTCCTTCTTCGTAAAGATCACGAAAATGAAGAAAAGCTTTTTTTATAGACTTAATTTTTTTTCTCTTGTAAAGTACGAGCTCTATAGTAATTTGTGAGACTTCAAAAACCATCATCATCATCATCATCATCATCATTTTCTATGGCGTCAACAAACTTTGATGAAAACATCGACTGGTTTCAAGTGCTAAGCCAAACGAAGAGGCAAAGTCAGTACACGATTATTTTTAATGTAAATACTCATATTTTGACATTTAATTTCTTCGAAAAAATATTATGCATAACCATGTCACACACAAAAAAAATGAGCATTCCAACTTCAAACTGATGAAATTCTCAAAATGTTTTAAAGTTGAACCTCATTGAACAATGTTGTTCACGAGATTTTTTTGTTGGAAAATTCAATGATAGATAAATAATACTAAAATCAAATGGGTGTTGCAAATTACTACCACTACCACGGCCCACCCGCCAATAGGCTTTAGGCCACTCATTCCCGAGGACATATTACAAGTCTTTGTTACAGCCACAATGGAAAAACAATACAATACACACTGGGGTGCCCTAGGGCAAGTGTCAGACTAAGTGGAAATTGTAGATCACTGAACAGTTTATGGCAGTCTGGTTGGTGGACACTAGCCGTCTATACCAGATCCACTACTGGCGCTGGTGTTGCTCCTGTCTGTGCTGTCCATACTGTCACCATCTGTGTGATATTTGCCCAAAAGACAACTGCACTACAGACAGTTGTAATAAAGCCATTTGCCCTATCGACAATTGCTCTAAAGGGGCATTTGCCCTAAAACCACTTGCCCTAAAATGACGTTCGCCCTAATCAGCAGTCTAAATATGTTATTTGGCGTTATTTGCGCACCTGTGGTGCATTCCACAGAATAACACTAAACCGTACGAAAAGATAAAAAAGTAGTTATAGGGCAAATGTCCTTTTAGGGCAAGTGGTTTTAGGGTAAATGTCCTTTTATGGCAAGTGGTTTTAGGGTCAATGCCCTTTTATGGCAAGTGGTTTTAGAGCATAAGTTTTTTTGGGGCAAACGTCCCATTAGGGCAAATGGTTTTACAGCAAACATCTTTTTTAGGGAAAATGGTTTTAGGGCAAGTCGATTTACGTTAATCATCCCTTTAGTGCAATTGGAATTAGGGCAAACGGTTTTAGGAAATGTGTCTTTAGGGCAAATGTCTATATCCCTTCGAAAACATCTGTCAGTTTATTTAAAATCGCCACTAGTCACTCCTGGTTATAAATTGTCAAGAGGAGAAAGCAATTGCTACAAGTGATTGCTATCGAGCACTTATTAAGTTGAACTATAATTAGTATATTCTAATTAACAAATAAATAATTGTATATACGGTATTTTCTTTAAGTGCCAAGTGTTGTTAGAAATTGGCAGTCCTCTACAATGTTTCTAGCTACGTGACAAAACTAGCCGTTTGCAAATGCACCCTTTTGATCCTTAGCTTAGTCCGCACTCAGCAGAATCGTAACTTAGTGATACCCAAGGTTGAAACTTTTTATAAAAATAAAATTTCAAAAATATTCAAATTGTTTTTTTTTTTTTTGCAAACTATAGCAATTTATATAAATTAAATAAAAATTCCAGAAAAATTGCAAACTATGCAATAAAATTGTTCATTTTATTAGCCAAATATTCAATTCTATATCAAAAGCAAAATTTATTAAATGTCTGACTTAATTAGTCTTATAACTACAATCATTAAAAGCAATAAAAGAAAATACAAAATCAAAACGATTTCATTTTTTTTTTAAACCTTTGTATGAATTTTATTTTACCAGAAAAATTGTTTAAGTATTTTTTATGCAAGTTACCAAAAATTATGCAATTTTTTATTTTGCAATAAACAGTTTATTTTTGCAGGCCCTCTGTATGGCATTATATTAGTGGGCTATACCCATAAGGGGTTGGGGAACAGTCAATATGCAAACTTCTGACCTTAGTAATAACTAATATAACAATTTACATGTTTTCTTCGCCAACTTACATACAATATAATAAACATATGTTTTAAAATTGCAAATTTTATAACAATTTCAAGTTATACAGGTTAAAAAAAGACCATTACTTCCGGAAATTCCATGTAAATGTGCCTTATCAGCCAGATGCGCCACCAAACAACAGACATTGGCAATATAAAAAAAGTCTACCTATCTACTCAGATGCTGATGTTATCTCACATTACGTTACTTTTAATTTCCTATTCAAATACATTTGGAATCTTTGTAGATTATACCATATTCATATCAATGTGATAGTATTGCTTTGATATATTGCATTATCCCATCTACCACGTGGCTGTCGAGTTGATTGGAAGGTTGTATTGAGTTGAATATGAGCAGGGAATACATGCATTCCATTAAGGAATTATAGAAATGTGAGGTGACAACATTGGCAACTGAGTAGAGAGGTAGACTTTTATTATTATTTCTTGCTTTTATTTAACTTCATAACTGAAATATTTGAAAATAATTCACACTGGACGGGAGATTGAACCCATGACCAACATTAAAATGGGCTGTGGGTAGTGCCTCACACTAACCACTAACCAACAAGACAACTAGGGATTACATGTACATCTTGTTTTACTTTTTAAACCTTTTTTATAAAAAGCGAGTATCACAAAAAATATGTTTTTTGTTTAATTTTCTTGTTTTTAAATTTAAACATTGTTGGTTTGGTAAACTCATGAAAAGTCACGTTTAATCATTTTACTTTAAAAATTATTTTGGTAATCGTTGGTTAAGTCTTGACAATAGAGAGTTAGCGAAATTTCGTAAGAAATTAAGTTTCACAAAATTTACATATTTAAATTAAGTGATTTCGGTTTCGTTTCAATTTCGTAATTTTAGTTAGCGAAGCAACTCGAAAATGAAATCATTCACCTTATATGGCGATTTGTGTGGTCATTTTTAACTAATCGCCGCTAAACGTAGATTTTTTAATTTTATTGTTCTTTGCACTTAATATTCTTGCCTTAATCAGAAATCTTTCATGTACGGATGGTTATTCTTTTTAAAACGACGTCGTTTTCCATCGAAGCGGTGGAAAAATGGCGTCGTTTTCAAGTTTCTCAAACGGTGTTAAACCGCTTCTGCGCATGCGCGTGATCATTTCGTACGAAATCTTTATTTTACAACGAAATGAGGCGGAAGTGACGTCAAAATCTATCATTTCGTAAATAAAATAATTTCGTGCGAAATTTCGTTAACACTAATATTTTAACAAAAAATGTCTGGAGGTAATTTAGTCTGTTTAAGATATTAACCGCAAATTAATCGTTAGGAACACGAAATGCGGCTGCTGAACACAGTTTGGGCAAGAAATTTCAACAAAATATTTTTTGAAAGACATACAAATTAAAGCTTAACCACACGAAATGTATTAAAAATCTAAATAAAAACCAAACTTAGACCAATAGTTTGTTTTTCCATTCGTGTAGCTTATTAACATACACTGAATAATGGGGTAAACAGATCAATAGAAATGACTTCAAAGAAAGAAAAACATATTTGTTAAGAACTTCTATAAAATGAAGAATTCTAACTCTCTCTCTCTCTCTCTCTCTCCCCCCCCCCCTTTTTGCCTTCCATTTTTAATATAAAAGAAAGCTGTTACTACAGTTTAGAAGAAATTTTCGCTGAAATGATCATCTCAATCATAAATTTAGCTAATATGCATAATAGTGCATTGCATACAACTTTAGTACTTCACACATGAAAAGAAATGTCCCCTCCTTCATGGTATATATAATAAACATTGCTGCGCCTTTTTTTTCTTTCAAAAGGGGTCAAAAGTAAAAGTACGAAAGAAGCTGCTAGAGTACAACGAAGGGTTCATAAGTTTCAACCTATTTAACGAGCAACTTGAATGTCAAGGCAATTTGTATGCGGTTAGCCAGGCCCTTTTGCACAACCAAGCAACATCAACCAATCCTAAGACATTCATCATACAATGCAGTAGCTGCCACGGAATGGTCACACACACAAAAAAAAAGAAAACGTAAGAGACTTTTGTGGTCACAGCATTAGCTAATGAGAAAAACACAAACATATACAATCATTGTTATGTCATTGTGGTGGCTCTTAAGACATTTAATGGACCTTGTGCTTACTAGAAAGAAATGAGACAAGAGAAAAGTTTCTAACTTCATAGACCACAACGACATATCCGTAAATTAGTTAAGTTACATGTATTAAATATAATGTACATGTAAGCCTTAAAAGTTTATTTACAGCATGCTTCCATTTTGGAGGCGGCAACTTCTCAAAAGTTTTTTTTTTAAAAAAAAAGAAATTGAAATAAGTCTAAGCAGCGACCAACACTTGTATTTAGCTTACACCAAGCATGTCAAACTCGCGGCACACAACGAATATCTTTGCGGCCCAGCCAATATAAAGACATAGAAAAAAAGTTTTAATAAAAATTTCGTAGCTTAATTTTTAAACTACTTTTTCTCACCTTTGAAAAATATATTATAATTCTCATTTTATGCTGCCATTAATTACATTTCTAAAGTAACAATCTATTGTCTTTCTTCTTTTATTATATCGGTACTGTACTTTTCGAAATAAACCTACGTTTCTATAAAAAATTGAAGTTTTTTTTTGCGGCCCTCATAAACTTAGACCTTGTTTATTTGGCACGTGTTAGCCTTTAAGTTTGACATACCTGACCTACACTGTCCGAAGATTCACTCTTAAGGCTAGTGCACACTGGGATACTTTGTGACGAAACAATTTTTCGAGACTGCATCCCAAGTGCATCGCGACAGTACCGTTACAGTCCCATAACAATGGTACATTTTATCGTGACTGTATCGCGGCAGTCTTGAACAAGTTTCCCATCAGAATGGAAAACACGTATACAATGATGCGCAACGTTTCAAGTGTGGATGTTTTCTGAAACATAAAAAGACATGTTTTCTGCCTGAAATATTGAGTGAAACTTGAGTTTAAGTATGAAGATGGAACAATGTCTCGGGTCTGTATCGTGTTTCTCGCGACAGCCGTGCGATACTGTTTCGCCACAAAGTATCCCACCAGGATTCTTTGTTGCGATACATTGTTGCGAGGCTGCTCCGATACAATGTTACGAGGTAGAATCGCAACTGACGCGATTCAGACACGCAACAATGTTTCAAAGTCTCGATGGGAGTCAAGAAACATGAATCTGAGCTGACACGATTCAGCCCCGCAACAATGTATTGCAACAAATGTGTGTCCTGGTGTGTACTAGCCTTAAGCTCTTAATCAAGGTTAGTTTTAGTTTAATCGAATATAACAATTGTTACACGAATAAGGCTCTAATTACATGACTTACATCTAAGTTAGACATGAACGACAATACGAGCTATTGACGTTTGTGCCAAATTTAGATGTAAGCTTGTAACCAGGCCCTTAATACTTTGCAACAAACCTGAAAACATGTTTTGCTTTAGTGTTTATGTACTTATGGCCGCATTCAATTCAGATGTGTCTATACATTAAACGTGCCAGGTACCATATATGTGCCTAAATTCTCCTTACAATGTTGCCTTCATGTAACATTTATGTATCGTTAGCTTTTCCTCATGAATGAACCATTTATGGGCCACAGAGCACCTAATTAACACACCAAACTACAATGGCTGTTGTTTTGTTTTCTTCTTCTTTATTTTAAAAATGCGCTTGAATTTTTCAGTGTTTATGTACATAAGTACTTTATATAAATTCACGAAATGACTAAAGTAATCTTCAAACTAGAAAATAATAATGCATGCATACATTGCATAGATAGCATCCCCACCATTACAATATCCATGAAGAAATTATAATGCAGGGTGGTTTTAAAAAACAATGGCAATACAGTATGTGAATAGTGTCAGTGGTGTAGCCAGGATTTTTGTCATTGGAGGGGAGGGTCCAAAATTATTTTTTCCAGAACAAAGCTAGCGCCGTGCCAACTAGAAGAACTTTCCATTGTATGCATCATATGAAATCAAGTGGTGCAACGTCCACTACAAGGCGGCATGCTGCGACATGCAAAACTGACTTGTAGAACTTCCATGCCAGAAGTCTTGAGGAGAACCGAGAAGAACTTTTTCCATTTGGTGCAGCAAGAGAAACAGCACACTGTGTGTATGGGTAGACAGAAGGAACCAGGAGAAAAGCGCGCTCAAGTGACATTCAAACACTACGCAGGTGTCTTTGTTTGCCAGCGTACATTGCTGGCACGTTTATATGGGCGGAGTTTCAGAAGGAATGTTCGACATGGCGGCAGGGCGGCACAGTGCTACAAGCCATAGTGGGCAACCATCTTAAAAGTCGCTTAGTTGAGCATCTATCGTGGTGGCGGGACATAAAATGAGTTCTGAAGGAACAGGTCAAGAGAAAAAAAAAAAAAAAGACAGAAAAAAATTATCAAATATAAACACAGCTTTTTTGGCATGTAAGTAGAATTTTGGAAGGAGGGGGTCCAGACCCACATACCACCCCTTGGCTATGCCACTGAATAGTGTGAATTAGGATGAATACTGAACTTCAAGTGTGTTTTGTTTGTATATTCAATTCAATTCAATTCAATTCAATTCAATTAGATACACCTGCAATCAGCTTGAAAGCTATGTGGCAGGGGGGATTGCTCCCAATCATGAGTGATTGTCATTATTTAAAAATAAGACATCATCACGAAATTGAAATCGTCCTAACAAAAAACTATTCACAGGAAGAGAATTTCATAGTCTAACAACATTAGGAATAAAAGACCAAAAATATGTATCAGTCCTAGCCATTAATTCTTTGAAAGTCTTTGAATGCCCAAATCTACCTTTACAAATGGTGCTAAAAGATACCACATTCCAGATATATAAAAAAACTTAAATTTATTCATAAAGTAAAAAATAACTGCATTTACTTAACTTTCATTTTTTTAATTGCAATCTATAGTGTCAGGTATTTTACAAACACCTTGTACATTAATTGCACACTAGAGGTTGCATTTAGTAAAATGTTAATTCACAGCTCGAGTTTCTAGAACCATGGTGAGCAAAATAGCAACAACAACAACAAAAAATGCAGACCCTTTTGCTGTACCCTGATATTCTAATGACAATATGCAAATTAAGTACAACAGAAATCCACATAGGAGAGAACCTTAGAACTTCTATGTACATTTATAAAAAAAAAATTAAATATTGAAAAATGCTATATGCACGCAGTGAGGGATTTTCCAACAATGCCCATTTCATACTTAAGTAAATAAAACCCACTTTTCATTAAAAACAAGCATCAGATTCGTTTTTTTTTTGGTTCAAATCCTCGTCTCTTTTTATGTAATCCAATTTGATGTACATCTACTACAGAGCTAAAATGTTCTTTTTTATTCTTCTTTCCATTAAAAATAGCACTTTGCAGCACATTACATCATAAATATCACAGTAGGCCCTGATGCAAAAATAAAGGAACCATTCAAAGGTGTTTTTTTTTCTCCATACCAGTATACTAAAAATATATAAAATGGAATGCTTATATACTCACTAAGAGCTCGCATAATGAATATTAAAATACGTGCGCGCGCATACATACGTGGATATGCATAAGTACATATCCACATTTTTTTTATATATTTTATTAGAATTTTTTTTCTCTTTCCATATTTAGCGATTTTGTTTTTCAATATTTATTTTTGTTGAAATCGGACGATCCATGTATTTTTAAAAACACAGCCAATTAGAAATCGGGACATACAGAAGTTGGCTCCGCCCTTTTTATGACGACCGGCAACTTCTAATTGGTTGGTTATGTAGTCTGACAAACACATGCTCCGCCCATTTCAACATCGAACCACACAACAAACCAATTAGAAGTTGCCGGTAGTCAATAACATAGCATTAAAATGATAAAAGCTTGAATTTGAATTGGGAGCATTGCTACCGAACTGCAACTAGGCAATCCTATTTCAGCGCCATCGACACTGAAACCAACAAAATAAAACTTCACTCTAAAGTCGGGTTTAACACGGAGTCGTGAATTGGGCGAGAACTCTACCAGTAGGCTAGCAGTAGCAATCACTACCTCATGTGAACAAGTTGGTCGTGGAAGTGGACGGGTCGTACACGACCTTGAAAAGTGGGGTCGTGCTCACTCCAACTTGCCAGAGTGACAATTAACGACAGCTCCCAGTCGTGAATTTGGCAGTAATCAATAGTTCACAAACGACTTTCGCAGCTTCTCGTTCTGTCATTTGAACACCTACTCGAGAGACAATGTTTGGCGACAGCAATAGATGGTCGTTGGAGAACTCCGTGAGAACTGGAAATGGTCGTGAACTCCGGTGTTGAATAAGCAAGTAGTGTGACGTGCACATTACTGGGCGTGTTCTCGACCAATTCAAGACTCCGTGTAAACCCGCCTTATAAGGCTCATTTACTAGTGAGCTGAAGAAGAAAATTATATGAGCTCAAGCAGAAATGTTGTACCCATCTTATGCTTCTCCTCTATCAGCTCTGACATTTACATGTAAGTTGAAAATGAAAGATTTCAGCTGAAGCAGCAAATTGGAGCTTAAAATGCATTTCAGTTTATATCTAATGTAATCTAGTTACAGTAGATATTTCAGCTCATTTGTAGCTACAGTCAGCTATAGTGATGTCATCATCACATGACGTTGACTTTGTCTAATGTGTGAAAAGATGAGCTGTTTTGTTGCAGCTGAAGATGGCTAAGCTGAAACAAACGCATGTTCATTTTCAACTATACTGCTTCAAATACAAGAATTTCATCTTCAGCTCACCTTAAAGGCCGATCCACATCAAGCTGACAAAACAAATAAAATACAAAGCAGAAATTCAAGTGTTTCAAGACAAATTGGCGACAGTTCTAAAATATATCTGCTACTTTCGTGTTTTGTTATTATTTTGTCTGAAATTTCACAAACTATTCCATGTTTTCCAGCAAAAGATTAGTGTTATGTCTTGAATACTGCTGACAGTTGTTTAAGTTTTGTTTTGTTTCTCAAAATCTACTTTATTTTTTCTAGTGTTTTTGTCTCAATCTCATATTGCACTTTTGTCAGCTTCATGTGGATCGGCATTTTTTGAAAATTAAGATGTTAAGTTGAACACAAATGTTATAAATTTCATTTAAAACCTTCAAATGTGAAATTAACCTACCCAAATATCAATAATTCCTTAATCAAATACATGTATTCCCTATTCATATTAAACTCAATACAACTTTCACATCAACTCGAGAGCCACGTGGCAGGTGGGATAATTCCAATATTAAATCCATAGTATACTTTGAAATGCATAGGAATTAGTTACGCAAAAGGCTTAAATATCGATATATCGATATTTTTGAGTAGAGGAGTATACATTTTATTGCTTTAGTTCCGATTCATGTTGGTTGGTGGCGCATCTATCTGAAATTTCCAGTTTCTACCAAATACCAATTCATTTCAAAGTTTTTTTAATTATAAGGTACTTTTAAAAAAATAAAACATTATTTTTACAATCAAAAGGTTCATAATTTTAAGTAGAAAATTTCTAGAGGTAATGGTCTCTTTAAATGCATTATTTAACGAAGCTCATTGCAATTGTAGGTAATTGGTGGGATGTACAGAGATAACAAATGTTAAACTATAAACAGGGGTCTCATGAGTAATTACGAATGAAAAACATTAAATTGTGACAATTACCGGTATGCATTATGATGCCAATGACATGTGATTATCATTTTATGACGTGATGTAATAACTACATTATACTGTACACCAGTCAATGACAGTCATAAAGATATCATACACATATAGTGTATGTCAGTATTTGCCATATTATAATGTTTCGTAATTTACGTTTGTGACTGTTACTGCGTTCTGTGCTACATATCACTACATATTACCTTTCTGTAATCACCCCCCCCCCCAACCAGTTGTACACTGGACATAACACATAACAAGCGTAGTTTCAAACGACGATACCATCCACCCATTAACTGCAAGCATTGCTAGCCTCCACCTTTAATCATCATCGTCGGTTCACCTGAAAGCAGAAGATACAGAACACGAAGTTTCAAACTATGCCGTCACGTCGCTCTGAAGTCAAGTGGACTCATGGACATCTACTGTATATTGTGAATTTTTCACCACATGCATTTCTGCATTCTGTAAACGAAAAAGCCTAACAACTCTGTGCAATTTTTATGCCAAAACGGCCACGCCGAAGCATACCCCGTTCCCGCTTCATGAGGCTATCAATCAACTGCAAAAATTGCAATGCTTTTTCTTTTACCCGACTGCAATTTTCAGCAAAGTGGCGGGCGCACTCCTGATGAGGCCACACTATTAAATACACACGTTCTATAGTCCGTACTAAACACTCCTAGTCCCATTTGAGGCATTAAAAAGAAAACGTGACAATCTCAATCTTGAAAGAAAATTAGACAAAACAGAAGAAAGAAATCAACCAATAAACACCTACAACATAAGTTTTCAAATGTTTACTAGACAAATTTTGTGCAAAGCTAAGCACAATTGCAAAACTTCATGAGATAGTGGGGAAATTTCTGTAATTGCAGTAGCAAATGGGGAGTAATAAAGTATAGTTCTTATATTTTGTACGTGCCCATCACTTACAAACACAGGTGGGATTTAGTGGCATTCCTTGCTATTAAGTTATGATAGTTATCCTCTAGATTTCAAAGTTATGGCGCCAATGGTAAGTTTACAACATTGGATAACATGAAATACAATGTTTACACTGTGAATCTGTGATACACTGTAAAGCCTGGGTTTCCTAAGATAGCGGATACCGTAATATAGCGGCCATTATATAACGGCAAATGACGTCACACAAAAACCGTATTCAAAGATGTAAATGAATGTGGTTTTCTCGAGAACGATATAAGCACCACCATTCTCGAGAAAACCACATCCATTTACATCTCTGAAAACGGTTTTTTGTGTGACGTCATTTGCCGTCATATTATGGCCACTATATTACGGTACCTAGCTATCTTAGGAAACCCTGGCTTTACAGCAAGTTGTGGCTCCATTCTGGCCAGTGGTTAATCAGGTTTTGCCAATTGATTGGGTTTTGGAATCTCGTAAGATGTCTATTATGGGGAGCTGCTGCTGTCCATCATATTGAGATTTCACATTTTTATAATAATCTATAAGAAAGATTATCTTTGGTATAATTTTAAACACAGGAGGCTATATTTTACTACTCATTAATGCAGTAACTGAGTGTTGTGTCAGAATTTCAGAAAACAAAATGACTCCACCTCCATTTGTTGCATTTTCCATTTGAATGCTTAGAGAAGAGGAGAAAAAAGTCAAGATAGCACACACACAACTGGCAAACAACATTGCATTGTATATTCATTTAACCAGCAGTAAAGTGTTTCTAAAAAGAAACATACCACTTTAAACTTTGTTGAAACACTACAGTTAAATAAAATTTATTAAAAACCTATTAAGGTAAAATGCAGCTAATTTTTCAAAATGGGAAATATACGGTTGTTTAGTTGTTGTTTATTTCAACTAACAGTACAATTTGTATTTCTTACACACACACACATAGCCTCAAGAGTTCAAAAATAACTTCCACTCAAAAAAATCATCCCAGTTTGCAACGCAGCAACAACACCTGAGAGCAAACTGAGCATTTTTTCTGAAAGATTAGCAAGATTTGTTCACAGGCAATTAGAAGACGAGATGAACAGAAGTTGGTACCGCCCTTTTTACGACGAAACCAACTTCTAATTGGTTGGTTAAGTATAGTCTGACGTCACATGCTCAGCCCTTTTCAACGTCGAACCACACAACAAACCAATTAGAAGTTGCCGTTCATCATAAAAAGGACGGAGTCAATTTTCTGTTCATCCCGTTTTCTAATTGCTTGTGATTTGTTAAAACTAGTGACCACAATTTCCTAATTGTTGCTCATATTTAACGCAAAAAGTTCTTTATATTCAGCTAGCTAGCTGCAGTGCAGAAAAATAAATAAAAATGCAACATTTTTTACTGAATTCTAGCCAAGAAGAAACCAAAACAAAAGAAAATTCTCCCTCCCTTCAAAACTTGTAAACCGAATTTATGCCGGCAAAAATTCAGTATAAAGCACATTCACGTCAAACAATAAACACTATCGTTTAGACTTTGAGCTAATTGCTTACGCCAGTAATTTTTTTCCTCCACCCCATAATATTTCCACCACCACCACCAACAACAACAAAAAACCTGTTAAATTTACACTACTTTTTTATTTTACCTAGAGATCCCTCCCCACCTCCTCACCAAAAAAACCCAGAAAAGCTCACTGAATAAAACATTCATGAAATGCAAACATACATTGTCAAGAATTATTCACGCTATAGTCTTTCACAGACGAAACCTATTACCGCCACAATACATGTGTGTACATACATACATAAAAACAAGGACAAGTCAGTCCTCTCGGAACATTTTCGTTCACTGAGCCAAGTTCAACGGAGTAAACGAAATTATCCGTGGCGCTCAAAGTTAATTTGTGTAATGGTTCCAAACATTTGAGCACTATACAGTATATATATATATATATATATATATATATATATATATATATATATATATATATATGGCAGTGGTGTCCTATACATAGCTTATACTATTGTATGTATATACAGTATATAAGGTTTTTACAAATACACCACACACACACAAGAGCAGCCCATAATATACTTGACATTACATCCATGTGTGTGTGTGTGTGTGTGTGTGTATGTATTAGTAGTGTTCACTCAGATGCAATGGTCATGGGTTAATAGAGTAGTCAATAGGCAACGGGTGAACGACCAAATTGGATTGATATAGTTCAGGAGTGCATTTTGCTTCATCCACGCAAAACATAAAAGACTTCCTTGATTCTATATGGACAAAGTGGGTTGTGGCTAGACTGTAAAGCTATTAATACTTTGAGTGGCTAGTGCTTGCTGTGTGTCTTGTTTCAATTTAAACTATATACCTATAAGTTAATGAAAGTGATGCACAAAACTGGCATCTCTATAGGAACATTAATAACACACAAACACACACACACAAGGTTATTTGTTATAATTTTATTGGCAATATGGAGACAAGACCTGTTCTACGAAAACAATATTTTACGTCAGTGTAACTCAAATATGTTATAAGCAGGACCGTCATTTCAGTTTTTTCAGGGGGGGGGGCGGGGCAAAACTTGACCGACTTGCTAATTTTTGTATATATGCAGGCCAGTGCTGCAAGACGTGTGTATATTGCCACTTAATATAAATTAGGTTTTGATGGATTTATTTATATTTGCAAGAAATTTGAAAAAAATATGCACAAACTCTAGTTATAACATATGTATATACTGACTGCAATTAACACAAAATAACACCCCCCAAATGACGTCCCTGGTTATTAGTTGAATTTATATTGTATTGTCTGTCAAGTAATCTGTGATAATTTAATTGGCTTGTAATTGGGCCTCACTGTGCAAACCATTTGGGTTCCTCCATAGTTGTTTATAATTCAGTCATGGGTATACACAGTTTACAAAAGCAATGTCTGCCTTACTTTTAACGGCCATTAGTGATGTGAGATAGTGAGGGGGGAAATAAAAACTATCGCAAATAAGACTATGTCCACAGCCTGTATAAGGATGTTAGCTTGACCCATGGGGGAATGGTGACTTGGTTTTAACCACAGTGGTTTAAAACCAAGCCAACCTCTCTCTGCCCATGGATTTAACCACTTATTTTTTACTCGCTTTTATTTAACTTCATAATTTGTTTGTCTACTGCCACCTTCTGAAATATATTTGAAAGATATTGCCACTGCAATTGATTGAACCCATTACCAACATTACCATGGTCTGACACACTAAAAACTACACCAACAGGACAAGAGGCGATTAGATTAATTTTCTTGTTCTAATTCTTAATTCCGTTTTCATTATTCCTAACTCATTTTCCTTCTATCTCTTTATGTTTTCTATGTCATTTTTTTCTCTATTTCTATCTCACTTTCCTCATTCTTATTTGCGATTTCAGTATTCCTATCTTAAGATTCTGATATCTCATTTTTCTTTTTATTACTCAATTTTATTTAACTTCATAATTTGTTTGTTTTTCCACCATCTTCTGTAACCCGTCATGTATGATGGGACATTCTAGTTTAACTATTTTATTCAAATACTGAAGGTTACTCAATGAAGAACTTTTCTTTCTCTCCTCTCCCCCACTGCTCTCACATGTGTTTGCTTAAAGGTTTTTGTCCTTGTTTGTACAGCGTTACACATCGCCAGACAGACTTGGCTTAATATATATATAAAATGTTTTTTTTATAAAAAAAAGTGTTTCGCTCGCGGCGCTCCCAGAGTTGGAATCATTTTTTTTTTGAAGAAGGCACTCAAGATTTTTGCTCTCGACGTCAAAACCTAGCTAAGTTACGTCACTGTTCGCACAAGTTTTTGAGCAAAAAAAACTTTTTGTTCAGATCTTAATGACACTTTGGTAAAAGTCCTCAAGAAGAATAGGAATTAAAATGCCAAAGAGCAACAAAAAAAAAATGACAACCAAACCAAAAAAAAAAACATTCAAGAAACAAAAAATTTATCTTTCAACTTAATCCGATCTAACAAGAAATCACACCGAGAAACCATCAGCGATTTTGCGACACACGCACAGAAGGCACCAAAAATAAGAAAAGATCCCAATAATGTCACCCCCCCCCCACCAAAAAAACGAACAAAAATCTTAGTGCTCTTCATTTTTTCTCTGCCATTTTTGTAAGGAAGGACTTAACGACCTAATCGTGACTTATGGCCTTCTGAGACATCGAATGAATGACTCAAGTCGGTCTTCTTCTATTTCGCTCTAACTCTCTCTCTCTCTCTCGCTCTCTCTCCATGAGTTAGGCCCACGGATTTTTGCCAATCAACATTTTGTGTTACTATAAAGCATTGGGGAGACATTTTTAGCTTTGGCAAAAGAAAAGAGAGATAGAGAGAAACAAAAAAAAAAGGAAGACAATATTCTTGTGCTTCTTAGTTAGAACTGTATATATAAAGTTATTATAGAGATAATAATGCTGTTTTTGATGGTTTCTCATTTTATGTGTCTCAACCTCACCACCCCCTTCCTCATATCTTCTACATTATAAGACCTCCCCCCTCCCTCCTCCCCCAAAAAAATAAGCCGTAATAAATAACAGAAATTGTGTCATACATTCAGACGCCATTTCTTTAGCACATATATCTATCATCTTTAGTTTCTTCTTCTTTTTTTCAAAGATAAAAAAACTTCACTAATAACAGTATATACAAATGAAAGATAAGTTGATTATGAAGTGGAAAGAAAACTAACCTAACTTATTCCAAAAAAGATAAAAGAACTTGTAAACTATTTGTTACTGAAGGTTGTGATCCATCGCAAAAACAACATATAATGAACAGATATGCTATAACTATTATCATTGTATTTCTATTGTTCATTGAGTAGATTAAAATCCCATTCAATCTGCCTTCATAAAACCCTTTCAAAAAAACCATGACGAATAAAAATTGGGCGAACCCATTTGTTTTTAATTTGTCATAAAAAAGCTTCATGTTGAAAAATATCTAACATGAAAAGTCTAGCCTATAATGCTTCAGAGCTACAACTTGTTTCATTCAGTTTCTAAATTATTTTCAAGTTTTTTTTTTTTTCTAAAGCCAGGGACACACATGCAGAAAACGTAAAAGAAAACAGGAAACAGGCAATTCTTCTGTTTTCAAGTGCAAGAAACAGAACAGAATCTTAGAGCTTATGAGTTTTCTGTTCTTTCCCGCTTTCTATTATAAATGAACCAATAGGATTGTAGCTTGCATGACATCCTCAAAACATTTATCATTAACAATGCACCCATAAGGTATGTTGCAACAAGGCTTGCCACCTGTGGAGGACAGTTATCTATTCGGAAGAACTGTCCTCCGGCCACGACCATTCTCCACGAATGAATTGAAGTTTTTATACAATTCATTGTGTGGAGGACAATGTTTCCCTTCGTGGAGGATGGTCCTGGTCGCAGGATATTTCCTCCGAATGGAGGACTGTCCTCCACAACAGAGGAAAGGTGGTGAGCCTAGTTGCAACTACTGTTTGATCATCCATCTTGATTAGCCTGTAAAACACATGTAGTCTATGTTTCACAATAAGTGGCATGAACGCACATGCAGAACAGAAAAAGAAAACGAACAGAATTTCTTTTGTTGCAGTGGTTTTCTTGTGTTTTCTGTTGCATGTTTCCGCATGTGTGTTCCTGACTTAAGGGAAAAATCACACCTATCACACTCTATGGTGCTTTGCACTGAAAGATATATGGCGCTTTTGTTAAATGACTTAAAAAATGAAATGCAGTGGGATTTTATTATGCGTGTGTGATTCTTTCCTAAAGCCTGGAAAACACACGTGGAATTCCGCTCAGAAAATCACAACAGAATATTTAAATGAGAAAATTTTCCATAAAAAGTGAACAGAAAATTCATTAAAAATGAGTTGAACAAAGCACAAATTTTTCCGTTCTCAAAGTATTCCATTCAAATTTACACTAATCAGAAGCATGTGACATCACAAAAACGCAAATTGGAATCCATTTTGGCAATAAATATATTGTTTGTTTCTTTTCCTGCTCAGTAGAAGGTGCACAACTTTCCTCATTACTTTTCTGTTTCTGTGTGTGAAAAACAGAGATACAGAAAAAGGAAATGACTTTTTTTTTTTTCCTTTTCCTACTTTCTTTTTCCTTGGCGGAATTCCGTGTGTGTGTTCCAGGCTTAAATGTCGCTTCTGAAAGGCAGAAGGGGTATGGTTGGCTTACTGTAAGGCCTGACACATTAAACAACACACATTGATTGAGGCGTTTAGACAAATTGTCTGAAGCATGTCTGTTCGAGTACAACCCACACTAAATAAGACAAAACGAAACATTCTTAGAACTTGCAAAACCAACAACTTCTATGAAGCCAATCTTGCAGATGGTCGGTTTAAAAAAGTCTTCCTCGTATGAAGCTCTCGAAGCCCATTATTATAGGAATGGCTCCTCTTGTCTTAAGACAGGCAAATAGTCGGGGTGGCTGTTTAGACACGTCTGATACGTTGCAGTCAGACAAGTCTCACTAGTGTGTGCTATCTGCACTTGTTCCACTGCTATTTTTTTCTTTCTTCCTGGCTCAAACCGCCTCAGACCGTTTGTCTTATTCAGTGTGTGTCCGGTCTAAGACAAAAAATAAGGACTGTGACATTTTGTGATTTTTTTTTAAAGGAGTAATAAGTTAATAACAAAAAAAAAGCAAGTACATTTTTTTTTAAACTGTTAAGAGACCGGTTAGGCTACTATCATGCCACTTCTATCTAATTATATGACACATTCCTAATTTTATTGTCTACCCATCTGATGTCACAACCTCCTTGTTACAGTGTGAGGCAACTATACACCTCAGTGATGGTAAAAGTAAATTTAATGACTTCCACGGCTTTCTTTAAACATAGGAAACCTTCTACAAAGCACGGATTCCACATGTGCGAAAAAAGCAGAAGATATAAATTTAAATAAAAAAATAGAGTAAAATTTCAGCTGTATTTTTGTATTCCTTTTGCATTCATGGGTTCTCAACACATTACAACAGAAAATACTTCGAAGACATTTTCGAGAGTAATAAAAGAGAGGAGAAAGACTACATCATCATCATTTCCTGCACCTTTTTAGCGCAGTATGCAGGGTCGGCCTTACGAGTTCTATCCCTCCACTCTTTTCGATTTTGTGCCAAACTCCCAGAGACCCCACATGTCCCCCCATATCCCGTTTTACTACCACATTCCAAGATTGTTTGGCCCTTCCTCTACTCCTTTTAACTCCCCCCCCCCGGTCCAACCTCACTTGTTTATGTAGCTCATCCTCCTCACTCCTAAGTTACATGACCAAACCATCTCATCCTGTTTTCCTGCCTATTTCCCTTGCCAGCGTTGAAAGACTACTACAAGAAAGATAAATAACATGCTAATAATATGTAATTCCAGGTGATTGAAAGAAGAAAAAAACCTTATGTCTACTTTCTACCAAATAAAACAGAATAGTATTTTGCAGAGATTAGATAAATTATTCCTTTTCAGCATGTTCGCATACGTTGTATGGAACCAAAATTTTGGATAAAAATCCCCTGTGATATAAAAATTCAATATTCAAAAACAAAAAAAATCCTAACATGTTTGTTTTTATCTAACAGCTCGTCAACAACATTGAGGCTATTTTGGAAGAAGAATGCCTTTAAAAAAAAAGCTCGTTTAAGTCAACATTAAATTGATTAAGTGTTTTTCGCGTCAATAACAAGTTGTAGAATTAGAATTCCTTTTCTAAAAAAAAGACATTTTGCAAATTCTGCCATAATATAAAATAAATGTATGCAATGATATACGTAAATTACGTACACGCACCATAATGGGTCATTGGCAAGTGAGTAAGTTTGCCAAAACCCTAATTTGAATTGAATACAGTGTGTACTAGAAATTTAATTGTGTCTTCTTCTTTTTCATTCAACGGCAAAATGCCTTTATGAATATAGATAAGAATATAATTTATATAGAAACTACAAAAGATATCAGCGTTGTTTTTTCTTTCTTTCTGGAATATGTCCAAAACACTGATGACAACATTTTCTGTAACTTCATAACTATTTTTCCCTTTTTTTTTGTACATTTACTTTAATGAATTTCTATTCTTAAGTAATGGTCTTTTCGCTCTCATTTTATTTAGAGAGAAAAAGAGACAAAAAAAACTGCTTTTCATATTTGAAGCTTTTTATTTTATTTTTGGATAATAAAAATGTTTTCTTTTTTTTTCTTCTCTCTCCATCCAAAAGGTATGGAGACCCGTAAAGGACATGCGAGATTTTTTTTAAATCTCGACATTTCCACTTTAATCCCGAAATTTCGGCTTTTTCTAGGATCTCGACATGTCCACTTTATTCTCGACATGTCGACTTTATTCTCGACATGTCGACTTTATTCTCGACATGTCGACTTTATTCTCGACATGTCGACTTTATTCTCGACATGTCGACTTTATTCTCGACATGTCGACTTTATTCTCGACATGTCGACTTTATTCTCGACATGTCGACTTTTAATCTCTCTTATTCGGCCATGCTAATTATGCCATATTGTGCGCACCATACTCTAATAATTAAATTATTGCTGCTACAAGAGGGTCCTTGCAATAATTTAATTATTAGAGTATGGTGCGCGCAACATGGCATAATTAACATGAAGAGAGTGTCGAGATTAAAGTCAAAGTGTCGAGATTAAAGTCAACATGTAGAGATTCTGGAAAAAGTCGAAATGTCAAAATTCTAGAAAAAGTCGAAATGACGAGATTTAAAAAAAAAATTCTCGCATGTCCTTTACAGGGCTCCGTAAAGAAAAGAAAAACTGCGTGATGAATAAGAATTTTTCTCTATAAAATGTGTCCCTTTTTTTTCTAGTGTTACGATTCATGGTGGACGTAAACCATGAAGCAAATTAGATTGCATTTCAACTGGAAACAAGGTAAAAGATAAAGAAGTTCTTCAACAACGGGAGCCAATGCTATATATTAAGTTCAACGTGAAGTGTATGATATCTACGTCAAGTTAGAACCTCCTTTTTTTCAATGTAGCCACCACCACACAGTTATCAATTTCGAAATCATCAAAAAAAGCCTAGTGTACAATCAGATGTATCAGATCCTCTCTCCAACAAAAAAAAAATATAAAAAACCCTCGTCATAAAGAAAATGAAATCGATTTCTCTTAAAGGAGATTGTTGGTGAAACACATAAAATGAAAAAAAGGAAAAAAAAACCAAGTTAAAGCTTGTTAAGATGTAATTAATATCAATGAACAAATAATTATTTTAATTACACATAGACAGAAATATAAACTAGATCAAAATGACTGTGTGACACTCTGTATTTCACCTGTTCTTGAGAATCATAGCCTTGAGGTCCTTCGTACCCCCAAGTGCCACATTTCTGCCCCTTTTCCTCTCTCTAGACCCCCCCCCACAAATAAATTACATTCTGGTTCCGGTATCAGCGGATGGATACCCTGGCAAGGTACGGTCCCTTCAGCATGGGTGCACCTGTTGAGGTGTACACACTCTCACGGTATAAGGGTCCGTGTCTTGACTAATCCGTGGTCCATTATATGATATCATAACTATGAAATAACTCATTCAATGGTTCGGTGCCTAAGCAATGCCACAGTTTGTAACTCTTCTCTGTTTGTCATGTTTTAATGATTGGGTACAATAAACAAGTATATCGACAATTTGCATTCGTCTCGCCTGTTATTATTCCTTCTCTACTCTTCAATTGTATTTACGGGAAATACCAAAGGGAACGAACAACTCCGGCACCATTCGGAGTCAGGTCTAAATCACATAAAATCTCAGCGTAAGGTGGTATCCCACCCCAAACTAAGAGAATCCAGACTTGAGTCCCGTAAGAGGTGTTACAACTGGGCTATCAATACATGGTAGCATTAAAGAGGACCAACGTTTTGAAGTTTAATTAACTTACTCTTCTGGGTAGAAACTTCCCAATCCTCAAATTTCCAAACATCAATCCTACTTTCCATCATTTCTCAAGGAAAATGGAAAGAGGAGTAAAAGAAGAAAAAGGAAATTAATATCTTGTTGCAATTATAAAGTTTGTAAACAACAGTTACAGATAACCAACGATTAGTTAATCGCAGTCCAGCTCTAAAATGGACAAATAAGAACATCACAAATTAATCAAGCTGCTGCAAAAGAGCCTAGTATCTGAATACCCCCATTCGTAGTGTCGGTCCATAATTAGGCGGACCATCCATATCGTTTTGAACTGGACAGTACCGTTTTTTTTTTATATTTCCCGGTAGTCCCGTCATTTTAAGAAAAATGTCAATTTTGTCTCGTTTTTAATAAAAAACTATAAATATATACTTTAATATTGGGTCAATCATAAATTATTATTCATAATCATAACCTATAATAGCATATCAATATCATGAATTCCAGTAATTTATATAACAATAGAAACCAATGGAATCGCATTGTTCACTGAATATATCGATACATTTGTTAGATATGTCCAACCCTAGCTGCCTATAGCATTGCTCAGCATCAACGGTGGGTGTTTTCTTAGATGCCGGTATAGTAGCCGCCGCTGCGGCTCATGTTTACCCTCGCCCGTTGCTGCCGATCCATACTTTACAGTGCACACCTTTAAATGGGAATATTGTGACAACCTGTATAACCATACTTGTGGAACACCCCATAGAAATTCCCTCTTGCCAGAATGGCACCCCATTGAGCACAGATGTTCAGAGACTTGGGTGGCCCGAATTCTTAGTGAATTCGAGAAACCAAGTTGAACCATGAGAAATTGGAAATATATTCCAAAAATGCCTTTCTTTAAAAGGTAATATTCGGAGCCTAGGGCAATGATTGGCCTGTCATTGAGCCCTGAGGTGACAGTTGCCCCTCCCTAGAGACAGAACGAAAGTGCCGTGCCACTTATGTTTGAGGACAGTTCGAAAATAGAGTCTGAACTAGACAGTCCGAGTTTGAGTTCGAATTGAGATAGTTCGGAACAGAGTGCAAAAAGAAAAACAAAAGTGTTTTTATAACTCCGGTAATGTAATATTCCAGTATTTTAGTCAATAATTGTATTGTCAATAATATACACACAGACATGTAAGAGTGCAAAGAATGTTATAAAGAGAACTTTTATACATCAAGTGTTTTGTGTGTGAGCTTTATTCTCCAACAGTGGGAATAACCAAGAGAGGAACTTTAGCCAACAGTTCTGATCACCATCAGAGGCCCTCAGAAACATTCTGAGTCCCTCTGTTTGGCACCTTCAAACCGGCTAAAGAGGACCAGGACCATCGGAGTGGTTATGCAACAATACAAAAGATTCCCAGGACAGGGCTGAGAGTGTTCTAAACCTTCAGTAGAGAGGAGGGCCACGGTCGGCCCTGGCCAAACTAGATAAGTCTTTTTGTGGGCTTTTTCAGGACTAACCGATTGTCGAGAGACTGTAGTGCTCGGTAAAAGTTACTTGGACTATACGGGATGTCGCGACCGGTTAAAACAGGGGCTGGTCCGCAGCCAGCACCACCCCAAAAGGATGGTGCTAAAGGGCCAGCCTCATCACAATATGATAGTTGAAAACAAAATAACCCATACATGCGTGTTGTTTTTACTCACACAGTTTCTCAGTGTCAGTCTAATTAAAGCTTTTTTTGCCATCTCAATGTCACGTTTTTGTCTCAAAGAAAAATGGTCAGTCTAATCATAACAATGATTAGTAAATCGCAGTCAAGTTAAGAGGAGGGCAGTTTACATACACACAGATAAATGGCGCCTCATGCATGACATATTCTCCAAGCTGTTGCAGAAGCTCCTGGTATCTAATCGCGCCCGGCATTACTGAATAGAAGCATAACTTAAAAAATATATATACAGCCATTTATGAGTCAACTCAGATGACAGGCAATTAGAAAACGGGACGAACAAAAGTTAGCCCCGCCCTTTTTATGACGGAGGCAACTTCTAATTGGTTGGTTATGTAGTCTGCCGTCACATGCTCCGCCCTTTTCAACGTCGAACCACGCGACAAACCAATTAGAAGTTGCCGTTTGTCATAAAAAGGATGGAGCCAACTTCTGTTCATCCCGTTTTCTAATTGCCATGTATTCGGATGTGCTACCCACGATGCATCATAAACAAATCAAGTGTTCAATTCCAATCACTGTTAGCAATCAACCCCTGCTGCTAGTAATAATAATTTTACGACATCTGAACAATTTTGTAGTAGAGTGTCGTCCATCATAAACATCAGCGCGTTTTCAAATGCACCCAAAAGTCTAGTTTTCTTAAAACGAATTTCAGGGATTTTCTTCTTCTTTTTTACCTTATTAATTCACCAAAGTCGGTAAAGACCTATCATTTGTCTTGATCAAGACGTCAAGTCATTTGGGAACAAAACTGACATGTGACATCCTTTGATATTTTAAGGGTTTTAAAGTAAACGTATTTTTTAGTATAAAAGGGTCTTATTGGCTGCTGATCAATTGAAATAAATTCTTGTCTGGCGCAGATTACCGGCAGAAAATGTTAGAAACTGGGTATACAACAGTATTTTACAGGTCAATAGCCCTTTTTTGCAGCATGTATGTCACGATGAAATGAGTGACCGATAAAACAAGTGACTTTAGATGAAATACATTAAGGTGGCTGAATAGATATTTCATTTGGTTTCGCCCCCCCCCGCCACCAGATAGCGCGTTTGCATGGCCCTCTCCCCACCCCACCACCGTGATTTTGAAATTATTTTTATTTTTCAAGCAAACGTTTTTCATTTTTCAAAAAAAAAATCAAAGTGTTTTAGAAACTAGAATAGTTGATATTAATGTTAAAAGTTTCTTCATGATGATATTTTTAAAAAATAAACGTTTTATGACAGTTTAAAATGCTCGGTTTTTATAATTTCTTCGAAAAATCTCCACAAAGAGCGCTAGCATCGTTTTTCTATTGAGCACATAGACCCAATGTTAGAGAAAAAATGTTAATTTTTAATATATACAGTGGGGCGACTGAATAAGCGCCAAATTGAACAAACGCCAAATTTTTGGCTTTTATTCAGTTTGGCGTTTCTTCCATTTGGCGCTTATTCAGTTTGGCGTTTGTTCCATTTGGCGTTTATTCCGTTTGGCGTTTATTCAGTTTGGCGTTTGTTCAATTTGGCGCTTATTCAATTTGGCGCTTGTTCAATTTGGCGCTTCTTCAATTTGGCGCTTGATCAGCGCCACCTATACAGTCGGGGCAATATGTTTATTTTTCATATTTAAAGTTGTCCAATATTAAGTTTTCAAAGTGCAATGGGCACCTTAAATATACCGCTGATGGAGTGATGGAATGGCAAAAAATTGGTAAGTGCAGTTCTATTTTTAAAAAACTATTTCAAAATCGCGAATTTCTAACTCTAATGTTAAACTCCATGGAGTACGTGCTCGTAAGCAAAAAAGATCCATTAAAATGCTTGTAAAAAATACGTAAAAATAATTTTAAAAAACCAGAAAAAAATTCAGCCCGTGTACCAATGTACTGGCTTCACTGTGGTTTACTCGTGGCTTTTTAAAATTATTTTTATTTATTTTTTATCAACATTTTAATGTATTTTTTTTTTGCTAACGAGCCCTTACTCAATGAAGTTTAACATAAAGAGTTAGAAATTCGCGATTTGGAAATAGTTTTTAAAAATAGAACCGCACTTACCAATTTTTTGTCATTCTATCACTCGATCAGCATATATTTAAAGTACACATTGCACTTTGAAAACTTAATATTGGACAACTTTAAATATGAAAAATAAACATATTGCCGCCGCGACTGTGTATTTTAAAAATGAACATTTTTTCTTTAACATAGGTTCTATGCGCTCAATAGAAAAACGATGCTAGCGCTCTTTGTGGATATTTTTTGAAGTAATTTGCTTTTAAAAACTGTAGCTTTTAAAAACTTTAGCTTTTAAAAACTTTAGCTTTTAAAAACCATGTCTGCATCGTATGTGAGTACGAGACAAGGTGCAGACACGAATTAATTTATATTTTTCGTAGACGTAAGAGTGATAAATTAGTAAAAAAATTGAATTCATACACAAGGAGGGGGGGGAACAGACAACTGCAAAAATTTCTATATAAAATTAGATTACAATGAACCAACCATCCAACTGCATCTTTCTAGCATCCAAATTCAAGCCTGCAGCAAGTTCAACATTCAGTATAGAGAGAAACATCAATAGTTACCAGACACTATCGATCAAAAACCACTTAAGATAATGCGTATTTTCAGTCATAATTACACAAATAAAATTCAAAACAATCATCCAGACATAATATAACAAAGATTATATTGGTCAAACTGACGCAAACAGTGTTAAACAAATAAAAGAGACAACCATTGTTACTCCCCTATGTGTGTGTGTGTCCATAAGTGATAAACAAAATTTCTAAACGGCCTTCAATTACAAATCTACTCTGAAGACGGGTTTAGAAGAAAAAAGAAAGCGAGAAAATAACATTGGCAACTAATGTACAGGAACTAACAACACTTTGGGATTCGATAATAGTCCGTCTATATAAGCATTTTACTCTCTCTCTCTCAAAACACTATAATAGAAAAAAGAACAATAATAATAGGTTTCACAAACAAAAAGCCAGCAAAAAAGCATTGATGATGAAAGCAACAAATGTTCCTCGCTTATCAAAGTTATCATAGTTGAAAGTTAAAACACATATCGTTTTCATTAGTAATTATTATTAGAGGTGGAACGAACCCTAATTTTTTTCTCGAATCCGAATCCTAAAAAGTACTCGAATCCCTCGAATCTCTCGAACGTGGCGGCACTCAGGGTCGCCACAAGGTGATATTGGTGATCCATGTACCACCGAAATTGCAACAATCGCCGTTTTTTGTTAGTGGACGCTTCTATTGGGCGTCATTGGAGTTAAAACTAATTTTACCAACGTTTTTAACAGTTTTTTTTAGGTTAGGATTCAAAAAATTCGAAAGACAAAAAAGAAAAGCACGAAGATTCGAGTTTACGAATCTCGGAAGATTTTTCAAGATTCGCGGGATTCGAATGTCCCATCCCTACTTTTTACTAAGTAACTGGCCAAGTTGCCAATCGAATTGCTATTGGCTGTTACAACGTTATGACTTCCACAACAATTCTACTTTAGTTTTTTTTTATCACCAGCAACAGCATTTTCGTGACAAGCAGATTTCCTTGCAAAAAACGCGCTCTTACGTGGCAGGAAATAAAAATGGAAATGCACGCCTCAAATATAGACAATAAAAGATGCAAGAAAATTTAAATTTTCCATGCTTACAGTATCGTTGAAACTCAAAATAGAAATACATAGTCTTCCCAAATGTACTTACCTAGAAAGAAAAAAAATAAAGAAAAGCAAAACATTAGGAAAAACACCAATTATAATAAACATTTTTAATGAGAAAATTGATAAATATGTAGAAGCCAAAACAACAACAACAAAAAAAAAACGTCTAGCAATAAAGGGTCAGGATAAAAGGATGAACATTGTGGTTAGTCCTAAAACCTAAAATAGAATTGCATATGGAATTAGATGAACACAAAAAACCTTGGGGATGAACCAAGGGATGAACACTATTAACATTGGGTGCAGAACACACAACTCCCCTGCCTAACCTTGCCAGTGAACGCTTCTATTGGACGTCAATAGAGTTAAAACTAATTTTACCAAAGTTTATAACAGTTTTTTTTTTATTTAGGTTAGGTTTCGAAGGATTCGAAAGGCGAAAATACTGGTCGTATTCTATTCTTAAGGTGAATTTAGTGGCGCGCTGAACATGAACACTTTGTCACTGAAGATGACAAGTAGCACCAAATATACCATAGCCACCTATGGCCACATTAGCCATAAATTTCATCTTCAGCAACAAAACGTACGTGTTCAAGCACGCCACATAAATCCACCTTTATGGGAATGCTTAGGTCGCTTTCAAACGAGGATACGTGTATTATGATAATACTGAATGCACATAAACACAAATAGAAGCGTTCATATGGCGATACATGAATGCTTCCATTGGTGTACATGTACATTCAGTATCTGTCATACCCAGTATCCTCGCGTGAAACCACCAGCCACTGTCACCACCAGTTACCGTTACTCCCAGTCACCCAGTACACACACCGGATAATTTAATTGCATTTAATTAATGTGTTCTACAGAGCCCTGTGAAGAGCAAACAAACAATATGTCGAATTCAATTTATTTAGTTAATAATCTGAAAACATTGAATTAATACTTAAATATAATATATAAACTATTGACAAAATATTGATTTAGTATTTCAATTTAAAATATTAATAATAAAGTACATTTTTATTTGGTTCATGTCATTAACTGGATTCCGTATAATTCAACCTAACTACATTTAATTTGAATTAATTTAACTCATGTGTGTACAAGGTATAACTATTTATAGAATGCACTTCTACGTTAGCCTTTGTCATGAAATCGAGTTCAGTTAGGATATTTTTTATAAAAAAAAGCATATAATTGACTTGAAATTGTTATTTTTGTAACGAATTATAGAATAATCGTTTAGTGAACCACCCTGTAATAAAAGGAATATATTAACGAAGATTCTCACCTCATGCTTGGGGTGGTTGGGAGGCCATCGAGACGATGACTCCCTGCCCTCCAAGATAAGAATAATGGACAAGAGGATTGTATCGTTGGTTTAATAGGACATATCCTAGAGAAACCAACGATGCAGAACTCTTGGACATGAGAATCTTTAGAAAGTTGTTATTAGAAGGATCAACAAAGATCCTTCTAGATTGTTATGAATATTACATCTTATAGATGTTTTTTTGTATCATAATTAATATAATTAATTGAAGGTCCCGGTTGTGTCCAAGAGACTTGGACACACCTGGCACCTTTGTTTAGCGATCATGCATTAAGAGTATATAAACAGGACCGCTTGGATTGAGAGATCAAACTGGCTAGATCTACAGACTAGACACACCACTGATACTCTCAATCCACAGCGACTCGCTGTTTTTGTGAATAAAGTATCTTTGTTAATATAAATTCTATGTGTGGACTTTGTCATTTCTTGGGAGTCGGAACTTAATGTTATAGCCGCCATGTTGCCAATGATTCAACCGGACAACGAAGCCTCCAGCAGCCATGTGTAAGAAGACATCTCAATGCTATTTTCTACCTCTTGACTCCTGAGGTACCGACCCTTGTGTCCCTGGTGGTTAAGTATACAATACAGGAGCCAATCGACCGAAAGTCTTAATCATCAACATTCACTCGACACTTTCTAATGGCGGACAGAGACCTCTCTGCCAACCATTAGAAAACGGGAATGTTACACTTTTAATGACTCGTTGGTATTTGTCTAAATATTTTTATGAATAGTTGTAATATAAATTTTTTCTTTTAAAGAGACCCCATTACCTCCAGAAATTTCTTGTCAAAATATTGTCAAGAATTATTCAATGATTACCAAAACGATTTTTAAAATTTAAAATAAGTCATTATTATAATTTGAAAAATTAAAAATCTGTTGACTTCATGTGAATGAAATTTATCAGATAGATGTGCCACCAAACAACAGACATTGGCAACAAAACACCCAAAAAATGTACTCCTCTACTCGAATTCTATTGTGTTGTGAACACCTGACATTACTTCATTTGAATGTACCATGGATTTAATATTTGAATTATTCTACATGGAAGGTTGTATTGAGTTGAATATGAATAGGGAATACATGTATTTGAATAAGGAGTTTTGGAAATGTGAGGTGACAACCTTTGCGACAAAAAAGAGGAGGGGGTAGACTTTTGTTTTTGGAAATTTAAAATGGCGTCGTTTGGTGACTGTCTGGAAAAGTCACTTCATTTTCAGGTTTTTTTATGGTTTTAATGACTTATTTTAAATTTTAAAAATCGTTTTGGCAATTTTTGGGTAAGTCTTAACAATATTTAGACAAGACATTTCTGGAGATAATGGGCCTCTTTAAGGAATGTATTATTTTTTAAAAACATGTTTATTGTTTCATGTAAACTGCGTTCTCGTCACCTTTCAGATGATTAAATCATTATTATTGTTGTTATTATTATTATTACTGTTGTTGCATGTATTTTTATTATTATTACTATTATTTTTACTGGCATTACTATTGTTATTACTATTATTACTATTACTATTTTTATTATTACTATTATTACTATTATTATCATCATGATGAGCAAAATTGTTTACAAATGGCCTCCTATGAGTATTTAAATGATTTCATGTAAAATATTTAGAAAGTCTCTTAAGTTTTATTTCCTAATCTAATACCTTGTACACACACATGAGTTAAATATGAATTCAAATTAAATGTGATTAGGTGAATTATACGGAATCCAGTTAAGGACATAAACCAAATAAAAATTGACTTTATTAATAATATTTTAAATTGAAATACTAAATCAATATTTTGTCAATAGTTTATATATTTTATATATATAATATCCCAGGTCTGTGTATCTATTTATCTATATATCTGTCTCTGAAGTAACGCTGTACAACCATTGAAGCATGTCGAAATTTATATTAATTTGAATAAATGAACGACTTTTTTTCTCAAGGTCAACTATATGTTGCACACTCTCCATCCAAGAAGCCCATGATATTAAATTGGAGAGGGTGAAAAGGTTGGAAAGTGTAGAGGGGGAGAGAGAAACATGGAGGAAGGAAAAAAAGGGGGAGAGGGTGACTGAAATTGAAATGAAAGGAGTAAAAAAGGAACAAACGACGCGCATGAACACAATAATTGCCTGTGAATTTTGCTCCCGTCATTTATGACCGGTTACCCCACTAGTTATTATATATATATATTAAGCCCCATCTTTCTGTGATCTAACGCTGCACAAACAATTACGGACAAAAACCTTGAACCACGTCAGAATTTATATAAATTTAAATGAATTATTGAACCGCTTTTTCTCTCAAGGTCACCTATACTGTATGTTGCACTCTCCCAATCCAAGAACCCCATGATATTAAATTGGAGAGGGAAAACGGTTGGAAAGGGTAGAGGGAGAAAGTGAGAGGCAAACGTGGAGGGGAAAAAAGAGGAAGGGGGGAAACTGAAATTGAAATGAAAGGAGTAAAAAAAGGAACAAACGACGCGCATGCGCACACCAGAGAAAATGAAAAACTCATTTTCTCTTTCAAATATAAAAAGAGGAGGGGATAATAGTAGCAAAATTAAACTACAGTTTATCACAGGCAATTGTGCCCAGCATTAGAATTTCTTTTGCTCCGCCCTTTTATGAACGTCATCAATTTCTAATTGGTTTGTTACTTGGTCTGACGTCATAAAAGGGCGGAGGAAAAGAAATTCTAATGCTGGGCACAATTGCCTGTGAATTTTGCTCCCGTCATTTATGACGGGTTACCCCACTAGTATTTACATGTAAATATTAACTCAATATTTTCAGATTACTAACTGAATAAATTGAATTCGATATATTGTTTGTTTGCCCTTCACAGGGCTCTGTGCAACACATTTATTTTTTAAATGCATTTAAATTATGAAGAGTGTACTAGGTATAACTCTGTATCAACGTGGGCATCATAAGTAAGCTCTGCAAGCAGATAAACAGTAGGCCTACTCCATTTCAATCCAGAAAACACGGGATTGAACTCGTGTCAAACATGATCGGCAATGACATACCAAACTTGAACAAACCCGGAGAGTTTCTAAACATTTTACAAAAAACAAATCACGTCATTAGGTCCTTTTATTGTAAAAACATAATTCAGATATGAAATTCCAAATATATTTTTTCGATGACCCTGTATATGTATAATATAGACCCTTAGCCATTCTTGCGTGAGACACAAACACTATCAAAACCAATTTTCCTATCTGACTCTTTAACAAGCTATTAAACAACACATTATATCGCGTTATTTGTTACATTTTACAAAATTACCAAATATATAAACTACTATGTATGACTTCAGAAAAATATTGAATTGTAAAAAAATGTGCGACTAGATTTATTATGCACTGAAGCATCATCAGTAATTGTTATTGTACATGTTCCATATGTACAAGTAGTTGTTGTTATTGTTCGAGATTACATTATGAAGAGAGAGAGAGAGAGAAGGTTGGGGAGAGAGAGAAGGGGGGAGAGAGAGGCACCACCAAAAACACAAATTGCATTTACAAACTCAACAGTGGATGGAAGTTTGCCCAAACAATGAAATAAATCGCATAATGAAAAGCTCGGTGCCAATAATAAATAGAAGTTGCCAGTTGCATCTTTATTTTACCAAACACAGACAGACAGACAGAGAGAAATACCACGTTATTTTTCCCCACCCACTGCCTCTTCTCTCTCTCTCTCTCTCTCTCTCTCTCTCTCTCTCTCTCTCTCTCTCTCTCTCTCTCTCTCTCTTTTACTAAGTAAAAGACAAACATTGCCAAGTTTCAACGATTGCTCAATTCAAACGGAAGAAATTCTCTCGAGATGAAGAAGGCACACGTCTTAGGAGAGAGAGAGAGAGAGAGAATGTAATCATGTCATTTGAATGGATTAGCATAAGTGTAAAAAGTCAAGCCAAATTTACAGGAAATGGGCTTCTGCTCTTTGAAAAAAGAAAAAAACCTTCTTGCAGTTTCATTAGACAGTAATGCGTCTATAATGTAATATGCACGACTTTTATACATTAAAAAGAACAAAATGTATTCAAACAAACATAAGAGAAACTCATTTTTGCACTTAAAACATGCAGTTTGAAGTAAGACTTGAATGCCGAAAATTAAACTGACAGTCATGAAGAAAAGAAAGAAAAAAAGACAGGCAAGCAAAGACAGAGAGATACAGTTGCTTGCTCCGCCCCTTTTATGTACATCAGACCAAATATCAACCAACTGGAATTTGAAAAGGGCGGGTACATGTAACGTCAGGCCACATAACAAACCAATTAGAAGTTGCCGTTCCTCATAAAAGGGGCGGGGCAAACGACAGTATCTTACTGTCTTTACTTGCCAGTAAAAAAGAAAAGCTAAAAACCTGACGATTTTTATGTAAAACAATCACGTTTAAGCGACAGAGACCGTTTTTTTGTCTCCTTCTTCTAGCTTTTATTCAAACTGCAAATTCAACAATTATTTGTGCAGTGAATCTCAAATTGCCTTGTGTCACCTCAAATTTGCAATTTAAACAGTTATTATACAAAAAAAGGGCCACGCTTTATTAGTGTGAGTGGGCTCGCTATCACAAAGATGTTGTGCATTTTTGGAAAATATTAAGACAGAAAATTAAATTGGAAGTACTTTTAAAAAAATGGGAAGTGAAAAGGCGCATTCACACTAGGCTGGTTTACCAGCCGCTGGTTGTTGTTGGCTATTAGCAGCAACAGCAAGCAGCGGAAGCTTTGGGTTCACACTTATCCTGTCACCGCTGGTATTATCAGCACAAGTCATCCAATCACTGTCTTGCAAAAACACAAAATCTAACAACCAACCAACCCAAGCAGTGAAGTTTCAACTATCCACTTGCACCACTACTAGCGATAAAGGGTTCACACTAGCTGGTTCACTCACTGTTAGCAGCCGGAAGAGAGTCACATGACCAGCTGGTAGCATGCTGAAGTTGGACATGTTCAACTTCACCAGCCACTGTTAAAATCACTAGCCTGCTGGAGAAAACAGCTGCTGGTAGCAGTTCACACTATGCTGCTAGAGGGCTACAAACCAACCAGCAGCTGGTAAACCAGCCTAGTGTGAATGCGCCATAATGCATAATTGTACTAATACAAGATATCCAAAAAACTTGTAAAATGAAACTGGTAAATTATGCAAGTTTTTAATGAAAAACAAAACTGAAAGAAGTTTTAAAAAAAAATCAAAATCATTCATTGCACAATCAACTGTTTTCTGTTTCATTACTCAAAAGTATGGATGCACGCATTTCATAAAAATCTTGAAAAATTCACTAATTGACTTGCTTTTTTGTTTTTTTCTAGTTTGCTTTCTATGAAATAAAATAAAATAATGTGAAATCCTCTTTTTGTTTTCTTATATTTTAGTTTTTTTTTAAACTCAAATATAAGAAAACAAAACGAGTTGAAAAGTTAAAACATGATTTTAACTCAGTGATTTAATCGCTTAATTTAATTATTTTGATTAAATAATGTCAATCCTTAGCAGATAGAATTAAACATGCGGTCTGGTCCACATGCACAATCAACATTTGTGCCCCCCCCCCCCCTTCTCTAAAAAAGTACGAGAATTACTGCACTAATCGACAGTCTCTATAACTGTTCAATTCTATCTTGAAATCGCTTCTAAAGCCCCCTTTACACCTACAATTATGTCTTAAATAAATTTATAAATGAATTTAAAAAATGCGAGAATGCATGTGTACAAACAACGTGAATGTTATATTATATGTCCAAAGTAGCATTAATTTAGAAGATGTTCCAATTTTTTATAAATGTTCACGTTTACTAGAGCACTTTCTCAGAATCACCATCATTTATACATTTTATGTACCAAATCATTCACGAAAACATTCATCATTTAATTGACACAAACATGTTACAAGTAAAAATTGTAGGTTTAAAAGGGGGCTTAAGACTGCACACAATAAGTTACGAGTTGGATCACAGTCCATAAAAGAGTTCAATTCCAATTGTTCCCTCGCATGCTGTGCATACTTTACAATGATAATATATGAAAAGATATAAAAAGAGAAAATACATTTGACCCAAGTGCCACTCGAAGACCACATGTGATTACGTCATGCTCTCTGCCTTTGTTCGTTTCAACTTTGCAACAAAAACCAAGTTGGCTTTAACCCCCTGTGTATAGGCAATCACTGCTAACATATACTCAAAAAACTTTGAAATATTTGCTCTTTTCCAAATGCTAAGAATATAAATGACTACCCGAAAATCCTTATCATTTGACAATCGCAAAAAAATATTAGCATAAAGTAGAGAATAGAAAAGCAGCAAATCTAGTCTAAATGCCAATTTTCTTGATTACTTCCAAGAAGAAGACTAACCTCAGTGGCGTCTGTTTCTTAAAACCTCGGCTGCACCCCTGCCATCAGTTTACACATATTTTATGTAGATAATAATAGTGACAATCTCTCAAGACTTAAAGCTGAAGTTTCAAATGAGAGATTCTACTGTATGTTCATATAGGACTCAGAACGCAATCTTTGTAATGTTGCTACTTATTAACATGAATTGTAAAATGATAGCTTATGTGGGTGCGTGTGTGGTAAATGGATGTGTATGCATGTAATAATATGTACAGGATGTCTAAGAATCTACCCTCCAATTCATTATTACGATTGGTCGACAATAAAAAACGAAACATTTCAAACTTATACTGTTTGTTAACAAAATATTAATATGTAGTTTTACAAAAAAAAAATTAGGTAAATTATTATAAATTAAAAAAAAGTTATGAAGATTTTAAAAGTATTTCCTTCAGAAAAAAGTAGAACTTAAAAGAGACCAATTACCCACAGGATATTTTTGTTGAAATATCGTCAAGACTTACCCAACGATTGCTAAAATAATTTTTAAAATTAAAAATAAGACATTAAAATTATAAAAAAAAAACTTAAAAATGAAGCGACTTTTATTAGTTAGTCGCTAAACAACGCCATTTTAAATTACTAAAAACGAAAGTCTCTCCCCTCAATTTAGTGGCAAATGTTGTCACTTCACATTTCCATAAATCCTTAAATCAAATACATGTATTCCCTATTCATATTAAACTCAATACAACTTTCACATCAACTCGAGAGCCACGTGGCAGGTGGAATAATTCCATTATTAAATCCATAGTACTTTGAAATGAATAGGAAAAATACATGTATTTGAATAGGGAAAAGCCTTAAATATCGATATTTTTCGAGTATACTAGTATATTTTTTATGGCTTTAGTTCCGATTCACGTTGTTTGGTGGCGCATCTATTTGAAATTGCAAGTTTCTACCAAATACCGATTCATTTTGAAGTTTTTTTTAATTAAGAAGGTATTTTTTAAAAAAAATAAAACATTTTTACAATTAAAAGGTAATTCTCTTCATAATTTTAAGTAGAAATTTCTAGAGGTAATGGTCTCTTTAAGAATGCATGTATAGATCCATTATTTTATTTTGTCCATGTAGCGTTAGATGGCGTCACTAGCCCTCCTCCCATAGAAATGTACTGCCACTCTTCAACCGTGGATTCACCTACTTCCTTTTTTTCATGTGGCAAACGTTTAATTGCTTCACTATTTCTACACGTGCTCTCTTTTTTGGGTAAGTTTAGCACGTGCTGATGATAATAGGTTGTTTTGGACGCTTTTCGAGGCTGCATTTTATTTCAACTAATTTTTCACGAGTGTAGTTTTCCACCTATGGAGGTTGCAGGCGCCATCTACCTTGCATTTATACAAGTAATTTTCCATGAAGTCCTCTAAAATCTCGGTTTTTGAATTTCGTTAACTATTTTCCATTTTCACAAAAATAAATGTTGCCCATAAAGGTTGCCCCCACACTAGACCGGTCCGAAATGGTTCGAATCGGAAAGGAAAATTCCGCATGGAACAAAAACAAAAATTCGAATACGTAAACCCCACACAAGGCCCCGACAGAATCAGCTCGGCTTCAAATACAGCGACCGGCATGCGTCCGGCTCCGATTCCGTTCGGGCTGGTCTACTGTAGTGTGGTCACGCCTTAAGGCCAAAATAATTATGCCTTTTTCAATCAGTGAGACTAATTAGAGACCATAAATCAAA
Source organism: Brachycybe producta (assembly GCA_036925085.1). NCBI lineage: Eukaryota > Metazoa > Arthropoda > Diplopoda > Playtdesmida > Andrognathidae > Brachycybe > Brachycybe producta. The sequence continues at coordinate 4,662,036 of JAUPFP010000012.1, read as the reverse complement.
ATTAATTGCAAGGTTGCACATTGGCTATACCAACCTTGAATTTTTCGTAAAACTTCTAGCCTCTAAATAAACCCTCCTGTTCTTTCAATGAAAAATGCACAATTCGTTTGCTCTTATTGATTACACTCAATAAAATGTCTGAATGTGTAGCATTTATTTTTGAAGTAATTTCATTTTAAACCATTTAACCACACCACTTGTTTATACATTGGCTGAATTGGAATGTTTAAGAAAGAGGCCATTACCTCCAGAAATTTATTTTCAAAATATTGTCAAAACTTAACCAACGATTGTCAAAACGATTTTTTAAATTTTAAAATAAGTCAATAAAACCACTTAAAAAATGAAGTGACTTTTCCTAAATCACCAAACGACGCCATTTTAAACTTCCAAAAAAGAAAAGCCTTCCCACCCCCTATTTTGCGACAAAGATTGTCACCTCACATTTCCATCCATAGTACTTTGCAATGAAAGTAATGTGAGCTGGAGACAAACACATCAAAATTCGAGTAGAGGAGTAGACTTTGGGGGGTTTTGTTGCCAATGTCTGTTGTTTGGTGGCGCATCTATCTGATAACGTCAATTTATATGAAGTCAACTGCTTTTTAATTTTTTTAAATTATATTAATGACTTATTTAAATTTCAAAAATCGTTTTGGTAATCGTGGAATGATTCTTGACAATATATTGACAAGGAATTTCTGGAGGTAATATGGTCTCTAAGTTCTGAGACATACTGTATATAGATCTATGCCTAGGCATACCCTCTAGGCAATATAAGAAAGAGGTTCTTTTTGAAATAATAAAAAAAAAGTTTGTTCATAACCTTCCACCCACCCACCCCCACACATTCACCTACAAATGCACTTATGCTTTCTATGCACGAAGAGGCTTTGGGGGGTTCGTAAATTATATTAAATGACGTAATCGAGAGAAAGAAGAAGAAAAAAAAAATATTGAATGTGTTAGTGATGAGCAGCAGCTCTGAGCTTCATGAGGGCTTTATCCCTCACTCACTCACTCACTCTCTCCCTATACTTTGTATATCTAAAATAGATAAACCCTGTGTATAGGAGGAGCCCATTAATCAATATGTCGATTTCACACGCAATTTATGAACTATTTTTGAAACACTGGAGAATACACTCAAGTTTGACACGGATACACAGTGGATTCAAATTGACTTCGACAAATATATAATGGATCTAAGAGGTTTGATCTCTCTTTGTTATTGTTTTTATTGATAACAGTTGTAAAATTATATATATAATATCCCAGGTCTGTGTGTGTGTGTGTGTGTGTGTGGAGTAACAAAATCATTGAAGCACGTCGGAATTTATATAAATTTGAATAAGAGAGAGAGAGAGAGAGAGAGAGAGAGAGAGAGAGAAAAGTGGGAGGGGGTGAGGGGAAAAGGTTGGAAAGTGTAGAAGTGGAAGGAAGAGAAAAGTGGGAGGGGGTGACTGAAGTTGAAATGAAAGGAGTAAAAAAAGGAAAAAACGACGCGCATGCGCACAATTGCCTGTGAATTTTGCTCCCGTCATTTATGACGAGTTACCCCACTAGTTTTGTTATATAATTGTAATTGATGGATGGTAATAATATGTCAATATTATATACATGCAAGCTATAGTCAAGTTTAAACTATATTAATTGTCAACTCACGATTACTTCCTGGGTTATTAAAATGATTGGCCTTGTTTTCTGTAACCTGCATTTAAACGCGTGCATAACACAACATATACATTATAGCAGATATGCCAAATATTAACATGAAAATGTAGTTAGGAATTACACGGACGAGCGCGACTTTTAGTAGTCAAGATAGATTGCAAAAGTGGCTGGTGTGTGTGTCCGAAACCGACCACTCTATTCGACTGCCAACGGTTAGGGAAGAGGCCCTATAGTGTAGTTGAATGAACAAGAAAAAGTGGCTGTATGTAAGTCGACTCAAGTGGTCGGTTTGGATCACACGCCGACATCCTTTTACAGTCCATCTGCACCATTGAAAGCTGCTCGCCTCATCTAACCTAAAATAAAAATATTGAAGTAAGTTAAATAACAGTTTTGGTTATTTGCCCAAAAAATGCTGACAGGCTGTGTTTAATACCGGATAAAATAAAAATGAATGAAAATTTTGTTTTCTGAGAAGTTGATAAATTTTCCAGAGAAACACCACACGTCGGAGGGGCTGCGGGTCCCAGCTCCACCCCTGGATTTAGTAAATATTTGCAGATATTGTAATAATCTGTATGCGTGTTTTTTTATCAACACAAGTGGTACAAGAAGAACATAAAAATAAATCCAAGAACACGAACTTCAATGAAGTACACATGAAATAACTGTGGTATATGTCTGAACACATGATATTTTTTAATTAAGCATATTCCATGTCGAATAAAGTGATAATAAAGTTCAAACGCACGACTAAAAATTTGGCATATATAATATCGTCTAGTTTTCTGAGTGAATCCTAACATTTATCATCCATTTACAGTGAGAATTTGGTATAATACACTCTGGTCCACAACCTACATCATTTCCGAAATGTCGAACGGTAAGTAGTAAATTATGGGCAGAGACCGTTCAAATTTAGGTTACTTAAAAAAACAAAACTACTAAAATAAACCTTTGAAAGTAGTTTTAAATATTTTTAACTATACAACGTACTTGAAACTTTATTTAAAATTACATGAATATCAGTAGTTTAGGGTCAAACTACTATTTTTCAAATAATTTTTCTATTTGCTTTTTTTTTTAGCAAGTATTGCTTTATAGTAGTCTGGAACGCTTTCTTATACCAAAGTATAAAAGTGATGTAGCTGAAACAATTTAAAATGAATCATAGAAATTGTAAAATTGTAAAACTTAAGATGATTGTTAGCGACATAGAAAAATGAAGTTTTCAAAAAAAAAAACTAAACAAATTGGGAAATAATTGTAAAAAGAAATTATTGCTTTTTTTAGGCAAACAATTTTTAACAATACATTTTTAACTTTTAATATCTATATTAATTAGATACCAATTTATTTCATTTTTTTATATTAATACTTTGATAATACATGTAGATTGAGATGTTAGTTCTGGGACATAATTGTACATATTTAGGCTTATTAAGGTTTTATAACTTGTAATAGGTCTAAGTTATATTAATTACAATCTAGCCTCAAGTTATACATTTCAGACACAAAATAGACAGAAAACTAGGGCATTAATCTGTGAAAGTTTTTTTTTCTGCGCATGTGCGAAAGTTTCTATAGACTTTTTTTTGTTAAAAGTTCTTCACTACCTGCTTTCAAAATGGCGGTGTAACTACTTTTAAAATGGCGGCATTATAAAAGTCGCTTGAGTTACAGTAGCATCTGGCCACTTGGAGCCTCCGACTTCGAGTCATCTTTATGTTGATAGTCTTAAGGTTAGGTTGTTAGGTTACACAATAGATGGCGCTGCAAAGTGTATGCTTCCGGCTAAAAGCCGCCAAATGCTAGTTTGAGTAACTGGTTAAAATGAATAAAACTTCCTGTTTTATGTATTCTGTGCTTCAGAATTGAATTTTACTTTATTTGGACTGAAGCCCCATTTTCACTATGATAGTAGTCACGATTGTTGCTGTCATGAGAGCAACTATCGCGAGAACTATCATCGTGAAGACCACATGATAGTCACTATCGCACTGTCGCGATAGCACAATCACACTATCACACTATCTTGTTTGACTAGATAGTTGATAGTACTGTCGCAATAGTAATAGTTGTCGAGTGACCGCTTCTAGGGAAATATCCACTTTGTAGGGAAATTTGGCTTCTGATGGGAGAGAGGCAACACTGTTGTTAACTCAATGATATCTGTGAAGTAGACATCACACATGTCATGTGACAGAACTATCACATTACTTCAAGACATGTAGACAGTTGCTATCGTGAGAGTGAACTATTACAACTTTCATGACAGCTACTCTCATGAAAGAACTATTGCCATGAAAACGAGGCTTTAGTCGTAGAATCGTAACCAGAGCCTAATGCCTAGTTCTCACAACCTTCATGTAGCTCAGGCTAAGGACTTCGCCTATGTATAAGGGTTGTGAGAACACACACTAGATGGTGGTCAATGTCAAATGTTAGCTTTGGTTAGGTAGCCTTGGTTACCCATATGTAGCCTACACATTATTTAGTGTGAATGCAAAACAAAGTTAACATGATTGTACGCCACCTGGTGGTCATAATTCTGAATAGAAAATGGCGTCATTCATTTTCTATTTCCATTGTTAGATGTTTCAGTCTATTTGTTAAATTTATTAAAATAATTTAAAATTATCAATTGGTCTTTATTTAATAATTACTTATTTTAATAAACTCTAAATCATCAACCTACCTACAATTAAAATATGTTGCATTTAGTGCATTCAATGAAGACTCATGCAATTCAGTTTCGTTAGTATGGACAATATCAGCCATTTTCCCTCCAATTATGTATACATTATGCAGGCTATACACACGCACAAGGTCCACACATAATGGCCAGTGCCAAAGTTGTAAAAATGAAATAAATATGCTGTAGTGAGCGCCACCTTTAGGCAGGTCACAAAGCCCATATGTAGCTGCTCACATGTGAACACAGTCGTTTATCCAAGGCTATTTTAGCCCAATCTACAAGAAGGTTGTGAGAACTAGGCATTACTCACTGCGTTATAATTAATTTTCCTCATAAGGTTGGGTATTAATTAAATGAACAAGATCCACATTTTTCTCGGTGTCACTTCAAAATTACAACTAGTGTCACTATCAACACTGCAGTGATTGTTGTGTTATGGTGAGCTACCAGTTCCCTGTTAGAACTGCATTCTAGATCAGCTTCCTATTGATTTCCTATGCAAATTTTGTCAACTGCTGAAAATGAGTGCCATTAATAAAACTTCCAGAAATAATTTATATTAATTCATCTAGTGATTTTGTTCGAAGTAGCATTAAAAGTTCAAGCATACTTGTTGTTCAAGAAATAGTCTTCCTTTTTTTTGTATTGTACATAAATTTAATATAACTAGGGCCTGCAGTACAATTACAATAAGTACTCTGCTAGCAACCAAATAGGCCTATGGCAGAGGGACATAAAAGTCCACATGCAGCATTAAGCATTGTCAAGCACATATACATGCACATATATAAAAACAAAATGAATATACAAATGTCCATCCCACACAAAACAAAATTATCCCCATTCACCACTGAATCAGGAAGAGAGTTCCATTGTCTTATAACTAGGAAAAAAAAACAATAATATGATAGCAGTAGATAGCAGCAGCACAAGAATTATAACTAGAAATAGTTTTTTTTTTCTTCACAGGTTTGAAAGTTTTCATCTTTTGTGCATTGCTAATCGCAATTATCAATTTATCATTGAACAACGCCAGCCACTGACACACGCAATGGCACTCGAAGAAGGTTTAATAGCTGATTTAAAAGACCGTGCATCAATAGTAGATCCAGCCACTCTATTAATACTAGTGTTTTCTGATGTAATCGACGACGTTTCTAACATTCTTACAAATGCCGTAGAAAGCGGTGACAAATTTATTTCACAAACCACAAACACTGCATTAATTAAGTTACTAAACAACACCAAAGCTACCATACTAAACGGTATTAAAATTGTCTAGTTTATATAAATATTATGGCATCTCAGCTCCTTCGCAAAATATTGTAATTCTTCAGTGTTAACCAACACAGTTTGCGAAATTTATGAATAATAAAATACTACTTTGAGTTGAAATAATCTTAAGAGTCATGATTAATTTAATGCAATGATCTTATCCCGTGTGCTATGTTTGATAAGCATTCCAGATAATTACAGGCTAGGCCTTGTTTCCACATTAGGGTGAAAATTTGAACTTTTTGAAGATTTCAACTGGTGAAAAATAGAACACAAGTGGCCTCCGCCAATGATAATAAATAGGCCGAAGGGGGGGGGGGGGGGGGGGAGGGGGCGGCACGTTTGTTGGATTTTTCACCAGTTTAAATTATCAAAAAGTTCAAATTTTCACCCCAATGTGGAAACAAGGCCTAAGGCCTAAAATCGAGAGATGCACGTATTTGTTTTACTTTATTAATTACAAGTGGAATAAAACAAAACAAACAATATCTTATTAACAATAGAAAAAAACCTAACTATCAAAAAGCCTCGTTTTCACGATGATAGTTTTTACGATAGTTGCTGTCATGACAGCAACTATTGCGAGAACTATCATCGTGCAGACCACATGATAGACAGGCAATTAGAAATCGGGACAAACAGAAGTTGGCTCCTTGTTCACTATCGAAAGCTGATTTTATATCTGTGTTTGACAACCTACAACCTCCTAGACCCTAGTTGTATGGAATCGTTCTTATTTTGTCGATTTTAGATCCTCTTTTTTTCTAAAATTGGTTAAGTTTCATAAGAAATACACATAAGTAACATGGCGACCTACAAGTACAACGAAAATTTTAACATACAAGACACTGGTGAGTCTGTGATGACGATCATGATGATGACCACAGTTGCTACAAAAAATTTCGCCGGTGACAATCCCCCTTCTCTAGACGTTTCCACATACTAATATATGAACACGTCTTTATGTTGAAAATACATCCATAAATCTAGTGTGAATCCCCGCGAAAGAGCCAATTTTATATTGATGCAAGTTATTGCAACAAATGTTGTCATGTAATTTAACTTGATCACTCCTCCCTTTTTAACAACAGAAACTTCATGGCGCTTGTTTTTAATTTGGCGCTTAATCAATCGCCTCAAGAAATTCACAGTTTGTCGCAAAATTTCGGAAAAATTTCGGTATTTACAATAATTTTTTTTTTTTAAATAAAACGTTAAAAAAATTATATTTTTTCTATTGTGGCTCAAAAATTGATCTTTATTCAATCTGGAACTTGTTTTTTTTTTCGGCGTTAAATCCGCGCCTATTTTGCCTATTTTTTGAAATCTTGATATACGCGAGCATCTTGATCCAGCTTTATAGTCACCTTTCTGAGTTTATTATTAAATAATTAGAATCGATGTGATCGAAAATGTAGTCGGCCATATTGGAGCCTATTATCAAACAACACCAGTATCTCTCCTATCTATGGTAATTAAAAATTTACAGACTACAAAATGAATCATTAATCTTGGGTGCATCAGACTTATTTTGAATTGGGGATCATAACATTTTGTATGGTATTAAAAGTCTCCCTCCCCCACCCCCTTTTTATTCGTCTCTTCATCTCTTCCCCCGCCCACAAGTAGGCCTAACTACACTATACTCTAAACCTAGAACTTAAAACCGGAGACCCCCAAAAATGCTTAAGAAAAGCATTTGTTCTCAGTGTAGAATAGATAATAAAAAGGTTGAATAATATATAAGACTATAAAGTGTAGTTCTCCGAATAACAATGTGTAGCCTTATCTATCTATCTTACAGTTATTATTAATAATAATAATGCTATAGGGACAAAAAGGCTGGTTCCCACGTGGGGCTTAGTTTTTCAATAAAATCAATTAATTCTTCAATATTTTTTTTTTAAAAAAGTAGGGATATGCCTATAGTTCGATCTACACGTAGGAAAACTTATGCAAATGCCTAGGAGCGCCAAAAAATAGGGTGCTTAAAAATCTCTAATTCATAAATCAATCTACCATAGTAAAATAGCTTTTTCGTTTATTAGAATAAAGGAAAGTAAATTATTAAACCACAGTAAACATTGTTTTTACTACCAAACTTTACTTCATTATTTCAGGTTCATAAAAAAATAAGTGTTGTATTAGGCTACGTTTCCACCGGAGGAACATTGAGGAACTTTTGTGTTGCTGTTTGCTTGTTTCCGAAAATGTTCCACAAAGTTCCTAAAAGTTTCTCTATGTTTCGGCAACAACTGTCGACTGCGGTAAACTTCAAAAGAAAATCGGCAACATGGGGAAACGAACGCGTGTTGCTGCCCCAGTGGTAACGGATGAGGCAACTTGGTCATCTTACTCCATATTCCCGTATACTGCTTACATGCAGTGGAAACATTAGTTACGCACTCAAGAAACAAGCATACGACTACTGACAATTTTAGTTGCTTGAGTGGAAACAAGAAGTTTACGTATGTTGCCAAACGTTTCTACTCATGGCAACAAGGAGAAACATTTTGGCAACAAAAAGTTCCTCAATGTTCCTCCGGTGGAAACGTAGATTTAGGGATCTCCCAGACCAACACGAGACACGACAGCAGTAATGGGAAGGTTGCAGGTCATCCAAAATATGTCGAGAAATGGGGCCGCACACGACCAATCCCGCGAAGTAGCATGTGGTACTGATGGGAACCCAAAAGGCTTTCAGTCCAGATGAGCGTTCCCACACCCCCCCCCCCCCTTGGAAAAATGGAGCCTATCCATGCATGTGTTCATCAGAATCATCACTAGAAGGCGACTTCACTATGTGTAAACCACCGAAGTACGTCACAAGCTGATATTACTTGACTGAAATTCTTTCTTACTCTTGGCGGGATTTTCTTGTGCGATCTCGTGTCCGCCTGGGCAGCAATGGGTGCAGAAATATATTGCTTACGAGAGCCAATGATACAAATTTTGGCAGTGTATATGAAAAGAAAAACAGATAGAAAGAACAAGAAAATAAAATGTGAGATCTTTTAAGTTGAGTTTCATTCATTAAAGCAGATGTTATTTCAAGAATCATTCAAGCGAGTAAAATGACAAGTTACAGAAAATGACCCGTAAAAAGCATTTTTCTTCTTCTCACGTTTAAAAAAACAATAATGGCTTTACAAAACAAAACAAAAAAACTATAAGGCGCGACAAATAAAAAGAAAAAAATGTTTTCTTCCGAAATTGTAATCCATTACAAAGGATTTTATAATTGTACAACAGAGATTTGTGACGAGGCTGGCCCTTTAGCACCTTTTTTTTGGGGGGTGGTGCTGGCTGCGGACCAGCCACTGTTTTAACCGCACGTGACATTCTGTTAGTCCAGGTGACTTACACCGATCACACAGTCTCTCGAGTCACAGTTAAGTCCTCAAAAAGCCCACAGAAAGACTTATCTCGTTTGGCCAGGGCCGACCGTGGCCCTCCTCTCTACTGAAGGTTTAAAACACTCTCACAGCCCTGTCCTGGGAATCTTTTGTATAGTTGCATAACCACTCCAATGGTCCTGGTCTTCTTTAGCCAGTTTGGAGGTGACAATCAGAGGGACTCAGAATGTTTCTGAGGGCCTCTGATGGTGGTGAGAACTGTTGGCTAAAGTTCCTCTATTCTTCGTTATTTTCACTAAGTAGGAAAATAAACTTAACACTTTTATGAGGTATAAAAGGTTCTTTTTATATATAACTTTCTATGATTACATGGTTATATCCTTTAAATTGAGGATACAATTATTGACTAAAATACTGGAATATGACCTGCTCTCGATGTCCAGAATCACTGAAAACACTTCGTTTTTTTCTTTCAACTCTATTCGACCTTACTCATTCTAAAACTCTCTGGAACTGTCCTCAAACATAAGTAGCAAGGCACTTTCGTTCTGTCTCAAGGGAGGGGCGACTGTCACCTGAGGGCTCAATGACAGGCCAACTGGGCCAATCATTGCCCTAGGATGAGAATATTACCTTTTAAGGAAAGGCATTTTTGGGACTCTTTTCCCAATTTCTCATGGTTCAACTTGGTTCCTCGAATTCACTAAGAATTTGGGCCATCCAAGTCTGTACATCTGTGCTCAATGGGGTGCCATTCTGAAGTAAGGGAATTTCTATGGGGTGTTCCACAAGTATGCAAATACAGGGTGTCACAGATTAATTTGAATTGAACTTCACCACATAAATAAGAACAACATAAAAACAGAACTATTCTATCCCAGGTGACATTCCTCAAAAAGACATTGTTTCACAATACATCTCTGCTGGCGGGCTATGGCCCTTACCAGTAGATTAATTAACAGACAATTACAAATCGGAACGAACAGCAGTTGGCTCCGCCCTTTATATGACGAAGGCAACATCTAATTGGTTGGTTATGTAGGCTGACGTCACATGCTCCGCCCTTTTCAACGTTGAACCACACAACAAACCAATTAGAAGTTGCCGGTCGTCATAAAAAGAGTGGAGCCAACTTCTGTTTGTCCGATTTCTAATTGCCTGTCCTCCGCATATATTTGGACCAAAGTTTCAGAAGGTCATAGTAACTGCATTGCTTCTATCCATGTGAGAAAGCTAGGCGTTTACGAATGCACCTATAGACACACAAGAACACAAGAGTGAAACAACAACAGAACACACAAAATTTGCAATCTAACATGTGTACGTTCCAAGTTAGTACGTTCAGTTGCAGAGCTATACTGCGTTGTCATACAGCCTTCCAGATATATACAGTATATAGAAACGCGCATGTGCACAATGCTGAGAATATGAAAAAGAAATTGAAACAACTTTCTCCTGATCAAACACCGTGAAATTACGGCCACATGTTACCGTTGAAGGACTCTCTCCTTCTCTCTCCCTCGCTATGCCTACAGACAGTATACACGTGGTATAAAATGTAGCTATCCAATAATTGCACCTAAAATCGCTCAGATTTCTGAAATAAATAGCTGGAGCCTATAGCACCACAGGCATCTGTAAACAGCTTCAGAATTTCTTTGGCTCCGCCTTTTTATGAGCGTCAGACCAAATATCAACCAATCTGAAATAAAAAGGGCGGGGCATGTGACATCAGACCCAGTAACAAACCAATAAAAAATTGATGACGCTCATAAAAGGGCGGAGCCAAAAAAAATTCTGAAGCTATCTACAGATACCAGTCTACAGCACCATGTTTTGAAGAAGTTTGACATCATTTTTTAAATAATGACTGTTTACCAGTAAGGATCTTTTGATCATTGGCATATATTCTTAAAAACTGCTATAATATTAAAATAAACAAAGCTAGTGCTAAACTTATCAACCTTAACACGAAACTCCCTATTAAAAGTTCATGAGTTTAGCATTAGCATTGACTAAATTATATATTTAGCAGTTATTAAGAATATCTTCATTTTGCCGCCGCCTCAATTCACTCGCCAGGGAGAAAGTATCAGCCCCCCCCCCCCCCCATGTAGTAATTTTAGAGGTTAGCCTACAAGTTGTGATGTGCTATTGAAATATTTCACATGACATGAGTTTGAAATATTTTTTTTTAAAAAATGAGAAATTTATTTTAAAAAACTGTTTCGAAGTACTGAAAACCATAAACGAAAAAATGGTGATTGTAATTGTTTCATAAGAGTATTTTAAACATGTTTTCAAACCTAAACATGCTATGATACTCATGTGGCACCCTCAAATTGCATCTCAATTGAAATGAAATTTGAAAAACAAAATGTAATTCTTACTAGGCAAATACAGAACAGATAAATTATCAATTATTTCCTCTGACCCCAGATTCAATATAATGAAAATACTTGTTTCACATACACACAGTAACTGTGTAAAGCTAGAACTTCATACCTGCTACCTTGAGCGTAGCGTCTGCGACTAGCAACTAGTGACTAGCATAGCGACTTGAAGTAGGAAGTCGCTAGTCGCTGGCACACACTACATATGCGCTACACCTACAAACGTTTTGGGCGTGTCTTCATGGTGTGTGATGTCATAAAAAATGGCGTCGAAGACGCCATATGCAACAAAATCTGGTCTCTGATTGGTTGTTGGGTAGCGACTTGAAACGTTTGCGACCTGAAGCTTCTGTTTGAACAGAAGCTTGGCGACTGAGTAGCAAGTCGGGACGCTTTGACAAGTCGCTAGTAGTTGCTTGTATATGTTATGAAGACGCGCATGTGCGCTGCTGCTCGCTCGACATGGCGTGAATGAAGTTTAAGCTTAAGTGGGGGTGTTTGTTGTCAATGTGTCACAGTTGTATGGAGACAAATAACCCACTCTTAATTTTATACTTGATTGAAAATATCTTTTGAAAAAAAGGCCCAATAGAATACCGGCCCTTCTGGCATTTGCCAGAGCTGCCCAATGGCCAGCACGCCTCTTGGCTGAGAAATAATCATTTATACCATTAGTATATACGTAATGTAAACTGATGCAATTATCTTGTTTTACTAGTAGTGTAGCCCGTCCTAGGATGGTAAAATTTACACACAAAAAAATCACTTGTACGTTTCTTTTTATGATGAAAAAAAAAATTTCATAGCTTGATCACACGGGTTACTTTTTAAAGAGACCATTACCTCCAGAAATGTCTTGTCAAAATAGTCAAAATTTACCCAACGATTGCCAAAATAATTTGTAATATTAAAAATAATTCCTTAAAATCATAAAAACAAACTTAAAAAATGAAGTGAGTTGTGTGAGTCACCAAACAACGCCATTTTAAATTTATAAAAACAAAAGTCAACACCTCAATTAAGTGGCAAATCACATTTCCATAATTCCTTAATTAAAAACATGTATTCTTCCTATCAACTTGAGAGGGATGTGTGTGTGTGTGGCATTTGCCCTAAAACCATTGTAACACCCTGTAAATCGTGATCCCGCCAAAACCATAGCCTGGGGGGTAAACAACTCTCAACCGTCCCTCCCTCCTCTCTGACTCACCTTTCTGACTAATGCCCAAGCGGCGGATTGATACATAAAGGACCATGGTCACTTGGACCTGGTTACACCTCGCAGGTGTACACAGGTCCAAGGTATAAAAGGACCATGTTCCTCTTTGTTCCTAAGTTCTTTCCTTTGCCTGTTTTTGAGATACATTCCAAATCATGGGCCTGAGGATTTCCAGTTAGTATATTAATATTCACCCTTGTATCTGTACTTCTTACAAGGAATGAATAAAAGTGTTGTAACAAGAAGTAGCGTTGTCTCTATGTCTTTATGTTAATAACTTCTCTTCAGAGGCCGGAGGTTTCATAGGGCAGGAGCTATACGATTCTCAGCAGCTACAACATCTTCTCTAGTCGGAATACCGATGGAGAAGATGTATATCAGCATCAACCGGAAGAGAGAGAGATGGCCGCCACTCTCCTGCATCGATTACACCCCCATGCAGAAGAGTGACTACAATCTATCTCCATCCAGCTCTCTCTACAGCTCGGATCTTCTCTGTGCAGGTGTCATACTGCTCAGAGAAGAAACGAAAAGTAGAAAATGTCATCTAAAGGTTGGTAATAAAATATTGGTTGATGTCAAAAGCTCACACCATTTGGTTAATCTTTAAGATTTAAAGAGCCTGTGTCCTAGGACAGTTTTTATATTTAATTTAAACTAATCATTTGTACTTCTTAAATTTAAATAAATAATAAACCGGCATAACAGGGGGCTTCACTGCTAGTTTTTATTTCTATTAAATAATTTGGCATAGTTTGACACATTGCAGGGCTGAGTTAAGTTTGAAATTGTTTGGAAAAATTCCACGTGGTGATTGTCCTAAACCACAGTCCAGTGATATTCATAAAGCACTTTACATGGGCAGGACTGACCACTCTAGGAAAATTAGGGTGATTTTTGCTAGGACAGATTCATATTATTGTTCTTTTTTTCCTAGAGTTATAAGACAATGGAACTCTCTTCATGAGGCAGTGGTGAATGGGGATAATTTTGTTTTGTGGGATTGATAATTGTATATTAATTTTGCTTTTTTATATATGTGCATGTATATGGGCTTGACAATGCTTAATGCTGCATGTGGACTTTTATGTCACTCTGCCATAGGCTTATTTGGCTGCTAGCAGAGTACTAATTGTAATTGTAACAGACACCAGTTTGGTAGTCAGAGACACTACCACATGGACTATTCAGACACTTACCAATTTTAGGATTATTACATAGTAGTAAAATGTTAGTAAGCATTGAGTGTTATGTTACATCTTAGACTATTACCTTACTGGACTGGCAACTCCCGAAATTTTGTGTTTGACTGATATGTGGCGTCGCTTTAGAAACGGCGCCTAGTCTAGCAAGACTTATGGTATATGAAATTTATAGAAGATGTCAAGTTTAGGACGAGTTCATTTTGTAGTTATAGAGGGTGTATTTAAAGGGGTCAGACATTGAAGAAAAAAATCATGTACGAGATTCACTAAGATTTGCAAAGATTCATCCAGATTCACAACAGATCGTACATATGAAAAGCCATTTTACTCTTTTATCCGCGTTTTACTAGATTCCCAAAATAGAATTAAAATCTGAAATCCAGTAAAACGTGGAAGAACTAAAATGGCTTGCCATACAGTACATGATTCATCCCAATGTCTTCCCATTTGCAAAAAAAAAACATACTTTCACTCGGATTTTACGCATAAATAATGCCACCAGTCGGAGCTAGCTTCACTTTTGCCTTAGACCAGGCATTCAACGCTTTAACATGGAGAAGATAGGAAGTTGCTAGTCCAGGAAAGTAATAGTCTAAGGTTACATTAAGTTACAAATTTACAAACAAACAAGGAAAACTAAAATTTCATGAATTTCAATTAATTTTACAACTTTTCACAACATTTCATGAAATATTTCAATAAAATTAAATTTCTATATAATTGCTCATCACTATACCCCATAAGGATATTAATTTGGTAGCTGTACTGAATCTAAAAAAAAAAAGTTTCCAGCTCAAGATCACAGGATCAATATGCTACATTTAATATTCCCTCTAGAAATTCGAGTGGAGAGCACATTTTTCTCCAACCCATATATTCTACTCACATATTCAACGATCATGTCAAGACAAACCCGAGAGAGAGAGAGAAAAAAGAGGCAAAATTTGTTCAGTGGCCATCGAAACGAAAACATAAGAGGTTAGTTGGCAAATGCGAGCATATTTTAAAGACCAACCACTTTCCGAGAGAGAGAGAGAGAGAGAGAGGGAGACCTTCGAATAATTAATTGGCTTCAGAAAAAAAAACTCATCAATCATTTGCAGTCATCCTTGTCTTTGAATTAAAATGAAAGCAAGACATGAATATTAGGCCTACTTCTTCTCGTACAAAGCCAAAAAAAAACCCCTCTTTAAAAGGTTGCTTTAACATTTTTCACCTTTTGTTCAAAATCTGTGTTATCCATTCATCGAACTATAAGAAAAAGTGAGATAATTAAACAAGAAATCAATCTTCTAGAATATAGTACTCAATTGCTGTGCCAAAATTTAACCAAAAAAAAAATTGTGTTTGTTAATATACAAAGAGTTTCCAAATGAAATGTCCTCATTTGATAAATGCCACTTAGAATGGCGAAACAAGAAATAAACCAGGCACGTTTCGGGTCCGGGTGGCAAGGCGGCAATGGAAAAGTCGTTTCTAAAAACGGTTATTTAATAAACGTTTTAACAAACGACTTTTCCATTGGTTAACGATCACCTTCTTCTTTCTGGTTGGTAGACGAAAGACCTGAATAGCCTTTCCCCATTTTGTTTATTGTCACAATCTAAAATGTTAAATAGTAAATACGACATCGTACCCATTCGGCAATACTTTTGCAGCGCCAGATGTCATTGATTAATTTTCTCTATACAAAGAAATTGGAGCGTTATAACTTACAAATATCCTTCTTCTGAGCGCAACACAACGTTACCCAATGAGTAACTTCATTGGTAAAGAAATGTGTGGTTTTTTTTTTCTTAAGCTCAGGTAACGATCATACGACTAAGTGCAAAGCCAACGGCAATACGGAGTACAGTGACATCAAAGTGTTACAATACCCACATTCTGATGTCTCCAACCCTTGGTTTCCCTACATAATTTGTATAATATTTTGATTCAAATGATTCATTTATATAAACTAAGATCGCTGTTTTTTCTGAAAAACTATAGAGAAAAACTATGTATTTTCTTAAGAACATGTAAAAAATGGTTCCGATAACACTGGCCAACAATTTTTCACTTTTTTTCTGCTGACTAAGATATTATGCTTGTTTTTAAGTAATTTTGGAGTGCTGATTTCAGAAATAAAATCAGTTTTTACGTAGCACATCTTGTTTTTGTTCTATGGCATGTTTTATTTTTCAGGTTTTTGTTCGTCACCTGTTGTAATTGTAACGTAGGCAATGGAAGCTGTGTTTGAATAGTTTAGATACATTTTGTATGTGGAACCTTCACTGTACCCAGTCAAAGGATGAATTTTAGCAATTTTGTGAAGAAGGTGCAGGTGGCTTACTTTCCAGTGAGACTTGGAGATCAGGACACGTCTTGGACTCCACGTAAAGTGTGCAAGATCTGTGTTGAACCATGGGTTGCAACATGAGAATAAAGATTCATTTTCTCAACAGTCATCTTGATACATTTCCTGGAAATTTAGTTTATGTAAGTGATGAGCAAGGCAAAAGGTTCCATCATGATATAAAAGCTATGGAGCAGCGATACCAAGGAAGGTGGGAAACCCACATGATGGCAGACTACTGGTGGAGTTTAAAAAAACTGAAAATTAAACACTCCAGAAAGGGCCTACAAACAAAAACTTAGCCCATGAAGGAAGAACGTGCCATTTACCGATTAATGGTTATTGTAAACAAACCTACGGCTGTCATTGTTTTGTTTGTTTCGATTATAAATGAAATATATTCTGGATTACTATGTATTGATTGCAATCAAATTTAGCCTCAGGATTCTAAATAAAATGATCAGAATAGAATTTGATAAAAAAAAAGTACACGATTACAATGATTTCCACCATGACAAACATTCTAATCGTGTACCTTTATATGAAGATCAAATATGAGGTATGGCATAGCGTAAAAACTTGACGTGATGGGCAAAAACCAATGTGATATCTGAGTTCAGAACCCCCAAATTAGCCAGAAACAACACTCAGATATAAGTCAGAAAAAATAGTGTTCACCAATGTAATCGACATTCTACTGTACATCATAACCACAGCCTCACCACTGGTGGCTGTTTCCGACTTCAAAATCCGCTCATGTTAGGCGTCTTTCCATAGCAATACAATGTCAACCGCAGCCCAGTCGCCTACAACAACATTTTGCAGTGAAACCCACCCGCAAACCACTCAATAGTGGTTCATGTGCCAAGGACCTTTATAATAAGGCGATCTTGAATATTGAGAATGTGAGTGTGATTACAACCTTACAAATGGGCTCTGGCTACCGTGGATATAATTAGTCATCAAGGTTGTTGAAACAAAAGAATTATTGATGTTTCTTCTAATAACATATATCAAAATTGTAGAATAGTTCAGCATATTTTCAAAAGCTGCACTGTTCTTTACAATTTGTTTAGTAGTGTGACATCCCCGACTTTAGACGACCTTCGTAGAGAAGCAATCAAGTCTCACTATAGAAATATATTGACACTACAACGAGACAATGTATACGTCAAAATTTATGTTCTACAAAAAATCGAATGTCTGCAAATTTTCCTATGTTCCATTCACTATGTTTGTCAAATGTTAACATAATTTGAATTTTGTATGCCAAACTTCTGAGAAAATAGTGACAGAGATGAAGGGTGTGTTTTATTTGATCACAGCAAGTGGCACAAAATCAAGTGACATGGTCATAAATATAATACAATACTTTAAGTATTGCAATTTGAAATATTAGCGTTACTGTCAGGCTATGAACAAGTTACTATTTAGGTGTATCCACAAAAGATTTCCCAAAACAATATCAACTTCGAATGTAACCTCTTTCAATAGACTGCAAAGCCAAAAACACAACAACTTTTTAATTTAGTCAGGCCACGCAAATATTTACACCCTTCCGGGAACCTATTTTTTTTTTATCTCACGGACCGTTATATCTTAGTCCGGTCCTGGTTTATGGTAGATGACAAACAAGGCTTAAATTGAGTGATTCAAAGCAATTTGATTTCACTCATCGTCTGTGGTAATAAATGAATTGTAAGACTTGACCGGAATATAAGAAGCTATAGCACTTATCCAGAATGCTAAAACATACAACGACGTAAGATTTACGTGAAGGCGCAGAACTACGTTGGTGCCGAGGTGCTCAAAAGCAGCCACACTGAACCCTTTCTTTTAAGAGGTGTTCACAGCACAGGCAATTAGAAATCGGGACAAACAGAAGTTGGTTCCACCCTTTTTATGACGAACGCAACTTCTAATTGGTTGGTTATGTAGTCTGACGTCACATGCTCCGCCCTTTTCAACGTCGAAAAACACACCAAACCAATTAGAAGTTGCCGGTCGTCATAAAAAGGGCGGAGCCAACTTCTGTTTGTCCCGATTACTATTTGCCTGTGTTCACATCTGCCTCAGCAACTCTTAGAATTTTTTATTTTACCATTTCTGTCCTAATATTATGTTTGACACAATCCTAAATTTCTCATCAACCCCTCTGACGTCACAAGCTTCTTCTTACGACGTGGCACACGTGTAATTACCAAGCACAATCAGAATTATAAATAAAATTCTTTTTTTTTATTTACAGGATTTCAGCTCTACATAATATGTGGATTAATTTTTAGAATTATCAGTGTAAATAACCAGTCACTGACGTCTACAGCCCACAAACAAGATGTTGATGATTCAGAAAATCGTCTATCACGGGGCATTTTGGATGAAATGGTGAACGGAATGAATATTTCAACCAACTACATGATAAATACAGCTGAAGACTCAGTCAAAACTTTTGGAAATGAATTAGAAAAAGGGTCGGAAGTTGTTGCACATTCCTTAGACAAGGGGGTCGACTTTGTTAAAGGTATGACCATATTCAAGACGTACCGCCCGTCACTCGGACATAATAAATATACCAGTTTATGTTTATTGCAGATAACGTACAAAAAGGTGCCAACTTAGTTGGTGAAGAAATTCTTTAAGTGAAGGTGAAAATTCGGAATTCGAAAATAAAAAATCTAACGCTTGGTTAAGTGTTTAACTTAAATTACTAAACGTCAAATTAGAAACATGGATAAAATGTTCAAGCGCGTTTAAAACATCAATGAATAAAAACAATGTTTTAAATTGTTTACGTTTGCGTGTGCATCATTGCACCAGCATTGTTTCCTTTTTTTTTTTTTTCATAATGCGTGCCAGTGTAGCTTTTGTGTGTCAAATGGGTGTGGGACATTTGCTCTAAAGACACTTGCTCTAAAACATTTGCCCTAAAGGGACACTTGCCCTAATCAGTAGTGTAAATTTACATCATTTTTTGCGCACAACAGGTGCGCAGAACCTATTTAACATACTCCACCGAAAGACACTAAACAGTATGGAAAAAGAAAAAAGTGGATTTAGGGCAAATGTCCTTTAGGGCAGATGGTTATTGGGCAAATGTCCTTTCAGGGCAAATGGTTTTTGGGTAAACGTCCCTTTAGGGCAAATGGTTTTAGAGCTTTTTATGATTTCAATTTAAATAAATGACAAGTTGACAACCATTTGTGAATATTCCCCTTCCTCTGCCACATGGCTCTCAAGCTGATTGCAGGTGTACCCTCTTCGCTAAGTTGTTGTAATAGAATTGTATTTTATATTTTTTTAAATGAAGAAATACGACTGGGTAAGAGGGTGGGTGGGGGCGCTCTTAGTTTGTAAATGTAACATACAGTATATTCGGATACAGTGTATATTATGTATATTCTTTCAGTAATCTGATGCCTTGCTGGCTACTTCATCCAAATACCTTCCTAATTTTTTTTCTTTTCAAAACACTGTTCAGTCAAATTTGAAAGCGTTGGCGTGTTGCCAAGAGAACAAGCGTAGCTAGTACCTTTGCGTATACAGAAATCCAGATTTAACACATTATCCATATACTCAATACTCATTTTAGTCTAGCTCAAGTTGCAATTTGTAGAATCATCATTATCAGATGCCATTTGATAAACCATAACTGTAAAGGATTAATGTGGGTGGACCTATGAATGCATGCAGCAGCAGCAACAGCATCTTCTATAGAAATGAAGTGTGTTTTTCAGATAATATATACTTAAATGTGCTCCTCCTCTTCTTTAGCAAATTCAATGATCGAGAGGAGAGATAGGTGCAGAGGGGAAATAGGAGAAAAGGAGACAAGACTTAGGTGTTTTTGCTGAGATTCGGCGCTGTTGGTGGTATTTATTGTGTGCATAGAAAGAAAGATAGTGAGTGACGAATACATTATACAACTGAGTAAGCAACAGAAGCAGAACCACAGCAACAGCAGCAGCAGCCAAGCACTTCAGGATAGAAATTTGCATTTTAAGCAAATAGGCTATCTCGTGAATGCTAATGACACCGCTATAGTTTTATCGATTAGAAAAAGAAAGAAAGAGAGAGAGGGAGCCAGAAATATCACAAAGGAATACATACAGACTAAGAGAGAAAAATCCTTTGTTTCACATACTTTATTCGTGTACATTTCCAAAAAATTTGCTCGCTTTCTCTTAACACACCCAGACTCCCCCTTTCTCACCAGAGACCCACAACTTCCATCTTCCAAACCCCCCCCCCCCCCCTTTACGTGATATTCTAATGATCCTAATCTTTAGAACACACAGTTCGCTCATAATACATTAACAGGCATCTGTACCCAGCTTCAGAATTTCTTTGGCTCCGCCCTTTTATGAGCGTCATCAATTTCTAATTGGTTTGTTACTGGGTCTCATGTCAAATGCCCCGCCCCTTTTTACTTCTGATTGGTTCATATTTGGTCTGACGCTCATAAAAGGGCGGAGCCAAAGAAATTCTGAAGCTGTCTACAGACGCCTGTTAATTTATTTGGCTTCAAAAAATTAAGAAACCTTCAAAATGCAGCCTCGTAGCAAAGGTGCCTCTCTACAAGACATAATTCTTCGTTTGTGGTCCGTTTGTTTGCAGAGAACTTGATCACAATCGGGACGAACAGAAGTTGGCTCCGCACTTTTTATGACGACTGGCAACTTCTAATTGGTTGGTTATGTAGTCTGACGTCACATGCTCTGCCCTTTTCAACGTCGAACCCCACAACAAACCAATTAGAAGTTGCCGGTCATCTTAAAAAGGGCGGAGCCAACTTCTGTTCGTCCCGATTTCTAATTGCCTGTAAAAAAAACAGACAAGTTCTGATGGCACAAGCAATGACGGTGAACGCAGTTGGATTCTCAACATGATAGCGGTTTTTTTTTTTCAACTAATCATAATGCAACAGACGGCCCCATCAACAGATTTATCAATGGAAATTAGTTTATTTTAGAATAATCAACTTAATTAGATTCTAATCAGAAATTCAAATCAACTCAGTAGGGCCTACACCTGCAATCAGCTCGAAAGCCATTTGGCAGGAAAACAATTTCCAGTCATACATAGTTGTAATTTAGACAAGGTTTATCTTCAAAATTGAATTCGTTCTAAAAGAAACGCGAATTCCATAGTCTAAATACACTAGTGGGGTAACCCGTCATAAATGACGGGAGCGAAATTCACAGGCAATTGTGCTAAGCGTTAGAATTTCTTTTCCTCCGCCCTTTTATGATGTCAGACCAAGTAACAAACCCAATTAGAAATTGATGACGTTCATAAAAGGGCTGAGCAAAAGAAATTCTAGTGCTGGGCACAATTGCCTGTGATAAATTTTAGTTTAATTTTGCTACTATTATACCCTCCCCTTTTTATATTTGAAAGAGAAAATGAGCGTTTCATTTTCTCTGGTGTGCGTATGCGCGTCGTTTGTTCCTTTTTTACTCTTTTCATTTCAATTTCAGTTTCCCCCTCCCCTTTTTTCCCCACCACGCTTCCATCCCCCCTCTACACTTTCCAACCTTTTCCCCTCTCCAATTTAATATCATGGGGTTCTTTTGGATGGGAAGAGTGCAACATATAGTTGACCTTGAGAAAAAAAAGCGGTTCATTTATTCATTTAAATTTATATAAATTCCGACGTGCTTCAAGGTTTTTGTCCTTAATTGTTTGTACAGCGTTAGTCATAGACAAAAACACAGAAACACAAAAACACAGACGTGGCTTAATATACTTGTATATAAAGCCTAATCTAAATACATTTTGAAAGAAAGACCACCCAATACACATCAGTGCTAACTTTTATTTCTTTAATAAGCATGGATGGATGGCCATGTCTACTTTATATTTCGGTTTCTCGAAGGGTTTCTAGTAAGAACTTCATCTAAAAATGCTCTGTTTTTGGCAGCTATTGCAAGCATTCAAGAAGGGCAATGCTTTGCTCATCTCTACTGTTTGCTAGTTATTAATCCCACTGAAATTCATCTAGCATGCCGGTTACATCCTTACATCCTGTCATGATAGCAACTATCGTGACAACTATCATTGTAAAAACGAGGCTTTACAGTAAACACTCTTCTATAAAAGAAAAAAAGTAGGTCTTGTAATTCCAGTCAAGAGAAAGAACGCAGGCTGGAGACAAGACTTATGTCCAAACATTAAGACTTGTAAACACCTTGCAAATATTAGGCAGGAGGAGGGGAGAGGGGGGAGGGCCATGTGCAAACATATGCTTACAAATTACATTCTTGTTTTATTACACATGTATATGTGATCGATGTAAACACATCCTGAAACAAAAATACTCAAAAAGTCTTAAGAGAACGGTGATGATGAATTCAAACTCTCAAGTCTAAAAACAAAAAAAAAAAAATTAAAAATAGAATGTATCTCTGCTTACGAAATACCAAATGTGACTTACAAACTATAAATCACATCACCATACGGTTTTATTTATTTCTTTTCTTCCGCTTTTCTTGTTCTCCCTTTTTTTCCATCAGAGGGAAAAGAAAAAAAAACTTTAGAGTTGATCGATATGGAAAAGTGGAGTGTGTGAGCAGAGTGATATGCATTAACTGATTACAGTAAACCGAAAGGAAGAAAAACACACACACACACACACACATTCCAAACCCCTTCTTGTGTAAACTATACGAAGATGTACACAAGTTCGAGATGATCACTATTACCCAGTATGCACTACTATATCAAATGTTGCATTTAAAAAAAAAAATACCTAATGTTTCCAGATGTTGAAATGAGATTAAAAATGAGATTTAGGGTTGGATGATTTTTGTTTATTAATTACAAATGTGTCCTAAGTAAGCATGGATAACTAGCGTAGCCATGAAGAGTAGTGGTAGCTCCCCCCCCCCCCCCTCCAAATATATATTTTTTTTAAAAAAAGTGGTGTATTTGTTACTCGCTTTCATTTAACTTCATAATTTGTTTTTTGTTTTTGTTTGTCCCCACCACCTTCTGAAATATTTGAAAGAAATTCACACTGCACGGGGATTGGAACCCATGACCAACATTACCATTGCCTGAGACACTAACCACTACACCAATAAGACAAGAACAGATTATATTTTGATTTTTTTTTTCAATCGCTTTTATTCAACTTCATAATTTGTTTGTAAGTTTGTCCACCACCTTCTGAAATATTTGAAAATAATACCTAGAACACACCAGATAATTTGAATGCATTTAAATAATGAATCTGTTCTACAGAGCCCTGTGAAGGACAAACAAACAATATGCTGAATTCAATTTATTCAGTTAATAATCTGAAAGTATTGAGTTAATACTTAAATATAATATATAAACTATTGACATTAAAATATTGATTTTGTATTTCAATTTAAAATATTAATAATAAAGGCAATTTTTATTTGGTTCCTGTCCTTAACTGGATTCCGTATAATCCACCTAAACACATTTAATTTGAATTCATTTAACTCATGTGTGTACAAGGTATAAGAAGCAGTTGAGCCCAGTCAGAAAAGTTCGTTCTGATCGGTTATTTAGGTTTGTTACACGTTTGATTCTGTTTATGGGTTTGTTATTGGCGTAATGCTCATAAAAGGGCGGGGCTAACAGAATTGTTCTGACTGCGCCCAACTGCCTGTCTCTTCCTACATGGAGCATTTCGTGTCACAACTGAGTGTGGCCAATAGATGGCGCAAACTGTACTTAAGAGCTAAATTTCTTTTTAGTTACATACACAAAAAAATGTATGCTGACCTTATAAGCAAGATGTTTTCCTTTTAGCTCAAGTGTAGATAAAAGTAATTAGTACTAATTACTAATTAGAATGTCAAGCTTCAATTTTTTTTTGTTCCTGATTCACGAACCTGCATATAGGCCTACTCTACTCATAGAATATTTAAATAATTTAGGATGAATTATAACATCTATCTCTCTTTAACGTTCCCTCTTTTAATAATCCATGGAAGAAATAAATGTGTTTGAAAAATTATGACAAAATATATTTTTGGTCACTGACCCTGGAAATAATATCAATTCCAGGTCTTCCACAGACCGAAATCCCTTTTCAGACCCAGACAAACCTCATTTCTGACCCTCTTGTATCCTTTTTTTTTAACCTTTCGTTATCTTTTTATCAATGTTTCACCAAATATGCAAATTTAATGTATTGCTAGCATGCGTTCGGCAGCTATATATATATATATATATATATATATATATATATATATATATATATATATATATATATATATATATATTTGTCACTATTTTCATCCATCCATCCAACTAATTACACATTTATGCTAATAAGATTGGAGGTGCTTTATTTTTAGAATACAATTACGCCCCCCCCCCCACCTTTTTTCACGTTCATCTGTTTTTATTCTCCGGTTAGGCCTAGATATATAAGTTAATAATATAACCCACTTTTCATTTAGAATAAACGAATTGCGGCCCAAATACAAAATGAAAAGTTAATGCTAACTTTAACCCTCTGACTAGCGAGGGATCCAACATAATTAAGCCTGCGGTCAAATTAACAACAACAAAATTACAATATTATATTCATTATTACTAGGGCTCGGATTTTGATGCAATATCAACCGGAATGTTTCTCAATATGCGGCCATGTGGTTGAAGTGCCAATTGTGAAGTAACAATCTCGTTTAGATAAAAAAAAACTCGTTCTTTCTAATTAAAAAAAATGGTTAGAGACTAGAACTCTACTGTAGTTGACAACTGATAGTAACCAGACATGTAGCCTCTCTAACCAGTCTTTTCTGATTAGAAAAAAAGCATAATTGCAGTTTGCTCTAATAATGATGATTTGATGATGATTGATTCCTTCACAATAGGCACTTGGGCCACAAATTGAGAAACATTCCGGTTGATATTGCATCAAAATCCGAGCTCTATTCATTACTATTTGTATTTGAATAAAATGCATATACCAATTTGGTAGCACACTCATAAGACTTGTAGCGCAGTTTCTTGAACACTTCCTTGTATAAAACGCTTATCTTGGTTTGTTGTTGTTGTTGCAAGATTGGTCTGACGCTCATAAAAGGGCGGAGCCCAAAAAATTCTGAAGCTGTCTACAGAACAGGCAATTAGAAAACGGGATAAACAGACGTTGACTCCGCTCTTTTTATGACGAACACAACTTCTATTCAGTTGGTTATGTAGTCTGACGGCACATGCCCCGCCTTTTTCAACGTCGAACCACACAACAAACCAATTAGAAGTTGCCGTTCGTCATAGAACGGGCGAAGCCAACGTCTGTTTATCCCGTTTTCTAATTGCCTAAGTCTACAGATGCCTGTGGTTGCAACACTATGGGGAATCGGGACCATGTTCAAGTTTCTTTAGTGAATTTGCGCCTAACTAGTGATTAACCCTATATACAAGTGGAGTAAAATGAAATTCCTTTTTTTTTTTAGTTTCCGGTTTGAATTCATATAAACAAAATGAAAAGAAACTTCTTTCTTTGGAATTTCAGCACTTTTGGAGTCGTGGAATCCGAACACCTGGTTCTAATGCTGGTGGTTCTTTTTATTTTCTTCCTTCCTACTTCGATCGAGTTTCATCGCTTAAAATGAACACAAAACTCCCCCCCCCCCCACATTTAAATAAAAAAGAGACAAACATAATCTACTTTATACAGACAAAATGTTAAGCGAAATAAAAAAGTTCCTTGATCTAGAAAGAAATCCATAGAACGACATAGAAGATACTCTGGCTGCATTAAGTTTCTCAAATCTCCCAATTTCATTTCTGATAACCAACATGGTTTCCTGAGAGGGCGCTCTTGTGAGACTCAACTTATCCTGGTAGTGGATGACCTCCAGAAAAGCTTAGACAATGGTAAACAGGTTGACATGGTGTTTCTTGACTTTTGTAAGGCATTTGACACTGTTTCACAGGTAACCAAATGGGTAACTTCTTTTTTAAGTGATAGGAAACAAACGGTAGTTATAAATGGGTCTCACTCAGATTGGTTGGCTGTTAAATCTGGTGTACCCCAGGGTAGTGTGCCGATACTTATTAATGACCTCATCAGCACAGTTGGCAGCAACTGTAGACTATTTGCTGATGATACTCTAATTTATAAAGAGGTTGATGGTATCCAAGACTGTGAAACATTAGCTCTAGACTTGAAGGCAATTGAGGGATGGTGTAATACATGGAAATCCGATTGTGTTCAATTATAGTATGAATGACACTGCTCTTCAGAGTGTCAAGTGTTATAAGTACTTGGGGGTTACAATGACAGATGCCCTTTCTTGGAAAAAACACATTGATGGTGTTACTGGGAAAGCTCTACAAATGCTTTGTTTTAGTCATAGAACATTGGGCACCTGCCCAGCACAAGTTAAAACTATTGCCTATCAAGCATTGGTTCAGCCTCATCTTGACTATTGCTGCAGTGTTTGGAATCCTCACTCTGACACACAGACTCATTCAGTTGAAATGGTTCAGCATAAGGCAGCTAGGTTTGTTTGTGGCAGGCACACATTTGTGGATAGTGTCACTGAGCTGTCAGTGCTACAATTCAATTCAATTCAATTAAATACACCTGCAATCAGCTCGAAAGCCATGTGGCAGGGAGGGATTGCTCCCAATCACGACTGATTGTCATTATTTAAAAATAAGACATCATCATGAAATTGAAATTGTCCTAACAAAGAACTATTCACAGGAAGAGAATTCCATAGTCTAATAACATTAGGAAGAAAAGACCAAAAATATGCATCAGTCCGAGCCATTAATTCTTTGAAAGTTTTTTAATGCCCAAATCTACCTTTACGAGGATTTCTAGTTAGTAAACCATTAAGCAGGGTAATGTTATCACAAGACAGCAAACGTCCCAGAAGAGCGAGGCTTTGCTCATTTCTTCGGCCTGCTAACGATTCCCATTCTAGCTCTTGGAGCATAGACGATACACTGTCAGTATACGCATACCATCCCTTTACAAATCTTGCAGCCCTACGCTGCACCATTTCTATTTCTTGTTTTAGATTATTTCTAAATGGGTTCCAATTGGGGAACAATATTCTAAGATAGGTCTAACTAGGGTAAAGTAACAGACCTTCTTTACATTTTCTTTACAATGTTTAAGGGTGCGTTGGACAAACCGCAGCCTTTGATTAGCTTTGGCAACTGCTTTGGTTATATGATCTTTCCAAAGCATGTCCTTGGACCAGGTTAAGCCAAGATATTTGATGGTATCAACATGGGTTAGCTGAACATCTCTCATTGTGCATCTCCCCCTGGCATAGTTTGGCACATTGCAAGGCTGAGTTAAGTTTGAAATTGTTTGGAATAATTACACGTGGTGCTGGTCCTAAACCGCAGCCCAGTGATATTCATAAAGCACTATATATGGGCAGGGCTGGCCACTCTAAGAAAATTAGGGAGATTTTTGCTAGGACAGATTCATATTATTGGTCTTTTTTCCTAGAGTTATAAGACAACAGAACTCTCTTCCTGAGGCAGTGGTGAATGGGGATAATTTTGTTTTGTGGGATTGACATTTGTATATTCATTTTGTTGACCTCCTTTGCTCTTTAGAGCAATGGAGGCATATAGGATCATGCAAGAAAAGGGGCAAAAAAGGAAGTCTGTATGCATATATATATGTATGTATGTATGTATGTATTTATGTATGTGTGTCTGTGTGGGTGTGTGTCCGGAACCCCGATTTTGTGGGTCGAACAACTCAAGAACGGAATGAGATAAAGACATGCAGTATTTTTTATTTGATTCCGTGGGTTAATAAACCCACTGAATCTGACCCACTGAAACCCCCTGGGTTTATAAACCCAGGGGTTATTTTTTATGAAATTTTTAGAAACAAATTTTGAGTTTTTGGTCATAATTTTTTGTGGGTCAAACAACTCGAAAACAGGGCCACCTACAATAAAATGTCATCAGACCTAAAATGATGTACACATTCTGACGATGAATGAAACTGGAAAAAATTGAAATTTTAGAGCAATTTGATATATAAAATTTCGATTTTTTAAAAACGTAATTTTTTTTAAAAAAAATTGAGATTCTTTCCCCTTCCAGTTGTAGCATTCGAAAGGAGGACTTTTCTATCATTTAGGAGGGGTGTTCCCTTCTTTGTTCTGTTATTAATTTTGTATATTAGAATACATGTGACGCATGCGCATCACATGTAACTATGTCATGTACGTGAATACATACATGTGTGTTTATATACACATGCGCACAAGTGTGTGCATGTGCGTACACATGCGCACAAGTGTCTGCATGTGCGTACACATGCGCACAAGTGTCTGCATGTGCGTACACATGCGCACAAGTGTGTACATGTTTGTGCACATGCATGCACGTGCATAAATGTGCGCGCACGTGCATAAATGTGCATATGCATGCGTGCATGTGTGTAAATGTGCATATGCATGCGCGCATGTGTGTAAATGTGCATATGCATGTGCACATGTGTGTAAATGTGCATATGCATGTGCACATGTGTGTAAATGTGCATATGCATGCGCACATGTGTGTAAATGTGCATATGCATGCGCGCATGTGTGTAAATGTGCATATGCATGCGCGCATGTGTGTAAATGTGCATATGCATGCGCGCACGTGTGTAAATGTGCATACGCATGCGCGCACGTGTGTAAATGTGCATACGCATGCGCGCACGTGTGTAAACGTGCATACGCATGCGCGCACGTGTGTAAATGTGCATACGCATGCGCGCACGTGTGTAAATGTGCATACGCATGCGCGCACGTGTGTAAATATGCATATGCATGCGCGCACGTGTGTAAATGTGCATACACATGCGCACACGTGTAAATGTGCATACACATGCGCACACGTGTAAATGTGCGTACACATGTGCGCACGTGTAAATGTGCATACACATGTGCACACGTGTGTACATGTGCGTACTCATGTGCACACGTGTGTACATGTGCATACTCATGTGCACACGTGTGTACATGTGCGTACTCATGCATGCACGTGTGTTCATGTGCATACTCATGCACACACATGTAACAATGAAAAGAAGTTGGTAATTTGCTATATGAAAGCATATATTAAAGCTATGGAGGTCTATAGGGTTCCTTGAATCCCTTGTTTTTATGTATGTGAATGCATATGTGCTTGACAATGTTTACTGCTGCATGTGGACTCTTATGTCCCTCTGCCATAGGCCTATTTGGCTGCTAGCAGAGTACTGATTGTAACTGCAATTGTAATAGATAAAATAAAAGGAAATGGCTGGTCGAACGACGTCACAGACAACAAAATGGCCGCCAAAAAGGTAACTTTTTTTCTTTCTACTTACCGACAACTTTCAGCCGATTTCTGTCAAAGTTTTCGCATCTTTAATGTCACATTGCTTACACAAACTGAACACAGGCACTATTAAATCACACGCGACTTATAAAAGCACTCATTGAATTCAGAGTTTTCCTTCATTAAAAGTTCAAAACTGTTAAATAAATGAAACCACAGCACAAACACAGCCATTTTTTTACCTAATAGCCTTGCATACCTGAGTATTATAGTGCTTAAGAAACATGTGACAACAATATCATTGTTATTATCATAAGGTGAATATATGACGTCACACATTAGCCGCCATTGTAACTCCACACAGTTAATTGTTTATAAGAGATTTATTATAAAAAGGCATAAAGATGGCGTCCAACTTAACAACTGGCCACGATAAATATACAGAGGTAGCTCATCCACGAGCGTTTCCTCTTAAGCACTATATGTCAAAACTAAGTGTAATCCAATGAACCTTATGTCCAATAAGCGCCTCTAGTGGCAGTAGGCTAAAAGATGGCCCCCTAAGAAGTTAGCAGACGAAACTTTAACATAGAACTCGATCGAAAAATCGCTGCACTGGTAAGTTTTTTTGTTGTTTTCTCACAAAATTACACGCCCAATAATCGTGAATTTTTTGAAAAAATAAAGATAAAAGTACGTAGTTTCACATCCTTGCATTAATTTTTTAATATTTCACATTGTTTTGTTGTTTTTGATGTTTTGTTCTAAACGTTGCTGTAAAACCGAAACTTTGAACATGGAAGCCAATGGAGATTTCGATATGTCCGTAAGTTTTTTTGCTTATTTCTTGCAAATTACTTGCACAATTATTGTGAAATTTTAAACGAATAAAGAAAACAGTACGTAGTTCCACAGTCCGGTATTCGTTTCTTAATGTCCCTTGTTGTCTGTTTGTTTTCAATGTTTTATTTTGAACCTTACACTGAATTGTTGGAGTGAATTCTTTGAATAATACATGAAAAACAAACAAACAGGAAAATATTTAATTAAACATTGATTAATTATAACACTACCTATTTTTCTCTTTATTTCTTTAAAATTTCATGATAATTGTGCAAGTAATTTGCAAGAAATAAGGAAAATGACTTACCGACATATCTAAATCTCCATTGGTTTCCATGTTAAAAGTTTCGGTTTAACAGCAACGTTCAGAAAAAAACATCGAAAACAAAAAAAAACGAGGAATATTAAAAAAAAATAATGCCTGGATGTGAAACTACGTACTTTTCCACGAAAATTAAATTGGGGGAGTAATTTGCGAGAAAACAGCAAACTTACTTACCAGTGGCGTAGCTAGGCTTGGTTGCGCCCCCCCCCGCCGCGTAAAACTTTGCGCCCCCCCCCCCCTCCCCCTCCCGGGCTGCTTAAAACGTTGCGCTCCCTTTAAGTCCCCCTCCACTTAGCCTCATACTGGGGGGAGGTGCTATTTTGATGAACGGCGGATCAGTAAGAACGGTCGGAAGGTTAAGTTTAGTAAAATGAAGCTTGTTGCAGGGGGCCTGGGGGGCGCAGCCCCCCATTTTTTTAGCGTTATTAAATCAAATTTGTCCATTTTTCCGACCGTTCCTCCCATTGAACAAATTACAGAACAGTCGGAACAATGGACTAATTTGATTTAATAATTCTTTTAAAAAAAAGTCGGGGTCTGCGCCCCCCGGACCCCCTGCAACAACTTAATTTTACTAAAGCAAACCTTCGGACTGCTCCTACTATTTTTCCGACTGTTCGTACCGTTGTTCGGACCTTTCCGCTGTTCATCAAAATAATACCCCCCTATAAAAATTTCTAAGCACAATAAACGAAATGAAAGTCGATTTATATTTGAAAATAACTGAATAAATTAAGCAAGTGATTCCGAATCACTTGCTTAATTTATTCAATTATTTTTGAAAATACATCGACTTTCATTTTGTTTTTTGTGCCCCCAAACTTCCTGCGCCCCCCCCCCACAGTTGCGGGTCTAGTGGGTCCCTAGCTACGCCACTGCCCGCCCCTCCCATGAATATTTACTAGTGCAACTATGTAGTTTTTAAAAGTAAATATTAAATGAAAGTCGATTTATTTTCGAAAATAAATCGACTTTCATTTTGTTTTTTGCGCCCCAAACCTGCTGCGCCCCCCCCCCCCCCCCGCAGTTGCGGGTCCTGCGGGTGCCTAGCTACGCCAGTGTTACTTACCGGTGTAGCGATTTTTCTATAGCGTTCTATATGTTAAGGTTTCTTCTGCTAATTTCTTAGGGGGCCATCGTTTCGCCTACTTGCCACTAGAGGCGCTTATTGGACATATGGCTCATTAACTCTTACCTCTAATTTTCATTACTGTCAATCTCGATTTACAATTAGCTTGTTTGTTTATTAGTTGCTTAACGTCCCCCCATCAACATTGAGGCACATATAAGACAATTCAATTCAAAGGCAAATTTCAAATACAAGTCATTTTTTCCATTGCAATTCAATCAATATCAGATACAAATCAAATTAAAGCAGAAAAACACACACACATCCATGCCGTCACCAGGATTCAAACCCAGGATCCCCAGCACCACAATCATATACATTCCTCATTGCACTACAGAAGCGTCGGCAGTTGCATTTAGTAAATTATAAGAATTTCAATGGTTGGCCATTAGCCACCAGTCAGTCTACGGTTAATTAGGAACAGAATTAATATACATGCAGTAGGAATGTTACAGACATTTTAGAAATCGGGAAGAACTTCAGTTGGCCCCGCCCTTGTTATGACGAACGCAACTTCTAATTGATTGGTTATGTAATCTGACGTCACATGCTTCGCCTTTTTCAACGTCGAACCACACAACAAACCAATTAGAAGTTGACGGTCGTCATAAAAAGGGCGGAGCCAACTGAAGTTCTTCCCGATTTCTAAATGCCTGTTTGATCTCAGCTGGTTTATGAACAGCTAATCTTCAAACTCTGATTATTCTGTCTTTTGGGAGCAAAACCAAAGAAAACAAAAAAGTCTTTCAGAAACTAGAAAGTGTTTTAGAAACTAGAAAGTGATATATAAACTAGACAATGTTTTAGGAATTAGGAAGTGTTTCAGAAACTAGAAAGTGTTTCAGAAACTAGAAAGTGTTTCACAAACTAGAAAGTGTTTCACAAACTAGAAAGTGTTTCACAAACTAGAAAAGTGTTTCACAAACTCGAAAGTGTTTCACAAACTCGAAAGTGTTTCACAAACTCGAAAGTGTTTCACAAACTCGAAAGTGTTTCACAAACTCGAAAGTGTTTCACAAACTAGAAAGTGTTTCACAAACTAGAAAGTGTTTCACAAACTAGAAAGTGTTTCACAAACTAGAAAGTGTTTCACAAACTAGAAAGTGTTTCACAAACTAGAAAAGTGTTTCACAAACTAGAAAAGTGTTTCACAAACTAGAAAGTGTTTCACAAACTAGAAAGTGTTTCACAAACTAGAAAGTGTTTCACAAACTAGAAAAGTGTTTCACAAACTAGAAAGTGTTTCACAAACTAGAAAGTGTTTCACAAACTCGAAAGTGTTTCACAAACTAGAAAGTGTTTCACAAACTAGAAAGTGTTTCACAAACTAGAAAAGTGTTTCACAAACTAGAAAGTGTTTCACAAACTCGAAAGTGTTTCACAAACTCGAAAGTGTTTCACAAACTCGAAAGTGTTTCACAAACTCGAAAGTGTTTCACAAACTCGAAAGTGTTTCACAAACTCGAAAGTGTTTCACAAACTCGAAAGTGTTTCACAAACTAGAAAGTGTTTCACAAACTAGAAAGTGTTTCACAAACTAGAAAGTGTTTCACAAACTAGAAAGTGTTTCACAAACTAGAAAGTGTTTCACAAACTAGAAAGTGTTTCACAAACTAGAAAAGTGTTTCACAAACTAGAAAGTGTTTCACAAACTAGAAAGTGTTTCACAAACTAGAAAGTGTTTCACAAACTAGAAAAGTGTTTCACAAACTAGAAAGTGTTTCACAAACTAGAAAGTGTTTCACAAACTCGAAAGTGTTTCACAAACTAGAAAGTGTTTCACAAACTAGAAAGTGTTTCACAAACTAGAAAAGTGTTTCACAAACTAGAAAGTGTTTCACAAACTAGAAAGTGTTTCAGATTTGCAAATGAAGTATGTATTTCTTAGTTTTTAAATAAATTAATTAAAAGGGGGGGGGGCAATCATG
Organism: Brachycybe producta; assembly: GCA_036925085.1. Lineage (NCBI taxonomy): Eukaryota > Metazoa > Arthropoda > Diplopoda > Playtdesmida > Andrognathidae > Brachycybe > Brachycybe producta. The sequence goes on along the minus strand of JAUPFP010000012.1, from coordinate 4,628,375 downwards.
TCAAGAAACGTACCTTGACATGATTCCTCCCGTTTTTTTTCTATTCATTTATTTATTACAAGAGACCTTCCAACTGAATATGCTCAACAAATAATTGTGTAAAACATGACACCTTTAGCTTGTTGGTTTTCATGCGAAAAAAAAGCTAGAGATAACAGTTCATAACATTGTTTGCCAGTTACATACAGCTACATCGTCAACAGATGGAGTATTAAAAATATAAAAAGACTGAAATTTTATACCTTTGTGTTTATTCAAAGAAAAGTAAAAAAAATGAAGTTAGGCATAATGAAAGTAACTGAACTACTCAAAAAAAGTTTTCCTACTTTTATTATGCCCAACTTACATGACACAGTGTTGAAAATAGTCAACATACATTACTGTAGATGATCAAGGGACGGGCTAAACGTCTGTATAATGATACTGACTAATCATCGTAGAAAGTGCGGCAATTAAAGAATTTTCAGGCCGATACAGAGTGCACTCTGTATCGGTGTGAATTTTGCTCATTTTCCAACATTTATATAGTTTTTCATCTGTATAGCAAACAGATGTTTTAGTCCTAAAAAGCACGCAAATTAAAGGATTTGGTAAGTGCGGTTCGATTTTTAAAAACTATTTCAAAATCGCGAATTCCTAACTCTTATGCATTAAAATGTTGGTAAAACAAATACCTAAAAATAATTTTAAAAAACCACAATTAAATCACTGTGAAGCCAACACATTGGCGCACGTGCTGATTTTTTTTTTGTTTTTTTTAAATTATTTTTACATATTTTTACGAGTATTTTAATGGATGTTTTTTTTTTCTTACGAGCGCGTACTCAATGGAGTTTAACAAAAGAGTTCGAAATTCGCGATTTTGAAATAGTTTTTAAAAATAGAAAAACACTTACCAATTTTTTGTCATTATATCACTCAATCAGCATATATTTAAAGTGCACATTTTGTGCTTTGAAAACTTAATATTGGACAACTTTAAATATGAAAAATAAAGATATTGCCGCGACTGTGTATTTTAAAAATTAAAATTTTTTTTAGCATTGGGTCTATGGACTCAATAGATAAACTATGCTAGCGCTCTTTGTGGAGATTTTTCGAAGTAATTTTGCGATGTAGCCTCTTAACGCCATTATCATGAAATTGAATGAAACACTAAATTTAAAGGCCAATGGAGAACTGGTTATTAGTAGTAATAACTTTACTAATAAATTAATAACCATATTTTAAAAACTAACGTTTGTTTAGTTTTTTTTAGGAACCATAAAAGTAACAACCCAAGAAAGCATATTTTTATGTTGATACCTTTAAAATTAACTTTTTTTTATTCTAATTTGAAAGTGATAAAAAAAATTGTAGTTATCAATTTGTTTCATATTTTTAGCAAAACTTGGGAGTTAAAAATAACAATTAAAATCGCCATAAAGATATTAACATCAAAATATTTTAAGTATTCCATTTATTGTTCCAGTTTCTAATAAACTTTTAATTAATTTCTAATGTTGCTCCTGGAACTCCAAAACCTACTTTATCTGAAATTTCAAACAAACTATCTGAAATTTTAAACAAACTATTTGAAATTTCAAACAAACTATCTGAAATTTCAAACAAACTATCTGAAATTTCAAACAAACTATCTGAAATTTCAAACAAAATATCTGATTTTTTTCTTATTCATTTGCATACGTTTTCTAAAAAAAAAAATAAAACCTACGAGATAAAGGCTGCCCTCAATGTAAGTCACCCTCGCCATATTTAAAGGTTTGAAGAGGTAGTCGTCATAATGGTAGGTCTGAAGATAAAAAAAAGTGAAGACAATCTAGTGACATTTTAATGTTCACTGTTTCCCAGTCAGCTGTTCTTGTTCCCACACTTGACAATAATGGTCAAATGGTAGTCAGTAAACAGAAGTATATTATTTCATCAGTCAATACTTTATTCAAGAGAAAAAGTGCAGTTTACCAACACTTAGGAGAGTTGTGTGGGTCTAGGTGCCCTCCCCCCCTTACCCTCAGGGACTTCATTTTGGCAAACTAACCATCTGTAGCTTACATGGGCAGAAAGTTTAACACCGTTTACAAAGGCAACACAGGGGGTCAAACATTGTCCGACAATCAGGGGCGAACTGGCCTATCAGGCATTCCGAACCTATTTTTATTACTCGTTTTTATAATTTGTGTGGTTGTTTGTCCCCGCCACCTTCTGATATATTTGAAAATAATTCACACTGCAAGGAATTGAACCCATGGCCAACAATACCATGGGCTAAGACACTAACCAACCACTACACCAACAAGACAAGAACAGATTATATACATTATAACGGTTTTTTTTGTGCGAGTATCACAAAAAACATGTTTTTTATTTCATTTTCTTGTTTTCAGTTATTAAAAATGATTGCAGCTCAGTTTTAACCACAGGCAATTAGAAAACGGAATAAACAGACTTTTGCTCCGCCCTTTTTATGACGAACGGCAACTTCTAATTGGTTGGTTATGTAGTCTGAACTTGAAAAGGGTGGAGCATGTGATGTCTGACTACACAACCAAACAATTAGAAGTTGCCGTTCGTCATAAAAAGGGCGGAGCAAAAGTCTGTTTATTCCGTTTTCTAATTGCCTGTGTTTAAACCTAGTGGAATTTATTAATCCCTCTAAATATTCACAGGCATCTGTAGACAGCTTCAGAATTTTTTTTAGCTCCCCCCTTTCATGAGCGTCATCAATTTCTAATAGGTTTGTTACTGGGTCTGATGTCACATGCCCCGCCCTTTTTATTTCCAATTGGTTGATATTTGAAGCTGTCCGTTGTTACTTCATAATTGTCTTTTAGACCACTGATTGAGAAACATTTGCTTGATATTGCATACAAATCCGATCCCTAATTATAACTTACAAACAATTACAACAAAAAAATATTAATCAAGAAATGCATTTATAAATATTGCAGAATTGATCTTTATCAAAGTGATATAAAGTGAAAATTATGTTTGAATCAAAACTTCTGATTTTTTCCAGAACAAGAAGTGTAGATATTGTATATTAAAACGTTTATGGATTTGGTGGAAAAATAAAAGTTCAATTTCGAAATCTCGGGATTGAATTGAATTTTATTTCTGAGATTTTACGATCAAAAATATGTTCGGGGGATCTCAATATTTCATTCTCTATCATACATGGGCGCTGCCGCAGCTGCTCTAATCTGTTTGCAAGTTTAAGTGCTATAGTCAAGTCTATGTAAACATGTTGCAGTTTTTGCGACCTTTTCAGAAAAGCGGACGCCGTCCAGAAATGGGTCGTAAAGTAAAACGGAAAGTTTCGAGCAGACAGGCATGTGCCAACTGTGCCATGAACAGTCCGCCTCAGAGGTTTAGGGGCCTCCACCCGCCCCAAAAATAAATCACTTTTGACTTGTCATATTTATTTTGTGATACTATTATATATTTCATTATTTCAATATTTTTGTTTTGTTCATAAAAATTTATCCTAAATTAAACGAGAAATTCCCTAATCCAATCTTCCTTTCTGTTAATTTATTGTACCCGATATGTGATGCTAGGGGCGCTGGTCAGGCCCGGACTGGCTAGTGGTTGGCCCCACCGTCTATGAAATTGTGTTGGCCCCATTTTTTAAATTTATTTATTTTTGGCCCCCAATTGACCGGCGATCGCCAGTCAGCCGGCCGGGCCAGTCCGGGCCTGGCGCTGGTAGCCTGGTATTATGTGGAGTCCGACAGTCCGTGCTTATAAATTAATGCAATCTTTGCTTTTGGCAAACCGGAAATACTACATATCTGCAGACGGTACCGTTAGCCTGAATAAGGCAGCGGAAATATCTTAGGGGTGCTGCTCTCAAGAGAAAGATAAAAGAAGAAGTACCAGAACAGTTATTAAGCATAAGCAATATCAATGACAATGACCAGGATGCAGTGTTTGAAGTTGTAAGATCATAATCATTCATTGGGGGAACTAACTTTTAAGGCCCCCCCCCCAGGTTCTATTTGGCACAGCCCCCCCCCCCAAAAAAAAGTGTTAATCTGAGCCTGCTTTTCAGTAAGTTTGATATTTGATGGCACTTTCTTTCTTAAAACGGATACGCCTATTCTAAGCAGTAAGTAAACAACGCTGATTGAAGCAAAAAAAATGGATGAAAGCAAGTCTAATTTAATATTTTATCAATGTAGTTTTTTCCAGGTATTGCCACAGACCAGAATCTTTGAAATCCACGAAACAACCTACACAATGTGACATGTGTAGTAAACAATCTTTTTATAGTTTATTCCAAAATCATAATATGGTAAGTATTATGTACAATGGCGAGTTGAACGCCAGTTTTACACGTGCTTGTCATATCGCACCTCAGCTGGAAGAGTGGCACAACTCAAAAAACCACTTTTAGGGGGGGGGAATTGAGTTTAAAGTTAAGAGGAGATTCATGGATTACTTCGCTGAGCTTTTCAAGAGCAAAAACCGTTTTGACAATTCAACAATTTTCTTTTGAGATAAAAAAAATTGCAACTTTAAACTCATTTTCCAAAAAACGTGTTTCATTGAGTTGTGCCACTCTTTCAGCCGAGGCGCGAGATGTGAATCCTTTATATAGTGTTGTTGAAACATAGAAAACCTTACGAAACTAACCTTACGAATTAAACGAATTAAACGATTCAAAATAAAAAAAAAATGTTACAAGTACACGCATCGTATGGAACCGGCTTTAGACACACTGCATTTGCCAAACAGTGTGCGCATTCGAGGACAGTGGCGCAACAACGAGGACGATGCCGGAAACGTTAATCTCCGGGCGCCTACAAACAAGAGGCGCCAAAAGTTTAGAAGTTAAAATTTAAAAAAAAATTAAGATTTATAAATTATGAAAGCCGACTTTTTTTTCCCCGACTATTTGCCTTTTTGCACATTATTTAATTTAATAATTTTAAGGTCGTATTGTATAAACTAGTGGGGTAACCCGTCATAAATGACGGGAGCAAAATTCACAGGCAATTGTGCACATGCGCGTCATTTTTCCCTTTTTTTACTCCTTTCATTTCAGTCACCCCTCCCACTTTTCTCTCTCTCCCCTTCTACACTTTCCAACCTTTTCCCCTCACCCCTTCCCACTTTTATCTCCCCCCCCCTTCTACACGGTCCAAAGGAAGAGTTCAACATATAGTTGACCTTGAGAAAAAAAAAAACGGTTCATTTATTCAAATTTATATAAATTCCGACGTGCTTCAATGGTTTTGTTACTCTACACACACACATACACACACATATACACAGACTTGGGATATTATATATATAATCATATATATAACTAGTGGGGTAACCCGTCATAAATGACGGGAGCAAAATTTACAGGCAGTTGTGCGCATGCACGTCGTTTTTTCCTTTTTTCCTCCTTTCATTACAATTTCAGTCACCCCCTCCCACTTTTCTCTCTCTCTCTCTCTCTCCCCTTTCTACACTTTCCAAACTTTTCCCCTCACCCCTGCCACTTTTCTCTCTCTCTCTCTCCCCTTTCTACACTTTCCAAACTTTTCCCCTCACCCCCTCCCACTTTTCTCTCTCACTCTCTCTCTCTCTCTCTCTCTCTCTCTCTCTTTCTCTCTTCTCCCTTCTACACGTTCCAAAAGAAGAGTTCAACATATAGTTGACCTTGAGAAAAAAAAATGGTTCATTTATTCAAATTTATATAAATTCCGACGTGCTTCAATGGTTTGTTACTCCACACACACACGCGCATACACAGACCTGGGATATTATATATATAATTATTTACACTAGTAAACCCGTCTTGCAATTTGCAAAATTTACAAAAATAAATTGTACACTTTGCTATAAGCAATGCTAAACAAAATACAGTATAGTTTTAAACTAACACTTGTAAGCTTAAAAATTAACATTTATTCACACTATATACAAGCTACTCAAATTTGCTGTGAGTGGCCTGTTAGCGGCTAAGGGACGTTGACAGTAATGTTGTCTCCGGGCACAAAATTCCTAGTTGCAGCACTCTCCTTGAGCCCATCAGCTAGCTTCTAAAGTAATCATTTTACTTATTTCATTTCAACTTACTACATTATAGTCGAATTCAAACAAAATACCCGCCCAATTTATGTAACACAATTATACACTACAGGTATACTAATACCTAGTACACACCTGATAATTTAAATGCATTTAAATAATAAACGTGTTTTACAGAGCCCTGTGAAGGCCAAACAAACACTATGTCGAATTCAATTTTTATTCAGTTAATAATCTGAAAATATTGAGTTAATACTTAAATATAATCAGATAAACTATTGACATTAAAAGATTGATTTAGTATTTCAATTTTTAAAATATTAATAATAAAGTCAATTTTATTTGGTTCATGTCCTTAACTGGATTCCGTATAATTCACCTAAACACGTTTAATTTGAATTCATTTAACTCATGTGTGTAGAAGGCATGAGGCTGATATTTTTAATGACTGCTTAGCCAAAGTTAAGAGCTAAACCTCATGATTACTGTATATCCGAAATAGACAGACTGGTATTTTCATTAAGATTTTCAACATTTAAAACTGTACAGATCTTCTGGAGCTGTTCATAGCCTTTATTTTTTCTGTAATACAGTTGACAATTTCTTTGTTGCTTCTTTGGAAGTATTGCCAGTAGCACATTTTAAATTGTCTTGCAGTTCTTGAATGAAATTATAATTTGTTCAGTTTCTTAAACTAAAATTTAAAAAAAATCCTAATTTTTCAAGGAAAAAAAGTGTTAAATATGCCCTTATAACATGTAAAATTCCCAAAATATGCATGCAAAAAAATACCCTTAAATATGCAATTATATGCAAATTTGCAAAATAAAACTAGTGTTAATCGGCTTCATATCACACAAATCGTGCTTAAATCTGACACAGCATAGAATATAAAAGAGCAAAAAAGAATATATAGGCTCTCAAATGCACCCAGAAATCAACTTTAAGAGAGTAAAAGCAAGAGTGCAATTACTTCTCTTATGCCGAGTGCGCTCCATTAAAGTATATTGTGGCAACACGAACACGTGGCACACCTGAAATTAATGTATTTTGTGCGCGGATTTGCATTACTTCGTGGGTATGTATAATTTTATAAATAAACTAGTGGGGTAACCCCGTCATAAATGATGGGAGCAAAATTTACAGGCAATTGTGCGCATGCGCGTTGTTTTTTCCTTTTTTTACTCCTTTCATTTCAATTTCAGTCACCCCCTCCCACTTTTCTCTCTCTCTCCCCCTTCTACACTTTCCAAACGTTTCCCCTCACCCCCTCCCACTTTTCTCTCTCTCTCCCCCCTTCTACACTTTCCAAAGGAAGAGAGTTCAACATATACTTGACCTTGAGAAAAAAACACGGTTCATTTATTCAAATTTATATAAATTCCGACGTGCTTCAATGGTTTTTGTTACTCCACACACACACACACACACACCCACACAGACCTGGGATATTATTTTATATATATTATTATTTTATATATATAATATCCCAGGTCTGTGTGTGTGGTGTAACATCGGAATTTATATAAATTTGAATAAATGAAGAAATGAGCAGCTTTCTTTTCTCAAGGTCAACTATATGTTGCATCCTTCCCATCCAAGAACCCCATGATATTAAATTGGAGAGGGAAAAGGTTGGAAAGTGTAGAGGGGGAGAGAGAGAGAGGAACGTGGAGGGGGAAAAAAGTGAGAGGGGGTGACTGAAATTGAAATGAAAGTAAAAAAGGAACAAATGACGTGCATGCGCACAATTGCCTATGAATTTTGCTCCCGTCATTTATGACGGGTTACCCCACTAGTATATATAATAACAAGTGAGGTAACCCACGTCATAATTGATGATTATTCAAATACTTCATATTATATAAATGACATTTTGTGTGAATGTCCCGGTTGTCATGAAGTAATTTGCGTTGACTGCTTGCATTTTTTTATTAGCCCCTTACTATTGTTTGGGTTCTTGGATCGGAAGAGTGCAACATAAAGTTGATCATGTAATGAGAAGAAAAAACCGGTTCACATTTAAATTTAAATAAATTCCGACGTGCTTAAACGTTTTTGTCCTCGTTTGCACAGCGTTATACACAGACAGACAAAGCTTAATATGTATAAAAATCCTTTGACTTTAATTTTGAAACACTCTGTACAAAAAAAAACAAAGTGACAAAGTGTGAATAATGTTTTTCATCCAGAAGTTTTTCTTTTTTTTTTTGTAAATTCGTTTACGAAAAAAAAAACGCAAACGCAAAAAAAAAAAAAATGGAACCAAATAGAAAGAAGCAAGTCTACACTTATAAAACAGCTTATTGATATTTTTTTATATCGACTGAAAAAACTGAAAACATTTAAAAGACAGAAACAGGAAACTGTTTTTCAATAATATAAATAAATAAATAAAACGATAAGTGGAGGAGAGTTGATGTTACTCACCCCTGGTAAAGTCTTCTGTTCGTGGAGAGCGTTCTGCGCCCGGATGGCACTGTCCCTTGCACAGTATGTTAGAAAGGCACAGCCTGAACAACAACAGATTCAAGCAAAAAAAAAATATATTTAAAAAAATAAAACAAACCGATTAAAAAAGGATTTAAAGAGAACTTTTTCTTTATCTTTTTTTTTTCTGTTGTTGCAACAATTAAGTAAGATGAAAATTACTTATTATTATTATTATTATTATTATTATTATTATTATTATTATTATTATTATTATTATATCAGGTAAAATTAAGAGCTATAGTGGCACATGGACGTTTTGGTTTTCTTTTGTTATTTGAAAATTTTTATCGTATACTTTCCACACACCGTTAAAATGACACAAAAACACACAATCACACCACCATTCAGTACTTTTTTTTTTGTTATCACAAGAATGTGATTTTTTTAAAAAAAAAACTTCGTGATTTTGTGATTGTAATTGGTGAAGAAAAAAACAGATTTGAAGATGTGTAATTGTTTTACTGAAGGACAAAAATATTTTAATAGTTTTTAGTTGCAAAAAGGCATATAGGAGTCGAGTTTAGGTGATAGTTATTTTAGTTAAGTTTTGAATAGAGAAAGAGAGAGAGAGAGAGAGAAAAAAAATGAAAATCTTAACTCTTAATGATGCTGTATATCTAGAAGGAAAATATGTGTTGCTTTTTGACTTTTTTTTTAAAAGAGAAGTATATAAAGCAACTTTTTGTGTCAAAGAACTTCGTTATGAAGATGATGATGAACAGGATGAAATATGGATCAAGAAATATTTTCTGGACACACTGAAAAACCCCCACGACTTTTTGTTTTTTTGTTTAGAAAGTACCATCAATAATAATACCACCAACTGCCACAACCACCACCAACAACAACAACACAGACCAAAAAATGACACCCTCTCACAAATGAATCAAATTAGAATCTTCTTTCTTTCTTTCTTTCTTCTTCCAAAAAAAAAACGAAGAAAACTTGACAGTGGTCACTTGCTAATAATAACACATTACCACCAAATCTACTTCTTTAGGCACACCATAAAAATCTTGCTCGGATCCTTAATAACCCTGTAACCAGTACCTTTTTTTTTTTTTAGAAACAATCAAGAAGCAGAAGAAGAAGACCACAAAGTGTTTTCTGAAGATATACAACAGAGTAGAGGATGAAGACGACTTCGTGTCTTCAACTTGACCACAGTGACCAATAGTTGCAGATCACTATAGACACATCAACATGAGAGACTCACTCACTCTCCCTCTGGAGCAACAAATAAAACAGCAACACAAGACACACACACAGAAGAGATGCACAGACACTAAAGAAGGCCCCCTCTTTTCTTGTTGATTAGTTGGAAGAGAAAAACAAAATTAAATTTGAAAAAAAAAAAGTAAAAATATCACTCTCTCTCTCAAGACTTATATGTTACAGGTTGATTTACAAGTAGATTATTACCACTTTTGTCGATCAAAAAAAGAGATGTAGGTAGTAGGTTATCACACCGTTTTCTTTGAGGTTACTTGGCCACCAGATACAACAAGCATACAAACACCAACGACACACACACATACATACATACACTGACTCAATGAATGACTTGAGTAACTGACTTACAACATACACAACATACACACACAAAAAGAACACCGCACACACAGACACATACACACACAACACATATATAAATATCTCTTATATATGTGTGAACACTCCTCGGATCCTCAACTCTCTTTGCTTGATTTCACTTGGCAGATTGTGTGGCTGCATCTGAAAAAAGCCAAAGCGTTTGTGTCGTGCTTTGGTGCTTTTTCAAAAAAAGCAAACTCTTTTTTGAATCTAGGCTATAAGCTTTGCACTAATGGTGAACGATGCACGGCATACGGCGGTGAAGGACCCCTCCCAACTTCATTGATCGGAGTCCATGATAGAGAGGAGTTTTTAAGAGCATTGTTATCATTCTTCTCCACTATATTATATTTGGCGCTGACTATATGCAACACTACAACTACTTTTTTTTAATCTTTTCCTTCTCTTATTTTTTTTTTATCTTTCTTTTATACAATATAATTTCCACCTTTGAGTTTCTTATTCTTAGACTTATATGCCATCAGAATGTTGATAGAATTTACTCTGTGATAGGAAAATGCCGCTCAAGAATCCATTTTGCAAGAATGCTTTTTATAAAAAAATTTTTTTTTTACTAATGTCAAATGCTCTTCTTACTCTTAAAGCCCGTTTATCTTAAATAAATGTATAAATTAATTTATAAATGTGACATTGCATGTGTATAATGTGAATGTTAAATTATTTGCTCAAAGTTGCATTAATTTAGAAGATGTTCCATTTTTCTTAAGAGGCTACATAGCAAAATTACTTTGAAAAATCTCCGCAAAGAGCGCTAGCATCGTTTTTCTATTGAGCCCATAGTCCCAATGTTAAAGAAAAAATGTTCACTTTTAAAATACACAGCGCCGGCAATTTGTTTATTTTTCATATTTACAGTTGTCCAATATTAAGTTTTCAAAGTGCAATGTGCACCTTAAATATATGCTGATCGAGTGATAGAATGGCAAAAAATTGGTACTGTAAGTGCTGTTATATTTCTAAAAACTATTTTAAAATCGCGAATTTCTAACTCGTATGTTAAACTCCATTGAGTACGCCCTCATAAGCAAAAAACATCCATTAAATGCTCATAAAAATACGTAAAAAATAATTTTTAAAAAAATCAGCACATGCGCCTGTGTGTTGGCTTCACTGTGGTTAAATTGTTGTGTTTTTTTTAAATTATGTTTAAGTATTTTTACTAGCATTTTAATGGATGTTTCTTTTTATTTGGGCGTACTCAATGAAGTTTAAAATAATAGTTACAAATTCGCTATTTTGAAATAGTTTTTAAACATAGAAGCACACTTACCAATTTTTTGTCATTCCATCACTCCATCAGCATATATTTAAAGTGCACATTGCACTTTGAAAACTTAATATTGGACAACTTTAACATAAAAAATAAACATTGCCGCGACTGTATATTTTAAAAATTCAACATTTCTTCTTTAACATTGGGTCTGTGGGCTCAATAATAAAACGATGCTAGCGCTCTTTGCGGAGATTTTTCGAAGTAATTTTGCGATGCAGCCTCTTAAATCATCACATTTACTAGAGCGCTTTACCAGGGTCAGCATCATTCTTATGTAATTTACAAAGCTATATACGATGCGCTCTGCAACATATTTAGCACAACTCTCTCCAATTCTCTTGTCTAGAAGGTCACAAGGTCACAATATATACTATAAACTGTCACACTACGCACTGTTCTGTTCAAATACTTTTTACATGTATATAACCACCAATTAATACTTATAAATTAATTTATACATTTTATTTACCAAATCATTGACGAAACGATTCATCATTTAATTTACACAAGTAAAAATTGTTGGTGTATAACGGGCTTTAGATTGTTCTGAATTTTAGTCATACGTTAGTAGAAATGAGGTAAGAGCCACTCACATAGGCAAACAAAGACCAAAAACTACCTATAAAATAATGAAAGTAAGCCTAGTTAAAATACACTATAGTAGAGACCTACATAAAGCCCATGGGCCAGTGGGCTTTTGCAAAAGCCCAGCCCAGCCCACGGGCTGGGCTGGCATTTTTATGTTAAAGGCCCACCATGGGCCTGGTGGGCTTTGTGGGTTTGGTAGCCTTTGTGGGTATCATGGGTTTGGAAGGCATTTTATTATTTCTCTCATGAGGTTCTTTACAAATGTATTGTAACACCCTGTAAATCGTGATCCCGCCAAAACCATAGCCCGGGGGGTAAACAACTCTCAACCATCCCTCTCTCTTCTCTGACTCACCTTTCTGACTCATGCCCAAGCGGCGGATTGATACATAAAGGACCACAGTCACTTGGACCTGGTTACACCTCGCAGGTGTACACAGGTCCAAGGTATAAAAGGACCGTGTTCCTTTTTGTTCCTAAGTTCTTTCCTTTGCCTGTATTACGAGATATTATTCCGAATCAGGGGCATGAGGATTCACCGTTAGTATTATTAATATTCACCCTTGTATTCTGTGTTTCTTACAAGTGATGAATAAAAGTGTTGTAACAAGAAACAGCGTTGTCCTTCTGTCTATATGTAACTAACTTCTCTTCAGAGGCCGGAGGCTCCATAGGGCAGGAGCTATACGATTCTCAGCAGCTACAACATCTTCTCTTGTCGGTATACCGATGGAAAAGATGTATATCAGCATCAACCGGAAGAGAGAGAGATGGCCGCCACTCTCCTGCATCGATTTCACCCCCATGCAGAAGAGTGACTACAATCTGTCTCCATCCAGCTCTCTCTACAGCTCGGATCTTCTCTGTGCAGGTACCATACTGTTCAGAGAAGAAACGAAGTGTGGAAAATGTCATCTAAAGGTTGGTAATAAAAATTGGTTGATGTCAAAAGCTCACAGTATAGAACTGAACCACATATAATATTTCAAACATTAATAAAAGTATAACATATTCCTCACTGACTAATCAATAAAATAAACATATTAAGGCTGTTAATAGGGCAGTTTCTTTTCTTGATAAGCATGTGAACCATTTAGTGTGGAAATTATAGACCTATACAAAGCCCATGGGATGGTGGGCTTTTAGGCTGGGCTTGGATCGGCATATTTATGTTAACGGCCCATGGGCCTGGTGAGTTTTGTGGGCTTCATGGACCTTGTGGGCTTCGTGGGCTGGGCCCAGCATAAAGTCGCATGGGCTGGGCTTCAAATTTTTACTCAATGTAGGTCTCTACACTATAGTACGCATGCTAGACCTACTGTTATTTTCAGTTTTAAATTTTTCAGAATAATATATAAACTACCAACATTTGGTACAGTTAAGAAGGCACTGGCATTGACAGGCAATTAGAAAACGGGATGAACAGACTTTGGCTCCACCCTTTTTATGACGAACGCCAACTTCTAATTGGGTTTGTTGTGTGGTTCGATGTTGGAAAGGGCGGAGCATGTGACGTCAGACTACATAACCAACCAATTAGAAGTTGCTTTCGTCATAAAAAGGGCGGAGCCAACTTCTGTTCATCCTGTCTGGCATTGTACAAGTGCTTTAAGAAATTGTTTAAGTGGGTGTTTGAAAACGTTCAGCTTCCCTTTACTCCTGAAGTAAGGACAAGGGAAACAAATAAAATGATTACTAGGAGCAGTAGGTAACTGTTAATACTAGAATCGAACCAAGTTTGGGCATTTTCGGATGCATCATTGATGAAACATCCTAATGGCTATTGACTACATACATTCATGATTATGTAAATGCGGCTGTTGCAACAGTACAAGCTGAATGACAGCCTCTGTTACAGCAACAAACCTAGATTTTCTTAACTGCACCCACCCAAGGATAGTTTTAACTGCATAACAGATATTAAACTAGTTGCAATGTATAGTTTAAATACATGTGTTGTGCGTATTCATATTTGTAGAGAAACCTAAAGAGGATGCAAAATATAAAAGCCCTGAACAAGCTTACACAAGGCTTACACAAGTACTACTCCATTTCTCTATTGGATAGCAGTGAAAATCTAGCAAGCTTTTATCTTTAATTAAGTTCATATTATATGGTTATGAATCTGAACTGAATCTTAAGTCTAATGCCCTTGCTACGTTTATTGCAACTAAAGCACTACCTGCAGCATATTACAGAAAAATGACGTCACCACCATGACGTACCACATTACACTGTGGTACAAGACGTGTGACGGTGTAAGGTGTAACGTCATTTTTCTGTAATGCTGTATGTAGTGCATTAACTGCATGATCGTAACGAGGGCATTATTCCCGTATCTAACTACAAATTACTAAAGCCCGTTTATGAAGTAGGACCTAACCTGGAGCCCATAAGTAAAGCAGAATCGAGTTTCCATTGACAACTATATTACAGTATGAAACCCTACAACAGTTTGTCTTTCCCTCTTTATTTTGTTATAAAATGTTATTATATACATGTTATAAAATGACGTCATAGAATACCATAAGTCTACCATTTTTAAAACATATTGATGGCACGCTCATACATTGTATATACAATGACCATACTAGTTGTATAGTCTTGGTTGATTCAAAATTCCCCTGAGAATAAATATCCAACAACGGATACAAAATATACCTCAACACAGTGACAAAGCTCAATGACTTGTGTTTTCATTTCCTTTTTCTTGGGTAATTGTCATTGTGCACATGCAAGGTCCTTCTATTACGAAGGCATTAAGCAAATTTGCATTGCCGTTGCTTAAATACAACTTAATTAGTTTAAGATGGATCCCATGATATACAGTAACTAAACTAACAATGACTTTTTTAAACATCAGTAATTGGAGCAACAACTTTAAGTATAAAAAAGTGTAGTGTTGTTTTTGTCATCAACCCCAATATTAAGCTACCAAAGTTGTAAGCAAAAATAACTCGTTTTTACTGCATCTATAGTTAGCTACAAGGACTTCATTATATTTCAGTTACAACTCATTAAAATTTGCAATAAGAAATAATATTTTACAGGCCTTTATACTTTTTAACCATTCATTTAAAACTGATGTTAATAAATAAAGGGGTCCATATGCATGAAAGTGTTAAGTAACATTTTTTTTAAGATTTTAAGGTAGTTTACTGCAGGAAGGGGTTAATCAGGGCCGGCTCTAGAGTATGCGAGACCCGAAGCAGCAAGCAAAAAAAAATGTTTAGTCAGCATGCAGCACTGGGTTCCTGAAAGTGCTGGGCCCAAGGCGGTTGCCTCGCTCGCCTTGCCATGAACGCCGGACCTGGTGTTAATTGCTGATCTACCCACTATAACAATCAGTATGTACTAATCTCCTATTGTTCTCCAGAAAATTTAACATTAATATATGCCTGCAACTGTTACTGTTAGCATAACAGATTGCCAACTTCATCGTTAAGTATCTCAAAATGACAAAAATGTTACTTCACACATCCATGCAGGGACCCCTTCAAATGTACTGTAAATCTAACTTAAGGTTGGTAGTATTACCACCTGAGATTCTTTGCAAATGCATCAAAATATTCTGTATTACTATTGAATTTAATTGAATGCAATACATTTAAAGATCTCTCAGGTATCATTGGAGTCTAATTGAATATAGTAGTAGCTCTATTTTGCTGTATACTAGAAGTAATAATTGTTTAGGCACATGATTGAATTTTAGGCGCTGAATCTTGGGCGCTTGAAATAGAAGTTTGAAAGTTTCTTCAATGAAAAATTCACCAAAAATGTTATTTTTTATATTTAAAAATAGCTGCAGTCTCCTCCTTTCATTACATTTGTATCAAAGCATGTACCGGGTATGGTGCCTTAAAGCTCTGTACAGTAAGAAATAAGGTGTAGAAGAAGAAGAAGAAAAAATGAATAGCTCTTTCTCTATTTCGTTAAAACTTACTCTTAGTCTCAAATTGTCTTCTATAATAAAAAATATATTTAGGAAACCCAAATTTGGTATAGACCCCCTATATATGCCTTCAAGCAAGTACAAAATTATGCATACAAAAGAGTGAGTGAGTGAAAGAGAGAAGTTATATGAGAAATAAAAAAAACATCATAATTTTTCCTAGCTTTCAATTACTTTTCTTTTCTATTCTTGGCATGAAGCGTGCATTACAACAGTAAAAATAGTATGATATTTCAAAAAGAGAAGAAGAAAAACCGTATTCATATATTCCAACTAGCTAATAGGCAATAAATAAGAGAAGTATCCAATTTCCCTTCTGGCATAGAGATGACGAGTGGGAAGAAGAAGAAAAAAGAGTGAGAGAAAAACAGCATTAGCAAAGGAGACACAGGTTTTGCGAGCTTATGTCCCACTGTAACCAAGTACATCAAATTCCATCAACTAGCGTGCACAACTAAAACATTTTTAATAAAAAAAGTATATTAGTTATACATATAAGTTGAGTTGGATGGCCACTCATTCAGGCAACGGACATGCTTGCAAAACTACCAAAACTGTAAGGGTTGGTTTATACTCCCCCTTGCTAAGCGGAAAAGCAGCCTGCGAAGCTTCAAAAATGACGTCAGAGCTTCAGGTTTTTGCCTTCGCCAGAGCATGAAGCTAGCTTTGAAATTGTTCAACTTTTCAAAGCTTAGCACAACTCAAAGCACCAATCAGGAAACGGATAGACAAAAGGCGTGAATAAGTCACACCTTTTTTCTTCAAGAAGGGGAAGGGTTCTATTGTTTTGTGTATCTGTTTTATAGGATATAAAGGTCATAAAATAGGGTAAACTTTGCAAGACCACATGTATGTGTGAACAAGCTAAGCTTTGGGGAGCTAATTTTACAGAACTTCAAAGCTTGCAAATCTTAGCAAAGTTTGGAGTATAAACCTACCCTAAGGCTTGGTGTATACTTCTTTGCTAAGCGGCAAAGAAGCCTGCGAAGCTTCAAAAATGACGTCAGAGCTTCAATTTTTTGCCTTTGCCAGAGCATAAAGCTAGCTTTGAAATTGTTCAACCTTTCAAAGCTTAGCAAACTCAAAGCACCAATCACGAAACGGATACACAAATGGGGTGAACAAGTCACAACTTTTTTTCTTCCAGAAGGGGAAGGGCTCTATTGTTCTAGATATTTTTTATTGGGTATAAAAGGTTATATTTTAATGCAGTGATGCTTGAAAGACCACGTGTTTGTTTGAACAAGCTAAGCTTTGAGAAGCAAATTTTTCGGAGCTGCAAACCTTGCAAAATCTTAGCAAAGTTTGGAGTACAAACCTACCCTAAAGCCGCGTACAAACCAAAATGAGATGTTTGCAAAATGCTCGGGAACTGTTCGAGAGCTGCTCGCGAGCATATATAACGTCTACACCAAAACAGTAGCGTGTTCGCTTTCGCATGGCGAACAGCTCTAGAGATTTTGTTTGTTAGTCCCGTCAAGAGTTCGCATTGTTAAATTTGTTTATAATAATTTTGCAAAAATTGTTTGTAATAATTATAAACTGGTGAGACGCGCTCATTCATGCACGTCTAGACTGGGTTCTCTGTTCGGCAAATGTTCGAGAACAAACCCTTTGATGTACCGCCTCAAGAGCGAACTTTGTACCGGTTCGCATACAGCTCTAGAACTGTTTGCGAGCTCCCGTCTAAATCGGGTTCTGTTTTTGTTCGCAAACATCTGGTCACGAACTCTTCTAGAATGGCTCGCGAACTTGGTCTGTGCGCGGCTTTAAACTTGCATGACAGGTCAATGTTCAATCAAATCAACGCTACTGCAAGTAATGCATTTTAATCACGGTTGTACACAGGCTTTAAAAAACTTAATAACCCTCAGTTCGATTTTGATTAAAATGTGGTTATAGTTATTAGGATATTTGAAAATTTTGGTTAGCTTGTCAGTTAGTTGATTGATTGACAAGTGGTCCCACTAGTCAACATTAATGAACAACTTATGACTTCGTGCAAGTTCTTGAATTTGTGCATGTTAGTCGATCAAGTTAATCACAGTGGAGCTCAAGCTTTACAGAGTAGGCCTATTCTAAAGATAACCCAAAATGAGGCTGTTCTTGTGAAAGAACTGTGCAAAAACCTAGCTACGCCACTGATTGTAGGCAAGGTGAATTTTGTATAGCCTCCGTTTTATCCACCCTTTGTCTATTAATAGAGTAAATGCACAAAAACGGGATAAGACAAAATATATTTTCGGTATGATTTTTTAAGGTGCCCATTCACGTGATCAGATTCATCAGTTCAGATCTAACAACAATTTCTTTCCAGCGAAGGCGAGTTTACCTCCCAAAATTACTTCGAAAAATCTCCACAAAGAACCCTAGCATCGTTTTTCTATTGAGCCCACAGACCCAATGTTAAAGAAACAATGTTATTTTTTAAAATACACAGTCGCGGCGGCAATATGTTTATTTTTCATATTTAAAGTTGTCCAATATTAAGTTGTCAAAGTGCAATGTGCACCTTAAATATATCTATATGCGGATCGAGTGATTAGAATGACAAAATATTGGTGTTTTTCTATTTTTAAAAACTATTTCAAAATCGCGAATTTTTAACTCTTATTTTAAACTCCATTCAGTACGTGCTCGAAAGCAAAAACATCCATTAAAATGCTCGTAAAAATACCTAAAAATAATTTAAAAAAACACAAACTACAGCGAAGCCAACACATTGGCGTACGTGCTGATTTTTTTAAAAATTATTTTTACGTATTTTTACTAGCATTTTAATGGATGTTTTTTTTTTCTTTTTTGGGTGTACTCAATGGAGTTTAACATAAGAGTTAGAAATTCGCGATTTTGAAATAGTTTTTAAAAATATAACCGCACTTACCAATTTTTTGTCATTCTATCACTCGATCAGCATCTATTTAAGTTGCACATTGCACTTTGAAAAATCTTTAATCTCTTATGCCTAGTTCTCACAACCTTTATGTAGCTCAGGCTAAGGACTTAGCCTATGTATACGGGTTGTGAGAACACACGCTAGATGGTGGTCAATGTCAAATGTTAGCTAGCCTTGGTTACCCATATGTAGCCTACACATTATTTAGTGTGACTGCAAGAAAAAGTTAACTTGATCGTACGCCACCTGGTGGTCATAAATCTGAATAGAAAATGGCGTCATTCATTTTCTATTTCCATTGTTAGATGTTTCAGTCTATTTGTTAATTTATTAAAATAATTTAAAATTATCAATTGATCTTTATTTAATAATTACTTATTTCCATAAACTCTAAATCATCAACCTACCTACAATTAAAATATGTTGCATTTAGTGTGTTCAATGAAGACTCATGCAATTCAGTTTTGTTAGTCATCAGCCATTTTCCCTCCAATTATGTATACATTATGCAGGCTATACACACGCACAATGTCCACACATAATGGCCAGTGCCAAATTTGTAAAAATGAAATAAATATGCTGTAGTGAGCGCCCCCTTTAGGCAGGTCACAAAGCCCATATGTAGCTGCTCACATGTGAACACAGTCGTTTAGCCAAGGCTATTTTAGCCCGAGCTACAAGAAGGTTGTGAGAACTAGGCATTATAAATGCATTAAAATGCATTATACTGTACGTCTACCCTTCAAATAGCTTTCATAAGTTTATGTAACATAATTTCAGCCATACTTTTCAGGTTACATCAAATTAAATAATTAATTATATATTTTATAACAATTATATTTACTAGCAGTGAACACAACCTTATTTCGAAAAGATTTTTATTTTTATTTTTCTGACCATCAGAGACCATTTTTAACGTATTTAATAAATAATAATGACACAATTAAAATGTCACATTTATACTATATTTAAAATATCATTACCTTAATAAGTAGTTATCTCAATAACAACGTTTAACTAAACGAATATGTATTAAATATCTGCATTTGTGTACTAAATAAGAGATTATATAAAATAAACATTAACATTTATAGTAATATAAATGCAAAAAAATTTAATCTCCGATTGTAATTCTGGTGAATGTGGAGGAAAGAGGGGGAGGAAGATAAGAATTGAACAGAGAGGGGTGGAGGGAGTTGGGGGGGGGGCTTAAATTATTATTAAAAGAGGGTACACGTAAAAATAAAGAGTGACACAGAGGGAAAGAGAAACACTGATGAAAAATCCCTTCTGTCGAACAAAGAAGCCAGTGAACCTGGAAAAAAAAGTAGCCATAAGCACTTATATGGATTTTGTGTGTTGGCGGTGGTCGACGGTTGGAGGCGCCTCAAACAATGGAAACACAACCATTCATAACTCCATTAAACATACAACACATGTAGCAAAAGTCCTAATTTATAAAAATTATATTCTGTAAAAGCACAAATCCTATAAATGCAAATACATTATTTACAGACACCCTGTATATACATATATACTGTTAAAAAGCATCAACAAAAACGGCAAACAATAATTTAGAAAACCACCTAGAAATATTCTAATATTTTTTTTTTTCATTTTTATATAAAATTGACTCAAATTTATACTAAAATGTGCGCATTGCAATTTTAACTATGTTGCTTAGTAGTGATTAGGTGAGTTCTTCTAAATTTTAAAAAAGAAAAGATTTATAAGGTGTGGCGCAGGTAAAACGTCCCTATGTTCTTGACCTGATTTTTTCTCAACAACTAAAAAAATGCTACATGTTTGCAATTTTAGGTGGGTTTTAAGGGTTGTTTTTGAATAGATTATTTTCGAACTCTTGATTATTTTATCTTTCATGAGCTACTAGTTAGCATAGAGATCAATCACTTAAAGTTGGGTCATTTTTAAACTCCCATAAAAAGCTTATTTTTTTTCCAAAAAAAAAGTGTAAAAAAAATACCCTTAAGTGATTGCAGCAACCATTCTAGTTTCTAAAACACTTTTCAAGTTTCTCTTCATTTTGCACCAGAAAGACATAGAATAATGAAGAATTCGAGAGGCCATTTCCACTTTCAAAACGACCTTAAATTAAAAGCAAATAAATAGCCAATAAAAAAAAAGTTATTGAAATTTGAAAATGATGTTTCAAAAGCCGTATCCTGGATTATAACATTTTCTACTTTTTAACATAGAACAATGTTGTAATTTAAGACGTTTTATTGCATGAGCGAATTGCATTTACATCTGTATTAAAAAGAAAATTCTTTATGAAGAAAATGTTGAATGAATTGCAATTCTCTTTCCTCCTTTCCTATTTCTTCCAAAAACGTTTTTCTTAAATAAAGATCAACCTTACTTAGTCCTGAATTACAACACTATACTTTAGCTTTACTTAAGAGGCTACATCACAAAATTACTTCGACAAAACTCCGTAAAGAGCGCTAGCATCGTTTTTCTATTGAGTCCGTAGATCTGCTGTTAAAGAAAAAACGTTTATTTTTAAAATACACAGTATGTTTATTTTTCATTTTTAAAGTTGTCTAATTTTGATGGTTTAAAGTGCAATGTGCACCTTAAATATATGCTGATCGACGGTTCTATTTTTAAAAACTATTTCAAAATCGCGAATTTCTAACTCTTATGTTAAACTCCATTGAGCACGTACACATAAGCAAAAACGTCCATTAGAATGCTCGTACAAATACCTAAAAATAATATTAAATAATAAATTAAATAATAATTTTAAAATTAATTTTACGTATTTTTACGAGCATTTTAATGGATGTTTTTGCTTTCGAGCACGTACTCAATGGAGTTAGAAATTCGCAATTTTGAAATAGTTTTTAAAAATAGAAAAACACTTACTAATATTTTGTCATTCTAATCACTCGATCCGCATATATATTTAAGGTGCACATTGCACTTTGAAAAATTACAATTGGACAACTTTCAATATGAAAATAAACACATTTGCCGCAACTGTGTATTTTAAAAATTAACCTTTTTTTCTTTAACATTCGGTCCATGGGCTCAATAGATAAACGATGCTAGCGCTCTTTGCGGAGATTTTTCGAAGTAATTTTGCGATGTAGCCCCTTAAGTGTCCACTGAAACTAAAATAAACGCCAAATTCGTATTAATACTGCTAACCACATGATTTTTACTAGAACACAACTTAGCATATGATCAAGTAGGCCTACACATTAAGAAAATTATCCACTAATATTAAGTGCACTCTCAGCTAGGAGCACACTAACACCACATTTTAAGTTTTCAATATTCCTCTTAATCTTTACATCTAGTTATTTCAAAATATATTAAAACAACTGATAGAATTCACAACTAAACAATAAACTAACAATAAAACAAGTACAATAAGTCCGCCCAACTTCCAGGCGGTTCCGGAACTTCCCGTTACAATATCAACCAGCTACGTTTCAATTGTCTCTGTGATTGCAATAAAAATACAAATTACTAGAGATGGGACGAATCCGAATCCTAAAAGGTTCTCGAATTCTTCATATAAGAATCCTTTATTATTCATTAAGAAGATACGAATAAATGAAATAATATTAAATATTAAATTATTAATAATAAAAAAACAAGTGTGGCACTCAAGGTCGCCACAAGGTGATATTGGTGATCCGGATTGCAATAATCGCCGGTTATTTTTTGTTAGTGAACGCTTCTGTTACACGTCAATGGAGTTAAAACTAATTTTACCAAAGTTTTTAACAGTTTTTTAGGTCAGGAATCGAAAGATGAAAAAAAGCGCAAAGATTCGAGTTTTCGAAACTCGAATATTTTTCAATATTGTTCCTGATATTTATTAATGACCTCAGCAGCACAGTTGGCAGCAACTGTAGACTATTTGCTGATTTACAAAATTTACAAAGAGGTTGATGGTAACCAAGACTGTGAAACATTAGCTCTAGACTTGAAGGCAATTGAGGGATGGTGTAATACATGGCAACTTCAGTTGAATGAGGAGAAATGTAGTGTTATGAGGCTAACTCGTGGTAGAAATCCAATTGTGTTCAATTACAGTATGAATAACACTATTCTTTAGAGTGTCAAGTGTTATAAGTACTTGGGGGTTACAATGACAGATGACCTTCCTTGGAAAAAACACATTGATGGTGTTACTGGGAAAGCTCTACAAATGCTTCGTTTTAATCAAAAGACATTGGGCACCTGCCCAGCACAAGTTAAAACTATTGCCTATCAAGCAATGGTTCGGCCTCATCTTGAGTATTGCTGCAGTGTATGGAATCCTCACTCTGTCACACAGACTCATTCAGTTGAAATGGTTCAGCATTAGGCAGCTAGGTTTGTTTGTGGCAGGCACAAATTTACAGATAGTGTCACTGAGATGATGTCAGTGCTACAATGGCATAGTTTGGCACATCGCAAGGCTGAGTTAAGTTACAAATTGTTTGGAAAAATTACACGTGGTGATTGTCCTAAACCACAGTCCAGTGATAGATATTCATAAAACACTATACATGGGCAGGGCTGACCACTCCAGGAATATTAGGGAGATTTTTGCTAGGATAGATTCATATAATTGGTCTTTTTTCCTAGAGTTATAAGACAATGAAACTCTCTTCCTGAGGCAGTGGTGAATGGGGATAATTTTGTTTTGTGGGATTGACATTTGTATATTCATTTTGTTTTTATATATGTGCTTGACAATTTCTTAATGCTGCATATGGACTTTTATGTCCCTCTGCCATAGGCCTATTTGGCTGCTAGCAGAGTACTAATTGTAATTGATTCGAATGTCCCAGTCCCTACATATGACTTAATGTCATTCAAACTTACGCGGTTTTTCGACAGACGCGGAAATCTCTGAAACGAATTAATCGCGCAAGTCGAGGAATTACTGTCACAATAATAATGCAAACTTTTCATTTAAATTATTAACTTTGCTTGCTAGCAATATTATCAATTTTTAAATCTTTCATCAGGAACCGGCACCATTTTTAAAATCCATTTTTAAAATTCAATTCTTTTTTTTATTAATTTATATTTTTCTACAAATGCATAATGATAATCGTATATTTTCCAACAATTATCTAAGATTTTTCTAGTTTTTGAGATAACCTATTTTTAAACTGGAGACGTTTTACGTGCTCCAGTTTGGTATGACTGAGCCAGAATGATGCGCTTGGAGAGAACATTTTTCTCTCCACAAATCGTAATATTATTCTTATAATTTTTTTTTTGTTATCATTCTTTCTTTCTTGTTGTCGTGAGCTTAATTAACTGTCTCTTAAAAAGTGCCTATTAATTATTTATTTTATCACTTTAAAGGCAAAATTTAGATGACAAAAAGAAACAATGTAGTTGATTGGTTAAAATTGTAAATTTAGACAAGATTGTAGTTATGTAAAAGAGTATATATAAAAAACGTGAAAGAAATTATTTAGGTAATTTTTGGTGATAACAATTGAACAATTGTGCAAATTGTAAATTGTACTTGTATAAGAAGGAAAAGTGATGACGAAAAAGATTGCACAAAGAAGAAGAAAGAAAGAAAAAAGTGTAACAAAGACTGTTTTATATACTCGCAAATGTAGTGAATTAATGAATGGTATTATTGAATGAGTGATGAAAAGTTATTTGGTGTTTAATAAATGAAGAATTGAAAGATTGGTAATAAAAATGAAATTGGGTTTTTCGATGAAGAAAAAAACATAAAGAAAGATGCTGGCAAATAAGAAAGATGATTAATAATGAGGCTAAGTGAATGGACAATGAAAAAAATATGAATGATGATATAAAAAAACACAACAATAAGAGAGAGAGAGAGATAGAAAGAGAGAGAGAAAGAGAGAGAGAAAGAGAGAGAGAAAGAGAGAGAGAAAGAGAGAGAGAAAGAGAGAGAGAGAGAAAGAGAGGGAGAAAAAGAGAGAAAAAGAGAGAGAGAAAGAGAGACAGAGAAAAAGAGAGGGAGAAAAAGAGAGAAAAAGAGAGAGACAGAGAAAAAGAGAGAAAGAGAGGGAGAAAAAGAGAGAAAAGAGAGAGACAGAGAAAAAGAGAAAAGAGAGAAAGAGTGGGAGAAAAAGAGAGAGAGAGAAAGAGAGAGAGAAATAAAGAGAAAGAGAGAGAGAAAGAAAGAGAAAGAGAGAAAGAGAGAGAGAAAGAAAGAGAAAGAGAGAGAAAGAGAGAGAAAGAGAGAGAGAGAGAGAGAGAGAGAGAGAGAAAGAGAGAGAAAAGAGAGAAAGAGAGAGAGAGAGAAAGAGAGAGAGAAAGAAAGAGAAAGAGAGAGAGAAAGAGAGAGAGAGAGAAAGAGAGAGAGAAAGAAAGAGAAAGAGAGAGAAAGAGAGAGAGAGAAAGAGAGAGAGAAAGAAAGAGAAAGAGAGAGAAAGAGAGAGAGAGAGAGAGAGAGAGAGAGAGTAAGAGAGAAAGAGAGAGAGAGAGTAAGAGAGAAAGAGAGGGAGAGAGGGAGAGAGAGAGAGAGTAAGAGAGAAAGAGAAAGAGAGAGAGTAAGAGAAAGAGAGGGAGAGAGGGAGAGAGAGAGAGAGTAAGAGAGAAAGAGAAAGAGAGAGAGTAAGAGAGAGAGAGAGAGTAAGAGAGAAAGAGAGAGAGAGAGTAAGAGAGAAAGAGAAAGAGAGAGAGTAAGAGAGAGAGAGAGAGTAAGAGAGAAAGAGAGAGAGAGAGAGAGTAAGAGAGAAAGAGAGAGAGAGAGTAAGAGAGAAAGAGAGGGAGAGAGGGAGAGAGAGAGAGAGAGAGAGAGTAAGAGAGAAAGAGAGAGAGAGAGAGTAAGAGAGAGAGAGAGAGTAAGAGAGAAAGAGAGAGAGAGAGAGTAAGAGAGAAAGAGAGAGTAAGAGATAAAGAGAGAGAGAGAGAGAGAGTAAGAGAGAAAGAGAGAGAGAGAGAGAGTAAGAGAGAAAGAGAGAGAGAGAGTAAGAGAGAGAGAGAAGAAAATAGGTTATAATTTATAAATATGTTTTATTAGGAAAATAAAAAATAAGAATTAGAATGAAGAATAAGATGATGATAATGATGCATAAATCGATTGTTGAAAAACCAAAACAATGAATGAATTAATGAAGATGATGATGATGATAATGAGAGAAAAAAATATCAGAATATGTGAAAGAAAAGATTGAAAATGATGAAAAAAAAAAACAGGGTAACATCTAAGTGTAAGAAAAAGAATGATGATGATGATGATGATGAAGATGTTAAGTACAAAGAGGATGATGATGATGAAGATGTTAAGTACAAAGAGGAAGATGATGATGATGAGGATGAAAAAACCTATGACCAAAAAATGACAATAAAGAAAAGATATAAGAGATACTGAAATCAATATAAATAAGATATATATAGAGAGAGAATGTCACAGCTGATGTTTCTTTGTGCACAATTCTGAGTGTAGATCTACTGTATGTGTGTTGTTGCACTTTAAAAAACAAAACAAAGAGACAACGAATGAATGAATGAATGAATGAATGTAAAAAGCCGGTCAATACCTTTGTGAATGCCGGTCAGTTTGTCTTTGAGCACTGTCAGCTCATAGATTTTACCAAACTCTTCAAACATTGGTTTCAAGTCTTTCTCATCCAAATTTCGAGGAATCTGTCCCACAACTAACTTAATCGCGTCCATATCTTTAATAGGTAGACCCACTACCTCCTCCTCCTCCTCCTCAAGGCCACCAACACCACCCAGACCTACAACACTGTTCATCATGTGATTATTTTGATTGTTTATCAAAGTGGTGGCCTCATTAGTGACCAAAGACACTTGGTTGGTGGCCTGTTGTTGTTGTTGTATATGGTGGTGGTTATGGTTCAGATGCTCAGAATGAACATGAACCTGCTGTGGATTAAGAAGTTGCGGATTAGGCTGTTGAGCCACCAAAACTGATTGCTTTACTATTCCATTGGCAATTGCGGCCATTTTTTTTGTTGTTGTTTGTGTGTTTAGACACCAACAAACAGCTGATGAGCAAGCTTTTTTTTTTTCTTTTGTTATTTCAAGTTAATAATAGGAAAAAATGCAATGCAACTCAATGTAACTATGCCGGACAAGTCATACACACACACACAGACTACTACTACTAATTTTATACTAACACTATATAGTCTAATAAAAGAAGGAGGGTGTGGGTTGAGGGGATGACGCCAACATATATATAGCCTCACTACTTGGTGCGTGTGCGTGCTAAGGCTTACGTCCGCCCCACAACCAGATGAAATTTGCGCTCTTTTATTTACATTGATCATTGAGTGATGGTGATTGGCCCTAACAGGCGGGAGAGACGTCACGTGGGGTAGGGGGAAGGGAATGACTGTGGGGGAGAGAGGGTGCCGAGGGAAAGAGAGAAAGGGATGTGTTAGCGGGATCGAGAAATATGAAGAGCAAACGGGGTGAGGGAGAATAAAAAAAGAAGAAGAAAGAGTGCCAGTTTATATAAAGCCCAACTGAATTGTATTGGATATAAAACACAGGGTGACCCAAAAAAATAATACAATGTTCAATACCAAGCATGTCAAACTTGTGGCCCACAACGAATAGCTTTGCGGCAAAGCCCGACACTGACAGTCAACTTGGGTCAGTTTTGAAAGTAATCACTGCGAACAAGATTTCTCCCCGAAGTAGGAAAAATTGTACCAGCGAAGAGATATGCCAAGTGTCAGGAAGAATACAATAATTTTACCGTTGTCCTTGCTCTTTTTTTATATTTATGCTGTAATTTTTGAAACAAACCTACATTTCTATCAAAATTGAAGTTTTTTTTTTTTTGCAGCCCACATAAACATAGACCTTGTTTATTTGGTCCGTGTTAACCTTTGAGTTTGACATGCTTGTTCTATACAGTTATAAACACCTGCATTGTGATTTTAAGCGACACACATATGTGACACTATAACGCCAGTTCCACACGATGCATTCACTGAACGTTGCACCCAGTTCCAATTTAAATCTTAGCACAGATGGTTCCACGGTTTGCTAGAACCCCTGTACAAAAGATTCTAGGTGAAAATATGTGACATTGTGTCTAAAGGTCTTAAACACATAAGGCAACAAAATAACCATCTAAAACATAATTGTAACATATAATTAAGATCAACATAAAATAATGCACTTTTGAAATCACCCTGTACATGTCTGGCTATATATTGTTGGCTCTTTTTGTATCAAATTTTTATAGGATTTTCCCGATAGTCACATCTGCTGTTCAATTCAAACACACAAGTTTCCTTGAATTAATATCATTTGTGAAGTATTCACAAGTAAATATTTACAGCAAAAAGTCTTTTGGAGTTTAGTATGTTTCAAAGACACATGTGTAAAATTGTATCTTCTGTGTGTTTTTTTTTTGAATCCAGGATGACCAAACTGGTCTATGAGATGAGCCACTTGATTATATCAAAATAAAGGTTTAAACCGTTTTGTCTTTGGCCTACAAATGTCAGTGAAACCCCATTCCAGGTAGTGGGGCTTTTTGAGGGCCACATTGAATTCAAAAATTATTCTTTCCCATGTGTTACATTCCCTGCTAGTACTTCCTACTTCCTAGATTCAGAAATATACACAGAACCATACGTCTACGTATATTATTGAAACAAATGGCAACATTTAAGTTTAATATCACACATATGGTTTATTTGAAATGTCTTCCACATAGCAATGAAGTGTTATACAAGTTTGCTGTGATAAAGGTATTGCTTACACATTGCTTCTAGTAACATGTTTCACACACTGCATACTCTCTAAAATGCTTCTGGAGCACTCAACTGGCCCCAGAAGTCCCAAAAAGCTTCGAAAAACACACGGATTCGAGAATTTTTAAAATTTGAAGATATTGGTTAAAAGCCAAGACTGGCTTTTTTCAAAAAACGGCCAAAAGTCGAAAAATATTTAAATGCTCTAAAAGCTCTAAAAATAAATCAGGATGGTTCAACTGGCCTCAGAAGTTACAAAAGGCCTCGAAAAGCACAAGGATTTAGGAATTTTTAAAATTCGAAAAAATGGGGTAAAAGCCAAGTCTTTGGCTGTTTTCAAAAAACGGCCAAAAGTCTAAAAATATTTAAATGCTCTAAAAGCTCTAAATATGCCTCACTGTCGCTAAACTGGCTCCAGAAGTTCCCAAAAGCCTCGAAAAACACAAGGATTCAAGAATTTTTAAAATTCGAAAAATGGGTCAAAAGTCAAGACTTGCTGTTTTCAAAAAAACGGACAAAAGTCGAGAAATATTTAAATACTCTAAAATATATCAGAATCGCTCAACTGGACCCACAAGTCCCAAAAAGCTTGGAAAAGCACAAGGATTCGAGAATTTTTAACATGATATTAAGAGTATTTTGTATCAATGTCAAATTTAAATGGAGAAAAATAGGATTTCGATTTGTTTTTAAAATATTTTGTTAGATTTGAATTTGGTAAACATTTTTAATATTAGGATTTGGATTTGATTTGAAATGTTACAAATGAAGATAGGAATATGATTCAATCCACTTCAAATGACAAAATCCAATAGCCCGAGGTCTCATAACCGAAAAAGTTATATATATCTATGACAAACATACCTTATGATGTCGCTGCTTATGTTCTGCATTAGTTCATGACTGTCATATTATTCTGAACATCAGTCAATGGCAGTCATTATTATAATATTTGTCATAATTATATTTTGTAATTTATTTTTGCGACTGTTACAAGATTATGAGTTAGATATGACAATTTACTGTCATATGGAACTCATATTTTCTTTCTGCATTGACCCCCTGGTTAACACGTCCATTTTATAGTCATTTTTCTATGGGTGCATTCGAAAACGACTTTTTTTTTAGAAAAATAAAATACACTACAGTACACCCAGGTATGACGACCCTCGTATAGATTTCATCAGCTTTTAGTAGAATCAACATAGTGTCTATGGGTGCATAATGAGACACGTGTGAACTTGAGGCTACTTTCTAATAAAGGGAGTGATTTTCGAATGCACCTTTAGTTACACTTCACTGAGAACTAGTCTTAATTTAAATATATAATATACTTACACAGATGTAAGTATTGCAGAAAAAAAAGCGAGTTTTCTTTAGGACAATGACCTCAAATGTTAGCGACTCTTTGTCCGCTTGCAGTCGACAGTTCCCCTTTTTTTTCCAATTTAAAAATGTCAACCCTATGAGCACATGGTTTCATCAATGGGACAAAAGAGATATGATTATTTTAAATGACGTCATCAACAAGGCCACGACGAGGGTCGTTCGCTAGGAATATATATATATTTTGTATTATGAAATAGGCTCACACATTCATAGATACGCATGACTGCTTTCAAGTTTTGAAATGACTATCAGCTGTGACCAAATGGAGTAAAGATTAGAATCCCCTCCCTCATCTCTCTACCTCAGTAAAGCAAACGTGAAGTCGAACACGCACACAACTTTGACTGACACATGTACGCACACAATATATGGGAAAATATAATGTATATATGTTACAGTCAATCTGCGGAATCAGTCAAACTGCAGATTGTCTTGGCAATCTTGCAAAACAACCAACCCTGCTAGTGAATCTGCAAAATTCAACACCTAAAATGTATTGAATTTGGCAGATTTACTAGCAGTTTGGTGGTTTTGCAGATTGACTGATTCCGCAGATTGAGAGTAACATACAGGCCCCCTACACACAATACAGAAAAAAATAAACACGAGATAAAATGACACAAACATAAGTCGCATAGCCTTTTCTATCCTCCCTCCAAATGTTAGGTCATATAAGAGTCTCCCCCCCCCCCCACCATTTTCAGCAGTTCCTCAATAATGCAATGAAATACTATTTGAAATAGAAATGTACAGGGTATTTCACTTAAAAACACACCAAAACGACCGACTTGAGACATAAAAACCGAATCATCATTTTATATTTGAAAGAAAAACTCGAAAATTTAACACGTTTCTATGCAGGGAAGTGGTCCATAAATCAATCATATTACTTCATTAATATCTTTTTTCACTTTTCCATCAAACATTTTTTTTAAGAAAATCGCTAAAACAAGCTAATAAGCTTAGTTCTATACTGGACAAGTAAAAGAATATAATGAAAATGTAATTTTATGATGAAATCTTAAAAAAATAAATTTGCAATTGACATTGAAAAAAAAGGTCACATTATTAAATTCCATTTGTTTAGTACGTACACACAACAAAATGGCATAACCTTCTTAAAGTGTTTAGCTGTATTTATAAAAAAATCACTGAACATTGTTAAGAGGCTACATAGCAAAATTACTTCGAAAAATCTCCGCAAAGAGCGGAGATTCCAACATTGCCTTAGAAGTCCAACCCTTCAAATGTGAGCTTAATTTTATTTCTCCTAATTAGACGAGGCTCTCTTTTCATTTTTGCCTACAACAAAAATGTGCGCATGCATATGCGCATGTGTACGCACATGTACACACGTGCGCGCATGTGTACGCACATGTACACATGTGTGCGCATGTGTATGCACATGCATGCGCCCCTAAAAAATTCATAAAAAAATAACCCCTGGGTAAAATTTTCTGATTTTACGTCAGGAGCATCATATTGACCCAGTGAATCAAATAAAATATACTGCATGTCTTTATCTCATTCCGTTCTTGAGTTGTTCAACCCACAAAATCGGGGTTCCGGACATACAGACATCCTTTTTTGCCCCTTATCTTGCATCATCCCAAAAAGGGCCCTCAGATTTAGTAGCCCATCGAAAAGAAAATGTCCAATTGCTCAGTCTACCCCTAAATTAGATTCAGAATTCTCAGCTCAGTAAGCATATATTTGTTATGAAGTATAAATCCATTGTGACATATCACAAGAAATAACTTTAAAGGTGTGATTCTTCCGGCGCATCTGCAGATGGCGGCTGCGTCTTGGCAGCCTGCAGTCGGACTGCTTTCAATTGTTCTTTATGTGAGCAGTTCCTCTGGTGCATCTGCGTCTGGCAACCAGAGTGTGCAGCCGGCGTCTCTACTGTGCAGCCGACGTCTATACTGCTGGAGAGCAGCACAGACGCAGACACAGTGGAAAAAGGGTCTTTTTGCCGAGTTTCTTTGTGCTTGTTGTATTGTTTTATTGGTGTCTACGTGTCGGAAAATGCAAGTTGACAATTGACTGATGATACTAGCATCAGGAGTCTCTCCTTTTCCTTGACTACGAGATGCACCAGAGAAATCACGCGGGCGACGCAAACACGGCTATAGACGCAAAAGGCTTTCAGACGCAGCTGCAGACGCGCCAATACCTACACGTTTTGCGTCTGGCGACCAAGGAGAAGAAGAGTCTCCTGATGATTGTATCAGCAGTCAATTATCAACATGCATTTTCCGACACGTAGACTACAACAACAAAAAGCCCCTTTTTCCACTGCGACTGTGTCCGCACTGCTCTTTGAGCAGTATAGACGCCGGCCGCAAACTGGTTGTCAGGCGTATGCGCACTAGAGGAACTGCTCACATCAAGAACTATGAAAGCAATCCGGCTGCAGGACGCAGACGCGCTAGCATTGTGGCCTAATAGAAAAAAACAACAACAAAAAGAATCAGAACCCTTTCTAGAAAAAATTATTTTTTTTATCTCTATGGTGAAGAAGCACAATTCCCTCTTTTTTTAAAAAAATGCACCCCAATGCAGTCATTTAAAGATCCGTGATGTGTGCCTTTGCGTTAGCTATGTAATTTATTTTCCTGCAACTGACTATAAATTTCATCCCAATTTAATGACCCCCACAGGAAGATCGGCTTATACTTGTCCAAACGTAAATTTCTGCCAGCCAGTAATCGTAACATGTAAGCACCCCATACACTTTGATACTATTCGAGATTACTAATAAATTGCACAACCAATCAAAAAGCATAAACAAAATTGCATATTTTGTAAAGCTATTTTTCTTTATTGCAATATTATAATTTATAACAAAACAAGGTTCGTGAAATAAAGATGTGGAAGCATTAGCCTACACAACTCGCATAGGACATTCAATTAAAATGGTGCTCTCCTTATAAACAATGATTCGTTGTAAAATTGCCAGCCAACAACTTGCCAAAAATCTTTATTGTTTGACAATGATTTCATATTTATTTTTAAATTGTTGATTCTTCCAGAGACTGTATACGTGAAGTCAGAGCCATGCTGGGAAAATAATTTGGCCCTGGCATTTTATACTGGATTGGCAATCTTTTTTTGTAAAAAAAAGAACAACCGGCCCAATTGAATACCGGCCCTTTTGGCATTTGTCCGAGCTGCTCTTTGGACTCTGCATGAAGTGCCGGAATCATTGTTTTTTCGAGGTCTGGGCCACAGGCAGGCATGTATTGGCAGAGGCCGGCACGTATTGGCCTAGGCAGCAAGGCGGCAAATGCCGCCTGCGCCGGTGCATAGTTTTATTTTTTCGAAAAAACTTTTTTGTTTTTAAATTTTCGAAATAAAATTGTTTTAACGTCAATGATTGTGAAGTTCAGATGGATTTATAATCTATACTAAAACCAACTAAAACCTTGTAAAAAAATTAAAAAATGTAAAAAACATGAAAATCTTCTAAATGACCTGAAAAGCCCTGAACCGAACTGCGGAGAGCTCAAGAGACAGCTGAGGACCAGAAAAGCCCATAAATTCCAAAAAGTAAAAAAACTCAAAAATTATTCATGGACTTTTTATGGAATTAGTCCATGAATATTTTCAAAAAAATTTTCTAACATTGTTTTTCTAATACTTTGTTCTAACATTAATTTTTTTTTCTAATATTAAAGTTCTAATCAAAAGCAAAAAGCAGTTTGAAAAATGTATTAATAAAAATAATTAACTCAATGGACTATTTTTTTTGGGGGGGGGGGGAAGGAGGGGAGTACTACGGGGGTATATGCGCCAATGCAAAATTTTGTCCACCAAAAATTTTGGACCCAATACATCCCTGGCCAGAGGATTCCTATCGCTATCGTTAACACAACAACACCACTAGTTGTTCCTTCCCGGGAGTGGAATCCCGGGAAATGTCTTGATTTTTATAATCTTGATTCCTGGGATTTCACATTTTAAAACCTGGGATTAAAAAAATAATTTAATTTGCTCAAATTTGCAATTTTAGATAAAATACCAAATGTTTGCATACATTTAGGAAAAGTCTTTTTTGTTTCTTTGTCGTATCGCTAAATGGTAGTGGAAGCATATTTTAAAACAAGCAAATTCCACAGAATTATTTTTATTTTGTGTTGTGTTCCTAGATGGTAGTGGGTCTATCAGACCATTCAATTGATGTCTTGTGTTTTTTAAAAACTTATTTTAAAAACTTAAGAGGCTGCAGCCAGAAGAACAGATGCATTAAAATTGTATTTTATTTTTGTTTTTATTACTGTTATATGTTTTTCTTTTGAATAAAAATAATGAATTGCTTGAAAATGTAAA
The DNA here is from genome assembly GCA_036925085.1 of Brachycybe producta. Taxonomy (NCBI): domain Eukaryota; kingdom Metazoa; phylum Arthropoda; class Diplopoda; order Playtdesmida; family Andrognathidae; genus Brachycybe; species Brachycybe producta. The sequence continues at coordinate 4,594,107 of JAUPFP010000012.1, read as the reverse complement.
ATTTTTAATATGTAAAAAAATACCCGGTTCCCGGGAAATCCCGGGATCTTATAAATTTTCAATTCCGAATCCTTGGATTGAAAAAAACATCCGGGAACAGCACCCACTAATCACCACACTCATCGTTACATACTCTATGTACTTACTCAATATCATTTTTTTTGGACCTTTGTTGCTAAAACTCTTCTACCCTCTGTGCCTCTCCTTTTTTTCTGATACATTGAATGAATTGAATTCTACAATAATATTTTACCTGTCCATATGCAATTTCAAATACAATACAATTTTCATGTGAAAAGAAAACGAATTTTATATTAATGCCAAATTATGACTATATCCAAAACTCATCCTTTATTATGAATCATTTCTAGGCTATACATGTAAAAGTATTGTTATATTGATTCAATTGATTCTCAGGTTATTTGTTTAATGTGTTTCAACCAACAGTCAAATGACAACACACAATGAAACAATTTTGAATTCTCCATTGTAAAAATTCTGTAATAAAATAAGATGTATAAATAATATAATGTTTACTCATATTCTCGTTAATGCTTGTATAATGGAGTTAAACTTCTTTGTCATTATATATCTTCGATAAATATATACACATTTTAAAAGCTATTAGTTAAAGCTCATATTTTAACATTCGATTGATCAGATGGCGTGTGAGTCTACTAAATGACTCGGATGCACAAAACGGAATTCAATATTGAACTATAATATTATCATTGTTACATCTCCATTGAAAAATTGTTAGGTTTTTTTTTTGCTGCTGATTGCTCAATGTGGCTGCTTAACGACTGCTACGTCAGTGTCCATTCGGCCTGTACAATAGCAACTCAGATGCCAACATTTACCAACTTTTGCAAATAAATCGATTAGATCTTTCCATACGCGCAAACTTCAGCTGCTCACAACAGGAGTAATTAATTTTTTTCCAAACACAAGTAGCCATTTTTAAGTCAATTAAAATAAATTATCCAGTCAATTATAAATTCAAATAACTCTTCGACCCGCCAGTGGCGAAGCTTGGTACAGTTGCACGCCCAAGCTACACTGCTCCCCTTTACCTTCCCCCCTTCATTCAGTCCTCATGTTATCATGTCACTTCATTGAACATAAGAAACCTCCACTTTTTTTAATGTATAGACAGTTGAATTATTTACATAAATATTGTTTTAATACAAAAGGTTAAATATGTAAAAATAAAAAAACATACGAATTGCGCCCTAAAATCCCTCAAAACCTTCTGCGCCCTTCCCCCCTACAGTCGCAGGGACTGTGGGTCTTTAGTTTGGCCCGTGTGACCCTATTCCCACATATGTGATGAAATGCATTTTAAACTGGTAAAAGAGCAAATAATTGCTCCAAAAAGTAGAAACAATGTAAAGTTGAATTTGCTTTTGAACTATTTGAATTGATTCTGGAAGCTATTGTTAGATTTTTTTCTTTGGTTTTGGTGAGTTTCTATGTTAGCATATTTTTGTAATTATTCATCTTTTCAGGTAACATAAATCATTGAATGCATTCAGTGGTGTTGTGCTGGCCTGCAAGGCCAATAGTGCCAAAGAAGGGGAGGGGGCATTGTCATCCATCACATTTTTTTTTACTTTAATCAATTCAATTCAATCAAGTACACCTGCAATCAGCTCGAGAGCCATGTGGCAGTGTGGGGAACAATTCCCAATCACAAGTGGTTGTCACTGAGACGAGACATAGACATCATCATCACATATTGAACTCGTCCTAAAACAGAACTATGTGCTGGAAGAGTATTCCATAGTCTAAATACATTTAAAAAGAAAGACCACAAATATGCATCAGTTCTTAGCTCCTATTTCTCTAATAGCCTTTGGATGGCCATTTCTAGATATTTGTGGGTTTCTAGTAAGAATTCCATTTCACAATTATCTGTTGTCTGGAACTAGCAAGCGTCCAAGAAGGGCAAGGCTTTGTTCAGTTCTATGGTTTGCTAGTGATTCCCACTGAAGTTCATCTAGCATGAGGGCCACACTGTCAGAGTACATTTATTTACCTTTAACGAATCTTTCAGCCCTACTTTAAAAACGAACTAAAAACTCCTGAAACATGTACATGTACTTTGTAACATAATTCTTTTCAATTTTATATTTACGACAACGTTCATGTCTTAAATGATGATCTTTCCGATAATGACATATGCTACACTCTGTTCTTATATGAATAAGACATTTCATTTATAGAGCTGCCATCTTGAGCTATTTTTTTATATGAGAACAAAACCATTCTTTTTGAGTTCATAAATGAAGTTTTTGTTCTCAATGGCAATTGCAGTTTCATGTATCATACAGACTCATGAGTCTGAGTGGAAACATTCCCTATATTCGTATCCTTCAATCAGTGGAAATCCATTATTTTATTTGACCAGGTAGAGTTGCCACAGTTTAAGAATTTTTGTCAAGTGGAAAAAGGGGTCGTGTATAGTTATTCTTAAATAACGGTTACATCAATTATGCAAAATATTATAAATGCGTATGCAAAATAACTTATGACAGTGACAATGAACCACCCAACAGTAAAATATACCATTTAGAAACTTTTCAAATAGCAGAGAAAAAAAAAATGAAAAACATATCTATTTACCATTTCAGCCGCTTCAAAAAACCATTAATCTTGGATGCAGCTTCTAGCATTGAAGAAGAATTAACATGGAAACAAAATACTAGAAAATTTACAGTGAAAAAATATTAATAATTATAATATACATCGTACTCAACAACAAGTCTATCTTTATGCACTAACTTATTACAGCACTATAGCCATGCATCAAAAAAAAAACGGAACCAACCATAAAAATTAGTAATTCCATAAGTAGAGAGTTTCAAGGGAAGCTGACACATTTAAAGTTTTAATAAATACTTTTTTCACAAGCCAATTGCATTAGTCTATAAAAAAAACAATAAAAATAAACATTAAGGCTCGTCCACACAGAGTCACAGACTGCAACAAGTGGAACCATCTTTGTTACCACTATGTCTCCAATTGTTTTTCTAAACATCAAACATAAAGAAACAAGAGGAGGCATTGTCTCCAGATTATCCAAAGCAAATACTCAACAAACAAAGTCAACAAAATGAGACAAGTGGAGATTGTCCACACCAGAGACACATCAACATACAGTCCAAACTTGTCTCCACTTGTTGCACTTTTTTCTTCGAAGTTTACAGCTCAAAATGGAAACATGAAACAACAGGAGCCACTCGGACTTCGGAGACAGACATGCAGCAGAAACATCTGGAAACATGTGAAGATTTTGTTGCAGAAAAATGCTTAAGGTCGAAATAGAGTCTCCACGTGTTGCATTCTGTGTGGATGCCAATTTAGAATCACAAATATTAGCAAAAAAAATCTAGAAACGAAAGATTACAACCTGTAGATTAGCTTTTTCCAAATTTTTGTATACATGCAAAGGCAGAAAATAACTTAATGTGCATTCACCATATTTCAGCATAATGATTACTGTCTTAGGCCCGGTGGTCCACATCAAATTTACAAAGAAACAAACAAAACAGTTTTGTCTGCAATTTCAAAAACAATTTCATGTCCCGGCTCGGCTCGAGTTGGTAAACATCACAAAGTTTGTGTTTTGTCTCTGTAGTACCGCAACATTTTTTTAAAAAACTCTGTCTGTGCAGTGTGTGAGTTAGCATTAAAACAACAGAACAGTTGCGTAGTTTAGTTGCGTAAAGACTATTGTACACAGCTATGTATACACTGGACAGCTATAAAGAAACAAAACCCAAATTTGTTTGTGTTGCATCACAAATTTGTTGTTGGTTTGTTTTGTGTACTGCTGACAGTTGTTTCAGTTTTATATTGTTTTCAAGATCTGCTTTTTCTGGCGTTTTTGTTGTGGCTACTTCAATTATTGTTAAAAAATACAGTTTGTAGACAGTTCGGTGAATTAGAATCAAGATCATGCATTTTGAAACAAAGAAATTTCACTTAACAATAGAATCTACAGCGTCGTGCAGCACATGCACGTTGGAATGTTTAAGCTTTAAATATGTTTCTTACAATGCTTATGTTGAGAATTACAGTAATTGCAAAACGAAAATGTTTCTTATGTAAATTAGAAATGCTTTATTTAATTTTTTATAAATGATTCATAGGATGATCTTTATACATGTGACATCAATTGACATAAACCATTGTCACATTTCGAAAACAAAATAAAAATCAAAGCTACTCTGTCTATGCATTTAATACATAATAATGAAAACATTACTAAAAATCGCTTTCATAAAAAAAGACAAAAATTAACCACAGGGTGATTAACTACGAGGGAAGTTCAAATTTGACCTGCATTTTATTTATTTTTTCCTGAAGATAACTGAAGAACTACTACAAAACGTTAATATATTCATTAAAATAGTCATGTTAGCTAAGGTTATACACAATTGCAACTCGACTGCATCAATAATGTCAGTTATATTAAAGATGGTGTCAAGTTGATGTGTCAAATTCCGTTGCACAACGTATTATTATTAAATTACAAAGGTGGGTTAACATTACGCAACATAAATGTTGTAATATAGTGTACAACATGTGTTGTTGAGTGTGGTGTACCACACACATGGTACACTGTTACAGTAAATTGGGGTACAAATGTTACAATGGTCAGTGGTCATTAATAGGCACTCCTTTTGTAACCTTGAAGTGCAACAATGGATTATGGCTTCCCATTGGCTACATTTTCTCTGCCACAAAAAGTTGAACAGAGCTCTACTTTCTACAACACTCACGTAAAATGTGATAGTATTTGGTTGGTTGTAGTTTACTACATTTTACCACACATTACAACACTTTGTTGGATAATGTAAACCCACCTTTATGTAATGAGGTTGCAAAAGCTACCAAAATTCATCAGTGACTTCGAAAAGAGTTTGTGGAAGAATATCATTCAGATCAGCGCTTGAATGATGCCAATGACAAACGTGGCGTTATTCTTTTGCCTGACAATGCTCTCGCCTTTATACTGCACTGGGCTGGGCTGGGCACTGCAGTGCTGTCTCACCCCTCCATATAGTCCAGAGTTTTGACCCCTAGTAACTTTCATCTTTTTGGACCACTGAAGAAGTTTTTGTGAGGCAAGCAGTTTGGATCAAATGAGGAAGTAATCGGGAATACAGAAACTGCCTAAACAGTGGGACAAATGCATTGCAAGAGAGGGTTGTTATATATAATAATAGTGTACATAAAATACTGACTGAAATTCTGTATCAGTCAGAAATAAGTAAAATGCAGACCAAATTTCAACTGCCCTCATAATTAACACCAATCACGTTCAATCATAAAAACAACAATCTAAAAAATGACTGGATAGTATAAAATTTAAAAGAAAACTTATTAAATATTACCTTTAGCTGTTTAAAGAAGTATTGTGATATATATGAAACATGTGATTACGAACATTACCGTGCCAGTGTACATGCATGAAGTTTTTTGCACGTGTGCCGTGTTTACAGTCGAGCCTTGCGGCTTGCATAATGAAGACATTTCTGGAATAAAAACAAAACACATTAATAGATTATTGTAGCCTCTCGTTTAAATGAATCAGTCATAATTAAATTGAACGTGACGTGTCATTATGAGGGCGATCAAATGAGGACACCACCATTCAATTCAATTCAACTCAGTGGCAGGTGGGATAATTCTCAGTCATAAGTGCATGGTTGCTATTTAGACGAGGTTTAGAAATCATCGTCAAATAGAATTCGTCCTAAAAAGGAAATATTTGCTGGAAGAGAATTCCAAGGATGACCACAAATATGTATCCGTTCTAGCTGTTATTTCTTTAATAAACATTGGATGATCATGTCTATGTATACGGGAATTTCTAGTAAGAGTATCATCTAACAATGTTCCGTTCTCTGAAGCCAGCAAGCATTCAAAAAGGAAAAGGCTTTGCTCAGCTCTACAGTAATGCCATGAACATGACATAAGTCCTCATAATAGTTTATTACAAACAATCAAAATTTAAGCAATGGCCTTCTTTCATAATTAAGAAAGAAAGCCACAATAACAAAGTGCAAATTTACCTTTATCACTTTTTAGTTTTGGAAGAACATCATTCCAAAATGCACACTCATCACTTCGTGGCCCGATACTTGTCTTGTAACCTTTAGTGTTCATTTCGATGTAAACAGGGTTTGATCGAGAGTAGAGTGGCCACTCGATCTCTTCAGTGCTAGGATTTCTAAAAGACACATGTTTTACATATATGCTAGTTAGAACGTTTACAAAATAATGCATGCTGTACACAAATTTTCCGAAACCGCTAATGGGCCAAACCAGAACCAGAACCGAATCGTGTTGTAAAAATCGCAATACAGTCATTTAAATGTTTTGTAAAACTCAAGAGAACGCGTTTCCTGGGCTGATGTTACTCGAAAAAGCACTGGAAACCCGTGCATCCCGTCGTATTCCCGAAACAAAAGACACGGATCGAAGTTGAACAAGAACACGGGAATTTGTCCCGGCTACTGCCCTCTCTCGTCGCAATGGATACATCCATTGATACTTGTATATCATTCCAACGTTACTGGTGTCATTGGAATGATCGTTTTAGTTACAATTTATATAGAATACCAGAAAAAATGCTTGATATTTCAGATAAAAATACGGCCCTCCCCATAGCCTCTTAACATGTGTCTGTGTTAACTTTGCTAGAATAAACTGCAGAAAGAAAAACAGTTCCATTCTAGTTGCGTCTGTTTTGTGATTTTCACAAAACGTTGTTGTGGATTGTTGTCATTCAGGCCATTGAGCAGTTTCGACAGTCAAGTACAGATCTGCAACATACATCGTTATTATCTTCGAACCAAATATTACTTACCCCGTTCTAGCAAAAGTTACAAAATGTTTCATTATTTTTGAACTTAAATGTCCTTCTTCGAGTGTGAACCCCAAGTCTCGATTGAGAGGGTGGCCAAATACGTATTCAATTTCATCTCCATGCATTACTCCCATCCATTTCGCCCAAGGATTGATACTCGTACGATGACCGAACATGTAGTAAAACACTTCGACATCCTTCGACGACAGCATGTGCGCAAATATGTTTATCGGACATGCAAAGAAGTAATCTCCAATCATTGCGTCTGAAAGAGAAATACCAAATCGAAATTAATTTATAAACTGATGACAGAACTCTTGATTGCTTTTTGCTGCTGTATTAACGAGCAACAATAAAAAACAATTCGAAAGTGTGTCTAGAAAGTAGAGCGCGGTAGCTGAATCACATAATCATATTTTATGTTGATATATTTCTCCTTAAAATTGGGTCACTTTCAAACTGCTATAAAATGTTATATTATCAAATGTATCAGCATTAAAATACTATCAAGTGCTTCAGCTACCCGTTCTTGTTTCTAACGGCTGATTTTCACTTGTGCTTTGAGCTTCCAAATTCAAACTCTTGAGCTGTGTTCAAAACACAGCACACAATTTACGGCGTGTGTTATTTTCATGGTGGGGCACCTTCCGATACTCACTTATGAGATCTCGATTCTTGGTGCCGTCCCACGGATGTTCCCAATCAGTGTATAAGAAATGTATGAGCTCTCGCTCGATCGACGACCTTGTATTAAAAGTTGTGTTGATAATACTGCTAGCTTGATTCCGAGTGAGTAAAGATGGTGTGTCCTTATCGAGATAATCCAAAAAGTCATACAATGCAAAAAAGCTCCCTTCGTCCTGTACTATTCCAACAAAAATGCTACAATTTTTGAAGTTTCCTTTTCGTATTAATTCAAACGGATCACCAGGAATAAAATCTCCATCCATGGTTGGTACGAATGGAAATCTTACCACCGGTTTGTACAATTTGTCTTGTGCATCCACGATGGCAGATGAAGGAATGTCTCGAAGACATTTTACTATGTCGTGCTTGTTCTTTAGTATACTAGTGCTGCAGCCTACAAGATCAGCTAGCTTGTATGCCATTTGTTGGCTCTTTTCAGGTTGCATTAGACTCCAGGGTGCATTGATGGTACCACTTTGTAGAATGGCATGTCGGAAAAGATCACGACTAATTGGCGACAAGATGTGGGCACTGATGGAAGCAGAGCCAGCACTTTCTCCAAAAAGTGTAACCGAATTCGGATTGCCTCCGAATGCGTCAATATTTTCCTGAATCCACTTCAAAGCTAACGCTTGATCGTGTAGAGCAACATTTCCCGGCGCTTCTTCGGTACCCATAAACAAAAATCCAAAAGCGCCAGTTCTGTAATTCATAGACACAACAATCACTTTGTTGATTGCAGCCAAAACACTTCCGTCGTACATATCGAGAGTAATTGTTCCGCCAGTGTAGGAACCACCATAAATCCACACCAAAACATCCAGTTTCGAATTGGATTTACCTTCACGATTCGATTCTGGCACCCAAACATTCAAATACAGACAATCTTCGCTCAGTTCCGTATTTGGATTCCATTGAGTTTCTCCCTTAAATCCGGGAAATATATTAAGTATTGGTTGTTCGCATGAATTTGGCATTTTGTTTGCATCCAATATATCGATCCATGGATCCACTTTGATTGGTTTTCTAAAACGTAGGGGTCCTGTTGGCGGTTTCGCAAACGGAATTCCAAGAAAGGCATCCACGCTAGATGTAAAAACTGCTTTCTTTATGCCACGAACAGTACCTAACCTCGTATAAACCAACGGTTTGTCAGCATAGTTTGCATCACTCAACTGTATATCCTTCGGAGATGAGTTTTGCATTGCACTTACTAAGCACATACACTCTTGATGCAAACAAAAAATGGACAACACCAAAAACACAAAAAACATTTTCTGTTTAATTGTACCACCAAAGCGAGTGGAAAGACAGTTCTCCATTATGATAATTTGGTGAACAAATTCTTAATGTTTTCTATAAAGTTAACCACATTCCTTAAAATTTTAAATATATCCCCGTTGCTGGTATGAAAACAGCTCAGTCCAGTAGCATTTGTCTTAGAGACAGAAATAGAAAAATGATCACCTGAAAGAAACAAAAAGATTTCATAAAATATGATAGGAAAATTCACAATAAAAATGACAATCAGAAATTCAAAAACAAAGCGTGGCAATGGAACTTTCTCAGAACAGAGATCCAACATAGAAAAACTTTTCTATTGAGTAAGGATGCGTACCAAACTAGGCCAACGAACGGCAACCAACGCATTCGTTGGCCTTGGTTAAGGTTCGGACACCAGTCAGTACATTAAAGGGTGTTAGTTGGAAGGCCATGAGTGTTAGTTGGGGCACCAACCGCTTCGGTGAATGTGGACGGGCAATCCGAACGCCAAGCATTGGCAGTCCACCAACATTCGACCGAATGCGTTGGCTGCCGTAACTTGGCCTAGTGTGTATACGCAACCCAAAGAATACTCAATTAGTGCCTAGTTTTCTTCTTGAATTTGAGGCCTTTAAAAACCAGTCTTCCACGAGTTGTGTATAGGTCTGAATTTTTCATTTGATGCAATGATACTTGCCAACTCGTGAAAATGTTACCCTTGGACAAATATTGGCCACTAGTTGTTCTTGTACTGGTTATTTCCCGTTGGGTGTCGGTGATTTTGTATAAATACTTATAATGCCCTGTTTACATTAGGGAAAAATAGGAGGTGATAACGGATTTTGATAACATTCTTTAAAACTTAAAGATTGCTTCACGTGAATCTATCCTAAGCCAATTAAAATTAATTTCTCCTCTTCTCCTATTTTGATCTAAAGGTCTTGATAAGAGCCTAATTTAAAGAACTAAAAACAAATAAATTCCACAAATGCTTATAGCATAATGAAAAATTCTTGCTGCTGTCTTTCACATCGTCACCTTGAACCTTTGCATTGTTGCATATCCCTAGATTCTCCTATTGCATTTAGGAAGATTTTATTTTTTTGTTAGTATACTTTTCCGCTATAAAATGGCAGTTCTCGGAAGACTTCCGAAAACAATCATTTCCTAGTGTTTCATTGAGCTAGCTCTTAGCAAATGCTTTAATAGAAACAGTCCATTACTGTTGTACTTACCAAACACACCACCACTCTTATGAGACCGACTTAAAAGAATGCAAATCTCACCATGCAATTCAAAAGTTTCTCAACAAATCCATTGATGAAATTACTTTAATCCCAATAACATAATACTTCTCGAACATGTTTATAATTTATAAGGTTATAACCCTATAGAAAGTTGCACGAGACACAATGATACACGGTATACTTTTTACTTTTATTGTTTATCTATTACAAATAAAAGTAAAATTGACATTCAGTGGAGATGTTTTAATGTGTATTTAATATAACACATTTGGAAGCACTTGAAACTACTCCGAATTTAGAAAGATTCTTTGTCAAGAAGGCAACAAAAATAAAAGTTGAAACACTCACACATTCATATAAGAAAAGAATAGTTGCATTAAACACTACAGCCCCCTGACACCAGTTTTTTTTTTTTTTTTCTTCTCTAGAACGGGATACTTGATTGTATATGGCTCTGTCACTTCCTGCTTTAAATGACCATTAATAAGGAATTAGACAATTTTTAGATTTGAATCTACAATGGGTAACATGGGGTGGGGTGCGATGGAGTATAGGGGCCCATATACAGGGTGTATAATAAGTAAAGAGTGGATTGAATTATCAGCACAAAAACACATTCAAAATGGGACGGATTAAAAAAGGATGAACCGATGAATGTGATGAACGGATAAACATTCGGGGTAACTCTAAAACCTAACTCTAAAAAGTTTTGTTTCATTTCGAAAAATAAAATTTTATTTTGCAGTTTATTATTGTTTATATTTTGAATTAGATATTATGTATGTGGGTGCACCCAGGGCCGATTTGAAAGATTTTTTTATGTGTAGGCGATATGGAATTATACACCATTTCTGCTTCAGTTCATACAATTTTTTTACACCTTTCTAATAAATGTGAGAATAGTAGGCAAAAAGTCCGCGAGCGAAGCGAGCTAAACAATAGTACATCATGACCATAATAAAACTAAGAATAAATTTTATAAATGGTACTATAAAATAAATGAATTTTTTCGTTTATAAAACCATTTTAGACAAAATGTTTTTAGAAAATATTTTCTGCCACAGAAAATGCCGCCCTTAAGAATGAGCCGCCGTAGGCAATCGCCTACGCCTAGAACCTGCCCTGGGTGCACCAAGATCTTTTAAGTGCTTAGGACCTCTAACCTGCCATCCACACTAAACAAGCGCTAACAAATCCCTTCTTCAGATGTACCACCATCCACCCGAACTTTTTTGAAACACGAGCGAGCGAATGTTTGCCCGATACTCACCGGACAATTATTGCATAAGAAAGCTCGCTTGCTCTTGTTTACTCTTGCTCGCTTTTTTGGCGAAAAAACACACCAAAAAAAAACACAGAAATACACTTCCTGTGGATGGCTCTGTTACAGCTTATGAGGGCAATTCTTTGTTTTCTTTCATTTCAGTTTTGCAATTGCATAGTTAAATTTCGACTTGTATACCATTGATGAAATTTGGAGACAAAAATGCCAAAAACCTAATAAACACTAATTTAATCTTTTGCAATTTTTTGTATTTGAACAAAAATAAAAATAGTATAAAATTGTACTAATCATTTTTGAACAAATTTATATTTGGCTGAATTTAAAAATAGGGAGTACAGATGACTCACACATGCATAAATAAATTCCACTAAAAGAATTGATCTGATTTAAATAATTCTATGCTAATTGCCTGGCTAAACGTGTGTGTGCGTGGTGGTGGTGGGGGGCATGGTGAAATTGTTTCTTCTTGCCACGTTATGAGCCAATAAGAAGGCGTTCTTCAGTAGCATTATTTTTTACGACTCCTCCTCTTATATAAAGTCAACAATGGCTTTGAAATGGGTTCTGTTCATCTGTTGTAATGTGTCAGAACCTTTGGACGCAAAGCAACAAAAATATATAGCTGAGAACGTATTCTTAATTTTTATTTATATTTATATCTGCTTGTTTTACAGCATATGTGAACCACTCCTTAGACCTAGGTTTCCACATAGCAGAACATAACAAAAAATTAAAAAAGTTTCCTCTATATTTCTGTTTCCAGTAGCTTTCTAGAACTCACTCATTACAACAGAAAACACTTCAAGAACACTTTTGAGATATTGGATAAAGAATAGGAGGAGGAGGAGGAGGAGGAGGAGGAGCCATAAAGAATGAAGCATCTGAAAGCTGCCTTTTTATAGGCCTTGTGACAAAATAGAAACAAATTAAACAATTTTAACTTTTTCACAATGCAAAATAAATACTTAGCCATCAGAAAATGCTTCGTTTTTGGGTACTTGCCCTCAACAAGTTAAAATTGTTGCTTACAATGGCGCTGATTCGACCTCATCTTGAGTAATGCTGCAGTAGGTGGAATCCCCACTCTGTAGCGTTAACTCATGTAGTGGAAATGGTCCAGCGTAGGGCAGCGAGATATGTCTGTGATAGATATAAGTTTACCGATAGAAGTTACTGAAATGCTGGTGGGGCTTCATTGGGATAGTTTAGCTCATTGTAGATCGGAAATTCGTTTATGTATGTTTAAGAAAATTGTACATGGTCAATGTCCCAAACCACAGTCTAGTGATATATGTAAAGCATTGTATGTGGGAAGGGGCGATCCCACTCAAGAAAAATTAGAGAGATTTTCGCCAAGACTAACTCTTATTATTGGTTATTATGCGACAATGGAATGCTCTTCCTAAACAGGCCATTGATGATGTCATTAATGAATTGTGGGTTTAAATTTTCATGACTACATCTATATTTGCAATACAGGTTATTTTTTGTAGTTATTATATATATACTAGAGGGGTAAACCCGTCATAAATGACGGGAGCAAAATTCACCGGCAATATTGTGTGCATGCGCGTCGTTTTTTTTCCTTTTTTTACTCCTTTCATTTCAATTTCAGTCACCCCTTCCCACTTTTCTCTTTCTCTCCCCTTCTACACTTTCCAACTTTTTCCCCTCACCCCTCCCACTTTTCTCTCTCTCCCCTTCTACACTTTCCAACCTTTTCCCCTCACCCCCTCCCAGTTTTCTCTCTCTCTCCCCCTTCTACACTTTCCAAAGGAAGAGTTCAACATATAGTTGACCTTGAGAGAAAAAAACGGTTCATTTATTCAAATTTATATAAATACCGACGTGCTTCAATGGTTTTTGTTACTCCACACACACACACACACAGACCTGGTATATTATATATAATATTAAATATTATGCCAGGTCTGTGTGCGTGTGTATCTGTCTGTGATAATGCTGTACAAACCTTGAAGCACATCGGAATTTATATAAATTTGAATAAATGAACGGCTTTTTTTCTCAAGGTCAACTATATGTTGCACACTCCCCATCCAAGAACCCCATGATATTAAATTGGAGAGGGGATAAAAGGTTGGAAAGTGTAGAAGGGAGAGAGAGACAGAGAGAAACGTGGAGGGAGAAAAAAAGGGGGAGGGGGGTGACTGAAATTGAAATGAACAAACGACGCGCATGCGCACAATTGCCTGTGAAGTTTGCTCTCGTCATTTATCACGGGTTACCCCACTAGTTATTATATATTGACAATGCATCTTGCAGCACTTGGATCTTAAGATCCCTCTGCCATACGCCAACTGGCTGCTTGCAGATTATTTTTTGTAATTGTAATACAACAGAATTATTTAAATTAAGATAAATTTCCTTTTCAGTCGCGCATTTTCAGTTTGTTTTACTGCAGACTAACTGTATCTGAGACTCTGGCCTTACTTATCATACACTCTGTACATGTAATACATGCTTTAAAAATTAAGTCTTCAATTTCCACAATAGGGGTTCACTTAAAACAGTTTACATATATCACATTAACAAGCAATTTGTAATTTATCTTCTTTTTTTTTGGTTGCAAGAACATAAAAAATATATTTTTAACTTGACAATAAAAGTTGCATTTGATTCCACTCTGATACCATAGACAAAATTTATGTTTTATCTTCAGATAGAATAGAGGATTTATAGTTACTATTTCGTTTTTGGAAATTTGCCAATATATTCCCTACTTAAAATGCAATTGTGTATTTAGATTTTTTTTAAAGAAACAATTTTCTTGAGCTAAACAAAAAAAAAACCCCAAAAAATTATTACAAAGTGTAACTAAAGTCCATCCTATACTTTCATTAGGAGGCAATAAGATGGTGTCGTAATCCACCCTAAGAAGTCCAGACGTCATATTCAACCATATTTAAGGGTGGGAATTAGACTTGCCACCTGTGGAGGGCAGTCCTCCATTCGGGACCATCCTCCACGAACTTATTTAAGTTTTTATACAATTTATTATGTGGAGGACATGTTTGCCTTCGTGGAGGACAGTCCGGGTCGGAGGACATTTCCTCCGAATGGAGGACTGTCCTCCACAAAGCCACTAGTGGGAATACCCTATATGCTATAGGCGAACCGAACCTGTAATGTAACGTTTCACGTAATCCTCACTACACTTTGTGCCCCGCGATCGCGCCGCAAACGTCCTCCAAACCTTAGGACGTGAAGATCACTCCAGAGCAAACGAGGTAGTGATCTCACTATCTCATTTCAGTTCAGTGGTTCGTGAGCAGCGTACCTGTCTCGTTTCTGTCACGAACGATGTCCCAACTGGTACTGCGAATCTCTTTGACAGGCAATTAGAAAACGGGATGAATAGAAGTTGTCTCCGCCCTTTTTATGACGAACGCAACTTCTAATTGGTTGGGTATGCAGTCTGACGTCACATGCTCCGCCCTTTTCAACGTCTAACCACACAACAAACCAATTAGAAATTGCCGGTCGTCATAAAAAGGGTGGATCCAACTTCTGTTTGTCCCGATTTCTAATTGCCTGTTTGTCGCCGGACCCAGAACTTATTCAGGTTCCAGTTGTTGACCACAAAGCTACAACCAATGGTATAGTTGTGCATGCAGGAGCTCATTGGAGCGGCGCCCTAGTACTTTTTTTTAGGACACAATGGAGTGAAGCTCAGAGGAGTAGCTGGGGGAGGGGGAGGGGCAAGCGCCCCGGGCGCCGTCTCTTGGGGGGCGCCAAAATAGCAAAATAGGATTCGATGTTATGCAATTTTAATTTTAGCTGTCTATACTGTATAAAAACCTAGTAACACTTATTGACATGTATGTATGATTTTTAGGTTGCAACAGCAGCCACGTAAAAATTCATACAAAAGTTAGGTTTCACCCAAAATTTCTCGAACAGCTACTAGCATCTAATATCGCTACCTTCATTTGTCGTGTCTAAGGGCGTGGATGGGACAGGATCGTCTCTGATATCTCGCAGTTCTTAGTGTAGAGAAGAAGGATTTCGTGAATAAAATAGACTTTAGTGACATTATAAATAAATTTGCGGGAGTAAAGGCCATAAAAATTAATTTATAATTTTTTTAGAATAGATGAATAAAATAATATAGAACTTTTAATAACATTGTTATTGTTGTTGAAAAGATAAAAATTAAAAATTTTTTGAGTTAGACTAGTTGTTTTTTATGAGAAAATTTTAATTATATTGTATATCCTGTGTTGGCTTAGTGGTTAGGGAGCGCCATATTTATACCATGCCCCCGGGCGCCAAAAAGTCTAGCTACGCCACTGGTGAAGTTTCAGTACATACGTGTATTTAAAATACAGGGTGGGCCAAAAAAAGTGAGACCATCGCATAAAAAGTAATATAATTACATCAAAATTTGTTTAACTGTATCCATAATAGCTTAAATTGTTTACTCATTTACTTACTTACCTATTTAGCTATATAATGTCTTTATTTCGACAATTTCTGTGGCGCCATCTTTGGTTTTAATATGCCAATTGTTTACATGAGCAGGTTAAATTTTTTTTTACCAAGAATGACAAAAAGTACCGCGGAAGACCATATTTTGATTAAACATTTGCGAATTGAAAAACAGTGGGGTGCTAGGAGAATGACCAATGAGTTTCCAAACAAAGTCTGGAGCATAGCTAGTGTTAGTCGGGTTATCAATAAAATTGACAACGACGGTACAACAGAACGTAAATCCAGAAGTGGTAGACCAAAATCTGCCAGAACACAACAGAATATTGAGCGGGTGAGTGGGCTGATCTGCAGTCAAGTTGATGATTATCACAGTCACAAAAGTCCGCGGGAAATACAAACAAAATTACATGAAACAATATAATTAATTAAATTATATTTTAAATAACTCGTATGCTACAAGATGTTCTCATTTTTTTTGGATCACCCTGTAAATATGTTTCATTTTCATGAAATTAACTTTTTTGCTTTGGATATCTTTTTTTTTTTAAAAAAAACTGTCATTTTGATAGTTTTCATTGCTCGAGAGAGTTTTAAAATAAAATAAAATTATGAGATTTTTGTCAATCGCTACGCTCACTGAATGTATTCTGCAATTCTGCTATATACAATAATTGCAATTCAAATAAACTTTTAAGTTTGTTTTAAGTTTTCAACTCTGGAAAACATAGACAATTGCAAAAAAACGAAAATTGATTATTGGTAGGTTATGCCTTGATTTTTTTTTTAAAAAAATGTCGACATTTCGACTTTTTTCCAAAATCTCGACATGTCAACTTTTTTCCAAACTCTCGACATGTCGACTTTTAATCACTTTTATTCGGCCATGTTAATTATGCCATGTTGTGCGCACCATGCTCTAATAATTAAATTATTGCTGCTACAAGAGGGCGCTTGCAATAATTTAATTATTAGAGTATGGTGCGCGCAACATGGCATAATTAACATGGCCGAATAAGAGAAATTATATGTCGAGAATAAAGTCGACATGTCGAGATTACAGTCGAAATGTCGAGATTAAAGTCGAAATGTCGAAATTCTGGAAAAAGTCCACATGTCGAGATTAAAGTCGAAATGTTGAAATTATGGTAAAAGTCGACATGTCGAGAATAAAGTTCGAAATGTCGAGAGTAAAGTCGAAATATCGAGATTAAAAAAATGTTGCAAAAAAGTCTTCTGCAGGGCTCCATATTGGATATATAGTAGATATACAAATTTCAAGCGCTCAGAGGTCCAAGAACTCCACCAAATTATTTTTACCACTTCAACACCACGCTCTACAACTGCGCTGTACTGCAATAATACACAACACTGAAAAGAAAACACACTCCAAATTTACTGTGTTGAGTTTTTACCTTACCTTGCCATTTTTTTTTTTTTAAACTACTAAAATTAGGTAACTTACTTTTTTTGTGAGACGAGTTCATCAAAGAGTGTCAAAGTCCAAAGAAAATGTTTCTTCAAGATTCTTGTTGATGATCAGAAAACTTAAAACTGTTCTCAACCTTCAAACAAGGAATGTTTTTTTCTTCTTCTTATTATTATTCCCTGAGAAGAGTTTTTCTTTGTGAAGGTAAACTGGTTTCTCTTCTCATTTTGTAAGCCCAAGTTGTGATGGGTTGAAATGGGACATTCAACAATGCCATATGCTGATGTTACTGAAATAAAAAAAAGTAGTACTATACAATATAACAACACCCATGACGTCAACCCATAGGTTCAAATAGAATGAACTTTACTTACTTACAAAATGTACTTGATGCTTTCTTTTCACCATGGGAGATTTATTAAATTCTATTCTTTAGGCGTTTTTTTTTTGTTGTTGAAATGTCTGCTTTATTTAAATTTACCGTGGAATTTCACAATATAAAGCACAATCCCTTCAAGAAAAAAATATTCGCGTTTTCATCAAAATTGAATAAGGATTGTAATTTATCCAACAATTTTATTTCTCCCCTCTTTATCAGCTGCTGTCCTTATACTAACTTTAAAAAAAAAACGCCAGTTTACCTTTTACAAATTTAATAATCCTGCTACAAGCATGAAATTCTATTCAAATTTACATCGAAAAAACACATTAAGAAGCTATTTGAGTGATTAATTATAAGAAAATTACCATTAGATGGCACCAGCAGCCCCATTAATAAACATTTAATAAACAAGTCCGTATAAAAAAGAAACTGAGATTATGATGATGCAATATCTGTTAAAAACGATTACGGGTGGTGGCTCCAGAATAGAACTGAACATGTTCGCAAACATCTCCAAAGAGCATGTTTCTTCTTCTGTTTGCTGTGGCTGGAGTGTCCAAACTTGAACAGAAAATGTTTGCAAACATGTTCGCAATGTTTTCCCAGACGTGTGGCTTGACCGCTGTCAGAACCGCCAACGGCTGGATGTTCGTGGAAATGTTCGCCGAGACGACAAAACCACGATTTTGATTTTTTGTCAATTTTTACTTTTTTTAATTAATGGGTTTTTACAGTCCTTGGAAGTCTGTTGGGCCCTCCTAAGTTCAATTCAGTGCTTTTCAAGGCATCTGGAAGATTCATTTATTGCCATTTTTTGAAAATATTCATAGACTATATGGACTACATGGACTTGGAATATTTATATAACTTCGAAAATTCATTGCAAGTGAAACAGACGAGCAGGAATGGAACTGTTGGAATCGATGCATTCCCACAAAAGTCTGGCATGCAGGGATGTTTTAATTGAGAGTGTGCAATGCACGCTTCAAAAGTTACATCAGTTCGGAGTGGGCGTCATTGAAGTGTTTCTATGATTCCTCATGGATTTGTAACTTCGACAATGCATTGCATGTGAACCAGAGATGTCTGGAATGCAGGGATGTCATCAACTCCAGTGTGCACAGCACGCTTCAAAAGTTACGCCGTTCAGAGTGGACATAGTTGAATTGTAATTATGGTTCTTCATGAAATTTTATCTTTGAGAATTCATTGCAAATGATTTATGGGTTTTTACGATCCTCTGAAGTCTGTTGGGCCCTCCTGAGTTCATTTCAACTTAACCATTAACAATGTTATTATTACTCATTTTTGCAAACCTCACCATAAAAAAAATTTAATATTTCATATAAATGAAAAAAATAAAAAAATTCTGATTTAAATAAAAAAAAATCTGATTTAAATCAAATAAATCGATTTATTTCATGTTTTTTTTTAAAAAATCAAAAAAAAAATCAGCCACCCTGCAAAAAGTATTCTAAATAAAATGCAATACAGTATATAAATATAAATAATATAATAAATCAAAAAACAACTCAAATAAACAACATGAAATATGGTACCTACAGTATTTTATCTATGAAACTTAACCTAACCTGAAATACTAGTAACTCAACCTAACGTTATCTCTCTGTTTTAAAAAAAATCACAGGCCCTTGCAACTTAATCCAACTCATCCCAACCCAAACTAACTGTGCAAAGAGTGGTGGGTGGTGGTTGTCCTACAAAAATAAACGCGCTTAAACTTTTTTAAAAAAAGATTTATTTTGATTGACATATTTTTATTAAAATAGACACTACGGCGCGTGATTTGCAAAATAAATTATTTACAAAAGACGACAAAATCCAACCTGCGACCTCGCGATTCAAAGGCAGAAGTGTTCCTATTTGGTTATGAAAATGGCTTATACTGTGTAACACTTAAGAGGGTGTTTGGTAAAAAACAAGACATGCATATTTTTGACGGTTGTGGACTGCGTCGACTTTGAAGTGTAGGTGAGGCTCAGCAGTTGACGAAGAAAAAGATTCGTCATAGAGACCATTGAGTGAGGGTTGTTCAATTTCCAAACAGGAGGAGTGCACGTTGGTCTTTTTAAAAAAAGGGAGGAGCACACAAATTGCCAGCGCGCCAATTCGTGGCTGAAAACACTCTGAAAACACGCTGATTGATTGTTTTTCTTCTAGAATTCTTATGATAGTTCTGGTATGTAAACTGCTCCTCCTGATCAATGATAATCGATTTTGAAAACTGTTTTCAATACTTCAATAATACGAAATACAAATCAAAGAAATTTTTTAAATCAAAATAGCTTAGAAATAAACTTTTTATCGATCGTTTTATTTTGATTTATTTGCATTGAAAATACATGGGACATTTATTTAACAATCAATAAAAAGTTTATTTATGATTTTTTTTTAATCAAAATCGTTTCATATTGATTTCGTATCATTGAAGTATTGGAAACAGTTTTCAAAATCGAATATCATTGATCAGGAGGAGCAGTTAACGTACCAGAACTATCAAACGAATTCTAGAAAAAACAACCAATCGGCGTGTTTTCCATATTTTCATTGAGAAGCGAGAAGTCATAGAGATAGTGCTTTCCACCTGTATCAACTACTCATACCGCCTACAGGCAAAATAATCGACTCGTCGTATATGCATGTCTTCTTTTTTACCAAACACCCTCTTAATGAGTCATGATCCTCCCTGAACCCTAGCCTGGGAGGTGCGTGACTCATCTCTGTCCTTCCCTCCTTCTATATTTAAACTCGATCGGCGGATTGATACCTTTAGGACCATGGTCACTTAGCCGACGACAGGCATTTAGAAATCGGGGGAAACACAAGTTGGCTCCGCCCTTTTTATGACGACCGGGAACCTCTAATTGGTTTGTTGTGTGGTTCGACGTTGAAAAAGGCGGAGCATGTGACGTCGACAGACTACATAGCCAACCAATTAGAAGTTGCCAGTCGTCATAAAAAGGGCGGAGCCAACTTGTGTTTTCCCTGATTTCTAAATGCCTGTCTTGAACCTGGTTACACCTCATAGGTGTACACAGGTCCAAGGTATAAAAGGACCACGTTCCTCTTTGTACCTCGTCCACTTTCGCTCAACTTTTTTTACTACGTCGATTCTATCCGTGTCACATCATGGGCACATGGACGCACCATTAATTCTAAATGTTCATTCTTGTGTATCTTAAGGTTATCTGTACAAGAACGAATAAAGTGTTTATAACAAGAACCTGCGTTGTCTTTATGTTTGGAAACTAACCCTTCTCTGAACAGGCCGGAGACACCATAGGGCAAGAAGATATATACGGATCCCTTACAGAGCACATCTTCAGAAAAAAGAAGAAAGAAAAAAAAACACCGGCGATTAGAAGTTGAAGGTAACCATATCCTTCTGAAAGATTTCACCCCTACTCAGGAGGACGTCTACAATCCATCACCATCCGCCTACTTTGGTAACTCCGATCTTCCTCGTGTGGTTACCACACGATCGAGGGACAAGACGAGCTACGGGTTTAAAGGTCAAAATCGCCGGTACGCTCACAACTGTATATAGAGTGGAATACTTTAACATACCGTTGATCTTATCTTTTAAAATAATCATTTTTATTTATACAAATATTTTAAATATATGTAGACTATATACATATATATATATATATATATATATATATATATATATGTATATATATATATATATATATATAATATATATATATATATATATATATGTATATATATATATATATTATATATTATATATATATATATATATATATATATATATATAATATATATATATATATATATTATATATATATATATATATATATACATATATATATATATACATATATATATATATATATATATATATATATATATTATATATATGTATATTATATATATATATATATATATATATATATATATATTATATATATATGTATATATATATATATATATATATATATATATATATATATAATATATATATATAATATACATTCGCTTTTCAAGTTAATTAGTTATCAAAAATTGGATTAACAAATCTTTACTTTAAATAATGAAATATGAACTTTTGTTTTTCCCTGAGCATTGATAATGCTCCAAACTGTTAATTAATTTAGGTATGTGGCCATTGTTTTTGTTAAGATATCTTTAAATTTATTTCACAAGAACGTTATCAACTTATCGTCCCAGCAAAAATCACTAAGATTCATAATTTTTAAAATAATAAAGTTTATTTTTAAATATACCATCATGTATTAAAAAAAAATTAAACATCACTAACTAACAAACTTTCATTTAAAAATGCAATAATATAGTTAGTTGCCTTACAGTAAGATGAAGCTTGTGCCAACAGAGTGGTTGCCAAAAAATTTCGAATTGTCATTTAGTCTGATAGAAAAGGAATGTTCGCATTTTCGCAAAGGTTGTGAACAGTTTTATCAAAATGGTTCTTGTATTGTTTCGTTAACTCAGATAAAACTTTTCAAACCTAAATTTTGTCAGCTCTCTGATGTCACAAGTTTCATCATAATTCGAGGTAACTACGAGCATACGTATAAGTAAGGAAGGTAAACAATCTTTACCTTTATGAAGGTAGACCTACCAACATAGGTAACCTCTGATCAAAGCAGCACATTTAAGTGACAAGATTCTGTCCTTAATTATTACCCTATGGACATAATTAAAACGTTGCTCTAGACAAAGCAACCATGCAGTCAAGCAGACATTTTTTTGCAAGAATGGGCAAAACACAATGGTCAAGATTACATTTTTAGCAAGAACTCGAAAAATGCAAAACAGGAAATTATGAACAAGGGTATTTTTCAGATAGCTTTTTAAAAGTTAAATTTCTGAGTTCCACTTTTTTGGATCTTTAGATCTTTAGTGCGAAGAAAATGGTTAAAAACCAAAAAGTAGTAGGTACAAAATTAGATATTAATTTTCCGAGGCGGGGGGGGGGGGGACAAGTGCCCCCTTTTGCCCATGCCGCCAAGTTTCAAGCAAACAACTTGTTGATGGTTTATAAACAAAATCCGCCCAGAAAGTTCGGTTAAAAATTGACATATTTATTTCAACCTTTTTGTTGTTGTAGAAATTCAAAATTTGTTGTAAACTGAAACAGTTGGCGAGACATTTGATAATTGCTTAACTTTGTCCCCATTCCTAAATTATAATTGTTAGCTAATGGTCTACAATGTTAACAAAGCTCAGTTATTGCCTTACCATAGCTACTACAGTATAAGGTGGTTATAAACTTTTTTTTTCCCTGAGGATTGGTAATGCTACAAGATTGTTAACTAACACTAAAAATTTAGGAATGTCACCATTGTTTTTGCGAAGCTATCTTTAAATTTATTTCACAAAACGTTATCAACTTATTGTGCAAAAATCACAAACATATGCAATCCTTTTCATAATGATATTAAAGTTTATTTTTAAATAGATCTACACCATCATGTATTCAAAAACTTTTAAAGAGACCATTACCCTCAGGATTTTTTTGTTGAAATATGGTCAAGACTTACACAACAATTACTAAAATAATTTTTAAAATTAAAAATAAGACATTAAAATTATATAAAAAAATTTAAAAATGAAGTGACTTTTATGAGTCACCAAACGACGCCATTTTAAATTTCTAAAAACGAAAGTTTCCCCCTAAATTTAGTGGCAAATGTTGTCACCTCACATTTCCATAATTCCTTAATCAAATATATGTATTGACTAGTCATACTAAACTCAATACAACTTTCACAACAACTGGAGAGCCACGTGGCAGGTGGGGATAATTCCATTAGTACTTTGAAAGTAATAGGAAATACTGTACATGTATTTGAATAGTGAATTAAAAGCAACAGGAAATACATGTATTTGAATAGTTAATTAAAAGTAATAGGGAATACATGTATTTGAATAGTTAATTAAAAGTAATAGGGAATACATGTATTTGAATAGTGAATTAAAAGTAATGTGAGGTGACAACACGGGCAAAAGGCTTAAATATCGATATATCGATATTTTTCGAGTATACTAGTATACTTTTTATTGCTTTAGTTCCGATTCATGTTGTTTGGTGGCGCATCTATCTGAAACTGCAAGTTTCCACCAAATACAATTCATTTTAAAGTTTTTTTTTTTAAAATAAACATTTTTACAATGAAAAGGTAAAGTCTCTTCACAATTTAACGTAGAAATTTCTAGAGGTAACGGTCTCTGTAAACATCCCTAACTAATAAATAAACCTTTTGAGTTTTGTTTAAAAAAGTTTACGTAAATGTTAAGCCTAGTATACACCGGGATTCTTTGTTGCGATACATTGTTGCGGGGCTGAATCGCGGCTGAATCTCGTCTGTTGCGATTCTGACCATCAACAATGTTGAAATGTTTCGGGGCTGAATCGCGTCAGCTCAGATTCATGTTTTTTGAGTCCCATCGAAATGGGAAACATTTCAACATTGTTGCGGGACATTTCACGGTGTGGACGTCTTTTGAAAGTTGAAACATGAACAAAGACTCAAAGGGCTCAGTTTGCTTTTAATTATATTAAAAGCAAACTGAGCCCTTTGAGTCTTTTTCAGTGGTCCACGTCGTTTTTTAAGTCTATAGAATTAGACTTAAAAAAATATGTGCACCACTGAAAATATTCTTAAACTAATTGAAAACCTTCTGTATGTATTGTGTTTGTGGGGAGTTATGGTCTTCTGATTACAAAGGAAAATAAAAGAAATGCAATTTAGAAATCCTGCCCCATCTTCCAATTTCAGGGTGTCCAAAAGGCTTAAACCGAATGTGCTCTCAGCTGAGAAGAGCTTGTGTGCCCACCACCGTTTCTGCTTTATTTGCCCCTCTTTATAAATCATCGTGTAGGCCCATATTGCAAGGGCCACTTCCGCTGGTAATATTTACATGTTGAAAGCAAGAAGGAGGAAGAAACACTGAGTGTAGGTGTAGACACGGAACAATGTTGCTGGTCTGAATCGCGTCAGTTGCGATTCTGCCTCGCAACATTGAATCGGAGCAGTCCCGCAACAATGTATCGCAACAATGAATCCGGTGTATACTAGGCTTTATGCACACTCAATAACTTAGTGGATTCAAGTGTATCATTTTCCTACTTTAACAGACAAACATATTACAGACCTAAAAAAAATTGACTATTGTTACGTATGACTTAACACAATTGGATTACCTCCTACTACTGTATACAAAATACTGCATTTAAACATTTTGCAATACATATTTTATCTTTATTTACTTCGGCTAAAATTTTAAAACAATGGTATTCAAAGACTAAAAATGCAGTCGAGACAGTAGTTTAAAAAGATAGCCAGAACTTAATTAAGGGTTGAAACTAACTCCATCACAAAAGTGTATTATGATGGATCTACTAAATTGACTCTAATTTATTGATTTAATAAGGAAGCAACACTATGGCCTATCTTGCTATTTTTTAAAATGTTCTTCTGCATGTATGAATAGTGGCTATTTAATAATAACAATGTAAGGAAAGCGCTATTCTTCTTTTCTAAATTACACTATAAAAATTTAACTTCTAAATAAAACAATTAAATGAGTTGGAAACTAGTATAGCGGTTGACAGATCACGGCCATAATCCTGATTGCCAATTAAGTAATTTCATCGATTACACACATGAGTTAAATGAATTCAAATTAAATGTTTAGGTGAATTATACGGAATCCAGTTAAGGACATGAACCAAATAAAAAATTGACTTTATTATTAATATTTTAAATTGAAATACTAAATTAATATTTTGTCAATAGTTTCTGTATTATATTTAAGTATTAACTCAATATTTTCAGACTAGTGGGGTAACCCATCATAAATGACGGGAGCAAAATTCACAGGCAATTGTGCCCAGCATTAAAATTTGTTTTCCTCCGCCCTTTTATGACGTCAGACCAAGTAACAAACCAATTAGAAATTGATAACGTTCATAAAAGGGCGGAGCAAAAGAAATGCTAATGCTGGGCACAATTGCCTGTGATAATCTGTAGTTTAATTTTGCTACTATTATCCCCTCCCCTTTTTTATATTTGAAAGAGAAAATGAGATTTTCATTTTCTCTGGTGTGTGCATGCATGTGTGTCGTTTTTTCCTTTTTTTACTCCTTTCATTTCAGTTTCCCCCTCCCCCTTTTTCCCCCTCCACGTTTCCCTCTCTCTCCTCCCTTCTACACTTTCCAACCTTTTTCCCTCTCAAATTTAATATCATGGGGTTCTTGGATGGGGAGAGTGCAACATATAGTTGACCTTGAGAAAAAAGTTATTCATTTATTCATTTAAATTTATATAAATTCCTACGTGGTTCAAGGTTTTTGTCCTTTAATTGTTTGTACCGCGTTACTCATAGAATCACAGACCTGGCTTAATATATATATATACTAGTGGGGTAACCCGTCATAAATGACGGGAGCAAAATTCACAGGCCCAGCATTATAATTTCTTTTCCTCCGCCTTTTTATGACGTCAGACCAAGTAACAAACCAATTAGAAATTGATGACGTTCATAAAAGGGCAGAGGTAAAGAAATTCTAATGCTGGGCACAATTGCCCTTGATAAACTAGTTTAATTTTGCTACTATTATCCCCTCCCCTTTTTATATTTGAAAGAGAAAATTAGTTTTTTATTTTCTCTGGTGTGCGCATGCGCGTCGTTTTTCTTTTTTTTACTCCTTTCATTTCAATTTCAGTTTCCCCCTCCCCCTTTTTTCCCCTCCACGTTTCCCTCTCTCTCTCCCCTTCTACACTTTCCAACCTTTTTCCCTCTCCAATTTAATATCATGGGGTTCTTGGATGGGGAGAGTGCAACATATAGTTGACCTTGAGAAAAAAAGCGGTTCATTTATTCATTTAAATTTATATAAATTCCGATGTGGTTCAAGGTTTTTGTCCTTTAATTGATTGTACAGCGTTACTCATATAATCACAGACCTGGCTTAATATATTATATATAATATTGTGAGCTTTTGACATCAACCAATATTTTATTACCAACCTTTAGATGACATTTTCTACTTTTCGTTTCTTCTCTGAGCAGTATGACACCTGCACAGAGAAGATCCGAGCTGTAGAGAGAGCTGGATGGAGATAGATTGAAGTCACTCTTCTGCATGGGGGTGAAATCAATGCAGGAGAGTGGCGGCCATCTCTCTCTCTTCCGGTTGATGCTGATATACATCTTCTCCATCGGTATTCCGACTAGAGAAGATGTTGTAGCTGCTGAGAATCGTATAGCTCCTGCCCTATGAAACCTCCGGCCTCTGAAGAGAAGTTATTAGCATAAAGACATAGAGACAACGCTACTTCTTATTACAACACTTTTATTCATTCCTTGTAAGAAGTACAGATACAAGGGTGAATAGTAAAATACTAACTGGAAATCCTCAGGCCCATGATTTGGAATGTATCGCAAAAACAGGCAAAGGAAAGAACTGAGGAACAAAGAGGAACATGGTCCTTTTATACCTTGGACCTGTGTACACCTGCGAGGTGTAACCAGGTCCAAGTGACCATGGTCCTTTACGTATCAATCCGCCACTTGGGCATGAGTCAGAAAGGTGAGTCAGAGAGGAGGGAGGGACGGTTGAGAGTTGTTTACCCCCCAGGCTATGGTTTTGGCGGGATCACGATTTACAGGGTGTTACATACCCTCCAACTTTGCTTGGAGTACGTCCTCGTACTCCAGCCAAGGGTGGAAGGTTTTCAAGTTACGCAGCGGGGAGACATGGGTGGCTGAGGACTTACCGTGTACAGAGGTGGTTATGGAAAGGCACTGGCACCGAAGTGTCAGCGCCCTTAAAAATGCAAATTCTGAAAATAAAAAGGCAAACACAATTAATACTCGCTGGGTGGCGAGTTCCTATGGAAATTTACAAGAAATACTTATTTATACATAAAGCAGTTATAACAGAATTCTTTTCTTTTTTTTTTTTATATTTTTCGAGCTCACCACCCCAATGGGCGGTGACCACACGGTTTTCTAATCTATACCCACGTCGGTTGATTGCATGCACATGTACATGCAGAAACATATCCGTGAAGTGCTTGTAGGGGGTCTGACGGTGAGTGGAGGAGGTGGCTCCGCAGCCAGGGATGATAGGATTCCCAGGCGGCGACGATCCATCCGTTGTCGAAGCCCCGGAGACTTTCCATGAAACTTCGGTGGACGGTGGCGTCGGCGGCGATCAGTCGGCCCGGTGGTTGCCCGGTGAGGACACCGTAAACGGCGTCCCACAGGATGGCGGCCTGGTAAGTGGCGCGGGTCCTCCAAACGATCATTCGGGCAATGCTGTATGCTCCGTTAAGTGGGACTCCCAGGAGACTGTTAAAGAAAGCCTGCTGAAGGGCGCCCAATGCTGGAGTGATGGGCTGCTCGGCAAACTGGTATATTTCGATGTACCGGGTGGACGGAATTAGGACGGCCATAGAGAGTTGCAGGTAGTATGACATTCCTACAACGTAGCGCCCTTCCTCCGGTATGTAGAGGCGCGGAAATCCCTCCATCAGGTCATAGTGACCGATGTAATAGGTGTTTGCGGGCCGCACCTGTCGTTGCCAGAGTGCCCAGCAATTATTTAGCAGTCTTTCACATCGTGCTTCCTGACGAAGCGGTCGATATACCGGTAGTCTCCTGGTAGTGACTGTTGGTATGCGAAAAGGTTGTGTCACTTGCGGCAAAGTTAGTACGGGGGTTGCTGAGGCTGCGGCGATATGGCGAGACGAGGCAGTTGACGTCGTTAGGTCAATGGCGCGCGCTGTGTCGTCCCCGACTTCCTCGATGCCGAGTTGCTGCGTTGTCGTGTCATCCGAGTCCATCCTAGTAGATGGGTCAGGGATGGCATCGTCCTGGCTTCCCGTTGTTTCGTTGCACTGTGACATCCTTGTTCTTCCAGAATTGTTTCCGAAGTGCTGGTGACCAGCCTGGCGTTGGCTATATACTTGTGTTTCCCGACTTCCCCATCGAGGTGTGAAATTCCAGGGTCCCATGGAAATCGTATAATTCCACGAAGCTGGCTGGAACTCCAATAAGCCACCCAATTTGTTTGTTATTGGAGGCTCGCGGGGTGTCGGTTTCTGAGTATTAAACGCCGTTCTTCCACTGTTGTTTGTTATTGTTGTCAGACGACCTGGTCCCCAAACGCAGTGTACGAAAGTTTCCCCATTGGAATCAGATTCGAGTGGTGAAATGTGAGCAGGGGTGTGTGAATGTTTGTGGTCACACACGTTGTTGTTTGTTTATATTGGTGTGTGTCATCAAGTGACCAATGTGATGATATAAACAACCGAAAGAAAAAATTTAGGTTGTGTGGGTTGTTGATAGGGTTATTGGTTTATTGTGGTGAGGAGGTAGGTTCCTCTTGTTGTGGGGAGCTGGATTTGTCTTCCCCCTCCAACCCTTGAACAACTGTCCTCAGTTGTTTTGGCTTGATATGCACAATGTTCACCGTGTCTCGAATCAATCTTCCAAACGTATCTTCGTGCTCCAGCTCGAG
The DNA here is from genome assembly GCA_036925085.1 of Brachycybe producta. Lineage (NCBI taxonomy): Eukaryota > Metazoa > Arthropoda > Diplopoda > Playtdesmida > Andrognathidae > Brachycybe > Brachycybe producta. Next base: position 4,564,946 of record JAUPFP010000012.1, on the reverse strand, counting down.
CACCGTGTCGCTGATGATTTTGGTTACCGTGTAACCATCCCTGTACGAGTAACGTAGTTTCTTGGTCTCATCAGGCACGATGCGTTGGTCTCGAACGAGTACTGGGTCTCCGATTTTATACGTGTGTGGAGTTTTTCGTCTTGCGTCATAGTACTTCTTCTGTCGCAAATGGGCCTCGTGCAGGTTGGCCCTTGCGATCTCGACCTCTTCCGTGGCAACCACAGAAGGTGCTGCAGGGTTTGAATCCATAACCTTCGGTAGGAGAGGTGCCCGATTGTCGATTCGTAGTCGGGCCTCTCTTCCAAACATTAAGCGGTATGGCGAGAACTTCGTTGACGTATGGGTCGCGGTGTTGTAAGCGAAGGTGGCGGCTTGGAGATGGAAATACCAATCCCGCTGTCCTTTTTCAGGCGTCAGGAGTCTCTTGACGGTCTGCATTATAGTTTTGTTGGTCCTTTCCGCAAGACCGTCTCCTTGCGGAAAGTACGCTGTCGTGGTGGCGTGCTTTATTCCCAGCTCGTCACACAGCGCTTGTGTGTCTTTAGCTGTAAAAGGTGTTCCCCGGTCGGTGATTATCCTCCTGGGCATCCCGATAAGATACACGATCGTATCTTGGAGGAAATTCTTAGTTGTTTTGGCCGACTGGCTGTGCACAGCTCGTGCGAAACAGAATCTGGTGGCGTAATCCACTGCCAGGATGATGTGCTTGACACCACCCAGTGATTTTGGCAGGGGACCGATGTAATCGATTCCCCAGCATTCACCTGGGTCTCCAATTTCCATTTCATGGAGGAACCCGGGCAGCTTGGACTGTGGTGTCTTGCACTTTTGGCATATCTCGCACGTGCGCACATACTCGATGGTATCCTGCTTCCAGGTTGGCCAAAAGAACCGTTGGCACACCTTTTCTAATGTCTTATCCTGGCCGAAATGTCCGGCTTCAGGACTATCGTGTAAAAGTCTCAGAACTTCGGGTACCAGATGTTTGGGTACCACCGTCACGAGCTTGGGTGTTATGCTGCCCTGGTAGACAAGGGCACACAAAACCTCGTCTATGATGACATAGGTATGGTGAAGCTCGGTACTTGGATTGTTGCGAAGTTCGGTCTTAATCTGTGTCACGTTCGGGTCTCTTGTTTGTTCAACCGACCAATCCCAACGCGAAGTGACTGCGTAAACCACGCTGTCGTCGAGGTCATCTGGGGTAGCCTGCAGCTTCCAGTCTTCAGGAACGTCCACCGGACTCCGTGAAATGCAATCTGCATCCACGTGAGTGATGCCGGCTTTGTAGACTACAGTGTAGTCGTATTCCTGGAGCAGTAGCTGCCAGCGACCCAGGCGTCCTTGGAGTCGCTGTGCGGTTTTTAAGTAGCACAGTGCATGATGGTCGGTGACGATGACAAAGGCTTTGTTAAAGAGATAAGGTCTAAACTTGACGATGCCGTACACCACTGCGAGGCACTCTTTATCTGTTGTTGAATAGTTTAATTCGGCGTCTCGGAGCACTCGAGAGACACCACCCAGGATCTGCAGTTCCTTAGATGGTGACTGTTGGTAGAGGATAGCTCCGATGCCGTAAGCAGAGGCGTCGGTGTGCATTTTGATTTCGGCATCTGGGTCGTAAATGGCCAATATTGGCGCGGTGACAAGTTTAGTCTTTAACAGAGTGAATGCTGCTTCTCTGTCGATCGTCCATAAAAAGGGCAGCCCCTTTTTGGTCATATCCGTGAGTGGTTTAGCGATGTGGGCAAAGTTAACAATAAATCGCCGGTAGAAACCGGCCATGCCCAGAAATCGCTTCACCTCCTTGACATTAGTAGGCGCCACTAAGTCGGAGATGGCAACCACTTTCCTCGGGTCTGGACGCACTCCCTCTTTGGAGATGATGTGTCCCAGGTAGAGGACTTCGTCGTAGCCGAAGAAGCTCTTTTCGGGGTGAAGCTTCAACCCCGCCTCTCTTAGGAGTCCTAGGACGCAGTCCAACCTTTCCAAAAACTGTTCAAAAGTCGCGCCGAATACGATGATGTCGTCTAAGTAGACTAGACAAGTCTCCCATTTGTGGCCAGCCAAAAGGATATCCAGGGCGCGCTGCATAGTTGCAGGAGCGTTACGCAGACCGAAGGGCATCCGATTGAATTCGAACAGCCCACCGGGTGTGATGAACGCGGTCTTCTCCCTATCCTCTTTGGCGACCTCAAATTGCCAATAGCCGGAGATCATGTCGAGGGTCGCGAAGATTCTCGACCCCCGAAGCGAGTCTAAAGCATCATCGATTCGGGGTAGTGGGTAATTGTCTGGTTTGGTGATATCGTTCAGGCGTCTATAGTCAACGCAGAAACGCCACTGTCCATCCTTCTTCTTCACCAGGACTACTGCTGAAGCATAAGGAGACTTGGATGCGCTGGCTACTCCGGATTTGAGCATTTCCTCAACTGTCTTCCGGATGATCTCCCGCTGCTCGGGGCCACTCCTTCGGAGGGGCTCCCGCACGGGTGTATGATCGCCAGTATCAATTCGGTGTTCCGTGAGGTTGGTACATCCAAGTTCCGACGTTTCTAGCGCGAAGACATCTCGATAGGATCTCAAAAGATCCATTAGAATGCGCCTCTGGCCATTACGCAATCGAGGCCCGAGTTGCATTGCTTCATCGAATTTAGCGCCTGACTCTTTTGTCATGATCGGGTCAGCGTTTGAAGTGGTCTTTACTTCAACCGTTTCGAAGCAGTAGTCTTTTTGTACATGGGCTATCACTTCGCCGGAGGCCAGGGTCAATGGCCCCATAGTGGTGTTCAGGACCTCGACTAGGAAGCTGTTGCTGTTACGGCCTTGCATAATACCGGGGGCCACCCAGACCCCCCTCGAGGCACGTAGCTTCTCGTCAGGAGAGACCACGAAAAGATCCTGATTTGTGAGGATCCCAGAGGCCTCTACCTCCACTAGTGTTGTTCCATGGCCAGTGAGCTGCGTTAGCCCTTTGACTACTAGGTATTCGCTCGGTTGCTGCATAAGCTTTACTTCAATGGGAGCGGTGTCCGACTCCCCAAGAGTGGCTGGCGTGATTTCTTCCAGAGCACTCTTGACGTACGCCTGAATACTCTGCCTTCGGAGTGCTGATTCAAAGAGGTCGTCCTCTAAGTAGACTTTATTGGTCTGCATAGACACAAGGAGCTTCAGTGCCCTACCCAGGTCTCGGCCTAAGATGGCGTCGGGTGGGCCAGTGATAACCAGCAGGCGGCCCGTGGCAGATTGTTTGGCAATTTCCACAGTAGCGGAGACTTGCCCTGCCACGGCGATGGTGTTTCCTCCAACTCCCTCAATCCTTGGCGGATGAGCCATAGGCTTGATGTTGAGTTGGAGCTGCTTGGCAAGTGCCTTGGATATTACGCTACCATGAGCCCCGGTGTCTACGAGCATGCGGACCTCTTTGCCATTGATAGTGACAGTGATTTTCGGACTGTCATCACTGACACTATGATCTCCGATCTCTTGAGGCATGCAAGTATTCTTCAGTTGTCTATATAGGTCTTTCAGCATCCGGCGGCAACAAGGGCGCCCTTGGAGTGAAGCCCCACCACCTGGAGCCAAGATGGCGACCACCTCATTGGCGGTGCAACCCAAGGTGGCGGTGGCGAGGTTAATGACCTCAAGGGTACCATGCCAGGTAGTTAGGTCATCCATTCCCCAAGTTAACTCCGGGATGTAGTCGACCATCATTATTGGCATGCCGGCCGGTGCTCTGTCATAATTGGTTGTCTCAGGAGGCATGTCCGGTACCATGACCACACTACGGTGGTCCGTAACGGAGGCCTCCCTTGTGAAATCATAGGTCGGGTGCGCGTACTGATGTTCTGTACGCTCATAGTTTGTATAGCGCGGTACATTGTACGCGCGCTCTTCAGGTATCGCATATGGACCTGGTACATGTCGTCTGTAGTATGAATCGTAGCAGGACTCGTACTGCTCTCGGTGCCCGACAGCGTACGGCGGAGAGTTGTCTGACTCGCTACGATCTTGGCGATATTGTGGTGTTGTAGTACCTGTAGTCGGTGGTGGTGGCACAGGCGGCGGTTGGGTGTCATTATGAATAATCATCATGTGAGTGATCTGTATTTTTAGTTCATTAAGTTGATGCATGATGGTGTTGAGTTTGCAACCATCACACGACTGGGTAGGAAGTGGATCTGGTAGTAGCGGAGGTCGCTCCTGTTGATATCTGGAGTAACATGTGGACGACATTAGGCGTCGAAATGTACTATTGTTTGTGGACCGAGCCGTGCGCCGTGTAGACTGTTGATGCACATCATTACTTTGGGTGCCGCCACTTCGTGGCACCCACCAGGTCCCAGGTTGAATAACTGGATCCATGGTGGGTCCGAGTGGGACAGCCACACGTGATGATGCGGCGTATTGTGTATCGTATGTCTGTGATGTTGCATAGGCCCTCCACAATGCTGATGGATATATGCTTCCCCTGGAGTGCAGAAGAGCTCTCCGGGCGGTCCCAGTTAATCGTGGGTGAGCATCCATTGTGTTAAGGCTTGTGCAACACGTAGTGGTCAATGTAAGTCGGTGTGTTGTAGGTTCGGCCGTTGATCTCGCTGTAGATCGCAGTCTTTTCGTCGGCAACCGACACTATCGTACCCTTATACACTGAGTGACGATAGTTTACCTACGTTTAATAAAGATGGTATCGTTGTTTAAGTGGCTGTGTTGGTGTTGGCGTTGTCCTTCAGTTGGGCATGACGATCCCAACTGGTACAGTGTGTTTGTAAATTCTTTATTGAGTATCAATTTGGGTAAGATCTCTCTCTACACGTGGTATTTGGTGACCACGTGGAGGTTATAAGAATCCCCAAAAGTTTCAATGAAGGAACTACAGATGTACAATGCAATTGCGAGCGTGGTGCACCACCCAATCGAAATTGCACTGTGGAAAGTGAATTAGAAATTAAAGTGTATTGCAGTTGCCTGAAGAAGAGGCAAGCAATATGAAGAGTAAAGCTAGAGCGCGGTGCCCGCACTTTTAGTTTTACTTGAAAACAAGAATGAAGAGTGTGTGTGTAAAGAACACACAAAGAACAAAAAGTTCAAGATGGCTGAACTTTTTAAATGCACAAACCAAGGAGAAGTTCAAGATGGCTGAACTTTCCTGAAAGCAAGAGAAGAAAGCTGTTTTACTTGGAAAGTTTAAAACTTAGGTGCGGTGCCCGCACATCAAAAGTTTTAATTTAGTTTTATTAAAAAAGTAAAACAGTGTAGAAATTGAAGTGTGTTCAACAAGCTAAATGCTTGGTGAACTAGAAGAAATGTTCAGGCTGAAGAAATTTTGAGTCCTCACTGCTGGATGGCTCTGGATGAAAAAGACAGAGTCAGTGCCCAGTGAGGGACTATGTTGAGTAGAATGAAGAAGTCCGTAGGTGGCGCTGTGGTGGCCACTTCCGGTCAGTTTATTGCAATGTCCAAAAATTGATGATTGAAAAGTTCCTCCGGGGCACGTTTTTATGGTGGCCAGGAGAAAGACACAAAAAGAGAGAAAATTCAAAGAAAAAGAGAAGTTTTCTCTAACAAGAGGAACTCCGCCAGGGGGCGCGTGAGTGCAACCCTCTGGAAGAGAAGAGGAGAGAAGAGAACACAAAAAGAGGAGAGAAGGTACAACAATGAGTCACATGGAGCGAAAAACCGCTCCGTTGGCGCTTTTTGAAGAGTGTCCGGTCGATCCAAGATGGCGGCCGGGCTTCAGTGCTGTCCAATGGAGAAAGTTCATGTGATGATGCATTGAGGTGATGATGATGAAGAAATTGAAGAACATGACTTGGGACATAGAGGGTCCCAAGGGAAACACAAGTGTAAAAACAAAGAACAAAGCAAAGGGGGGACAAGAAAGTCCCACGTGGCTAGAAAAAGTGTGTTTTAAGCTTGTAAGCCCCCTAACAATGAAATAGAGCTAGGGAGAATCTTGCTTGAAAATTAAAGATGAAGAGTGAAGATAATAGGACATTTTAAAAGACACACACGTCCTTTAAAAGCCTATTAATAGATGAATAGATTAGTAGATGAGATTTGTTTGCTCATCTCATAATGAGACTGCAAACTCCTCTCGGAGAGTAAGAAGAATTTGTTTAAAGTGTTGCCCACGTGGTGTGGGTTTCACTTTGAAAATTAAAGAAGAGTGAAGGTGACAGTGGGTGATTGTAATGGAAACATGAAATACAAAAACACGGACGGAAACACGTGTGTCCAAACGGTTGTCCACTTTCCGAGTGCTAAGCGGTCAGCAGACAAAAGTTCGTTCCCACGTGTCTCTAAGGACAGGACACAGAATCGCGCGGTCGACACGTGGTGTGTGTAGCCACAAGTCTCTTTCGCGATTCCACAAAAACGGTACCATGCGGTTGGCTTTGACGTGATCGAGGGCCTCCATACATGATCCCAACATAAAAAGGCGCCACGCGGTTGGCTTTGACGCTATCGAGGGCCTCCATACGTGGTTCCAACACAAAGGACGCCGCGCGGTTGGCTTTGACGTGATCGAGGGCCTCCATACGCGGTTTTACAAAGGCGCCACGTGGTCGACTTTGACGCTATCGAGGGTCTCCACACGTGGTTCCAACACAAAGGACGCCGCGCGGTTGACTTTGACGTGATCGAGGGTCTCCATACGCGGTTTTACAGACAGGCGCCACGCGGTTGACTTTGACGCTATCGAGGGTCTCCATACGTGGCTCCAACATAGAAAGGACGGACGAAGCCTCGTGAGGCACAATCACGAGACTTAGGACAAAGGACGGCTTCTGTTTACAGGTCGGAGAAGGCAGATGGAGCTATACCCCGCACCTCCACCAAATGTGAGCTTTTGACATCAACCAATATTTTATTACCAACCTTTAGATGACATTTTCTACTTTTCGTTTCTTCTCTGAGCAGTATGACACCTGCACAGAGAAGATCCGAGCTGTAGAGAGAGCTGGATGGAGATAGATTGAAGTCACTCTTCTGCATGGGGGTGAAATCAATGCAGGAGAGTGGCGGCCATCTCTCTCTCTTCCGGTTGATGCTGATATACATCTTCTCCATCGGTATTCCGACTAGAGAAGATGTTGTAGCTGCTGAGAATCGTATAGCTCCTGCCCTATGAAACCTCCGGCCTCTGAAGAGAAGTTATTAGCATAAAGACATAGAGACAACGCTACTTCTTATTACAACACTTTTATTCATTCCTTGTAAGAAGTACAGATACAAGGGTGAATAGTAAAATACTAACTGGAAATCCTCAGGCCCATGATTTGGAATGTATCGCAAAAACAGGCAAAGGAAAGAACTGAGGAACAAAGAGGAACATGGTCCTTTTATACCTTGGACCTGTGTACACCTGCGAGGTGTAACCAGGTCCAAGTGACCATGGTCCTTTACGTATCAATCCGCCACTTGGGCATGAGTCAGAAAGGTGAGTCAGAGAGGAGGGAGGGACGGTTGAGAGTTGTTTACCCCCCAGGCTATGGTTTTGGCGGGATCACGATTTACAGGGTGTTACAATATATATATATAATATATATAATTATATATATATAATATATATAATATATATATATAATATCCCAGGCCCGTGGGGGTAGTTGGTCCCCTATCGGGTGCCTCCCCAGGTGGCGGATAGGGGAATGCCCGCCAGATATGGAGGGTACTGAGGGCATAAAATACTCAGGGCAGACCAAAACCAAACCACGCCATTGCCGGTCCCCCAGCCCGGGTGCAAAAGTGGAGGGTCGACGTCAGGTTGGCAGCCGGTTGTAAAGATTTGCCAAAACATATGATGTTGGTTCGAAATAGTATTCCGAATATGGCTAGGGCGTCCCCCGCCATAAGCGACGCGCAGCTGCAACGCCCGGTGGCTGTGACAAATTGGCAAGGGCTACCCCACAGTGGACGGGTGGGGCTAAAGAAGCGAGTCCAGCACCAACAACAAGGAGGTCTTGGAAGTAGTGGTAGAAGTGGAGGTACTAAACTTAGGTTTGGCACCTGGAATATAGGGAGTTTGACAGGGAAGACTAGGGAGTTATCTAGTGTTCTAAAGGCTAGGAGGGTAAATGTTGCATGTCTGCAGGAGACAAGATGGAAAGGGGATAAATCCAGGGACATTGGGGATGGGTATAAATTAATTTATGCAAGTAGTGAGGAGGGTAGAAATGGAGTGGGAATTGTCCTAGATCAGGAACTCAGACATAGTGTGGTTGAGGTTAGGCGGATAAATAGTAGGCTGTTAGTAGTAAAGGTAGTTTGGGGTGGCATTGTTATAAATGTAGTTAGTGCATATGGCCCCCAGGTTGGATTAGATACAGCCAGGAAGCTAGCATTCTGGGAACAGTTTGATGACCTAATGTTGGGCATGAGTAGGAAGGAACGGGTCATAATTGGTGGGGACTTTAATGGACATGTAGGTAGAAATAGGGAAGGCTATGAAGAGGTACATGGTGGGTGGGGCTATGGAGAGCGAAATAAAGAAGGGGAGAGTATCCTGGAGGCAGCAGTGGCACATAAGTTAATTTTAGCAAACACACTATTCCAGAAGCGAGAGGAACATTTGATTACTTTTAAGAGCAGGGCAGGAGAATCCCAGATTGATCTCTTCATGATTCGGAGTGAGGATAGAAACGAGTGCAAGGATTGTAAAGTGATACCGAGTGAAAACTTAGCGGGACAACATAGGCTAGTAGTGTTAGACCTAAAACCTAGGGGTGCAAAACAGGTGGTCAGACATAGAGGACAGACAGCAATTAGGTGGTGGGCATTACCAGACAAGGTGGAAGAGTTTAAGAAAATGGCAGGTAAGATAGCATGGGATTTAGATGGCACTGCAGGAGAGCTGTGGACAAGGGTAGCACAACAGATCCGTGATTGTGGAAACGAGGTACTAGGGACAGTACGAGTAGGGGGGTCTCGATTAGAAAGAGAAACTTGGTGGTGGGATGAGGAGGTACAGAATGCAGTTAAAAAGAAGAAAGATGCTTTCAAGACTTGGTGGCACGATGGAAGCAGGGAGGCCCAGATAGAATACAAGCGTGCCAAGATAGAGGCCAAACAGCAGGTAGCCTTAGCAAAGCATAAGAAATATGCGGACATGTATGCCAAGTTAGGTACCAGAGCAGGAGAAATGGCAGTATATAGAATAGCTAGGGCTCGGGAGAATAAAGGCAGAGATATTGAAAAGGTGGTGAGTGTTAAGGATAATGGGGGCAAAGTATTGTGGGGTAGGGAGCCAGTACGGAACAGGTGGGGGGAATATTTTAGTAAGCTTATGAATGAGGGGGTAGAGCAGGAGCCTTCCACTGGAAGAAATAATGATAGAGAAGAAGTGGAGCAGGTTAGGGCTGAGGAAATTGTTCAGGCATTGCGAAAAATGAAGCTAGGGAAGGCTTTAGGGCCAGATGGGATACCAGTAGAGGTGTGGAAGGTCTTGGGTAATGTTGCCATTTCCTGGCTCACAAAGTTATTCAATAGATTGGCTATGGGGGATAGAATGCCAGGTGCATGGCGGGACAGCTGGTTAGTGCCTATTTTCAAAGGGAAGGGTGACGTTCAGGAATGTGGGAACTATAGAGGTATTAAATTGATGAGTCATACGATGAAGCTTTGGGAGAGAGTAATTGAAGCTCGACTACGGGGTAAAACTGCAATTGGGGGAAGTCAGTTTGGGTTTATGCCAGGAAAATCCACAATGCACCCTATTTTTGCCGTAAGGCAAGTTATTGAGAAGTTTCGGGCTGCGAAGAAAGAGTTACACATGGTATTTATAGATCTAGAGAAAGCCTATGACAGAGTACCACGGACGTTATTGTGGGAGGTCTTACAGAAGAAGGGGGTGGGTGAGAGTTATATAGATATGGTGAGGGACATGTATAGGGATGCACGGACAAGCGTTAAGACTGCCTGGGGGTTCTCTGACAGTTTTCGTGTTAGGATGGGTGTGCACCAGGGCTCCGCACTTAGTCCATATCTATTTATTTTGGTCCTGGATGAGTTACTGGCAGGGGTGAGGCAGGAGGTCCCCTGGTGTATGCTGTTTGCAGATGACATAGTCTTAGTTGGGGAATCCAAATTAGAACTCGAGATAAGGTTAGAGGAGACTAGGAATGCCTTGGAATCAAAGGGGTTGAAAATAAGTAGGGCAAAAACGGAGTACATGAAATTCCAGTGGGATGGGAAAGAACAGTTGAATGAGGGGATTAGACTTGGGGACAGTTTAATGCAGCAGGTGCATGACTTCAAATATTTAGGATCTGTGCTGCAAGATGATGGGAGCTTAGACTTAGACATCACAAACCGGATAAAAGCAGGTTGGCATAGGTGGAGGCAGGCTAGTGGGGTTTTATGTGACAGGAAGTTACCTATAAAATTGAAGGGAAAGTTTTATAGAACAGTAGTCAGACCAGCTATGTTGTATGGGTCAGAATGTTGGGCAATCAAGAAGGTGCATGAGGATAGAATGCAGGTAGCTGAGATGAGAATGCTAAGGTTTATGAGTGGGGTGACCAGAAGGGATAGGATCAGAAATGATTTTATTAGGGGTAGTGTAGGGGTAACAAATATAGTAGAAAAGATGCAGGAAAATAGGCTGCGGTGGTTTGGGCATGTCCTCAGGAGTGGAGAAGATGGGCTGCTGAGACAGGCAATGAACTTAGACCTGGGAATAAAACGGGGTAGAGGAAGACCCAAGCAAACCTGGGATGTGGTAGTAAAACGGGATATGGTGGCATGTGGGGTCACTGGGGGCTTGGTGCAAAATCGGAACGAGTGGAGAGTTAGAACCAGAAAGGCCGACCCTGCTGCTTGCGGGATAAGGTACAGGAAATGATGATGATGATGATATAATATCCCAGGTCGGTGTATCTATCTGTCTCTGAAGTAACGCTGTACAACAGTAGTATATAAAAAGTATGTGATAAATCTGTATTAAAATGTGAAATGAAAATACAATAAATTTTTTTTCAAAATTAAAAATTTTAATGAAACAAACATTTTTAATTTCAAATGTTAACATTTTTTTCTAGCGATGAAATTGCCCTTCGACCTTGTTTTTTATTTTCTCCTGCTGATCTTTGATAGACGAAATCATTTCAGCTGCTGCCTGGAGTGAGTAGATTGTTATTTCCTTGTAACATCCTAGCTGTCCATACAATTTTTGAAGAAGTGTCAGCTTCTTTTGAATCCTGTGAGGATTTAAAATTCTGAAATAAAAAAAACAAGATTAAAAAAATATTTTTTAAAAAATTAATATTAAAAACTTACCCAGTTCTTTTGCTTTCATTGCTATTTTTGATTGATGAAGAAGTATAAGTCATCCGTTAACATCAAATGATCTAGTAGATCATTGATGTTTTTAATTGAGTTTACCACATACATGTTGATTTGCTTGAACATTAATTCTTCATTTCCAGTTAGTTTCGTGATGAGTCCTTCATTTGTTGTAGTTGCTCCTTGATGTCTGATGCTATATATGGGGCTATATATATGGGCATTAGCAGCAATTGTACTAATTACCCACACAGGATTTTCACTGCGAGAAGCTTGCATGATTCTCGGCATGGTGATTTTATGGTTTTTCATTTGAAATTGTCAGCTTTTTATATATCCTTTTATATATCCTTTTTATCATAAATTAAAACTAAAAAAACCAAGATGCTATGGAAAAGTTTTGATAAACTTTGTATTCATGTCTTACAATTTTTGTTGTTGCAATTTTTAATATCTTCTTTTGTTTTGTATGTTTAGAATTTTAATAAGTCTGTTAAAAAGTTAAATTGTTATTTGCTAGACTATAGAATTTTTTATTGAGTGTTATATTGGAATATAATTAAAAAAATTAAAAGTTAAGAATTGTAAAATATTTTTTATTAATGTCTAGTGAATGTCATTGAACATGACTTGAATTTTTAATGTGTTTCAGGAAAAAAAACACTTTTTTGTCATAAAAAATATTAGAAAAAGTTTCATGTCTTGAATTTGTTATTGTTATTATAAGTGAGACTTTTTATCATCTTTGATATTACAATGGACTCTTGTGTTTTTATAGTGAATTTGACTTATAATAATATTATCCTGTGTCTAGACTTTTGCTAAGTGATTATTAGTTTTTCTAATACATGTTTTTATTATATAACTGAGCATGTTTCAAATTCTAATTTTAATAAAAGTTTTCTATTGTATCTAAATCTGTTACAGGATGAGCAAAAACATTTTGCAGAAAATTTAATTTTCTCATAAAATGGAATATTTTTAACAACACTTACTGCACAACTTACACACTGATAGTGAGGTAATCACCTGATTCTAGCAATCACAGGCAAGCGATTTCTTGGGTAAGTTGTAACTAAGTTATACTGTTATTCTTTAAAAACATCACACATTTACACAATCAGTTTTAAACCCAGTCATTTTAATTGACTGTTTCCTGCTAATATACATTAGCTATTAAATGTTTTGTAAATTTAATTAATTTTTTGCATAAAAGTTATCTCATTTTAATTTCTATTTTTATTTGATTTTTATTGGTATGAAACATTTGTCCTAACAAAGAACTATCAACTGGAAGAGAATTCCATAGTCTAATGACATTCGGGGGAGGGGGGCAAAGACCAAAAATATGCATCAATTCTAGCCATTAATTCTTTTAAAGTCTTTGAATGCCCGTGTCTTCCCTTACGAGGATGTGCATTTAACACGTCATTAAGTATGGCAATATTATCATCTGCCAAACGTCCGAAAAGGGTAAGGGCTTTGGTTATTTCATCAGCCTGCTAATGTTTCCCCATTTTAGTTCCTGAAGCATACAAGATAACACTGTCAGTATACACAAATCTTCATTTCACAAATTATGTCCCTCCTACGCAGGCTCCACAGAGTCCATGAACCTTTATTTTTAATTGTCTTGTGATATGAGTAGGTCTACCTATATGCATTAGATGTGAAGTCTGTGTAGATGAACATATTTTGACACTTCTTGCGAGATAAGTCATATTGTGTAACATGCCTCAATTAATAAAAAAATACTTATTAGAGGCAAGAATTTTCTAATCGTCAGTTAGAACAAAAATATGTCAACTATAAAACTCTCGCCCCACATATAGTCCTTTTGATTAAAAAAATCCATAACTGTGGTTGTTCTAGTAATTACTAATTAGTCACTGAGATGCTGTCAGTGCTACAATGGCATAGTTTGGCACATCGCAGGGCTGAGTTAAGTTTGAAATTGTTTGGAAAAATTACACGTGGTGATTGTCCTAAACCACAGTCCAGTGATATTCATAAAGCACTAATGTATACATGGGCAGGGCTGACCACTCCAGGAAAATTAGGGAGATTTTTGCTAGGACAGATTCATATTATTGGTCTTTTTTTCCTAGAGTTATAAGACAATGGAACTCTCTTCCTGAGGCAGGTGAATGGTGAATGGGGATAATTTTGTTTTGTGGGATTGACATTTGTATATTCATTTTGTTTTTATATATGTGCTTGACAATACTTAATGCTGCATGTGGACTTTGATGTCCTTCTGCCATAGGCCTATTTGGTTGCTAGCAGAGTACTAATTGTAATTGTAATTGTGAATGTAGTATTTTTGTAAATTACCACAATGATAACATAAAGAAAGTTTTGTGTGTACGTGAAAAAAAATATGGTTACATTAAACACAGCAATTTGTTTTGTAAGTGTTTTAGTTTATGAATGTGGTCTAAGATATGATATTGAAAGACTAACCTTCACTGTTAAGTTATTACCACTTTCAAACATTAATATAAGGCTTATATTAATTTAACATATAACATCAGATTAAAACTTGTTGAAATAATAAAAGCAGCCAAATTACAACAACTTAACGAAAGAAGCCACTTTGAAAACGAGGTGATGGCGAACAAGGAAAAAAAAATGTTCATCTCAACCGCAATTATTTTCAATTAGGACCTAAATTGAAGATGATAATATTACTTATATATTCTTTACATGTAAGGATAACACTCACCCCCTCCTAATACCCCCTAAAGTATTTTTTTATCCTTTTTCTTTATCAAAATACATGTCTCTCTTAACAACAGTTTCTAAAACTGTCAAACATGAATATGTCAGAATTATTTCACAAGGTCTAACATCACTCTTTCAATTGAGTTCTCATCTTCCAATGAACTAATAATTAGTGTGCAAGTTCATATTGGTATTAATACAGAGTGTGTTAAGTGTTGCAACATTTTCTTCTAACGTAGCACCTCTTTATCCATTTTTTGGGGTTATTATACAAAAAAAACATGTACATGAGAATTCAGATTTGACTTGGGTAGTATATTTTAATTGAATATTTTACACCTTATCGGCATCATGAGAGAACCTGCACTTTCTTTCAAGATGTTCTGTTGAGCCATAGATAAGCTAAATGCACGTACACAAATACACCCTTACCCCTAGTACACACCTGATAATTTAAATGCATTTAAATAATAAACGTGTTCTACAGAGCTCCGTGAAGGGCAAACAACAATATATCGAATTCAATTTATTCAGTTAATAATCTGAAAATATTGAGTTAATACTTAAACTATTGACAAAATATTGATTTAGTATTTCAATTTTAAATATTAATAATGAAGTCAGTTTTTATTTGATTCATGTCCTTGACTGGACAAGGTATTATACCTTGTACACACATGAGTTAAATAAATTCAAATTAAATGTGTTTAGGTGAATTACACGGAATCCAGTTATGGGACATGAATCCAAATAAAAATTGACTTTATTATTAATATTTTAAGTTGAAATATTAAATCAATATAAAATATAAAATTTCTTTTAAAACAGTCTGTAATCCAGATTCCAAAAAAGGAAGAGTAGAATCAAAAAGAAGCCATTTTTATTATAAATATAATTAAAAAAAAAATTAGAAAATACAATGGCTGATGTTTCGAATAGAGACTATCTGTCATAGTTCATATTAAAAAATAATAATATAAAAAAAAATTAAATCATTATTTTGTCAATAGTTTCTATATTATATTTAAGTATTAACTCAATATTTTCAGATTATTAACTGAATAAATTGAATTCGACATATTGTTTGTTTGCCCTTCACAGGGCTCTGTAGAACACGTTTATTATTTAAATGCATTTAAATTATCAGGTGTGTACTAGGTATATGTATCTATTTGAGAACAAGCTACTTAGTATACAATTACTCTTCAGGATGCTTTTAAATTCGACCCCATGTAACTAGAGGCAGAGTGTCACATGCAATGGGCCAATGGCATTAGCAACACATACGCAGGCTTATGCTTGATTAGGTGTAGATTGGTGCCTGTTTTTTCTTGACATTTGGTCGCGTGTATCAATTTTCAGGCAAAGCTTACCGCTGCAGTGCCCATGAATAACCCATAAACAGGAAGAAGCATGTAGTATGCAGAATACCTTTCCAAGGTTTCTTGCATCTTGTAACTTACTGTTCCATGAAAAAGGCACCGTCTAAACAAGGCTTCAAACATTGTTAACATTGCTTCATATATTGCCGCATGCATTTTATAAGGGCTAATGAGTTGTTTAAACTGCCAGCCTGGCAGTCAGTGCTGCAATAGTCTCCCACCATAAACAACAAGTCTTTAACATGTGTTTTCAAATGCAATCCTAATTGCATGGAAAGAAATTAAAATACAACACAAAATCAACCATGTAGTCAAACGTATTTGATTAAATAACAAAAAAATAAATTTATTTTGTTTAAAGCTGGATTTTTAAGATTTAAATCAATAAATTCAAGAAAAAAAAGTTCAATTTTTAAAATGGTAAAAGTTTTAAATAAACGATTCGGGGAATCCTTTATTTTAAAAATATAAGTCTACTTCCTGAAAATCTTTATCATGTACAACTATTCAAATATAAATAATACATGCTTACAATTTATTAATTTTATAACTGTAACAGTTACTTTAATTATAAGTTTAAACAAATTATATTATCTACTGCATAATTATAAGTTAATAAAGTATATTATTTAAAAAAAATACAAAAGAAATTTCCCTTTTTAAATACTAAAAAACCAAAAATACCATTTTTTTAAGTTTTATTTAAATCAGGTGATTTAAATAAACTAAATTAAAATACAAACAGATAACACACACACCCTCAGACACAATGCTCACAAACACACCCTATAAAAGCAGCACACCGGCTTCATTTGAAACAACCAACCACCCTGTTTCCACTAGATCAAACTCAATTTTCACTTTATATTTTGAAAATTTTGACATAATAGAAACAGGCCATCTCATGAGTCAATTTATGATGCATATTACTCATTATGCGTCTCAACACAAGGCTCAATAGAACAAATACAAATTGTACGCTGCTCCTACACATTAAACACATTTATTATTATTACATTAGAAGTTTTCAAACGACTTCTAGAAAAAAATATCATAAAATAGATACATTCTTTCAAGCAATTTCCAAATGAAACTGCAGTCAAAACATGATTATTTTATTACCTAATGTCAGTACACCTGCAAATCAGTTGATTCATTATACTTGTCTACCTATCTCATTTCCACAATTATTGTGACATATGTCCTGTTGTGAAATTTTATTTAGAGAAAGTGGGAGAGAAAAAAAAAATAATGACGCAACGTACATTATATACAGGAAGAGAATCACCATTGTTTTTATATCTCATTAAAAAAAAAACATTTCTCGTTTTTATGTACTTCATCGCACATAATATACAAACCTAAATTCATATAGTTTCTCTTTATTGTTACACATGTGTTTAAATGCTGTTTACACAGTCTTGTTTTCTTCATTTATTACAACACCCTGTAAGTAGCCTCAATCTAAAAAAAAATGTATGTGTGCCAAACTTTGTACACGCAGAGAGACACAGTTACAATCAGTAGTAAGATTTACGTGCATCAAGCCAGACTATATGATGAAGTAAACTGTTCACAGTTAACCTATTGCATAAACTTCCCATCTGTAACATAACTGTGTGTATCAAAGTACGAATGATTACCAGATAACAAAGTTCTAAATAAGCAAACATGTGGTTCAGTAAGAGGGTTGTTGAAATAATTCATTTCATTTTGCAAGCATTGCACACAACAGTGTAAGTAATTGAAGCAAAAACTAAAAAAAAGAGAGACAATGGATGTCTTTACAAATCATTTTAAAACAATATTATTCGTGGATGGATATTATGTTCCCTTTGTTATATGTGTTGGAACTCTTGGAAATATAGCTTATGGACTCTTGTTTGGCTTTTCCAAATTTCACAAACATTGGTCAAGTATCTATTTTATTATCATATCTGTTTCTCAGTGTGTTTTCAATGTGATGCTCGCAGTGGATTTTTTAAACACGTGGCATTTTTTGGACATGTCATCTCGAGATGAATGGTGCGAAGTGGAAACTTATGTGACTCGTGTTTCGGAACTGATTTCTATCTTGTTTGCATTTGGATTCTCGGTCGAGGTTGCCTTCTACGTGACGAATCCGGTCAAACACTTGGAAATCTTTACCAAACAAAGAAAGAAACGTTGGGTGTGGTCACTTCTCATGTTTCCGGTTGTCATTTCAACGTACACCTTGTTTGTCACTGGAATTCATGATGACAGTTGTGTGCATCTGCCCTCTTCCTACAGTGTCACCCACACTTTCTTTACACTGGAAACAATCTTAGCCTCAATTTTACCCTCACTATTTGTTTTTATTTCAAGTGTATACACAGGAGTTCACGTGAGAAAAATTAACCTTTATCAATTAAATTGGCGCTCGGTCAACGCTTCTCGGATACATCAGGAGAAAATGAAGGGTGTCATCGGACCATCGCAACCTCGTGTCGAACCAAAGAAGTCGACGACGCCACTGCCACCGTCACATCGATTAAAAACAGTGCCAGAAGAATCTCCAATAGACCTAAGTGGTAACATTGTTTTTGTCCTGGAGTGGGTGTTTTTGTTCGAAGAACTTCCACCTTTACTTAAGATGTTCAGAACCAACTTTTACAAGGAATTGAAAAGCATTTTAAAAACTGGAAGAGCCAAGAGGAACATACTTAAAATAAATTTATATTAACACCTTTAAAGACAAATGTTTTATGGCAATTTTAAATTAACAATTTTGCGTTATCAAAAAGATAAAATCATTTCGTTAAAAACCACCACATTTTTTTTTGTTCAATTGGCACGTACTGGCCACGTAATCCTTGGTCGTTGAAATCCGGCTCCCCCCCCTCCCCTATACTAATAATTCAGGTTTAATTCTACTGAATGAAGCAGGGCAAGCCTTAAAAAGGTCATAATAAAACTATGACATTTCTTTCACCGTGTCGTTGTCAAAGATGTTTAAATGGGTGCGGCACATAAGCAAAGGCGCACAATAAGGTTAACAACGAACATGTGAAGCTACACATTTGAAATTTTAGAACATATTGCACCTCGGCTAGCAGCGTGGCACAACTAAAAAAAAACAATTTTTGTGAGTTTTTTAAAGCTGCATTTTTTTTTTCTATCTCAATCTATTGTAACTTTACGGAAGCCAAATAAAAAGATATTCTGAATAGTTAAAACGGTTTTTGTACTTAAAAAGCTCAGTAAAGTAGGCCAGATGGACCCCCCCCCCCAAAAAAAAAATGTTTTTTTTAGTTGTGCTACTCTTCCAGCCGAGGTGCGATATTAGGAAATTAAGAAATCTCCCTGAATTTCACTTTTTAAGATATTTAGCAAAAACGCAATACATCTTTCCGTGTAAATAAATAAAGATTGGAAAATACTTCCAGAATTATAGTTGACCAGATTATTAATAAAATTGATGATTATAGTTGTTTACATTGGTTAAAAACGTGTAAAGCCTAGTACACACCGGATTCTTTGTTGCGGGACTGCTCCGATTCAATGTTGTGGGGCAGAATCGCAACATTGTTCCGTGTCCACACCTACACTCAAGTGTGTCTTCCTCCTTCTGGCTTTCACCATGTAAATATCACCAGCGGAAGTGGCCCTTGCAATATGGTCCTACACGGTCATTCATAAAGAGGGGCAAATAAAGTAGAAACGGTGGTGGGCACACAAGCTCTTCTCAGCTGAGAGCACATTCGGTTTAACCCTTTTGGACAACCTGAAATTGGAAGATGGGGCAAGATTTCTAAATTTCATTTCTTTTAGTTACCATTGTAATCAGAAGACCATAACTCCCCACAAACACAATTTATACAGAAGGTTTTCAATTAGTTTAACAATATTTTCAGTGGTCCACATCTTTTTTTAAGTCTAGTACTAGACTTAAAAAAACGACGTGGACCACTGAAAAAGATTCAAAAGACGCGTCCCCATACCATGAAATTTCCAGCAACAATGTTGAAATGTTTCCCCATTTCGATGGGACTCAAAAAACATGAATATGAGCTGCTGCGATTCAGCCCCGCAACATTTCAACATTGTTGTGGGACAGAATCGCAACAGAAGCGATTCAGCCCCGCAACAAAGCATCCCGGTGTGTACTACCCTTTAGTCATTATAATTAGAAAATTATTGAACTTTGAAAACTACATTTAAAAATAGTTTCCACGAAAGCATCAGAATGAAATGCTATCAATAGGCCCTACTAAACGTGTGCATTAATAATATATTATACCAGAGCTGTTGTTATAAACATTTTCTGCTTTTTTTTTATTTGTAAAGAACCTTGTTAGAAAATGTTTTTAGAGGTAGGACGAATCCTAAATTTTCTTGAATCCGAATCCTAAAAGGTTCTCGAATCTCACGAATCCTTCATATAAGAATCCTATATTATTCATTAAGAAGATACAAATAAATGAAATAATATTAAACATTAAATTATTAATATTAAAAAACAAGTGTGGCACTCAAGAGTCGTCACACAAGGTGATATTGGCGATCCGGGGGTAGCACCGAAATTACAACAATCGCCATTGTTTTGTTAGTGAACGCTTCTATTGGACTTCAATGGAGTTAAAACTAATTCTACCAACATTTTTAATATTTTTTTAGATTAGGATTCGAAAAAAATTTGAAAGACAAAAAAGCACAAAGATTCGACTTTTCGAATCTCGAATATTTTTCAAGATTCGCGGGATTCGAGGATTCGAATGGCTCATCCCTAGTTTTTTTATTGTATGGGTAATTATTTAATAACATCCTTTATCAGACAATAATGTTGAACCTAATATTACAAGTGTCTAGCTGTTATAGTTTTCAGAAATGCTAATCATCAAACGAGATGCGGGCATGGTGTAATTAAAACAAATTACAGGCGCACACAGCACATCGACGCCTAAGCACAGGCGGCATCTTACTTCTTGCCACCCCGACCAGTATTTCAGAAATATTTTTTTAATTTTCATAGACAAGTTTGTTGAGCTCTAGGAAGGCCTTAACGTGACATGTAATTAAAAAAAAATCTTCATATAATATATCTGAAGAAAATATACTGTATTTCACGGTAATTTTGAAATATCAACATAAAAAACCCAACCCAAGTTTTTAACGAATTTTCAATTTCTTTGTTAAAGTGGTTTCTGGATCCGAAAATAATCAAGAGTTCTATTTACTTTCTCTTTGTATATCAACACTTCCAAACAGTTAAATGGCAAACCATTTCTTTTTTTTTTTTCTTTTCTAGAGTGGACCGAACCAGTACCACTGGTACCTGAACTAAATCTAGGATCATTGGTGATTTCAGCAGTAATCATATGTGTTCTATCAACCCCCTTCAGTCTTCTTCGTCTCTACATCACTTGGAAAGGAATGGATCCAAGCTTGATTATATTTGTAGGAATTGCTTTAACTCAATTATTGTTTTTCACACAGTTTTGGATTCTCTTTTTCTTTTATTGTTATTACGACAAATTGTTTCGACGAACAATTTTTCAAGGTACATTTAAGGCGCTGTGCGAATTATGATAAGGACTTTAAAAAAGTGAAACAAACATTAAGTGCCTTATATGCAATAATGCAAGCGAACCACTTTTTGTCGAAACTACAAGGATCGCATCCGGTAAGATTCCTCAGTTAAGCAATCGAAAAAAATGTCTGCATAAAAAATGAGTCACACTAGAAAATTTGAATCAGTGATTCTATAATTTGAATTTAAGCTACAATCACAAAGGTCAATAAAATATGCAATGCAATCAAATACATTTCAGCAACAACAAAGAAAATCGTTTGTGTCTTCACTCATTTCAAGTGAAACACAGAGCTTGTATCCAGCTGGAACGATTTTTTTTTGTGTGGTACGATTCTAACTGTCACGACGCCATGGGTTGCAGGTTGGAAGCTAAAGCTAAGTGCTCAATTGTTCGGTGGGGCAAAGCGGCGTGGAGGTCCGTCTACTATGAACTACGGCGTGGCGCGAGTCAGTTTCGTCCCGTCCATTCTGGTCCACCATGTTGGTCTTTGTGTACCATTTTAGCAGTATCTATGTAGACAATGATGAATAGCGATAAGGAAGTGTTTTTTTTTTGGCTGCAGTGGTAGAGGCAAAGGAGGAAGAGAAAGTACGAAAACGGAAACTAATTGGACTGCTGATAGGTTGATAACGACTCATGTGGTTGACTACAAATCCCTCTGAGGACATTCGAAGATTGTCTCGAACCCGATGAATTCCGATCGGATCTCCCGTTCATTGGGCCGGTAAGGAGGAGCGGCGTGGCGCCGACTTCAACAAGTCCCAGACCTTTTCCAAAGTGGCTCTGGCCCGTTTGACCCGTTTTGCCACGCCGCCCCACCGACCTAGTGGACGCTCAGTTTATCAGTGACGGGGACTCTCGCAATAAAAGTGTAAACAAATGAGTAGTTAAATAGCAAAAAGCATATGCAATTGTAGCCAATTAGAGAAGCGGAACGGATCACAAAAAAAAGAATTTACATATGATTAAATCTATTCTTTACCATTTTTAATTCGTTTTTTTTGTGTGCTCCATTCCGCTCCAAATGCATATGCTATTTGCTATTCAACTGCTAGTTTATTTATTATTTTTTGGTACTCTCGCGTAACTGCTAGCCTCCATCTACCTCCAACGCTTGGCGTCATCTCATCAGTTAGAATCGTTCTAGCTGGAAGCCTGGAACACACACCAGCGAAACGACTGTCGTGAAGGGCTGTATCTACAATAGCGCAATGGAGCACTTACTTGCACCAGGGGCCCCAAAATGACGAGGGTCTTTTGCCCGAAGTACTTTTATTATGTCCGACGTATTTTACATATGGTTCGAAAAATAAAACTTTGCTTGTACGAGTAGATAAGTAAAACGATATTAGCAATAATAGAAAAAAAAAGTTGTCGCAAATAAAATAATCATCGAATGATTAATACGCTTTGCTTCATTTGATCCACTTTGATTTCACTGCAAGCATGCTAAGTTATGAATAGAAGAGATGAATTGAATTTGGAAAGAGCACACAAAGATCTGTGAGCCTTGGCTTTACGTATTATGGTATGACAATTTTCTGCTTAAAAGACGCCATCAAGCTCAATCATGTATGCACATTTTTGCACAAAAACCTAACTATGTTTAATAATTGACCATTTTTCTATATACACCATTGACAGAGTTTTATTATTTATCTGTATTTAAAATATTTTATTGTTAGATTATTAAAATTGTTTTTTTTTGGTTGTGTATAAAATATCTAGCAGAATGCTACTTTGAAAAATCTCCACAAAGAACGCTAACATCGTTTTTATATTGAGACCATAAAGACCATGCTCGGAAGTCTGTTGGACCCTCCTGAGTTCATATCAGTGTTTTTCAGGGCATCTAGAAGACTTTCATTTTTTGCCATTTTTTGAAAATTTTCATGGACGAGAAGAGATAGTCTTGGAATATTTATAATTTTATATAACTTCGAAAATTCATTGCAAGTCAACCAGACGAGCGGTAATATAACTGTTGGAATCGATGCATTCCCAGAAAAAGTCTGGAATGCAGGGATGTTTTCATTTAGATCAGATTAGATCAGAGTAGATATAGTTAAATTGTAAATATAGTTACAATTCAACAATTTCAACTACATCTACTCTGAGCGGCATAACTTTTAAAGCGTGCATTGCACCAGCATGTCAAACTCGCGGCCTAGCCCCTGTCAGATCCAGGATTACAAACATTCAACTTAGATCAGTTTTGAAAGTAATCACTGCAAACAAGATTTCAACCCGAAGTAGGAAATATTGTAGCAGAGAAGAGATATGCTAAGTGTCAGGGCGCTAAATCTTAAGTGCAGGGGCGTAGCTAGGAAACCGTCAGACCCGCAACTGGGGGGGGAAGCGCAGAAGGTTTGGGGGCGCAAAAAACGAAATGAAAGTCGATGTATTTTCAAAGATAACTGAATAAATTAAGCAAGTGATTCTCAATTGCTCGCTTAATTTATTCAGTTATTTTCGAAAATAAATCAACTTTCATTTCGTTTATTGTGCATAGAATTTTTTTAGGAGGTGATATTTTGATGAACGGCGGAACAGTACGAACAGTCAGAAAAATAGTAGGAACAGTCCAAAGGTTTGGTTTAGTAAAATTAAGTTGTTGAAGGAGGTTGCTGGCACACAATGGTTGCTTGTTCCCTCTGCTTACTATACTGTGCAGAGGCAACATCCACCTGCTACTGTTGCAAGCTACCATTTTGGTGCCTGCAACTGCAGTGGTGGCGCTAGTGTAGCATCACCAGCAACTGTCTCTAGGGACTGTTGATGGTTACAAGCTCATTTTGTTACCTAATTTGCTACGGGCCTAAGGTTAGGCAGTCGGATTCTCCTGGACCCATGCCAGTTCTGAGACGGCTTGAGCTGCGAGAGACCATCTTCCTCAGCAATGCAAATGTGGGTACAACGAGAGAGATGAGAAAGACAGCTCTCCCTTGCAGACTTGCAGTGTCTCCTTCCTCAGATCCAAACGGAAAAAAAGCATTTCTCATTCTGCAACGGCTTTCAGAGCGAATCCCTTTCCAAAAGTTACGGATCTGACTTGCTGACTTCCCTTACCTACATTGTGATTTCGACAAGAGGCAGTTCACGTTGGAGACTTGCTGCGGATATTATATTTCCATAAAAAATAACATTCAATTCACTTTTTTAATGTAGATTCATATAAAAATTAGAGAATTAAGTTTACTGCTAACTTTCTTTGAAATTACATGTTGATTCAAATGCTATGTTTTAGTCCAATATGTTTTAAAAAGTAAATCATTAGTAGGTCTCCATATCACGTAAGAATGTGTGCACTGCATGTGTGGAATCCACACGATGCAGAATTAGTTTAATTGATTCCATCAAAATGGTTCAACGTAATGATGCCATACTTTTTTTTAGGTAAAGATGGGTATACTGAGATTGTAACCAAAATGCTTACAGAGCTTGGTTGGGACCAATTTGCTGGCAAGATGGTCCGATTTCAGTCTTAACATTATTAAGGAAATACCAGAAGTCTCTTGTCTTGTTGAAAAAGGAACCACACTAACAAAATTAGAGAAATTCTTGCACAAATAGATTCCTATAATGTATTGCTCGGGTAATATCACAATGGAAATGCTTGCAAAGGACTTTGAGCACGAAAAACATATTGTATTATGGGAATCATAACTTTCTGACAAAATATATTATCAGCTGCATCATAACACACTGGAAGTTTTGTTCCTGAAGTTTGTATTTTCCGGGTGCATTCGCCTACGAAATATGCATTATAAAGTCCTTTTTAAAATGCAAATACAAATTCAGATTCAAATGAAATTTCAGGACTGCGTTTTTTTTAAATAAAAGCGAATAGAAAACAAGGGTTGAAAGCAACCTTACAAGATTTTGCTAGGTTCTTAATTTTACCATGATTCCAATTATAAAATAATTCTGTATTAATTTTATGTCATTTACAAATGCATCTTTTAGACCCTGCACAAGTATACTGAATGCAATATGCAAAACAGCTGCTGCATTGAACACGACAATGGCTCTGCCATTATGTTCCATACAACAAATTCTTTTTCGAAAAACATTGAACTTTGCCTAAGAACTTTGCTAATGCTGATATCATAATCTGTGCTCGTATATATTTTCACAACCAATAGATGGCACAACTGCTTCTAACAAAATTAGCACCCCGGTTGCATAATGCAGTACAGTTGACTAATTATAGAACCAAACATGTATACATTTCTTACCGTATATATATAATTCTCCCCTATATGCATATAATCTTTACTTATATGCATATGCCTCACATTTCTTCATATATATAGAAGTTTTCTGCATATATATAAAATCTTTTCGTTATATATATAAATATATATGTCTATACACAATAAATGCACATGTTTTGTAATTTCATTTACTGATGCTTTTGTTTTATATTGTATAAAAATATATTTTACTTCATACTAAATATTATAAACTATTAATGATCTGCAGCCACATTGAAGGTAGCAAAGAGCCACAGTTTGGCCATGTGTGCCATAGACTATTGTAAGTCCAACTGTCAAAGTAGTTTTAACTACAAATTGACAAACACAAGAAATTTTGAACATTTTTTGTACAGTTTGATCTTCCATTGGTGAAATTGGATCAGACTACTGATTATAAGCTGAAAATTATCTAGATTTTGACTGATAGTTACATTTGGTTGAAAATAAGATCAAGGAAACAATTGAATGTCTTCTTTTTAAATTTCTTTTTTTTTTTAATTTCTTTTTGCTTCACATGTGAGAATATAGCCTTATAGTATACACTGTATGAGGAAACACAATTCCTATACGTAAAGAAAAGATTTTATATATATAACGAAAAGATTTTATACATATGCAGAAAACTTCTATATATATGAAGAAATGTGAGGCATATGCATATAAGTAAAGATTATATGCATATAGGGGAGAATTATATATATACGATAAGTAATGTATATATGGCCCAAACGGCGCCTCATAGAAGCTCATGGAAGCATACAATCATGAAGTAAAAAGACAATAGAATCAGGGCCGTCATTTCAATTTTTTCCAGGGGGATGGGGGGCAAAACTTAACCGACTTGCTAATTTTTGTATATATGCAGGCCAGTGCTGCAAGACGTGTGCAACTGTGCATATTGCCACTTAATATAAATTAGGTTTTGATGGATTTATTTATATTTGCAAGAAATATGAAAAAAACATGCACAAACTCTAGTTATAACATATGTATATAATGATTGTAATAACACGATTGTTTTTCAGGGCGTGGGCAAATGCCCCCCCTTGAACCCCCAAATGACGTCCCTGAATAGAATCCTTTCAAGAATCATCTGCTTATTCGTAGGTAGTTTGTATTGTGGTCACTAGATGGTACAACTGTAGGGCGTCAACCACAGAATATCATACAATACGTTTTTGTCAATAATTCTACGAATCTAAGTTATCAGTAAGACCAAAAGTTTGCATAAAATGCACAAAACTCATAATCATATATCTTAACCCCCTTTGGTACACAATGATATCATATGAGTGCCATAATTATATGAAATAAGAGTGAGATTAATCAAAAATATAAATGCATAAATTCGCCAAGTTTCCATTTTTTTCTTTAATTAATAATGCTTTTGTTGAATAATCTACATTTTTATTTGCATAATAAGCCTAACAACGTTTTTTTTTTTCGTTTCTTTATCTTACACTCTCACTGGGCCTAATTTCTATTTTAGTGGTTACCAAACTTATTTTGCTCATGACAGAATATTTTGTGCCTGATGAAATCGTGACACACCTAGAAATATTCACGGCTTGTAAGTCACTATAGTGTATTTGGAAACCACTGGTTTAAGTTAAAGTTTGGTTTATTTTGCTTTTTCAAATAAAGTTAAAATTTATTTGAAAACTAGTGGGGTAACCCGTCATAAATGACGGGAGCAAAATTTACAGGTAGTTGTGCGCATGCACGTCGTTTTTTCCTTTTTTCCTCCTTTCATTACAATTTCAGTCACCCCCTCCCACTTTTCTCTCTCTCTCTCTCCCCTTTCTACACTTTCCAAACTTTTCCCCTCACCCCTCCCACTTTTCTCTCTCTCTCTCTCTCCCCTTTCTACACTTTCCAAACTTTTCCCCTCACCCCCTCCCACTTTTCTCTCTCTCTCTCTCTCTCTCTCTCTCTCTCTCTCTCCTCCCTTCTACACGTTCCAAAGGAAGAGTTCAACATATAGTTGACCTTGAGAAAAAAAAAATGGTTCATTTATTCAAATTTATAGAAATTCCGACGTGCTTCAATGGTTTCTGTTACTCCACACACACAAACACACACACAAACCTGGGATATTATATATATAATACTGTTCTTATTTGCATAAAGGGCATAATTTCTAAAAGGAAGTTAGATGCACATTTTTTTAATTTTTATTTGCATCAAAATTTTGGTCTTTGTTATCATATCATTTATTACTACAACATGGTAAGCATTCTGTCTTAATTGCTACAGTACATTCGGGCATCTCCCAATCACTTGGAATTGCACTAGTTGTATTTAATATTTATAAAAAGTCCCAGAATGTAATGATTTACACAATGCTTTGCATTGCTTCACGGAATATATTAGTTTGTTGATTTTATAATTTTCAAAAATGATCAGCAAAAACATTCATTTCGCTTTCTATGACATTATGCTTCTTGTCCAAACTTTTACTAGCCCTTAAAGCAGGAATTATCAAAGGGTGTGCCGCGAAATTTCGTTGCGATACAATGTATGGGCTGTTCCGATACAATGTTGCAGGTCAGAATCGCAACTGACGCAATTCAGACCCGCAACATTGTTCCGTGTCCACACTTATACTCAGTTTATCTCCATCCTTCTGGCTTTCACCATGTCATTATCGCCTGCGGAAGCAGCCCTTGCAATATGTGCCTACACAATGATTCATCGAGAGGGACGAAGAAAGCAGAAACGGTAGTGGGCACACAAACTTTTCTCAGCCAAAAAAAGCACATTCGATTTAAGCTTTTTGAACACATTTTCTTTTTATATCATATTTTATATCTTACTAGCTTTTGTACCTGGCTTTGCCCGGGTTTTAAACTCTCAGATTAATTTCTCTGAAAAGGATCAAAGAATATTCATGCTAAGACATGGCAACTGTGACAAAAAACCGCACCCCTTTTACAGCCAACCAAAAAAATTCTGCAGCTTTATATGCACTTCTGCAGGTTCCTAGAATTCCGCACCTCTTCAAAAATACATTATTTATGTGTTGGTATGGAATTCCGCAGAGGTGCATTGCCTATCTTAAGACGTCGAAACTATTTTCCCCGTTTCAGGTTCCTAATCTTTTTAAAATAAAACGGTTTGCCTATTAGGGATGGCCATCGATAGTATCGAAATATCGATACTTCGATGTCGATATTGAATATTGAACCATCGATAGTGACCTCTTCGATATCACTCTCGATAATTAGCTTTGTGAGGTCCCGTCCTTATCACCTATATATGAAGATGACGTAGCGAGCTGAAAATAGTTGCATTAACTTGGAAATTCTGGAAAGAATAACCTGTGCAAATTTCATGACGTCAGCCCTCACAAATGTGTAAAGAAATATCGGGACTGGCTCACTATAGCTGCCTGGGTCACTACAGCTACCAGGCTCACTACAGCTACCAGGGTCACTACAGCTACCAAAAAATATATAGACCTTTTTTTCATTGAAAGGGTCACTACAGCTACCAAGGGTCACTACAGCTACCAAAAAATATAGCCCTTTTTATTTATCAATATGGTCACTACAGCTACTTGAGTCATTAAGTTTAGTTTAGGTTCGGTTAGATTCGCTAAGGTTCGGTTCGGTTAGGTTTCATTAGGTTAGGTAAGGTTCGGTTCGGTCAGGTTAGGTAAGGTTCGGTTTGGCTAGGTTTGGTAAGGTTAGGTTAGGGAGAAAGGGTTATATTTTTTGGTAGCTGTAGTGACCCAAGTAGCTGTTCTCCCCCAAGTAGCTCTTGTGAGCCTTGGTAGCTGTAGTGACTAGACCTGTGCGCCGCCGCCAGTGTTTTTGAAGCTCAAAACGCCGCCGCTCGCCGCCTGTCGTTTTTTAAAAAACCCGCCGCCACTCGCTCGCGGCCGCCGAATTCAAATTTGTTTTGGTTGGTTTTGTTTCAAAAACTGCCATAGGAATGAAACGATACCATATTCGATATTTATCGATTTCAATTTATATCGATATTTACCACAGTCAATATATCGATATATCGATATATTTGTTCAATATGTTCAATCCCGACGCCGGTAGTCGCCGCCGCCGCTGCTCGTATTTACCCTCGCCTGCCGCCGCCGATCAGTCACACGACGCCACAGGTCTAGTAGTGACCCCCAACCAGAAGTTGCCGTTCGTCATAAAAAGGGCAGAGCAAACGTCTGTTTATCCCGTTTTCTAAATGCCTGTAAAAGTTTTTCCTCCCCCAACTTTCTTTTGTTTCTTTCTAACACTTCCTTGTTAAAATAGGGGAGAGACAGGCTGCAGGTATTCAGAGGAGATTGCTGCTGCAGCTTGCTCTAGAGGATGCTGCCGCCCCTGCAGATTACTCTGGGCAGCTGAGATTTCTACCACATATACTGTACAGTATACTAATGCTGCAATTCAATCTCAATATTATATTTGCATGATAGTGCATGGTATAATTTGACAACGGATTTTTATGCTACTTTTGAAATAGTCTCTCTGCCACAGGAATTCTGGATATTAATTAAAGAACAAAACTCAAAGTTGATATACAGTATCTCTTCAAGAGATTCTCTTGACTTCCTCGTAAAGTTCCCTCACCCTCCTTCCTGTTACAACGTACTTTTTGTTTTTGATTGTGATTAAAGAAAACAAAGTTTGTCCATAATCTTCAGATAACTTCGCATTTGTTAAATCCTGCGAAGTTCAAATGAATATTCTTACAAAAAAAAAAACAGAAGAAGTTTGAGAAAGGAATCATAATTTGTGACCAATGCAGAAGATCACGATATTTCTTGCGAGTCGTGATTAAAGTCTTTCGTAGTCTGTAGATGTTAGGTCAGATCATAGCCTCTAAAAAAACCTTCAAATTATAAAGAATTGATGGGAGAATTTAGCTAGTATAGTGAAACGATACGTCCAGGAGCGATCCTGGCTCGCTTAGTTTTTTTTGGATCGTTTGTTTACTTTTAGAGTGGCCTGGAACTTTGTCAACCCTCTGTACTCATGTACAGAGGATTGACCCGGTTCCATCATCTGATGACGATGCCAATATCCTGTCTTGGGTCCCCTTTTTCTCCCAGTCCCACCCCTTAATACAAAGAGATCGACTTGATAAGCCTCAGCATTAAGTCAACGGGGTTGTATTTTTCTGGGAATATTGGTCTCTAAATAGAATGAGTCATATTTCTATATTTTGGTGACCACTGATCAATCATATTGATTGGCCAGTTTGGTTTTTGATTTTGATTTTGCCCAATCAGAGAATACTGAGAAAGTGTTCTCAGTATCCTCTTTTTGGGTATAAATAACCGTGTATTTTTGTGTAAAGAAAGGATTCACTGAGAGATTCTGTAAACAGAGAATCTATGCCCGATTTGGGATAGACCTCAATGAGAAATGTAAATAAACTGTTATTATACTTAAAGCAGTTGTCAAGTTATTTTTATCTTTTAAAAACGAAACGAAGGACTTCAACATTTTGTCATCTAGCACTGTCAACCCAGGTGTAAACCTGGTTCTCCAGCACTAGATGCAACTTCAGAAGACAGCACGATCAACCAGCTTTTTACAGGCGAAAGCCCGGGGAGTGGCAGACAACAAAAGATCCTTAAAACTGTAAAGGTTCTTGAAAGAGGGACTTGTGAGCAAATGTATGGGACTAATTTGTTCCCTTCCTCCCGAACCATAATAGAATTAGTGGCCTAGCCAACCACTTTCCGATCGCCTGAAAGAGCGCTACGATACTTTTTGATAATTCTATTAGACATCTGAACGTGGTTCGTTACAATAGAAAATAGTTGAAGGGTCGTATCAATCACACATAATACGACGATGCAACTGTTGAAAAGTGAGAAGTTTAGGCAGGACCTTAAAAAGAAAAGTTTCAATCTCAATTTGCACTAAAACAATTATTTGAGAAGAACATATTTAGATAAAAATATTTTAGGTGAACTGTATTTAGGTGAATTTCTTTAGTAGAAATGGTTCAGAAGAAAAATCTTTAAATGAACTGTATTTAGACGAATTTGTTTAGATGAAAAGGTTTAGAAGAAGAAAATCTTTAGACGAAAATTACTTTAAGCAAAGTATGTTTTAGGTGAATTTCTTTAGATGAAATGTGTAACACCCTGTAAATCGTGATCCCGCCAAAACCATAGCCCGGGGGGGGGGGGGTAAACAACTCTCAACCGTCCCTCCCTCCCCTCTGACTCACCTTTCTGACTCATACCCAAGTAGCGGACTGATACAAATAGGACCATGGTCACTTGGACCTGGTTACTCCTCGCAGGTGTGCACAGGTAAAGGTATAAAAGGGCCGTGTTCCTCTTTGTAGCTAGTTCTTATCCTTTGCCTGTATTACGTGATCTAATTCTGAATCATGGGCCTGAGGATTTACCGTTAGTATTTACTATTCATCCTTGTATTCTGTGTTTCTTACAAGTGATGAATAAAGAGTTATAACAAGAAACAGCATTGTCTTTCTGTAATGTAACCAACTTCTCTTCAGAGGCCGGAGACTCCACAGGGCAAGAGTTATACGATTGTGGCAACCTGGTCTGCTCCAATTTTAATTTTGATGGAGCAGACGAATTTCCCTATGGTGGTCTGCCTGACAGCTACAGTAGGCTGTTGGGACGGACGCCATTTTGGTGCCAGCAGACCTCTCACCATGAAGTCTATGGGTGAGAGGTCAGAAGTGACCTCTGTCCCCTCCAGGTGGAGTTGCCTGGAGGTTTCCTGTGGTTTAGTCAACCACAGGATCGGGACAGTTGGTTGTAGGCTTGAACTGTGACTAGACCTGTGGGTGGAGGTCTGATTGACCTCCACTGTCCAGCAT
Organism: Brachycybe producta; assembly: GCA_036925085.1. Classification (NCBI taxonomy): domain Eukaryota; kingdom Metazoa; phylum Arthropoda; class Diplopoda; order Playtdesmida; family Andrognathidae; genus Brachycybe; species Brachycybe producta. The sequence continues at coordinate 4,532,918 of JAUPFP010000012.1, read as the reverse complement.
CTGGATTCTTCTTTGTTTTGCCTTTTGGCCATTAGGCCTTTTGTGGTATATATTTATGGGGGCTTGGCTGGTAGAGGAATACCAGCCAAGTTGTGTGAATATCACTACCTTATCATCGTAACTCACCGTAGTGTAATTAAACACTGTCATCTTTTATACTTGGTGTCTGTGTCTTTTCTTTGGGGAGTACCGCGAGGGGGGTGGGATTTCCGGTTGGGGATCTACATCGTCCTGTTACCGACCTGTTTCGGCCGGTACTCGTGTCGGCTCGCGGTAGAACCGGAGTTCTACCGCGATATTCTCGGCGAGGCGGCGGCTGTTCGTCGTGTTTCACCGTCGGGAGAGCTCCGCGTCGGCACCACCCAAGGGGTGCACCATGTGGAGAGGCGGCTACGGGTACGGTCCCGTCCCCGTCGTCGGAGCTCTGGTACTGGTAAGTGCGAGCATTTTTGCAATTCGTTTACCGGGTATTGTAACGGTCCGGCGGGACGTTACACGATTCTCAGCAGCTACAACATCTTCTCTTGCCGGGATACCGAAAGGAGAAGATGTACATCAGCATCAACCGTAAGAGAGAGAGATGGCCGCCACTCTCCTGCATCGATTTCACCCCCATGCAGAGGAGTGACCACGATCTGTCTCCATCCAACTCTCTTTGCAGCTCGAATCTTCTCCGTGCGGAGGCACCGTACTGTTCAGAGAAGAGTCGAGGTACAGAAAATGTCATCTAAAGGTTCGTAATAAATATTGGTTGATGTCAAAAGCTCACAAATGATTCAGAAGAAAAAATCTTTAGAAGAAAAAATCTTTAGAAGAAAAAATCTTTAGAAGAAAAAATCTTTAGAAGAAAAAATCTTTAGAAGAAAAAATCTTTAGAAGAAAAAATCTTTAGAAGAAAAAATCTTTAGATGAAAAAATCTTTAGATGAAAAAATCTTTAGAAAAAAAAATCTTTAGATGAAAATTACTTTAGGCAAAATATGTTTAGGTGAATTTGTTTAGATGAAATGGTTTAGAAGAAAAAATCTTCAGAAGAAAAAAAATCTTTAAAAGAAAAAAAATCTTTAAAAGAAAAAAAATCTTTAAAAGAAAAAAAATCTTTAAAAGAAAAAAAATCTTTAGAAGAAAAAAAATCTTTAAAAGAAAAAAAATCTTTAGAAGAAAAAAAATCTTTAGAAGAAAATTACTTTAGGCGAAATATGTTTAAGGTGAATTTGTTTAGGTGAAATGGTTTAGTGAAAAATGTTTTAAGTGTTTGTTAAGATGTTGATGGAGACGTTAAGCTATTAATAAACAAACATCTAGACGTTTTTGTAATAATTTTAATATAGAAGTGAACGTTCAAAGTGTAAAGACGATTTAAAAAAACAAACATTTCTGACCACACAAAATGGATACCTGTCAAGATTTGTTTTCTCCCCAAAAAAAAATCTGATAGATTTTTACTAGCAGCCAAGTTCCATCTTTTTCTTCACTCCCTCTTCACGTTCATTGGCTATTTATTTAACATATACAAACAAAGCCTTTGTGCAAAAAAAAGTTACAGGAAATATGCTATTAAACTATTTAGCTTATGGGTTCAAGGACAAAAGTAAATTTAGAATTTTGATGAGCTGTATTCAATGAGAGTAACAAAAAGGGCCGAGATAGTTCCCCGTACTGCACCCCCTTCACTCCCTGTTCAGCAGTTGTTGAGTAAACGAAGAAAAATGCATGGTTTTCCCCACAATGACATTTGAGCCAATAAAACATTTCATAAACAAAACAAAACAAAAGTGTTTTAGTGCTCTATGCACTTTGCCTTCCCTAAAAAATGACACACAATAATAATTGCTTGTTAATTAATAATTAACATGATAAATTAAAATAAATGTAGTAGGGTGGATAATTTGTGTGTTAAGATGTTTCATGAACAGCTGATTTTGGAACTGTGGTTATGTTTTTTTTTTTTCCAGGAGCAACACTGATGTGTAGAAAAACTAGAAATACAGTATATTAGAAATATATTAGAATGTTATGAACCAGATATGACAATTTACTGTCATATGACAGTCTTATTCCATTTCTGTAACAACGCCCCCTGGTTAGAAGCTAGAAAGTATGCTAGCATCCAGGGTCGTATTCTGAAAGAGTGCTAAATTAAAGGTAATGCTAAAATCGTGAACTTTAGATAGGCATTGTCATGTAAAAGTTGATGAGTTTAGCACTAACTTTGAATAAAGCAGTCATTAAAGCTTGCCGCACACTACATCGGATCGGAACCCTTACGAACGAAAAAGAATTTTGTCCGCTCATTAGGTCGGAACTGGCGATCGGATTTCATGTCAGTCGGAAAATTGGATAATGCAATAGTGAGGAGAGTTTGCACGCTGAGCCAGCGCATGCACATAGTTTCCCAATCGGTCGGAATCAGTTAAAATATTTCCTCTCTGGCAAACCAATTCGTTCCAATCCGATCCAATCCACGCTATCCAAAATACAAAATACAAAATTTAATTTTTGAAATGCTTATTATCAAAATATTCCGATTCGTTCCGTTTTGATCCGATCTGATGTAGAGTGCGGCAAGCTTAATTAAGAATACCAAACCCTAGAGTCATGTTTCCTAGAACTACACTCTTGTTCAGACTAGAAGGGACTGGCTCACTACAGCTAACTGGGTCACTACAGCTACCAGGCTCACTACAGCCACCAGGGTCACTACAGCTACGAAAAAGAAAATATAGACCTTTTTTCATCAAAAGGGTCACTACAGCTACCAAAAAATATAGGCCTTTTTATTTATCAATACGTTTAGTTTAGATTACATTCGGTTCAGTAAGGTTTCATTATGTTCGGTAAGGTTCGGTAAGGTTCGGTTAGGTTTGGTTAGGATCGGTTAGGTTCGGTTAGGTTCGGTTAGGATCGGTTAGGATCGGTTAGGTTCGGTTAGGTTCGGTTAGGTTCGGTTAGGATCGGTTAGGTTCAGTTAGGTTCGGTTAGGATCGGTTAGGTTCGGATCGGTTAGGTTCAGTTAGGTTCGGTTAGGTTCGGTTAGGTTCGGTTTGGTTAGGATCGGTTATGTTCAGTTAGTATCGGTACTTTTTGGTTAGGATCGTTAAGGTTCGGTTAGGTAAGGTTCGGTAAGGTTTTATTAGGTAAGGTTAGGTTAGGGAGAAAGGGTTATTTTTTTAGCTGTAGTGAGGAGAAAGTGATAAAAAAAAAGATCTATATTTTGTCCCCCTATTTTTTGGTAGCTGTAGTGACCCTTTTGATGAACAAAAGGTCTATTAATTTTTTTGGTAGCTGTAGTGACCCAAGTAGCTGTTCTCCCCCTAGTAGCGCTTGTGAGCCTTGGTAGCTGTAGTGACCCCCAACCGACTAGAACACTCATCTCTAATTAGGTGCTTTCGTTAAAAAAAAATGAATAATGTATCGATTCATCGATATTATTGCTGGTGAAAACCTTCCTTCTATTTAAATAACACTTTGGGGGAAAACCACACATTTGTAAAATTAGAACCCACCATTTATGGAAAGTGGAAAAAGCGTCTCCTATTCGCTGAAAACATTAGATGGGTTGCAACAAATCTGAAATAAATTTAATTTTTTTTTAAACTTTGATTGCTAAATAAAAGTAGACAAAACCATTTAAAATAGGTAAAAATAAGTAAAATAAATTTAAATTAAATAAAACGCTAAAATCTAATTAATAATAATTTGACTTAATTGTAGAAATCCTAAGAGACCCACCCACATTTGAAGTATAAAGTTTTAACATTAATTGAAATTAGAAAAGTTACAACTAACTGAAAACATGAATATAAAATTTTAATTGCGAGGCAATTTGAAAATGAAAAAACTTGACGTTTTGTGATGACTTTTTCAGTAACTTCAGATTTTAAAAAATGACAACTTAAAATTGCCATAAAGAAATTTAACCTTGTTACCTTTACAAACACAAAGATATAATCAAAAAAACTCAAAATCAATAATATACAGTAATAACATTAACGGTTAGCAATGTCTGTCTTAACTCAACTTGTATTTTATTATAATGTCAATACATGCCAACAAAATTTGACCAATCCAGTTGTTGGAAGCTTAACAGACAAGGAAGTTCCCTTAGAGCATTGCCATTAAAACTTTTTTCTTTGCACGTAAGATCTATTTTTGTGTACATTTAAATAGCCAATGAAAATGAAGACATTTCAAGAGCAACACTCTCACTATAAATATCAGAGAAAGAAAGTGTGGCTTTCAAAATATTGAATAACAAAATAGAAAGAAGACAGTTGAACCACTTGAGGAAATCTTGAAACTTAAAAAAAGTATTCAGAATGTCTGGATCACCAGTAAAAATTGCTTCATTTCATCAAAACCGGCTAATTATTGATGCTCAACGTTTTGGTACTATCTTGGACAAAGCTGGACAACGTCCGATATCCATTGTTTCTATCAATGGACCAATGCGAAGTGGAAAATCTTACATGCTCAACAATTTCTTGCGTTATCTCCACATGAACGAAAACCCTGACTCGAGCCACAAAGTAGAGTGGTTCTCAAAGGACCTACCACAAAAGTTCCATTGGAAGAATTCAGATGAGCGCCAGACAACTGGAATTATGGCATGGACTGAACCCTTCATAATCAAGAAAAATGGCAGAGAAATTGCTATTTTGCTGATGGACACTCAAGGTTGCTTTGACGACAAGACCACAACTCACGAAAACTCTCTGATCTTTGCTCTCAGCTGTCTCTTCTCGTCGACTCTCATCTACAACATAAAAAACCAAATTCAGGAGGATATTCTACAATTCCTTCAGATGTTTGTCGGATTCGCTAAAATGGGACAACAATCAGAAGAACCCTTTTCGAAATTGATGTTTCTCATCAGAGACTGGCAGTCTCCGAAAAGTTTCGGTTATGGCTATTACGACAACAGCAGCTCAGCTGGACACCGTAATTATAAGACGGAAAAGCTCAACACCAATTCGAGCATGGCTCCAGAAGTTCGAATCGTGCACGACGAAATCTTGTCGAGCTTTTTGGACGTCGGATGTTGCCTGATGCCGTATCCGGGCAACGGTTTGGCATGCGAAGATGACGAGAGTAACTTGGATAGAATGTTTACGGCCACCACCATAGATTTCGTCGAGAGACTCTTCGATCCGGCGAATCTCGTCATCAAGAACATCGGTGGCTACGAAGTGAGTGCGCCATCTTTAAAACAGATGGTTGAGCAATGGGCAAAGTATTTCGCCAGTGCCGAAATTCCCGAAGTAAAAAACGTCACCGAGGCAACGGCCGAAGTACAGAATCAAATTGCTTACACCATCGCACACAAATTCTATAGAAGTGAAATGGACAAACTGAAAACATCCCCAGATGATCTTTCAGACACCGAATTTCAACAAAAACATCAACAAAATGCATACGAGGCAGTGGCAATCTTTAAGCGGATGAAGAGACTCCGACATCCAGCTGTTGAAGAACAGTACATGAAAGTACTAAACGATGCCATTGAACAAGATCGTCAATTTTATGACCACATCAACATGATGAAAAGAAACTGTACTTCCTTAAAAAATGCATCAGAGAAGGAGAAAAATGAGTTGCGAGAGGAGATGAATAGAAAAATAAAAGAATTGGAAAATCAACGTTTTGGTACGAGTTCCTTAGAATCAGGACTCACCAAAGTGTTTGGCCTAGTGCTTGCTAGTACAACTGCAACTGTTGGTAGCCTTGTCGATGGAATTGCTACTGGAAATTTCAAAGAGTCTTTCGAAACAGGTCGTGAAGTTGGTAGAAAAATAATGAAAAATTTTGGATGGAATCTGGACTAGAATACGGGTGGGTATATGTTTCAAATTTTGTATCATAACACAAAACCTTATAAATAATTTCTGTTTAGTGTCTTCTTCAGTCAACAGGATTTATGGATTTATGAAATACCAAAGATTCAGCAGCACAAGACTGAAGTTAAATGTATTCTAATGAGGTTTATAAGACGACACTAATTATGCAGGCTCCTACACCGGCTCCACACCTTATCCCACATCACAAGACAATTAAAAATAAAGGGGACTGGAACCTGGGTAGGAGGCCATATATCGACACTACTATCTATCGTGTAAAAATCCCAATGCTTTAAAAAAGCTTAAACAATATGGTCAATGTTATGCTAATGCTTTTCAAATACCTCTCATGTAATGGCGCTTTATTAATAAAAAATACTAAAATCTAATTGTAATTAAATTATGTTTGATATATTTTAATAAAATATTTGTCAGACAAAAAATTGAGCTGTTGTATTCAATCACACGGTAAACCCATTTGGTACTTAATCCGATAGGCGTTTAATTAATTTGGAGCTTATTCATTTTTCAAAATTTTGTCGAGTAGTAATGTGCTTATGCACTACACTAAAGGTAAAACTTGGAGGCTGAACGATGACTCCTTTTAATGTTTGTAGTGAATCTTAATATGGGTATTGGTGGTTATTCAGTTTGGCGATTGTTTCAATTTGCGCTTATTAAAATTTGATTTTCAATCAATTCAGCGTTTGTATTATTTGGTGCTGATTTCATTCGACGTAACGCCGAATGAAATCAACACCAAATAATACAATTATATGATTATAAATTATAGCCACTGAGTGCAACAACATAATTCAAGCGTGTTAGCCCCCACACCCGACAGGTTTATAAAATTTATGTTTTTCAAGCAAACATTTTTCAGGAGAAACAGTACAAAAAAAATTCAAAGCGTTTTAGAAACTAGAATAGTTAGTGATAATGCCCTAAAAGTATTTTTCATGATGATATCTATTAAAATAAACTTCTTATGGCAGTTTGAAAAAGGCCAAAATAGTTTGTATTGAAATTTAAATAGAAAAAGCTGATAACAGCTATACAGCTGATAACAATTTGAATTTTTCTTGAAATGTTGTTTCTAACCTTCATTTTTTCTCTTTTATGAAATGGATTTATTATAATTATGTGCTTTGCAGGTGAATACACAACTGTTAATATTAAGGTGTACTCTAAAATGAATAGGACAAAGTTTTCTGTAACTTGGACAACATTTACTGGAAATGAACAACTTGGAAAGAATAATTTAAATTTTTTCGATAGCTCTTGTTTTCACGAAAAATTGTATACAAAAATTGTGGTACACCTTAATTTCATACCCCAAAGTGTTTGTGGGACACCTAAAACGACAAGCCAGAAACTTGTTCCAATGGATTGTAGCCTACTCTCAATGGACTTTAACGGACTGTTTTCATTTTTGTTTGGACACCTTTGTTTCCAATGGAACAAGTTACAGACTTGTCCCGTTTCCGGTTTTCATTCTAGGATAACCTTGAGATATACCTTAATGGCATTTCAAATGACGGAACCAGAGGTGTCTGAACGAAAATGAAAGTTGTTCACTGAGAGTACAATATGTAAGAAAAGGTTCCAGGCGTGTAATATTAGTCTACTGGTCGCAGCAATATCTTTATGTGGGGTATGGCATTAATGTATACCCCAAATCATTCCGGTTATTTTTTCTAAAAAAAAAAAATGGTAACTGTTCAAAAAAATTCAGTTGTCCCAATCAGTTGATTGGCCTATATATTCCACATTTCAGTTGTCGTGTTAGTTGTCCAAAACACTTTGGAGTATGGCATTAAGGTGTAACAGAATTTTTGCATACAATTTTATTGAAAACAAGAGCTGCCCAAAAAATTTAAATTGTTGGACCCATTACTCTTTGGAAATGGCAACTCGTAATGTGTTGAATGGCGATGAATTTCTTGTATAACCTGGTGAAACTACAAAAGCGCCTCCTGGTAACCATTGCATCAACCCCTCCCCTCCCCCCCGGGACTGTATTTATTGCTTCCTGGCGACCAGAAAGCAATAAAAACTGCCCATAATTATAGTACAACCTTTTCCCACTAAAGCGGCACTGCTGTCACCGCTATATAAAGTCTATGTTCACCATTATATATAAACATTAATTGTCACAGTTGCCAATCCCAGAGAGTAATGGTCTAAGGTTGGACACCCAAATTGTCCATTTCCAGTAGATGGTGTTTGCATTTACAAAGAAGTCCCAATCACTTTGCGGTACACCTAAATAACAGCGAATAAACAGATTGAACAATTTATCATGCATGCATTTTCAGTTAATAAACAAGCAGTTTTATGAAATTTTAAAGAAATGAAAAAAATGTGATTTAAATAAAAAAAAAATATAATTAAAATAAAAAAAAATACAAATATTTTTATTTTTAATTTTTCTCTTAATTACGATTTTTATCCAACGTTGTCGTATGACCAGACACAAAAACAAGACAAGAAAAGTTCCATAAGATTCTGTCGAATCGCTTGTTTTTGTTTTCGCTTAATATCTTAAGATTTCATTGTCATTATTACATCATCTTCATTTGCTGAACTGTAGTCCAAAATTCCAAGACAAGATTTGTTTTAATTCAAGTCTCAAGAGATTAGCCAATATTTTTGTCAGAAAAATAACGATGATGAGTTTTATAAAATAAATTACCGGGGGAGGGGGCGCTACAGTTTTTTCTTCAAATTTAGTCTTCACTAAATAAGATTAGATTAGAAATTTTCCTAAATATTTGTTTGATTGTTAAAATGACACAAATTTGAATGTATCACTTGTTATCAGTCAGTAACTTTAGAGCAAACGAGTGCCCACTCGAGGGAACAGACCATCATGACAGTCAATGTCAGTATGTGTCAATATGTGTTTTAGATTTCAAATGTTTCTCAGGTCTCAAGGACAGATAAACCGTATTTACATCCAATGTTCAGTCATGTAAAATGTCTAGCTGTGACATGTCTAAAAATGGCATTAAATCTTAAGCTTTGGTTATTGGCATACGACTAATGCAGCACTGAACGGCAACAAATCGAGTAGTGATACCGGCTTGTCCTACCTGACGTCAACACCGCAATGCCAGAAAAAGTATAAAAGACAAACACAACAAACAGGCAAGTGTGGCCATGCAGCACTAGCTTTTCGTTTGCTCCACATTTTATGAGCGTCATCAATTTATAACTGGTTTGTTATTTGGTTTGATGTCACATGCCCCGCCCTTATTAATTTCTAATCGGTTGATATTTGGTCTGACGCGCATAAAAGAGCGGAGCAAACGAAACGCTAGTGCTGGCTACACTTGCCTGTACACAACAACCATACAATAACCGGGATTCGAACCTGGAACTCCTAGCACCACAAACGGAGACTAATTCCACTCATCCACAGGGGCGTCTGCTATGTCATATATACATGTATGTGTAACACCCGGTAGTTCATGATCCCTCCAGAATGCTAGCCTGGGGGTGCACGACCCCTCCAGAATGCTAGCCTGAGGGTGCACGACTCATCTCTGTCCCTCCCTCCCCTTTATACTTCGACTTGATCTGGCGGAGGATTATTTTTGGGACCACGGTCACTTGGACATGGTTACACAGTGTAGGTGTACACAGGTCCAAGTGTATAAAAGGACCGTGTTTCTCTTTGTTCGATGTCTATTCACTCGCTCAACTCTTTGTACTACGTCGATCTTTCTCTTCTCCATATCATATCATATGGGCATGTACGTGAAGTCATCTTTAATTCACTACATTCATTATTGTATGTCTTCATGTTTCTGCCACAAGAATGAATAAAAGCGTTTATAACCAGAAGCTATGTGGTCTCTTGTTTTCTGAACAGGATCGAAAATCGTCTCGGCTCACAGTAAAATACACAAACTTAAAAAATTAAAAACTAGTGACCAGAATCAAGTAAAGTTGTCATTTGACTAGTGAAACAATACGTTATTTCGGTTTACACTCTTGATGGGCTTATTCCCTAGCAGAGTAACCAAAACCACGTGTGGGAGTTAATATAAGAGCTTCCTAGTTTCTATTGCATTCTGCTTTCTATACTTCTGGGTTTCTTCACATTACAGTATACGATTAAGATTGGCATTGACATGAATGTCATTTTTAATAAGATAATATTAACAATAGCTTATAGTACTAGATGAAGAGCGCATAATACTAGTTTTTCCCGGTTTTAGAGGTAAAAACCGGTTGTAACCAGTATTTATCTGTGCCCTGTCCATTACCGATTTTTCCTGGAATTTTGCCAACCCTACGGCTGACACATGTATGTTATATACGCTCGCATATGTAATTGAATTTCACTCATTGCCGTTTTTATATATATTTTATTTTGGTGTATGTTTTTTTTTATTATTTCTAATTCATTTTGATATTATTATAAACAAAGACCTACATATATTTAAGCAGTGAACAGAAACATTATATTATATTATAGGCCTATATAATAAGATAACAATATAACTAAGAAATATACAGGTGTCAAACCCGAGTGATGTAACTACTTTCAAACAGTACAAAATGAATCGATACTTTCAGCACAAAAGTTAATTTTCAACATTGTTATTTTTTTTTTAAGATAAACCCTCCAATAATTTTGGCAACTATTAAGTATTAAAATAAATAAATAAATAAATAAATAAAATAAATGCACATTACCCCATGCAGACCTCGAATATCACTGGAAATAAGAATGACACTAAATGTTTTCGTTCCTCCTTTAATCGTCGTCCGAATCCGACCCACTACAATAGTCCAACTGGCTCTTCCACCAGCTTTTTACTTCCTGAGTGGCGTTTGATGACTTTGTGATACTCCTGTAGCTCATGTCCTCAATGTCGCGAGTTGAACCCGAAAACTCACTTCCTTCGCTCACATCTGGTAACCCCTTTGTGGCACCTGCAAAAGTACGTGTACTTGAAAATCAGATCACATCGTGTTTCCCACTTCGACTCTTAAGGTGGCTTTTAAAGAATTAAACGCATCTCGAACTCTGGTTATTCCATCTATCGTGTGCAACATGAAGAGAAACTTGAATGTGTTTTAGAAACTAGAAGAGCAGCTCAATCACGTGAGGGTATTTTCGTGCTGCTATGTTTCAAAATAAGCTTTTTTTATCTGAGTTTCAAATGACCCAACTTTAAGCAGACGACACATAATGAACGATATTTTTTTTAATTTTTGTCTATAAAAAAAGTTTATTTTGCAAGATATCAACGTGAAATTACCGTTAAGTGATTTGGCCACCCTTCGAGTTTCTAAAACACTTTCTAGTTTCTCTTCATTTTGTTGCTAAAAGACCGAATAATCAAGAGTGCGAAAATCAGCTGTTCATGCACCTTGTTAAGGTGTTACATATCTCAGCTACTTTCGAGAGTTGGCGTTGAAACCATACGTGATTTTTTTTTAAATCTGACTGAATTCAACTTTTGTTTAGTCCTTTTTTAACTCAGAAAAAAATAAACGAAGATGCTGAAACATTTTACAATTATTTGATATCATTTTCATTTTTTTCCAATGTTAATTGATATTGTTAATTGAAGTTACTAATGCCAAGTTTTAAAATTTAAAAATCAGTTCCGTTAAAATAGCAACAGTTCATATCCTGATGTTGAAAAAAGTTTAAACATTTCATGATGAAATCTTTAAAAATAAACTTTTTATGGGACTTTTTAAAAAGCGGTCACCACTTTTCTCTCCTTGTGTTTTTCATTTCAAAAAGTTCAAATTTGGTTCATTTTAAAACGGCCATAAAAAAGTTTATTTTAAAGCATATCATTGTGAAAAGTGTCATCATATGTTTGTTTACTCTTCCAATTTTAAATGAGTCTCGAAATTCGTTTGTAACTTAATTCAAAGGTGGACTTATACATGTTTTGCTGCACCCCCACATACCCAGAATTAGCTCACTTAAGTACTAACCGGGTCCCCTTGGAGGTCTCTTCTTTGGATTCAGCTTGTCTTTATCCTGCCGTACTCCACCCTCAGACAATGACGGAATCAAATACTTGCGAGCAGTTGGAAGAACACCGGGAACAGCCTTAAAAAAAATTTTTGATTGTTTTTCTGTAACCATATAAAATGAAAAAAAAAAAAAATTTGGAGTGTTGCTTCACTTGAGATGTGATGCTGTCGGAACGGCCGACAACCAACATTCCTTTTTTACGTAGCCTAGTCGGAGCAGGACCTGCTCCGCTTTCAACATCCTTGTGACCCTCTTCTTTTGGTTCCGTGATTCCCAACGGAGATTTCACCTTCTCTTGTTCAAGACCCGCTAAAATGGCTTCATTTGTGGCTCTCAAACTGTTTATCAGACTCGATTGCTCCTTCTGTGAATGAAGATTTGTTACAGACTTAAAACCTCGGCACTCTTGAATAAAGAGGTACTCTTCCATATGCATTCAAATACTGCAACATCTAACACATACTGATCTCATTCTTTTTAGGCACTTGTCCAGCCACTGTCGAATAGTTTGTTTGGCCACTTCTTCTTCAATGATGTACTCCAGTTCTTCGCGAGCCAAGAGTTCTTCCAACTGCAAAGCCTTTCGTATATCGACAGATCGATACGATAACATACTACAGTCGCATATTAAAGAGAGTAAAAATACGACACATTGAAAATTGACGAAACAAGAAACGCAAAAACAAAAATGTTTTTAATTTGGTATAAGCGAGGGTGTCTTTTCATTGTCAAGAATTACACATAAAAGAACTGTGCTTGAGAATTCTGGGACATACCGAATGAAAAACCTCATATAAATATAATTCATGTGTGTGTTGTTTGGCAGTTATTCAACTGTCTGGTGGTGAAATATAGCTCAAGCAGCTTCAGTATTTTTAAATGAAAATTGGCATTGGCCATGTTCAGTTTGTACAAGTAGAAATATGTTGACGCCTAATTGATCTTCTCTGGTGATTAGCATGTCACCAAGGTCAAAAAATGTGTCATATTGTAGTGTCGATTGGAACGAACGTAACAAACGCGTAGCTTGCTTTATTTTTATCCCTAGATTACATACTAGGTGACCAGCGCAAAACCTAGGGCAGTTCGCATGCACGTGCTTCAGGAACGTACTGGGTACAAAATTTTTGGTGGGCAAAAATTTGCATCGGCGCCACTACCCCTCTCTTCCCCCCCCCCCCCCAAAAAAAACAGTCCATTTTATGAGTTAATTATTTTTATTAATACATTTTTCAAACAGCTTTTTGATTTGGGATTAGAACTTGAATATTAGAAAAAAAAATAATCTTAGAACAAAATAATAGAATATTAGAAAAAAAGTTTTGAAAATATTCATGGATCATGAATAATATCATTTTGACATTTTTGACTTTTTTTAATTTATGGGCTTTTCTGGCCCTCAGACGTCTGTTGGGCTTTCCTGAGTTCGTTTTAGTGCTTTTCAGTGCATTTAGGAGATTTCATTTTTTGACATTTTTTTACAAGGTTTTAGTTGGTTTTAGTTTATTAAATTGTAACACCCAGCAACTCCCGTTCCCGCCAAAACCATAGCCTGGGGGGTAAACAACTCCTGCCTGTCCCTCCCTCCTCTCTGACTGACACTTCTGACGCACATCAAAGTGGCAGAGTGATACACTTAGGACCATGGTCACTTGGACCTGGTTACAGCTCGTAGGTGTACACAGGTCCAAGGTATAAAAGGACCGTGTTCCTCTTTGTTCCTCGTCCTTGTCTTTGCTCTAAATTTGTATTACGTTGAATCTTTCTGTACCACATATTGGGCATGAGGACGCACCTTTAGTAATGAACATTCATTCTTGTAAACAAGCGTTTCCGTACAAGAATGAATAAAGTGTTATAATGGAAATCCGCGTTGTCTTTATGTTCGGTAACAATTAACTTCTCTACAGAGGGCAGAGACACCACAAGGCAGGAGACATACGATCCTGATGCAGCTACAACATCTTCTATCGGTAATTACATTCAAGGAGATGTATATCAGCGTCGACAGAGAGCAGAATGGCCACCATCCTTCTGCATCGCTTTCACCCCCATGCAGGAGGATGATCGTAATCTGACTCCATCCAGCTACTTCTGTGACTCGGATCTTCTTCCTGCGGGCACCGCGCGATGCAGAGAAGAAACGAGTCGCAGAAAACACCATCTATAAGTTGGTAAAATTTTAGTGTCGATGCCAAAAGCTCACAAAATATACATATTATAAATCCATCTGAATTGTCAAAAATTTAAAAACAAAAAAAAGTTTTTTCAAAAAAATTAAACCGGCGCCAAAACGACCGGCGCAGGCGGCATTTGCCACCTAGGTCCGTACGTCCGTGATGTGCTGCATGATACCATACACTTAATGTGCACTGACTCATATATTTCCTTTCTGCATATTTGTTTAGCCTCATCTTTTGAAGCAGTGTATGCAACATGGTTCCAGCAACATTTTTAATTGCTTTTGCAACATTTTTGAGTCAGCAAAGTTCTGTTTCAACTCAAGACGCGTCAGTCTGTGTATACTCACGAGCCTGTAAAAACCACATTGACAAAAATATTTTTTTAAGATTCAAAAATGTTGCAAACAAAATAAAATGTTTATAAGATTAAGTTGCCGGCGACCCATCCAAGAGCAAAAAACGTTTTTCTTTTGTTTTTTGTCATCGTTTCCATTCAAAACTCACGAGTCTGTAAACATTTTCATGAAAATATACAAGAGTTCAGATTCACTTATACGATGATTTTTGCGTTTCCACTTCAACATTTTGCAAACATAAAGTAATGAATAATTTAACAAGGTCTTCAAGGGGAGGGCAGTTTTTTTTTCCTTATCTATATGTGAAGGAGTGTTTGCTCTTGGAGCAAACACTTGCAACAAGAGCCCATAAAATATTTTAATCATGTTTGCAACATTTTTCAGCCTAAAAACAAATGGTTATGAATGTCAGGCTGTAGACTCATGAGTCTGATAGAAAGGAGGAAGGAGGGAGGGTAGTGGCGCCGATGCATAATTTTGCCCACCAAAACGTTTGTACCCAGTACGTCCCTGCACACAACTGTGCTCTCAAATGCACCAGTAGTTTGCTTTGATTTGAATATCAAGTTCAAATGAATTTAATTCAACTCAATACAACTGCAAGAGCCATATGGCAGAGGTAATATTTCCCAATCACAAATGTTTTTCGTTGAGACATTGTCACATTGAACTTGTCCTAACACATAACTATCTGCAGAAAAAAAATTACATTGCCTAAATATATTTGGAAAGAAAGACGTGAATGAAAGCATCAGTTAAATGTTATTTCTTGAACTAGGGTTTGGATGGCCATGGCTACTTATATACAGGGGTTTCTAGTAAGATTTCCATCAAATGATGCCCTCTTTTCTGCAGCTGACAGAGAAGGACTTTCAACAAGAGACAGGCTTTGCTCAGGTCTACGGTTTGCCAGTGATTCCCATTTAAGTTCACTATTAAAAATGAGCTTACTTCAAGACATCATGAAACGTAACATCTTCCCCATTATGAAGTCTTTCTAGTTCATAACACATATGCTTAAACAGTAGCCGATCTTTCTCTGGGTCAACTTCAAGTCGACCCTAAAACAATACAGAAAAATGAATTCAGAAAAGACAACAAAAATTTATAAGTTATAATGTAGGATGCCACATACTACCACATACTTTGAGAAGTCGAAGAACAAACTTTACTTTACGCACAGGAATCACTCCCTAAACAAATTACAACCCCACAAAACAACGATTAAACAACTGTAATGACAATCTCCTTAAAAACTAGACAGATCCATACACTGACTCTCTGATTCACGTCCACAAGATTCCATGTGTTCTGAAAGTTTCGAATGTCAGCATAACTCAACAGTGCATCCTCTTCGTTCGAGTAGAACAGCGAGAAATTCTCCATGATGATAGCTTGGAATTAACCAAATCATAATAATCACTTTCTCTGAAGGTGGCCACGTTTGCTCGAGAGGCACTCCGTCGCCTTCTTCTTACCCACGAGAAGGTTCAAAACAATATATGTAATTATGACGTAAAACGAACAGAAATAAATCAAAGATCCAGAAAAGTTTCCACAGTCCGATTCCCAAATATTTTCGCCAGGCGTACAAAATGGAGGACTGACCTAAAATTCAAAAAAAGAAAACAAAAACTTCTTAAAAATTTTTTTTTAAATAAATACCCAAAATATACCATGCAGTCATGCATTATCTTGTTCCAGTCTTCACCGGTGACAATCCGAAACAACATCCCAATGCCGTTAGATGCTGATTGGAAGTTAGAAACCCTAATCATTGTTAATTCGTTACATTAATACATTTTATAATAAATTCTGAAATATGTAAATAATAGAAAACAATAGAATAGAACTCAGGTCATTGTGCAATTAAGAAACATTGATAAGAGGAATATTAAATCTTTCGAAAGTACAACAGTAAATTAATTACTTGAGGGTATTTTTTATGTTGATATACATATTGTGTCCCAAAACTCACTGCAGATTTTGGTTAAATAAAGTGAAGTTCGAACAAATCTTTTAATGACATTATTATACTAGAACGAAAGCCCGTCTTCAACCGGTGTGATAGTCTTACATAATATCTCAGATTGAGAACATTTCGCGATATACATTTCGAGTAAATACTTTGCTTGATCCTGCAAAAAAAACTTCAGACAGGATGTGACCCAAGGACCTCCCTCACTTCTCTGCCAAAGACATAACAATTTTGCTACCAATGTAAATCGTGAAATCAAAGGTGACCTTTACCATAACCCACGTGGGCTAATTTATTCTTTGAAAAAAAAACGTGATGCAATAAAGCAAGCTTTCCTGGCTGCCAACTTTGTATGTTCAGGGGATCTGGTGAAATTTGATGATTTTTCACAAAAATGAGGTAAACGGAATGAAATTGAAAATTCTAATGTCGCCTACGAAGAAGCCCATCTAAATATGTGTAGACTGGTTAATTTTCACGATTCTAGTGTGTGTAGTTTTCGAGAAAAGAGAGAGGGATTAAAGGAGAAATAGAGATAGTCAGCTCTCAGCAAATTATGATATTAGAGAAGAGATAGAGAGATATATATTTTTAAACAAAATACAAGTATTTGCAATGTGTTACAATGACTTCTGGAATTTTTTATTATTTAATTTTCAGAACGAAAATAAGAAAATAACCTGTAAAATGCTTGCTAAAGTGACATACAATGCAGCTAACCGATTTGAAATTTGCAGACACACCGATGTGGCACATGTGGAAAATAATACTTTAAAGTTTTGAGCTGTGTGTGGTATTTTTTCGATTTAATACTTGTACTTTACATTTTTAAAAAATACAATGTTCTTAAGAAATTTGTTTGAAATTCACCCTATTTTACTAAAATATACAGAGACGTTTGGGACACATACATACACTTTCTATGTAGCAATTTCAATTGATGGAGTATCGTTTTTCAATTTATATTGAGGTAAAAGTAAAAGAAAATTCCTCAGATGACATCCAAACCGCTTACAAATTAGCCATGTTCACAAATCGCATTTTGGTTTCTAAAACAACTTTAAGATTTTGAAATTGATGTTTTCAAAACGCAGAAAACCCAGAGTTCTAGTAACGTTTACATAACTAGAAGAAAAATTAGCACACGACTTCAATTTCAACCCTCTGAGCAGAGTTCCAAGATAGAAAACCCAAGTTTTATTGAGTGCCTTGTAGCAAAATACTTCTTTGTTGGAATCCTGGTTAAAAGGTTCAAGTTGAATTTTGGCCTTAGAATTTTTTTTTATAAAAATGTAACCTATTTATCCCTTCTCCGAACTTGACATTTCCAAAAAGTACGACGCCCGCTAAGCCATAAAACAAAATGAGAAGAAACATTCCCATAATGATGAAAAAACTTTTATAGACCGACACGACAACAGTCAGCATCAGCATTTTAAGCGTTGCCTAAATTTAACAAAACACATTTTTCAGAGAACTTTCTAATACAAATAAGAAATTTAAATCCAGTCCTCACGTGTTTCCCAGTTATGGTGAAAAAACGAAGAATTATAACAACATATCCGTATGAATTACTGACATCATTCTAAATTTTAAAAAATGAAATTCCTGTTATGTTGTATTCATTCTATATTTAATAATACACTCAACGATAAAATATAAACTGTTTACCATCATCATGTAGTGCATCATGATCCAAATCACACCTAAAAAGGTGACAAAAAGGTCATAACGATTGCGACGACTCTGCCAATAGCCACGAGGAGTGAATGCAATATTCTTCATAATAACCTAGTTAACACATTTGAAACAAACACTTTAGTCAGTGTTAGGTAAGTAGCCAATGAGGCAGCAGTATTTTCAAATTGCTGGTATAGGCAGCCATAAAAAGCGACCACTTTAAGGCAGTAAATTCAGCATGTTCGAAGCTGAAACGACACCACAATCTGCACATGTGCGGGTAATAAAACATGACCTCTCGACGCATTAAAAGACCAAGTAATCTTTTTAGATCGTTTACTGTTACATTAAAGAAATGATAACTACGAGTGCAACCAGTAAACTGCTACTTGAAAGTACGCTGCTTCATTTTCTGAAGTCTCGATAAACAGCAAGCAGACAAAACGTGTTGCTTTGTTGAATGTCGTGACAAAATGAAATAAGACAGTCAACTGTTGCATTTAATAGTTGCCTCATTCGTTAACGACCTTGATCTTCGTTATATCCACAACTATGAAATGTCAAATGCAAATAAATCCAAATTTAGTCTTACCTCCACAAGAAAAAGCAATGTTAAAATAGAGGAAACTGTAGCTAATGCAACCGTGTAAGGCTCACTCTGCTTCCACTACAAAAATACAAAATATATACAATGCAAACAAATATATTTGTAATATTATTTAGCAACTCAACATCAATATTAAAATTATTTATATTATGAATCTACGTTCTCAAATTTTAAGCTCTGTATTTCGCCTCTTTATGAAAACACCAGTCTCGGGGTCCTGCGCCAGAATTCCTCCAGCTCCCACCCCTTCCTTTAGGTCAAGGGGACCTAAAGGACAAAATAATAAACTGGTCAAAACATAAATTGACCAATGGATACCAATTGAGAAGTGATCTCTTAGGCGTGAGTGCACAACGCAGTGTACACAGGCCCATAGTATAAAAGACATAGCCTCAATCAACTCGTGGTCCATTTACTGATTTACAAAACTGAAACTGCTCGCGTGAAATGGTCACATTGACAATGCAACGTCATCGTAAACTTATTCTACACTTAAATATATTTGCTCGGTTGGCAGTACATTAAAGCAATTACATCGTTCAACCATCATCCGTCTTGCC
Source organism: Brachycybe producta (assembly GCA_036925085.1). Classification (NCBI taxonomy): domain Eukaryota; kingdom Metazoa; phylum Arthropoda; class Diplopoda; order Playtdesmida; family Andrognathidae; genus Brachycybe; species Brachycybe producta. The sequence goes on along the minus strand of JAUPFP010000012.1, from coordinate 4,513,705 downwards.
TGCCTATTTATTTCTTCTCCACAGCAATTACGAGTCTATGGAATTTAAGAGAACTCCCCACTGACCCCCAGCACCAGGTAGTTCCCGACCGAAATAACGAAAGTTCCGACGTGAGGAAGATTAAAAACTAACACTAGGAAGGCTTCATTTAGATGGTTTAAATAACTCATTTAAATTTAATTGATCCTTCCGTAACTCGTAACTCCCCATACAACACATTTTTAAGTTTTTTTAGAATATTTCTTTTAAATGATCTTTTTCTTCTCTTTCATGAATTTATGTGTTTGACAGGTGATTAAACAAAACAATAGTAATGAGAGTATCGTGAAAATGAGAATTGGCTAATTTTCTTTTATTAAAATAGATAATAAAAAACGTCAAATCCATTTTATTAATTCATACAGTGATCTTGAGTTGCAAAATAGTGTATTTCAGATTTATAAGAAGGTCGTCAACGCATCTTACCGTCACACACAAAAGACTACTATTAGCAAGAACCATGATGGCAATGAAACGCTTGAATGCAATGTTCTGCGTGATGTCATACACAATACACCTAAAATGCCGTCCATCAGGTCTAGGTGGAAGATGCAGCGGCTGTGCTATCTTCAAACGTTTCTTGAGATCACACCAACGCCTCTGGTCAACTGTCAGAAGTGCGGTGCCCTTATATCAAAAGAAAAAAAAATCCCTTAATGATGATGATGATGATGATGATGTCATTTCGAATTTAAGTTGCCACAATCACCTTGTTTTCGCTGTAATTCGCAATGACAACACCTACAAATAAAGTCAGTCCAATCATACATCCCAAAAAGACGAAAATATGAATGTATATGGCATGAACCTGAAATGTCGTAAAGAAGATATAAATATGTTGCTTTTCGTTCTATTTAAAATTCACAAAACACAAAAATATTTAACTACTACTGTCAATCAATTGATGCAAAACTATATATATCTATATGAACATAAATTAGTTATCGATTAGGTTTATAAATATAATAATATTGCATTACTGCAAATATTAAAAGTTAATAAATTGCATCATTGTAATATGAATTATATTACAAACTACAAAAAATATATATTTGCATGCATTCAAACAAGCCACAGAAAATATAGATACAACACATGCAATAAAAAACACGTTCAAGAAACAAATTTTGGAAAAAAGAAGTCAACAGTTGCATACATAGGTGTATATAAATGTAAAATACGAGTACACAATATATAAAATTTCTTTAAGATAAAAAGAAGAAACACAACACACAGCATCAGCAAGAATCATGTCAAAAATCACTTCAACACGAAACTGTTAACATAACTCAACACTAAAACGAGGGAACACAAAAAATTAATAATACGATACAAATGATCCAGTTATAAAAAGAAAGAATGGAATCCTAATGCGCACATACATGCACGACTTCCTAAACTAAACTATAATCTCATTTTACACGACAAAAAAAAACTAATTTACACATAAAATAACTGACAAAAGAACAGTTTGAAGAATACAGGCGCACATCGAGAGGAATAAAAGAAGAGATAAATAACAATTGTATATATAATAATGTACAAAATAATAGAACAAACGATGAAGCAGCCAGCCAATGTATGGAGAAGGAATCAACCACAGACAGTTTGTGTACACGTGGTTATTACGTACGTGTCCAAGTCTACGTATCAGCACATCTCTTATGTCCAGCCAACCTTTGTAGGATAGCACTTCGAAAAGGGCAAGCATAGCATTACCCAAGTTGTCAAAGTTGAATCTATGTGGGTTCGCCCTATATATAATGAATATGCGAGATAGAAGGAGATACCAAGGTATAACGTTAGGATAATGAAAGTTCGACACACTTAGAAATTTCAATGGGTAACGCTATCCATAATATAATCATGGCATACATAGCGCATCATGATACAAATGCCATAAGTTGAACACTGGAAGAAACATATTATTTACTATTTAACTATTCAATAATGAAGTTAACTACATTGTGTCAATGCAGTTGAGTTAACTCCACTGATCAGAAATTTAAACACAGTTAATGTAACCACATTTGTTACTCCTATAAAATTAATTGCAGTTAATTTTTTTATAGTGGAAATGAGGTATTACAGATGTTGCAGCAACACTGTTCCTTTTGGGTTTTTTTTTGCCAAAACCAAAACAATGACTCCAAATATAAAACCAAATGGGTGCCAAACTATGAATTAATTTTAATAAAATTAAATGTAAGAATGTAGGCCTACTTTGCATAATTAAAAGGAGCAAATGAAATGTTTTATATAGGTTACCGAATTACAGACATCATAATTATAATCTTTTCCTTTTTTTAAATTCAACGAAACTTTTTAGAATCGCAAACAGGGCCTAATGATTTCAAAAATGTAAGAAACATGAATGAAATTTACATTTTTTTTTTTTTTTGCCTTTTGTCTTCTCTACTAAAGAAATTAGTAATAGATCCCATTCGCTTAGTTAAGAATGTTTATTCATTTGCAATGTTAATTTATGTTAGTAGATTAAGAAAAGAATCACACATGCTGAAAAATTAGAAAAATATGGCGCTTCCGGTAAATGCATTACACAAAAAAAAATTACGTGGGATTTTATTCAACGTGTGTGATTCTTCCCTAGAACTGTGCCATTCGGCACGATAAAAGTCGCAAAATGCTTTAACATTCATTACGTCTTGCAAGAATTCAGTCGTGCACGACTTACATATCCGACTCTATCGATGAGGATGTCTCTGTATTCAGCCCATCCCTCAAGAGATAGAATCTCAAAAAGAGTAAGCATTGCCCTACCCAACGTATCGAAGTTAAAATTACGAGGATTTGCCCTGATACACAAAACAAAACATAATATATTCAAAACACTATACAGAATACAATAGGTGCACCTGTGTCGTCTCTTAAGCCTTGTGAAGTGATCGCTTTCAGTGAAATTAATCGCTGTCAGTGAAATGATTGCTGTCAGTGAAATGTGCCATGCATCATTTTAATACTATCATGAAATACATCACCATCTCCTTACTAGCACTGCTGTGTAGCATAAAAAAATGTTAACACTATATTGTAACACAACAATTTAATGTTATTATAGCTTATGCAACTCATCACTAATCTGCATATAAGATGAAGCTTGTAACGTCAGAGTCGTTGACAAAAACATTCCGCTTGTGTCATTTTGTGTCATAAAAGGGGTAAAGAATTCATGAACCCCTTTTGTTTAAACTGCTAAGAACAATTTTTTGTTGAAGGCAAGGCAACTGTAATCACTTCGATCAATAATGTTTAACCAAGTAGCAATAGCAACATCTTCAGTGAAATCCAAACCTTGAACGTTGTTTTTCGACTGGTTACAAACTGTGGTGTTGCACTCCACTTTAAGAGTTTAAACATTTTGAAAACAGCTGTAAAACAGCTTTTAAGAAAATGTTTTTCAAATTTTCCGGTTGGTTTGAAACGAGCTTTCTTCCTTCCGAATTTTTCGCTGTTTTGAAGAGGACACTTTAAAGTGGGAGTCGAATTTATGTTGAAATTATAAACAGTCGATGTTTATAACGCAGGTTGTGCACAAATCGCTTAATATTTACATATTAAAATAATTTTTCATCTAACACGTTTTAGGCTGAAAATATAGATTGAGATGTTTTCTAGAAAAAAAAACACCAACTTTTATGTGAAACTAGAGTAAAAAAATTCCCTAATCGTATTTTCACGATAACTTTGAAAATAAATTTCTATAGTAATATTAGTATGATTAATACTATTTAAGCCATGAAAACACAAATATAAACCACTTTTTCTAACTGCTATATATTTAACATATTTTATTGTGAAGAATAATCAAGGAATTACTTTATTATTCTAGTTTTACATAACCTTGGAATTTCCTTTTTTTAAAGTAAAAATTAAATTTTAATTTCTGAGAAAGATTATTTTTGGAGTAGTGTAAACTTACCAGACACGAGGTACCATAATCGCAGGATGGGATTCGTTGTCGCCCACCCGCACCTTCATCTTTGTTATAAACATTTTCCTCATAAATACTCCAACGCAAGTTATCTATAAATTAATTTACAAACAAACAAGACACACTTCAATGCAAATTCCAAGATACATGCAAGTAAATCCATTTTGATATATAACCTTGGTGGTGATATCCGGATCATTGCAACGTGCCAATCGGCCACCGAAAAGTTGAACTCCGTAACTTGCAAATACAAACATAAGCACAATCAAAAGGACCGAAACCTTAACAGAATAAAATATTTTACAACTCGAAAGATTAATACCAAAGTAAATTATTTTCGTGCTTATGACTTTCATACCAATAGTATCTCTTTGAACCCTCGACAAAGTTCGTAGACAACTTTGCGCATGTGTGGTACCAAAGTGAAGATACGCAAAGGCCGAACACAACGCATTATCATCAAAGCCTGAGCCCCAGAATGTTGAGGAATGCTCGGAGGCATAAGACATAGATAAACCAAGCTCACCTAAACAATATAATTCGTTAAAATGTGTACCATTTTCAAACCAACTCTATAGACTTGGCTTTTTGTAAAAAAAAAAAAAGGTCAAAAGTCGAAAAATATTTAAATGCTATAAAACAGGGGTGGCCAGCTACTCTACCTTTAGAAGCCACATTTCAGGAAGAAATATTTGAAAGAGCCATTTATTTATCTTTGATAACAAAACATGCAATGAGAAACTGAAAAATCAGTTCAATTTTTTAAAGTTTACCCACAGAATTTCCCTCCCCCACCCCCCCCCACCCCGGTCAGCCTGTATCAGTCTTTCGCAGATGCCCCTCCCCCAGTCAGCCTCCTCATTCAGTGTCTCGCAGATGCCCCCTCTCGAACGCCTGGAACCTATCACACGGAGTGTTCAGCACACATGATTCATATGCATAAGAGCCGCACCACTCGCCTGCGAGAGCCGCACGTGGCTTGCGAACCGCCCTATGGCCACCCCTGCTCTAAAAGCTCTAAAAATGTCTCAGGAGCACTCAACTGGCCCTAGAAATCAGAAAAAGCTTGGAAAAGCATAACGATTCAAGTTTATTTTGAAATACATCTAAATGAAAATACCATTTAGTGATTCAGCTACCGTTCTTAATCGTGAAAGGTAGATTAATCAGAATTGGGCTATTAGCCATTTATGTAACAAGTTAAATTGCTCTGAAAATGAGAAATAAACGCTTCAATTCAACGACAACACTTGTTCATACTGTCCTTACAGTGTATATGAAGATGTCAAGAACGCCAGCCACATCTCGAATAAGTGCTTTAGGTGTAAAGAACAGTCCGTCGGCACAAACTTTGAGAGCCAGTTCGACACTCATAAAAACCACAAATGTGTATTCTGCGATCTGTAGCACTGGAGTGTTCGTAACTCTATGAAATGGAGTTTCGAACATCATGCTGGTACACGATAACGTGGTGACCAATATCATGACCCAGTCCAAATAGCTGACCAAACCAAGAAGATTGCTAATTGACAAGACAAACAAAAATATTGATCACATACTCATCTAAACAATACCATTTTCATAATAATAAAACACGACTTACTGAAGACGTTTGTAGCTGATCTTACGTTCTTTTCCGGTGATAGGGTCTCGAAGAAGAGGATTATAACGAGCACAAACTATTGTTTGGCAAAGTTTTCGGAAGCGACTTTCGCGTGCGATAAATAAAAGTGGTGCATCAAAAAGTGGATGATTTTCGCGCAAATCCTCTTCTCGTTGGTTTCTGATAATAGATACAAAGTTATACATCAAACTCAATATAGGCCACCAGAGTTTAAAATTGAGAAATCACCTTCTAATTTCTGCCTGTTGCCTTTTTTGCTGTAACATTTTTATGTTAAGATCTTGCGTTCTTCGACTGCTACTCGTACTGTTCATAGACGTGAGATCGCCGTCCTCGCGTAATTGATCGTACGTTTGTTTAATTTTAATGGAACCGCTTCGAACACTGCGACGGCTACTTCTGTAAAAGTAAAATACTTTAAGAATAACATGCAGACATACTGAAAGAACAAAATGTCTGCGAGACTCGGCACTGATCGCCAACTTTTAATAACTCTGAAAGTTTAAGTGATAGCTAGACAGTCGAGGTTTACACTAGCATATAAAAATTCGAAGTTTTTTTAAGAAATTGATTGCATGAGCTATTACAAAATACGCCACAACTTATCAGAATACTACATTGTAGACTTGGCTGCAACATTTGTTATGGATACAAAAACATGCAGTGGATAATTTTTACTATAGTAATAATATACTGTTCACTGGTGTGCGAGTACATTATTAACTTTACAACTGTTCGATTGTGTGCTCTAGTTTACTATATTATCACCATATTCGCCACAATTTTATTTCCATGACTATTTTGTTTGTGTACAGACTCACGAGTCATGAGGAAAAACAAACGCACCATACCAACAAACATGTTCAATATTACAAGTCAACTGCCAAGTCAGCTCAATGTTACAAGTAAAGTGAGGTTGTATTTCAAACATTTTTTTGGAAAAAGTACACTTTTTGGTTACACTGGTGGGCAATGTTACAATGAGCAAAGTTACTCAAACTGACTGTAAAAAATACCCTGTATATTGAAAAATTTGATAATTAATTTTCAAACACATTATATATAATAAAGAGTTAATTTGATAATAAGTAATTTTAAAAATTAAAATAGAGTCCCAATTAGAGTGGCACAACTCAAAAAACCACTTTTTTGTAAAAATGAGTTTAAAGTTAAGATCCATGGCTTACTTTGCTGAGCTTTTCAAGTGCAAAACCGTTTTGGCTATTCACAATATCTGTTTATTTGGCATTTTATATTACATTGTAGGAGTACAATAGATTGAGATAGAAAAAATGCAACTTTAAACTCATTTTCCCAAAAAAAATTTTTTTTAATTGTGTCACTCTTCCAGCCGAGGTGCGATATATTTATGTGTTTTTGTATGTAATAAGTAGGGCCTACTAAATAAACACAATTTTGTAATTGCATATTCTTTTTCTTGCAGTACTTGTGTATTTTCAGAAATGAGAGAGATATTAGAGGGGAGGGGAACATTGTCGCAAGGTCAATATACGATACATCTCCATGTTAACCGAGTTTCACCATATACAAGCTGTTCTTGGTTCACATTAGCTCGGATAATCTGGATTCTACTGTATTTTACTAAACAAAATAATGTATAATAAGTGTATTTTCTGTTGGTTCAAATCACACCACCATAATGCGCCCTTACAACCTTTTCACTGTAATTTAGCACACAGCAACACGCAAGCGGGTTCAATTGTCACCATAATGCAAGGTGACTAAATTTGCTTTATAACAGCCAACCATAATAATAATAATTTATTTTTGCTACCCGCATGCTTGAACCTTGCTTTGCGCCAAACTGATGGAAACTGAGATGTATTTAAAACTTGAAATTTGTTACCCCGTTTCATGGTAAATGTGCAAAATTAAAATGTCTAGCAATTATACATCCAGAGTTATTCATTTCTTAATCAAGTCCACATTTTATGGACACAACATATACTGTATAAAAGTGTATATGTCACAAAATTTTGCGTTTTGCATCAGGCTAATTTATGCTCATTTTACAAAACGTACATTCATTTCGTGTCATTCACAAGTACACCAAACGGATGCGACATATATCACAAAAAATGTGCATCCTAAATTTTAATAACGACACCGGTTTTTAAAAGTAAATAATTGTTATGTTGCAATGAAAAAAACAACGCAAAATTACTTTTGATCAAGTCTGACATGTTTTTGATTGCCAATAGTTGTTTTCCCCGGCACCGGAATGTTTCCCGAATCACCAAGTAGAAGACGTTTGTTAGTAGAGTCACTTAACATTAGTTGCAGAAAGAAAGTGAAAGAAGGAAAGAAAGAGCAGACAAAAGAATGTTAATACAAACAAATAGGCAATTAACAATAAAGACGTGTAACAAAATGAAGCAGTTAGGTTTGATACATTGTTAAGCGATCATCAGTCAGCACTTTAAAAAAAAATCAAAAGTAAAGTAGAACCTTATAACTTCGCTGATGGCTGTCTTTTTAAGCTGCCAACCATTGAAACAAATAGTACTAGGAGAGGACAAAAGTTTAATAGCTCGATTTCGCCGACATGTCACCATCATGTCACTCGAAATGTCTGGTTTGACTGGAATAGGAGAATCGTCATCTTCTTCTACAAACTGTCGCATGAAACTCTCTCGTACCTATACAACAAAATAAATAACAACAAGAAATAAAAATATTAAACAAAGAGATTCAAGAAATCCTGTTAAATTGATATATGTTTCAAACTTTGAAGTGAAAAACAAATATGACATTCTTAAATTGTCATATAAAGTTGTTTTAAAAGATATGAAAATGAAAATCGATTCATTCATCCGGATTCATTCACTTTACTAGTTTCTAAACCAATTTTAATTTCTTATTATTCCTAAAATCGAAAAATACATCAGGATCATTTTGAAATTGAGTCAAATTCATTGTCAGAATGTGTACTTCCGTTCAAATCTGGTGTCATTTTGTGATAGGTGACTTCGTTTTTGTCAAAAACATGATATTGTATCAAGTGTTTCAAAGCAAAAAAAACCGCATCCTTTAATAGGTATGTATTTTGCTTTTGTCTGTCCATCCGTACCCCAGATATAGCCACTGACGTGGCTAACGTTAAGCTTCTGTAGATGTTTTTAGAAAATGTGGACGCAAAAACGTAAAGCAAACTTTTTTCAGGTACAACATTATGAAAAAAAATTCAATTTTGCTTTCAAATCTAGAATGGTAAAAATTATGCTAAAGTATTTTTAATGGCAATATATTAAAAAATAAACATTTTATGGCAGTTTGAAAATGACCATATTTGGATTTTTTCTTTGAAATTTTACGAAAAACTATTTTCGCCTTTTTAAAACTGTCATAAAAAATTTATTTTTTTAAAGACATCATCATGACAAAACTTTTAGCTTTATGACCAACTATTCTAGTTTCTAAAACACCTTGAATTTTATCGTAAGGTTTCTCCTCTCCTGAAAAATGTTCGCTTGAAAAACATAAATTTTCTCAAAACCGTGGGCGGGGGAAGAGACCACGTTGACCACGCAGGCGCGCCACATGCGGGAACTAAAACAAAATAAATATCTATAAAGCCACTTTAATTCAAACTTTAATTAAATAAAAAAAAATCGTGATGTATAGCCCACCGTGTACAAGCACCCACATTTTTAGATTACATTCACTCGCCTAATGATTAAATGCATATGTTTGACAAACCTTGGGAAGATTGTAATCAGAGGGCACACGATGCAAAAGAATCATCTGAGGTCTATCTGGAAATTTTTCAAAAACTCTGATTCGCAATGGCAGTGTTTCGTTGATTCCCGCACTTTGCTCTCGTGCCTTCAACTGTTTTATCTTCTTAATATCTTCATCCAACTCCAAATTATCCAAAATCACAGCAACAAACAAACTGAGCACAATCTAATTTATAAACGCAAAAATTTCATCAGTGTAAAGCACACAATAAATACAATACCAATGTATACTTCAAACTTCATAGTTAATACAAAAATAGAAAAAATGAACAATAGACGTTTTTTGGAAATGCTATTTTATAGATGTAACTGTAAAGGACATCATAAAACACGACAATTTACTACAAAGCACTCCAATCTGAAAGTTTTTGAAAGCTTTCTTATAAAAATCCTAGTTTTGTCATGAACATTTTTGAGTACTTCAGAATAATAATAATGGAGGGTCATATAGAGACAATACAGTTACACAGAGCGGGCAAGTCCGAATTTGAACAATTTAAAAAACTTAAACGAGTAAATTGGTTTTCGCCCAAGACCTAGAGCCATGGCCAGATCTGCGAACAGGCAAACCAAGGTAATTGCCTCGGGGGCGCTAAACAAAACATGGCCATTAAAATCCCCTAAATCATAACAATAATTATTATTTCATTATTTTTTTAATATACATCAGTAAAAATTAATCTTAAATAAATGAATATGCATCTTATTTACATACTAGTGGGGTAACCCGTCATAAATGACGGGAGCTAAATTCACAGGCAATTGTGCCCAGCATTAGAATTTCTTTTCCTCCGCCCTTTTATGCTGTCAGACCAAGTAACAAATTAATTAGAAATTGAAAAGGGGGGAGCATGTGACATCAGACCAAGTAACAAACCAATTAAAAATTGATGACGTTCATAAAAGGGCGGAGCAAAAGAAATTATAATGCTGAGCACAATTGCCTGTGATAAATTCTAGTTTAATTATGCTACTATTATCCCCTTCCTTTTTTTTATATTTGAAAGAGCAAATGGCCTTTTATTTTTTTCTGGTGTGCGCATGCGCGTCGTTTGTTCCTTCTTTTACTCCTTTCATTTCAATTTCAGTTTCCCCCTCCACGTTTCTCTCTCCCCCTTACCCTTTTCAACCTTTTCTTCTCTTGAATCTAATATCATGGGGTTCTTGGATGGGGAGACTGCAACATAATGTTGACATTGAGAGAAAAAAAGCGGTTCATTTAAATTTATATAAATTAAGATGTGCTTACACGTTTAGTCCTTGTTTGTGCATCGTTACACATACAGTGACAGACAAACTCGGCTTAATATATATGTACTAGTGGGGTAACCCGTCAGAAATGACGGGAGCAAAATTCACAGGCAATTGTGCCCAGCATTAGAATTTCTTTTCCTCCGCCCTTTTATGACGTCAGACCAAGTAACAAACCAATTAGAAATTGATGACATTCATAAACGGGCGGAGCAAAAGAAATTCTATCCTCTCCCCTTTTTTATATTTGAAAGAGAAAATGATTTTCATTTTCTCTGGTGTGCGCATGCGCGTCATTTTTCCTCTTTTTACTCCTCCCCCTTTTTCCCTTCCATGTTTCCCTCTCTCTCCAACCCCCTTCTACACTTTCCAACCTTTTTCCCTCTCCAATTTAATATCATGGGGTTCTTGGATGGGAAGGGTGCAACATATAGTTGACCTTGAGAAAAAAAAAGCGGTTCATTTATTCATTTAAATTTATATAAATTCCGACGTGGTTCAAGGTTTTTGTCCTTAATTGTTTGTACAGCGTTAGTCATAGAAACACAGAATCACAGACCTGGCTTAATATATACATAATAATAATAATAATAATAATAATATTACTTCAAGCCCAAAATGACGAGAAACTTGAATACGTTTTAGAAACTAGAAGGGTGGCTCAATCACTTAAGATTGATATCTTTCAAAATAAGCTTTTATGCGAGTTTGAAACTGATCCAACGTTAAGCAGACAACACTTATCAGACAATATTCTTTAAATTTTTGTCTCTAAAAAGTTTATTTTGAAAAATATCAACATGCAAATAACTAAGGGATTGAGCTACTCTCCTAGTTTCTAAAAAAAACTTTACAGTTTTACTTAATTTTGCTCCAGAAAGACAGAATAATCAGACTCCAAAGACAAAAATATAGTGCATTTTGCTTAGGTCTGCCGATAATTAAAAAAGAAAAACTAGAAAATATCGAAACTCCTTAAGGATAAGTTCTAAAATCAAGAGCGCCAAGTATTTATCCCATACTCTTCATTAAAACTTACCAAAGTTACAAACAGATGATACAAAATAAAGTATATGGCCACCAATGGAGCAATGGTCTCACTCGTACGATGCATCGTTTCGTCCATAATTTCAATCCAGCCTTCTTGAGTAAGAATTTGAAACATGGACATGAAAGCCTGAATTAAACGAAATGTAACAAATCAATCAGTTTCTGTTCTCTTTTCCTTTTGTTCACACATACAAAGAAGTCTCATACCTCAGGAAATGTCTCAAACTTTGTGTATTGGTTCATCTGACAGAACAACTGCATACTGATGCTCGACGTAATGATCAACAGGCACATTGTAAATATGATCAAACTTCCTAATTTCTTTCCGGGACCAAAAATCTATAAAAAAAAATATTATTATTATAAAGCATAGTTATGGCACAAATCAATGTGCTACAACACTTTACTTTGTAAACGAAGTCTTCTAACATGGGGGATGCCTTAATCAGTCGAACAATCCTCAGAACCTTATTCAAACAAGACATCAAATAAAATCACCCTTTTAATATATTTTGTCAAACACAAAAAAATCAAAATCTCCTCTTTCAAAAAGATAACCTGGAAATAAGTTAATGCTGACATGTAAAGCTGAGGAATGACATGTAGCGTTCCACCGACAGCTAGTATCAATTCAAACTTGTGCAACGACCTCCTATAATAGCCATGAAATCCAAGACACCATACTTTAACAATAACCTCCAAGTTAAAAAACATAGTGAATCCAACCTGTGAATGATTAAGATCAATTAAAAAGAGAAACGCATCAAAAGTTCGGTAGAAAAATATCCGGTGCCACGTTACACATTATTCAGAAAACAAACAACAACAAAAACCATTACAGGGTAGCTAATGAGTTTCATTCATGAAATTTCGTGACTTTTCAAGGTTTTCCATAATTTTTTTATTAATTCCCTGACTGGTTTTTTTTTTGGAAAATTTTATAATTCCCTGACATTTTTAGGTTTTCCAGGTTGAGTGACAACCTTGACTTATACTCAAAAGGTTTTATACATGTGAAGGTTCTATTTACATTATAAGAAGAAATAAATTATAGAAAGATAACCGGCAATAAGAAGAATACTTCTCAAAGCCAGACTCCCTCACAACGTTTGTTGTGAAATACCTCTGCATATACATTTTGGTTATAATTCCCTTCCATGTTTTACAACGGCTACTTGTGCTTTATGCTCTGGAATTTGGGCTAAAGTCCCTAACTACTTGAAAGCTTTCGTAAATGTATTTCACGACATTCAGATATTTTTTACAATATATATATACATGTATATATATTTATAATATATAATGTATATAAAAAAAACGTTAATTTATACTTCAGCCCAATAGAAATATTGATAAAACTCTATGCGTGGTCTTCCATCATGTTTGAAATGAAGATTTGCAGCGACAATAGCATTGCCAAGAATAACTGCCATTACAAACAACTGAAATCCAGCGGACTGTATTAAGAGTTGGATAAATTTTGGTGCCTTTCCACGTGGTTTATTCTCATCCACTGTAATGAGTTTCCATCCCAGATCATCTCCTCCAAGTATCTAAGAGAACAAATTATGATTCGCCATAAAATAATTAAAAAAAAACAGCCGAATTTTGATAATCGTATAACCCGTCATGCAAACTGCACAAAACAAAGTTGACTATAACTGTTAATAACAGATTGACATGTGGCTATTTATTGCACACGCTTGCTCGCTTCAATATGTTGTTATTGCATTTTAACTCGTTCTTTATTTTCCTTGTACTCATCACTATTTTTTGGTACTCGTCTTTATGAAACATTCCATTTTAGTATGTATATTCTAAACAAGTGTGTGCCTGTATAACCTTTAATGTGGTTCACTCTTCTATTCCCTTGTATATTAATATAATAGTAAAAACCTGAGAAGGAGACTGATCCATTATTTGGCCACGAACTCCCCACATTTGCTGAAACTGGACACGGATTTCATTGAAAGTCTCAGTGATTACTGCAATGAAAACATTCTGAAACAATCGTGAAAAAAAATCTATAATAAAAAACGACTACACGCTAGCGAATAACTTTACAAAAAAATAAAACTACTTAGCCACATACTTTGACCAGCCAAGCCAGAAAAAATATCATTGTCGTGAAATAGAAACTTGCTTTCCAACCAGGTAGACTGTCAATGGCTCGATACATAATAAATACCCAACCCTCCTGTGAAGCAGCTTGGTACACAGTAAAGAAACTGGTGGCTGCAAAATAAAATAACAGGACAATCAAAGTCACAGTTAAAGAATGGTATTGCACATTAAGAAGTGTGACTGTGTGTGTGTGTGGATGTGAACAGCATAATCTGTATGTGATTAATGATTATATTTGGGTGCACGTGTCTTGTATCTTGCAACTAGGCTTGCCACCTGTAGAGGGCAGTCCTTCATTCGGAAGAAATGTCCTCCGGCCAGGACCGTTCACCATGAACGTAATTAAGTTTTTCTAAAATTTATTGTGTGGAGGACACGTTTGCCTTCGTGGACGACGGTCCTAGCCAAGAAACAATTCTTCTGACCGGAGGACTGTCCTCCACAAGGGAGGAAATGTGGCAAGCCTACTTGCAACTTGCTTGTTAAGTAAAAGTATTCGTGAAAACATCAATGTGCACACATAGATAAGTTATTGTTAAATTGTGGCATCCCTGGTGATAAAAATGCTTTCGTTTATATAAATGTTAACTGCAATTAGATAATCACGGTCAACGGTCTCTCTAGAAGACCTCTGTGCTTTGTTGTGTGCTTCTACGTGAAAACACGTGGTAACTAATAAAAAATGTTGTACTTAATGTTGAGTTCCATTTCCGATTTTGACAATTCAACATCATTGTTCAGTTTACACTCCTCTTTTTTTATATAAAAACGGAGGTAAGTAGATAGCCTCTTTGTGTGAGATAAAAGTACTAGTTGTACCATCTATTGGCTGCAATCAGCAATGGCACTAAAAGCTCCAAAGTAACTATTGATGCGTTCAATAGCGCATTACAGTGTAACTAGACAGTGCAACCGGCGTTTGAAAAACTCCGGTAGTTTGTTCGAAATCGACTCCAGTCTCCAGCCTGTCCTGTAGTACGACGAGAAAAAAACAAGTAAGATGACCACTTGGAATAGCAGGCGATTTCTACGAGTGATTAAAATTGATTATTGGAGTTTTTCGATTTTAGAGTTTTTTATTTATGAGATATGTATCACGATTGGCTAACCAGACATTTGGGTTCTTGTGAGGGTTGTGGTTGTTTTAAGTTAACAGTAAATACAATGTTCTTAATCAGTGTGAGAAAGATAGGCGTTTTCGTATGTTACGTATACACTATACAGTATATCACACGGCACTCACAAATTACCATATAGTTTTTAATACAAATTTGCGCTGAACATAGGAAACAATATTTCAGATATGGCTGACAAATTTTAACCATGTTTGTTTACAATAGAAAATTAACTGCAATTATGTTATAACCACAGTTAACTTGTGTACTGGAAATGGAGTACACAAACTAGTTATTAGGGCTAATTACCGAATTCATCGAAGCCATTAAAGCCGAGCACATATTTGGACATGAGCAATTCCAGGCACTTCATTCCTTCTGGACACTGGTAACCAGAACGATCCGGAGAGCAATAAGTATCAGGAGTTGCTAAATCATTCAAAGTGACATCACTAAAATGAAACAATAAAATAGCAATATTAAATTAAAAACTTATAATATACGTTAAGAACAATTGAAAAAAAAAAATAGGATTAGTAAAGTGAAAATACTAGGCCGGCAATAATCGGCATCGGCGCTTCTTCCCACCCCTACCAAAAAAAATCTAAACACGTCTAAAATGTAAGTACTTTAGCTGTTAGATTTTGGTAACCATCAATGTACATTTCAGTTACAAAAGGCTCTCAAGGGCTTCACAGTTAGAAAAGAGGCTCTCAAGGGCTACCGACGGCTTCACAGGACTCTAAGTTGTGAGAAGCATCTGGGGGCTACACAGTTTTGAGAGGCTCCCAAGCGCCTTCCATTTTCGAGAGGCTTCTTGAGAACTCGTAGTTTGGATAACATCCCGGCACGATCACAGTTTCAAGAAGCTCCTCTTATGACTTGTTTATCCAATAACGTTTTTAATTTTCAACTAATATAATTCTAAATTTGTACACGCACATTTTATTATATTATTAACAAATAGCTTAAGTTGCAAACGCGTAGGTGTTATGGTTGTATGGTGTTATGGACCACACGGCAGTATAGAAAAGTGAATGTTTGGCGCACAGGCACGTAGAAAAACAAGCACAGGCGGCATTTACCGCCTTGCCGTCCGGGCCAGTACTTGTCTGGCCATGGTACAAACGGACACTTTAAATGTCTCTTCGGTATAGAGTATCTAGTTAACATCGGAACAATTGTGTTACATCAAACCAATGGACCATACCAGAAGGAAGTGGTCCATCGTTACTCCATAAGGCCTGCTTCACATGAACTACTTTGTGTCGCCACAAAGTAGTGCAACGTAGTTGTTGGTTGATGCGGCTTGCTTCACAGTAACCACCATTGAAAACAATGGAATGCTGTAAGTGCAATCCACTGGTATCACCTTGATCACAATTGACAAAACAAAAAGTGCTCGCCACTCTTCGACACTGTGGTGCAAAAAAAAAAAAACGGTGGCAGTGGCTCGTGTGAACAACCCTTATGTAATCAATAGTTAACTGAACAAGACTACTTAATGTGGAGACACAATGTGGTCTACGTGAAGTTGGCCTAACTAGCCCGCCACACAGTCCTAATAAAATTTAGACTCATACAAAGTCATAACATAAATTTTAGTCAGTCCTCAGCAACATTAAAAAACAAATTCAGTGTATTTCGCTGAAAATTGGATGAGTATAAATATAACGCCAAATGACATATTTACTGTAGACTGCTGATTAGGGTAATTTAGGGCAAACGTCCCTAATAATGTAAGTGCTATTAGGGTAAATGTCCCTTTAGGGCAAGTGTCTTTTATGGCTAGTACACACCAGGATTCTTTGTTGCGATACATTGCTGCAGGTAAAAATCGCTTCAGTTGCGATTCAGACCCGCAACAATGTTGAAATGTTTCGGGGCTGAATCGCATCAGCTCAGATTCATGTTTCTTGACTCCCATCGAAATGGGAAACATTTAAACATCGTTGTGAACATGAACAAAGACTCAAGGGGCTCAGTTTGCTTTTAATTATTAAAGACTAGACTTAAAAAAAAGACGTGGACCACTGAAAATACTATTAAACTTTCTGTAAAACCTTCTGTTAAAACCTTCTGTATAAATTGTGTTTGTGGGAAGGAATGGTCTTCTGACTACAAAGGCAAATAAAAGAAATGAAATTTCGAAATTCTGCCCAATCTTCCAATTTCAGGGCGTCCAAAAGGCTTAAACCGAATGAGCTCTCAGCTGAGAAGAGCTTGTGTGCCCAACACCATTTCTGCTTTATTTGCCCTTCTTTATAAAGAAATAAATATAAAAAAAATATAAAAAAATAAATAATAATAATAGATAGATGCGCTAATGAACTTTTCACTTTTATTAAGTGTCATGACAAAATAACATGCTGAACACAACGGTAACATTAAAATTAATAAAGTATACGACTGTCCTGATGTTTTATAACTTAAAACTTTTTTTTCTACATACTTTAACCAATATTTTTAAGAAAATTTACAGAAATTTTACCCTGTAGCAACTAAACTGCTAAAAATGGCACTTTTGAGCTCTGCTAATGTATTATAATCATAGCAATCTGCTTAATAATCCTGTATGACGATGTCCCAAATGTTCTCGATAGGATTTAAGTTTGGGGAACACGTCGACTATTTGAGAGTGGTGATATTTTGGTTTCGTAACCATTCCTTCATTAGGTTACTGGAGCAAACTGGTGCACTTTCTTGCTAAAATAATAAGCTAATGCTAGGGAGTCGATGTTTTATGGCAGTACATACCCTCCTAACATTGTGTGATGATCAATGGTATTTGTTTTGGTGAAATAAATCCTAAGGTATGCATTTCAAAAACTTAAGCTGCTCGTTCTGAATCCACTAAATGTTTCCCTTATCATTAGGGTCACCATTCTTCCAATATGAAGAAAAAAAGAAAAACCGTCAAGATCATCGAGATTGAATTATTTTCCTTTCAGACATTTTGGTGGTGGGAGCCTAACAATATGCGAAGTGTTCAGTGCCCTTTACAATGAGTAGCTTTGCCTTCATTTCAACCAAAAAATGTTTATTATTAAACAACGTTATGAGAGTGTTTACTAACTGACCAAAGTCGATTCCCTAGTGTTAGCTTAGTATTTGAAGAAGAAAATACACAGTTCGCTTTGGTAACCTAAAAAATGAATGGTTACGAAACGAAAATATCACCACTATCAAATGGCTGGCGTTTCCCCCAGACTTAAATCCTACAGAGAACTTTTGGGACATCATCTTACGTAATGATTAAGCAGATTGCCATTATTATACTACAACCGCAGAACTAAAAAGTGCCATTTTAGCTGCTTCGGGGCAGAGTTTCTGTAAATTTGCGTATAAATATTGTTTAAAGTATGTAGAAAACATATTATAAAACATCAGGACAGTCGTGTACTTTATTAATCTTAATGTTACTGTTGTGTTCAGCATGTTATTTTGTCACAATAATTAATAAAAGTGAAAAGTTCATTAGTTCGTTTATAATTATGAAACGACCATTTTCCAGTTTTTAATTCTCTAAATTTTTACCTTTTTAAGAAAAATTTTTCTGTATAGCAGAAAATTATAATATAGGAGGCTATCTGTATGTTGAAAATGTCAGGCAAATCCATCAAGTGTAGCCCGAGTTATAACCAATTTCTGGGGTGCATCTGTATATATATGAAACGAACTGTACAATATCTCAGATTGAGCAAAAAAGAAAAAAAAAATGAATACACAAAAACTCCAGGCAGGACTTGAACCATGGACCCGAGACTCACTTCAGTTGGTTGTTTTCCGGCTGTATAGCTTTATTGTTGAAAATAACCAACTGAATTTAATTTTAACTTAAGGTTCGGGGTCAATGAAGGCCCATAAAAAATAAATAAATCAAATTGACTCAAATTTTATTGAAGTTAAAGAATACTTTATTTTAATTCATATAAAAATATAAATGGGGATTAACATGACCTTTACCAAAATATTATAAAAGGATTATTATAGGAATTTTTTCATAGGGTTAATCGATTAAACAAAAATATGATATTATAATAAGATAATAATATAATGATGTTGGAAAAAAATGTGTAGATAATGACAGATAAGGCTATGGGTAATATGACCCTTAAAATGAAATAAAAGTATAAAAAGCTAAATAATGTAAATAAAAAATAAAAATAAAAGCAAATACATATAACACTTACATATAAAATGTAACCTACATATGGCAATCCATGATGTTAGAATCCTTCCACACTAGCCAAACTGATTTTCCCTTATAGTTCCTCACTGGGAACCTTTGGAGCTACAGTACTCCTAACTTGGAAACCAATAAGTCCTACAGTACTCCAAAGTATGGAAACCAATAGTCACTACAGTACTCCAAATGGAAACTTTTAGGCCTAACAGTACTCCAAAGGAAAGGAAACCTTCAGCACCACAGTACCCCAATGATAGACTGCAAAAAATCAGTTTAGCTATCCTTTCTCAAGGTAGTTAAGCAATATTCTGATTAAACAACAGTCTGAAACACAGTACTCCAGTGATTTGGAAACCAGTGCTCAGATATATGTCTCCTTCAAATACTCTTACCTATTCACTGCTGAAAAGTCTCCAGTGCAGATGGCTAAGAAGCCAAAGTTCTAATGATTTTCTAAGCCAACTTGTGGCCATTTTATAGGAAATGGCCTCCAAAGGCTTGCACTGGAGGCCTCCCAATGGTCAATGACAAGTTACACAATTTGCTGACAACAAAAAACAACAACAAAAAATTGGGCAAGAAACAGGTAGGATCTATGTTGGGGCATAGATTCTACCTGTTTCTTCATAATACACATACAACAGCAAAATTATAATTTTCTTATCTTGGTGTGAATAGGGCTGAGAGGGGAGAATTTTTGTTTTCTTTTCTTTCTACCTTTAAAGACAGTTCACTTGTCTGTTTACCATGGGTGTTATTAATAGAAGAGGAAGGGGGTAAAAAGCAGCTAAGAGTTGTATAATGAGGGTTGATACTAAGTGAAAAGAAATTACTTTGGGCAAAAAGAGGAGAAAGAACAAGGGTTCTAAAGGTAAGAGGGAGGGCAATCTTGTTGTTCAGAAAAAGTTTTTTCAGAGGGGGCAATTTTGGTTTAAACAAATTTTATGTCTAGACTATAGTATATAGGTTTATTTTATAGATAGGCCTATTTGTTACAAGTGGCGGTTTTTTCTTTTATTTGGTTGTTTGGGTAAAAACAAAACAGAAAAAAGGGGGAAAAGAGGAGGAAACTGGTTTAGGTATTCTATGTTTACACAAAAATAAAAATAAAAAGTTTGAGATTTTGTTACCTGAATTCTACAGGTAACACTCCTATCCCCTAAACCACAACAACAAAATTACATTTCATGCAGTTTTACACGCATGCAATGTTTTTCAAAATAAAGTTTTAAACAATTGATGACATTTCTTATGTTTCATGTTTCTTTTTTGAGACCTTGTTTTCTTTTTGTTGTCTTCTTTGTCTTCAAAATGTCTTCTACATTTAAGTCAAGAGTTTTCTTTTCTCACCCTTGTTGATGGTTGAGTTGTGGTGGATGGCTTTGTTGAATTCTTGGTTGAGTTTATCCTTTTGCCAGTGGGCTCATTTTTTCTTTTTTTCATTGTGGAGGTTCCTTGTTCCTCCAGTTTTCTTTTAGCACCTTGCACAGTTTCCAGGAAAATGATTTCATCCGTTTCCTGAAGAATTTCTTTTTGCAGACCATGTCTTGATGATGATGTTGAAGTTGTTGACATTTTTGTTGAGGTTGATGTGGATGTTGAAGCCCTTGTTGATGTTTTTGTAGTTTCTAGTTGGTTCTTGGCCTTTAGTTTATTTATTTGTCTAGAGGCCCTTTCAATCATTTGAGTGGTTTTTGAACTCATTATTTTTTCAGTTCTATTGTTGTTTCCCTTCTAGCTTCCCTCTTTTTTTTTCAATAGTTCTCTCATGAACTTAGTGTGTATTCCCTTGGTCAGTCTATCTAGAGCACACAACTGCTGTTCAAAGGATGCCATTTTCAAAAATTTGTTTACAACATAACACTTGGTCTGCCACTTTGACAGCTTCAGGACTTCCAAGGCACAACACTTGAACTACAGAAACATATCCTAAATATTTCTAAGTTAACACAGTAATTTATATAGAAGTACAGTCTTTAAATCACAACAACAAAGTGAAAACACAAACAAAGGTTATGGCTTAAATAATATATAAATCAATCTGTTTCTAGAGTTGTTTCATAGTAGTCCTTATTTAGATTTTTTAAGGACAAGTTCTATATCTGGGCCTCCCTGCTTCCATTGGTGGCACGATGGAAGCAGGGAGGCCCAGATAGAATACAAGCGTGCCAAGATAGAGGCCAAACAGCAGGTAGCCTTAGCAAAGCATAAGAAATATGCGGACATGTATGCCAAGTTAGGTACCAGAGCAGGAGAAATGGCAGTATATAGAATAGCTAGGGCTCGGGAGAATAAAGGCAGAGATATTGAAAAGGTGGTGAGTGTTAAGGATAATGGGGGCAAAGTATTGTGGGGTAGGGAGCCAGTACGGAACAGGTGGGGGGAATATTTTAGTAAGCTTATGAATGAGGGGGTAGAGCAGGAGCCTTTCACTGGAAGAAATAATCATAGAGAAGAAGTGGAGCAGGTTAGGGCTGAGGAAATTGTTCAGGCATTGCGAAAAATGAAGCTAGGGAAGGCTTTAGGGCCAGATGGGATACCAGTAGAGGTGTGGAAGGTCTTGGGGAATGTTGCCATTTCCTGGCTCACAAATGTAACGAATTCGCCGTTTAGAATTCGTCCGTTTTTGTAGACACCCTGTAATCAAGTTGTATCGATGAAAGGTTCTCACCTCATGCTTGGGGGTGGCCGGGAGGTCATTACGACGATGACTCCCTGCCCTCCGAGATGAGAAGAATAGCCCAAAAGTACTACATCGATGGTTAATAGGATAGATCCTAGAAGAACCATCGATGCAGAACTTTTGGACGTGAGAATCTTTACAAATTGTTAATAGGAGGATGATCGTACATCCTTCTGTATTGTTATAATTTATACATCTTATAGATGTTTTCGTTTTAGTGAAGTGATAGCTCACTTCTAGGTCCGAGTGTGTCCAAGAAACTTGGACACACCTGGAGCCTTTGTTATCATAATCAGATGTTTCATTGTAACATTTTGTATAAATATTGGACCGTGTGGATTGAGAGATCAGACTGGTTACATCTTACGAACTAGACACACCACTGATGCTCTCAATCCACAGCGAGTCGCTGTTTTTGAATAAAGTATCTTGTTGTAAATATACATTCGATGTGTGGACTTAGTTATTTTCTTGGGAGTGGGACTCTGAATTACAGTCGCCACAATGCCGATGATTCGACCAGCTAAGAAGGAAGCCTCCAGCAGCCACGTGTAAGACGACATCTCTACAATATTCTCTACCACAGGTCTCCTGAGGTACCGACCCTTGTGTCCCTGGTGGTTAAGTAGCAACACAGGAGCCAATAGACCGAAAGACTTAATCATCAACATCCATTCGACACTTCTAGATGGCTAGTAGAGACCTCTCTACTAACCTTACGGAAACGGGGATGTTACAAAATGGTGGAGGTGCGGGGTACCTCACTACAGATCCAGTAGAGAATACCAATGATGTCGGAGTTACACCAGGTGGTAAAGGAAAGAAAGGCAGACCGAAATCGAAGTCGAAGACACGGGAGAAGGAAGATACAAACCAAATGGATGGAGAAGATCCACTTGAAGGTATCCTTCAAAATCTAAGTGCTGAAAGACGGGAGAGACTGATGGCCTGGTTCGAAGCCCAGCAACCATCAGGATCGATGTTACTCCGGAGCGGGCGTGGTGTAAGTACAGTTCAGCGTCATACGGTAGTCCGAGAAATGGATACCGGAGTGGAGCCCTCGTCGGCCCACGCTGAATCTCAGCGTCATACAGTGATTCCTGGATTGGACACTGAAGGGGAGCCCTCGTCGGCCCACGCTGAAAACCTAAGACAGGTTAATGTATTCCAGACGCCGCTCATGCTGAAGAAGAGTGGAGGGACCCAGAGAGGTCGCCTACCTGAGACTCCTATTCTACGGAGAGAGAACCCGGACCAGCTAGAGGATGAAAGCCTAACAAGTGAGGATCCCAGCGTAGAAGAGCTGGAAGGAAATCCAATTTACAATCGTCATCGGACCTGTGAGGAGCTGGATGGGAAGTACAAGAGTCTTCATCCACTCCGGAATCTGGAGACCTTCAAAGGATTGACGTCTGTATACACCTTTCTGGAGGACTACGAGAGTATCGCAGATCTGGAGGACTGGAGCAACGTCCACAAGACCTACTACCTACGTAAAGCGGTAGAAGGGGACGTAGTACGTTGGTTATCCAATTTCTACAAAGAAAATCGAGGAAAGACCACGTGGGACTTCATACGGAGCGAGTTAATTGAAAGATTTGGACGTCGAGACGAGTTAGTTCAACTGAAGCTGAGGTTGGATACCATGCTCCAAAGGAAAGGAGAGGACACCAATCAGTTTTTGGGTCGCTACCTTGACTTGAGTAGAAAGGTGTTACCGGGGGTAACCGACAAATACCGGATTGTGGAATTTCGGCAGAAACTTCATCCGATTATACGTAATGCTACACAGAATGCGCCGAATAGCAATCTGAAGCTGTATACGACATATATCAAGGATACCGAGGAAGTTTTGATGGCTGATGGGTTATGGATACCGGAAGGAACGATGGGTCAACAAACGACGACCCAGGTCTCCAAGGGTCCACAGAAGAATAACCAACGCCAAAATGCCAAACAGACGCAAGCAGTAATGGACGGAGGACGTTCTTACGCGGTTGTTACTCAAGATCAAGCAGACCCAACGAACAACTCGACTCCATCAAATTCAAATAACCAAGCGCAACAGAAGACCAACCAGAACCAGAACCAGAACTCGAATCAGCAACAAGGTCGAAAATGGAACCAAAGATATCCGCAGAAGAAAAACTACAATGGTCAACAAACGCAAGATGGAAGTAAAACCCTGAAAAATCTCAGCACAGTAGAGTGTTATCACTGTCACGAGAAGGGTCACTTTTCAAGAAACTGCCCAAAGAAAGTAGTCGCGGATGGAACCGTTGGACTTGTTCAACATGGAATGGCCACTGGAAAAAATGGCCAGCAGTATTTTGTCGTCAGCGAGAACGGGCAGAAGCAGTTCCTGCGAGAGGAAAACCCGGCTGATTTAAACTAGAAAGGGTGGCAGTAAAGAGGGGCCTACCGCCCTTTAAGAACGGAAAACCCTCTGGAAAACGACAAAATCGAAACGAAACAGCGATCGCCAATTCCCAAAACATTGTGGACAAAGCTTTGTTGGGGGGGGAATAGGGGCGTGAGCGAAGCTACCAATGTCACTACGACTAGACGGAATGCTGGAGCACCGAAGAGACCATGCGATTTGGATACTCAAGGACTCCCTGAGCAATCGTCGGCGTTGTTAGTCGGCATTTCGAATGTCGCCACAACTAGACCAAAGGCTGGAGCACCGAAGAGACCATGTGATTTGGACACTCAAGGACTCCCTGAGCAATCGTCGGAGTTGTTAGTCGGCGTTACGAATGGAAAACGACAACGGAATTCACGAAAATATAAGAAGCTGCGAAAGGATACTGGTCGAAGGGGAGAAATCATCGAGGAGATATTTCCGGAACCCATCATCTGGTCACCTACGAAAGCTATGGTAGTTTACGCGAATAGCTTGGAGGAAGCAAAGAGAATTGTGGAAGCCATGGAAACTGGAGTTCATCAAGACAGAATTGAGGGAAAGACCCAACAGAATTCTGCGGTGCCAGACGGAATTGAGGGAAGAACCCAACAGAATTCTGCGGCGTGTATACCGGGGATAAGCAATGTTGCTCAGGAAATCCCTCAAGATGTAACATCCAATGTTATTGCCTGGGGCAAGGCCGAAACTGATGCTAGGAAATCCAAGAAAGCTATTGTAAACGCAGCTATCAGTAGAGGAGATGATACCAGCAGGATCCCTGCGAACAGCGAGGTTATTGAATCCGTTGAAGTTGGAGATTTATTGAGGAGTAGGGCTTGTTGTCGAAAGAGTGTCGAAATCACTGTAGACAGCCTACTCACCTCATGCGAACTCATCGAGGTAGGAGATACTACGCCCGATGAGAGTGTTGCCAAGATTACCATTCAGGTTGACGGCACACCAGTTAGATTTTTGGCGGATAGCGGAACTGGGTTCACTATCTTGTCAGGCACAATGGCCAAAGAGTACGGACTTCGATATGGACCAATCCGGAATGCACCTGCATTAGGCGCAGTAGGAGGGGTACCGATTAAGGTACTTGGTCAGTTGTGGCCAACGTTCGAGTTGAACGGAAAGCAAGTAACGGCAAGGATGCTCATCATAGATGGAAAACGAGAAGCACTGCTGGGGAGAGACCTGGGAGCTGCGTTTGATCTCATCATTTCCATGAAGACCTCCAAGATCTACTTTGCTAATGAGATGTTCTACGAAGGAACACGAGAATTGTTGAAGAAAGGAAGTGCGCGTAGTAGCCTTCCCTGGAATTTCTTCAAAGAATTAAAAGAGGAGGGATGTGCTCAGAATAGCCATCTGGATAACTCCTATGCCATAAAAGCTAGAGAGGAAAGCTGCGTAAAAGCCCAAGGAAGGATTACGTTAAATCCGGGCCAGGCTTTGAACCTCAAAGTAGCTGCAGGGCGAATCATTGAGGAAAACGAAGTACTCATGATTGAAACGAACGATAGTCTCTTTAATAGAAAAGGCATCGTTGTGGCCAGCAGTGTGCTACAAGGGAATGGGACATCACAACTGGAAGTCCAACTCCTGAATACCACACTGGAGTCCGTGGGGATTGGAGACCGCGAGACTATTGGACACTTCGAACTTCTAGAAGAACTAGAAGAAGAGCAAGCCTGCAAAGTTTCCGAGGAGGAAAACTTTAGAGACATCGGAGAAGCACCCGTTGATTTTGAAAGAGAAATTCAACTTGGTCCTGAACTGACAGATGATCAAAGAGAAGAGTTGACGATCCTACTAAAGGAGTTCCAACCGATCTTCGCCTTTTCATCTAAGGACCTGGGAGCTACGAATTTGACCAAACACAAGATCGAAACTGGAGATAATTTACCTGTTCGAGACACGTTACGAAGATGCGGGCCTGGGGAACGCATCGTAATTGATGAGACGCTAGAGGAGATGAAGAAATCTGGGGTTGTACGGCCATCGAAATCGCCATATGCATCACCCATCGTCCTTGTAAAGAAAAAGGATGGCTCCTACCGTTTCTGTGTAGATTATCGGAAGTTGAACGCGATTACAAAGGCAGACACTTATCCATTACCGAGGATTGATGATGCATTAGACTCCATGAGAGGAGCATGCTACTTCGCAACGCTGGATATGAAGAGTGGATACTGGCAGTTCGAGATGGAAGAAAGCGACATCGAGAAGACCGCATTTACATCTCATCGAGGATTGTTCGAGTTCGTAAGAATGCCTTTCGGACTCCGAAACGCTCCTGCCACGATGCAACGTGCATTAGACATCCTACTCGCCGGGCACAAATGGGAAACGTGCCTTGTCTACCTTGACGACATCGTAGTGTTTGGAAGAACGTTCGAAGAATTTTTGGAAAGACTCAGAACTATCTTGGACCTGCTGAGGACAGCAAACCTGAAGTTGCATCCAGTGAAATGCTTCTTTGGATTCCAAGAAGTGAAGTATTTGGGACACCTGATCTCGCCTGATGGAATTCGGCCAGATCCAGATAAGGTTGTCGCCATAAAGAACTTCCCAGTTCCTGACAATGTAACCGCAATCAGAAGTTTCCTTGGATTGGCGGGTTATTATCGAAAGCATGTACCTGGATTTGCCAACATAGCGAAGCCAATGTCAGACCTTACGGGTAAAGATATACCGTTCGAATGGTCAGTTGACTGCGAGAATGCATTCCGCACGCTAAAGAAAATGTTGTCGAAATCTCCATTAGTTGCCGTATATGATCCGAAGGCTGCAATATTTATGCATACTGATGCCTGTGGATACGGAATTGGAGCCATGCTGTATCAAAAATCAGAGGATAAACGAAGAAAGGAGATAATTGGAAGTGTCTCCAGAGTTCTAAGGGACGCGGAAAAGAACTACAGTACGACGGATAAGGAGTGCCTAGCAGTAATCTATGGAGTCACCAAGTTCCGGCCGTACCTGTTCCAGAAGCCCTTTACAATTGTGACGGATCACCACGCATTATGCTACATGAAGACTGCAGCACGTCTGGAAGGAAGACTTGGTCGCTGGCAGCTGCTAATGCAGGAGTACGACTATAAAATCATCTACAAGGAGGGGAAACTTCACATCGAAGCCGATTGCCTCTCGAGATATCCAGCAGGAGTGCCTGTTAACTGGAAGGCCATCCCAGAAGCGGAAGACCTAGATGACAGCGTGATCTTTAATGTAACCTTACAATGGGATTGGAAGGTGGAGCAAAAATTGGACCCAGAGATTTTGAAGATTCGTGAGGAGTTGCGTAACCAACCAGAGTCACCTCTTCATAAGTTGTTTTGCGATTACAACAACAAGTTGTTCGCTTGTGTGTTTCACGGAAGTTCCGTACCCACACTCGTGAATGTGGTTCCAAAACATCTCATCCCAGAAGTAATGAGATTATGCCATGACGAGCCCGATGCTGGTCATGAAGGACAAACTAAAACCTGGAATCGAGCCAGGCAAAGATTTTATTGGAATAACATGAAGCACGACATATTCGAATATGTGCGATCATGTGAGATTTGTCAATTACACAAGTTGGGTACGGAGAAACCTGAAGGGTTCCTTCAAGAAATGCCCATTGGGAAGCCTTGTGATTGCTGGGGAATGGATTTCATTGGACCATTAGTACCGTCGGTTGGAGGAAACAAGCACATCTTGTTGGCAGTCGATTACGCCACTCGATATTGCGTTGCCAAAGCAGTGAAAAGCACAACCGCACTAATCGTAATGAACTTCCTAGCAAAAGATGTAAAGAAAATCTTCGGGATACCAGGGAAACTCATTTCGGATCGAGGGACGCCGTTTGTTGCAAAGAACACTCAAGAATTCTTGAAAATAAACAAGATAGAGCACGAAACAACAACTGCATACCATCCGCAAAGTAATGGTCTCGCCGAAAGGACGAATAAAAGCATTATTCAGACTATGAAAAAGTATCTGACTCCTGTGAAGAACCAGACTGATTGGGCAACAAAACTGGATGAAGTTTTGGAATCGTACAACTCATCTGTACATTCATCCACGAAGTTTACGCCGTACAGACTCATGTTTGGGAGGGAGCCCAGAACTAAAGTAGACACCTTAGTTCCAGAACGACCAGTTATTATGGATAACGAGGCAGGAAACCTCGTGGACGTTCGACAACAGGCGGAGGAACGCCAAGAAGAAGAACTAAGAACAGCCAGGGCGAACCTGAAAGCAGCACATGATCGTCGAAAGAAGTACTACGACCAAAGGCATAAGAAGCCTTACGAGTACCAAATCGGACAAAAAGTACTTGTACGAGACATGCGAATCAGGCCTGGACAGAACAAGAAGTTCTTAACGAAATGGAGACAGGGATATACGATTGTGTCGAAGGTATCGGACACCGTATACCGATTGAGTTACGAGAATCGAGCTGGAAGATTAGTGGAAGACTCTGTAAACGTTGCAAATCTGAGACCACTATATGAGACTTACCAAAAGGACGGACCCAATGTTCCAACGACTGGAGACACCCTGGAGTCCATGGGTAACTCATCGCCAGAAGACTCCGAATCGGAACCTGTAAAAGAAAAAGAAATGACAGCGTTTGTCAAGAAGAAAAACTTACCTTCGCGTAGGAAGAGATGTTGTGGACACTGCAGATGCCAAAATGCTTGGATCGAATCTTCTGAGGATGAAGAAGAAATTGAAATAATTACGAAAGCAATCCGAAAGCATTCTGACCGTAACGTCGAAATTAGAAGAAAAATGGCAGCAGACGATAACCAGCAGCAATTCTCATACTTACCTGGCGAAGATGCGATGAAATTCACCAGAGAATATGGTAACAAGACGAATTTTACCATGGAAACCATTGGATTTGTTGAAGAAATCAGCGAAATTCCTGAAGAAACGATGAAAATCGACGAAAAAGATGTAAATTCGCCGATGGAATTTCAAATGGAGGTGAAAAACGCGGAAGTTATCGATGAAACGATAAAAATAAACGATAATATCGATGCTAGTGACGCCACAGAGGAAGATGGCATCTCAAATGAGGAAGTAAACAGGGAGCGGTCAATGACGCTACCCAGCAGGAAAGGAACACGTGGGCGGAGGGATACATTAAGTGAAATATCTACTAGCCTCGCACCACTATGGATCCGGGTCCTATTGTTTACCTTCTTCATCACTGACAGTTGTGCCCATGTGCTATACACATGTACCGGCACTATTTTCTGGCATCTTCTTCATATCACCACTTTTTGTACCGTTATCGGCCATATTTTGGAAAGTTATCATTGCATCGTGGACAATTTTGGAAAATTCTATTGTTTAATTTGGAAAAACATCGAAAGTTTTATTTTGTTTTCGGAATTGAGAAACTTTTCGACCTACATCGAACGGAATTTTGAAAGAGTTCAAAGAAATCTGAAGAAAGGAGCTGGAACACTTCGGGTAAGAAAGGTCCGGAATAAGACAAAGTATTTCGGACTCCGAAAATTGAATTCGCTCTTTCTTCTTCATTATAGTAGTAGAGACAACATGGCGTCTCCACTCGAGAATTTATACCAGGATGTGGCCACTACCAGGCAGGGTGGGGGTCACGGTGTCCGTGGACCCGTCTTGTCAGGTCGTGGCCACGAAGAGAGAGGGTTCAAGAGAGCCAGAATGGAACCCTGCTCTATTATACCGATCGTTGGAGGGTCAAAATTAATGTTCGATACGGCTGCTGTTGCCCTCGAAAGAGAAATTGCCGATGGATTGTGGGAACATAAAATTATTCCCACACCATCAAAGAAGACCATAAAACGACAGTCGAAGAAGATCCTGAAGGGGTTCGTTGGCGCTGGCCAACCTAATTTTTATAAAGCTATCAAGTCTGGAGAGTTTGCTCCAGGAGGTGCCGAACCTCGAAACTGGGGTAAAACCGGAGAGGAAGGAACGAAAGAGTGGGCAGCCCACGATTGGGAACAGCACCACCGACGCAATCGACCTCCGGTACCGCATAGAAGTCTGCACGAGATATGGGACGAGCAAGGTCGCTACGTACCCAAAAGTCAAGCCTTGAAAGATGCGGAAAGGGCCTATGCCGAGCTGGTCGAGCCTGCAGCTGCCAAAGTGAAGACTGCTGCTCCAACTTTAAAAAGGCCCGCACCACTCACCAGTCCACCAGTTGCTGATACTGCCCCGACTACAGTTCTTCTCCGAAAGAAGAATAAACCTAGTAAGCGTCATCGTGAGGCCAAGCGCAAACGTGAGGAAGGGCTCACGGAGTCCGCTGTGGCCCACCTCCATAAGCGAATCGTCACAGACAATGCCACCATCGGGCCTGTTGTCACCATCTCCGGAAAGACAGAAACGGAAGACAACGATGTCCTATTCATTGACGCTGGAGAAATTGACTTAGTGGAGGAAGAGGTTGCCGAAGCTCCGGAACCCACAAAGACCTTCACCACGCTCAAAATTTCAACTGAGGAGGTCAACCTAAATACCAAGAGTCCGAGGGATCAATATAACGAACAGCTTAGATGGTTGATCGACCTGGCTGTTGCGTATCACGATCAAGGAAGGGCATTGGTCGACAATGTTTTTGAGACGTTCGACGGAGAGAGGATCGTCCTCTATGATAGCCGCATCCTGGAAGGAGTTGTACTACCGAAGGACGCTGGAAGTACAGGCCCCACAGAAGACCTGTTGATTCGTGGAGTGCGACGTTGGAGGCAGCCAAGGCCTCTCGTCACACGAAACCGAGTAAACAGGGGCCTAAGAACCCAGCTGAGAACGGAAGTGCGTGGGTTCTTCCATCACGCACCTGGAAACAGCGTGACCATGAGGGATGTCTGTCCGAGAGTACCGGGACGACTCTACAAGGATGATGTTAAAATCCCAGGACCGGAGACAACAACCAGGGGCGCCGCAGAAGCTCCTGGGAGTCCTAGGGCTTCCGAAACGCCTCCTATACCGCCAAGAACCATGGAACGTAAAAACAAGATGTCGCCAAAAGCCGAAGACCAGGACAAGTCGAAGGATGAACCAGGAAAGAGTACCGGGGCCGTTTCAAAGAAGAAACCAGCCAAGGAGCGTCTGGGGTTGCCATTAGGGACTCCCACGGACTCCTTGCAGGTCCCTGATGGCAGACCCATCACTCATCCGAGCAGAAGCACCCGAGAGGACGAGACGGTGTTGAACAACCTGTGTGTTCACTGGCAGCAACGAAGGACGCCAAGGAATCAGTTGTACCTAGGGATGTTCGAGTGGGACGAAACTCCACCCAAGAACAGAATCCCGAAGGGTCCAAAAGCCTACATTATTGCACTGGTCGTCCGCTGCGTATCCACCATCCTTGTCGTGAATCCGGATCACTGCGATGTCCTGATGTTCCACTACACCGACCGGGTCCAGTTGAAAGATGTCGAGGAAGGAGTGCGCGAATGGATCCGCACCTTTCTTCAATGGAGCCCGAAAGCGAAGATCCATGTCGATAGTCGCCCAGTTCGCAGCCCTCACTTTAACGATGATCGGCCGCACATCCTGTTTGATGCCGCAACAAGTTTTGCCGAAGGGCGTCGAAGCTATCGACAGTATCGAGGATCAACAAATGCTGCCGTCATCCTGGAGGACGCACTACGGAAGAGCCCAGAGAGTCCTGCCAACGGATGGGCCCGCATGGACTATTAGTATTTTAAGTATTTTATGTATACTTTGTTTTTGCGTGTTTGCATTTATATTTCGTTTTTAGTAGTTCCAGACTTTGTATTGTTTTAATGCATGTTCGCATTTGTTTTATAGACCATTGTCTTTTGTTTTTATAGTAATTTTAAAGTTTTAGGGGATTTCCCTAGTAGTAATTTGATAGGCTATTGCCTATTTGTCTTTTAAATCTATTAGATTCGTTCTTTTAATTCCAAGCGGGAATTTTTAAATAGCAAGTGCTATTGTGATCACGAGTTGTGATTTTTATTAAATTATAGCATCCACCGGGATTATAATTTTTGTCTTATAGATTTTCATACCAACGGGTATTTTTAATAATTAACTTTTTGAGAGTACAGGGACGTACTCTTAAACTAGTTGGGGGGTGTAACGAATTCGCCGTTTAGAATTCATCCGTTTTTGTAGACACCCTGTAATCAAGTTGTATCGATGAAAGGTTCTCACCTCATGCTTGGGGGTGGCCGGGAGGTCATTACGACGATGACTCCCTGCCCTCCGAGATGAGAAGAATAGCCCAAAAGTACTACATCGATGGTTAATAGGATAGATCCTAGAAGAACCATCGATGCAGAACTTTTGGACGTGAGAATCTTTACAAATTGTTAATAGGAGGATGATCGTACATCCTTCTGTATTGTTATAATTTATACATCTTATAGATGTTTTGGTTTTAGTGAAGTGATAGCTCACTTCTAGGTCCGAGTGTGTCCAAGAAACTTGGACACACCTGGAGCCTTTGTTATCATAATCAGATGTTTCATTGTAACATTTTGTATAAATATTGGACCGTGTGGATTGAGAGATCAGATTGGTTACATCTTACGAACTAGACACACCACTGATGCTCTCAATCCACAGCGAGTCGCTGTTTTTGAATAAAGTATCTTGTTGTAAATATACATTCGATGTGTGGACTTAGTTATTTTCTTGGGAGTGGGACTCTGAATTACAGTCGCCACAATGCCGATGATTCGACCAGCTAAGAAGGAAGCCTCCAGCAGCCACGTGTAAGACGACATCTCTACAATATTCTCTACCACAGGTCTCCTGAGGTACCGACCCTTGTGTCCCTGGTGGTTAAGTAGCAACACAGGAGCCAATAGACCGAAAGACTTAATCATCAACATCCATTCGACACTTCTAGATGGCTAGTAGAGACCTCTCTACTAACCTTACGGAAACGGGGATGTTACACAAAGTTATTCAATAGATTGGCTATGGGGGATAGAATGCCAGGTGCATGGCGGGACAGCTGGTTAGTGCCTATTTTCAAAGGGAAGGGTGATGTTCAGGAATGTGGGAACTATAGAGGTATTAAATTGATGAGTCATACGATGAAGCTTTGGGAGAGAGTAATTGAAGCTCGACTACGGGGTAAAACTGCAATTGGGGGAAGTCAGTTTGGGTTTTGCCGTAAGGCAAGTTATTGAGAAGTTTCGGGCTGCCAAGAAAGAGTTACACATGGTATTTATAGATCTAGAGAAAGCCTATGACAGAGTACCACGGACGTTATTGTGGGAGGTCTTACAGAAGAAGGGGGTGGGTGAGAGTTATATAGATATGGTGAGGGACATGTATAGGGATGCACGGACAAGCGTTAAGACTGCCTGGGGGTTCTCTGACAGTTTTCGTGTTAGGATTGGTGTGCACCAGGGCTCAGCACTTAGTCCATATCTATTTATTTTGGTCCTGGATGAGTTACTGGCAGGGGTGAGGCAGGAGGTCCCCTGGTGTATGCTGTTTGCAGATGACATAGTCTTAGTTGGGGAATCCAAATTGGAACTCGAGATAAGGTTAGAGGAGACTAGGAATGCCTTGGAATCAAAGGGGTTGAAAATAAGTAGGGCAAAAACGGAGTACATGAAATTTCAGTGGGATGGGAAAGAACAGTTGAATGAGGGGATTAGACTTGGGGACAGTTTAATGCAGCAGGTGCATGACTTCAAATATTTAGGATCTGTGCTGCAAGATGATGGGAGCTTAGACTTAGACATCACAAACCGGATAAAAGCAGGTTGGCATAGGTGGAGGCAGGCTAGTGGGGTTTTATGTGACAGGAAGTTACCTATAAAATTGAAGGGAAAGTTTTATAGAACAGTAGTCAGACCAGCTATGTTGTATGGGTCAGAATGTTGGGCAATCAAGAAGGTGCATGAGGATAGAATGCAGGTAGCTGAGATGAGAATGCTAAGGTTTATGAGCGGGGTGACCAGAAGGGATAGGATCAGAAATGATTTTATTAGGGGTAGTGTAGGGGTAACAAATATAGTAGAAAAGATGCAGGAAAATAGGCTGCGGTGGTTTGGGCATGTCCTCAGGAGTGGAGAAGATGGGCTGCTGAGACAGGCAATGAACTTAGACCTGGGAATAAAACGGGGTAGAGGAAGACCCAAGCAAACCTGGGATGTGGTAGTAAAACAGGATATGGTGGCATGTGGGGTCACTGGGGGCTTGGTGCAAAATCGGAACGAGTGGAGAGTTAGAACCAGCAAGGCCGACCCTGCTGCTCGCGGGATAAGGTACAGGAAATGATGATGATGATGAAGGACAAGTTCTATAACATTATCAGCATATTTCACAAAATTTCTAACCAAAACCATCACTTAATGTTTTATGCCTTATACTGGTAGCATGATGTAGACTCCCTGGGCCTAACCCGTGGTGTGAGAGGGAGATAATTTCCAAGGACTTTTTAAACATTAAAAAAATTAATATGCCTTATGCTAGCATTCAACGATATTTTATTATTAGTTGGATTCTGTTCTTTTTAAGTGTTTGTTATCAAGTTATCCTTTACCATTTACAAATAAAAATTACACTGAACATAAACAGGTAACTTTTTACTGGGCCTTTTTGCCAGGACATCGCCAATATGTCCTTTCAAAGTGTACAGCTTCAGCATAAAGTACCTGCCATACAACCTGCCATCATTTTGACAGTAGTAGATATATTAATGAATACAGTTAACAAAATTACAATAGAAAATACATAAAAAACACTCATGTATAAAATTTTTACCCAAAAAAATTTACTGTGTATTTCTTAGGTAGATAATTGTCATTTCCTTGTTTATTCATACAACATGAATAAAAAAGGATGTGGACTTATTTCGTTTGGGACACTTTGTCCCAATTTTTTACTCACTTCATATTACTTCACTTAAATCTAAATGAAATAATGTGAAAGATATCTACATTTTTTAAGTCTTTACAAATTTCAATTTCAATCTTCTATCAGGTTTTCTTTTAAAAACAGTAGAAGGTGGTCCACACTAAAACTGTGTTAATTTTTTAGTTCACCTATGAACATTTTCTAATTTTGAATATTTCATTAAGATTTTTAATAATTTTACCCATTACTCAAAATTATTAATGAACGAAATACTTGTGAAAGAACCATGTTTCAATAACACGCTTTGCTTCTTTCATATTTCTATTTTCATGCCCCACTTGTAGGGACTATTTTTTTCTTTATTAATTCTTTTAGATTTTCCTGAACCTTTAGAATCAACTAATTTAAACATTTCATGCTCTCTACATATACTTGTATTACTTCAATCTATAGAATCAAATGGCATGCATTATCAATCACTTCCTTCAAACTATTTGTACTCTTAGACACTTTCTTATCCAAATCATGCATGTTACACTACTCTGTCTTGGTTTATTTTCTCTTGTGTAAAATTATACATGCTTTTCATGCATTTTATATTTCATCATCTTTTGGGTCATTTTATCTATGACATGCCTTTTTTTAAATATCTCACCTTGGTTCAAAACTATTTTCACCCATTTTTCATCGTTGTGATGAACATAAATTCTCTTACACATTTTCTTTCTCTCATTTCCTTTTACCCTTACTTATTTTCTTTTTTCAATAATTTGCTTACTTTCCACAAAAATAATTTTACCATTCATTACAACAAACAATATTTATACCTTTTCCTTTTTAGTTTCACTACTGCCCATAACAATGTTAATCTAACATGTTGTTTATTGCATGCAGTACTGTCCTTGTGACAGTTAATAGTAGCATTAGCAGCAATAAGACATGTTTCATTAACATGTGTGCACCCTTTATGTCTGCATAAGGTCCATGTGACTTCTAGCATACTATAGTGAATTTTGACCCATTGTTCAATCTGAAAACTGCAGATAAAATAGCCAAAGTGGAATCCTTATGATTACTAATAAAATTCTTAAATCTTATATAACTTCTCTTATCATCATACTTAAACCAAAATGATACTCTCATGATTATAGGTAATTAATAGAACATTCTTTAATCTTCCATTACTTCTATAATATTACAGCCAATATAATAATCCTTGTGATTATAGGCAAATCTTTGTCCCTTCTTGACAAGCTTTCATAATCTTTTGAACTTAAGATAGGTACCCTTTCCCTAAATTTCTCTTTATATGACAATAGACTTGACACTGATAAACTATTAATACTCATTCAGAATGTATTTATCAAAAAACATTTTGTTTACCCCCATCCCACAACTGATTATTGCCTAGTTTCTTTCTAAAATGCATCTAAATAGCAAGGTTTAGAGTTCTTGAAATTTTCTTTCTTCTTCTTCTCCATGTTGTTCAATATATCAGCAACCCATTGTGGATTTTTAGCTGGTATTGCATAGAGATTATAAAGTTGTATAATTAACTCCCTTGATGTATAAGCATCCTGTTTTTCATTGTACAACATGCCCTCCTTGTGGATTTATGCTTAGTAAAATTATTTCTTAGCAACTGTTTTCACAACAATAGTTTGGTATGTTAGTGGTGTTTCCATTTGACCTACATACATATTGACATTCATGGTCTTCTGTTTATTCAGTCTTACTGAAAATCAGTGCAAATTTAATCAAAAGGGTTTAACTACAGAAAGCATTTCAACATTAACCCCATGCTAATTTTTGTGATTTCTACTTTAGTAAATTATTTCAATAGATTTACTTGCTGTAACTACTACTAACATTAATTCTACAATGATATATGGTTTTAATGCCATCAATGTCTTCTTTTCTGTTTTTTGATGACATTCATTTCCTATTTACCTTGGGTTAAGTTTTCATTCTCTTCCTCAGCTAAGACAATCTGGATTGTTTCTTCCAAATTTCTTGGGTTCCTTGAAAGAACAAATCTACATACTTTTGGCAATAAGCCTTTAATTATTTGAGCCTGTATCATCTATCTCTAGCAACAATTTGATCTCAGGTAGGAGTTCCTTCAATTACTGCCCTACCAAATGTGCATACTTTGGAAATAAATTCTATGGCTGTTTCACCATGTCCCTGTTTAGCTTCAAAAAGTTTCTGTAGGTTTATTTGCCTTGGCTCTGTTGGCTGAAACCTTTGTTTAATAAGAAATCTTAAATCAGAAAGTGAGGTTATTTCTTTTACTTCTGGATGGTCTCTTAGAAAATCAGCTGCCAAACCTCGACACTTGGACCTGAAAATAATTATCTGGAATGCCTCATTCCATTCTGCCAGATGGGCAACATCCTCTAGATAATGAAAAAAATCTTCCGCAGTAAGACCTTTTTCATCTACCGAAAAGCTCGGAATTAGAGAGGTGAAATTTAGATGAGCGTTTGGCTGAGCCTGAGCCATGATGAAACAAGAGGTGTTTTATTTCCAAAGTAATATTGAGTTGGTCTTACTGGCCTATTACTAATTCTTGCAATATATTCTCTTTTTTGGCTTTTTGTCAAGTAACTCAGTACATTGGAATTTACAAATCTTCTGTACTTGGGAGCTGCTCGGGCCTCTTCTTCTAGTTTTCGGATATCTTCCTCAGTGTAGGTTTCATCCTCCCAGTTTTCAGAACAAGTAATGGCTTTTAGACTGAGTTCATCAATATAGGGTTCTACAACCTGAACTACCCCAAATTGTTCTTGAATTTCTTTATCCCAATCTTCTATAGGTGGTGGAAGGTTAAATACAGGCTGGCTTACCCAATTTTGAGAAGGCGAGGAGCTGGGACAGACCGTTGGTAAATTTTGGGGGCTATACTGGCATCTCATAATGACTGTTGTACTTGGTGGCTTTTATAAGACAATGATTTTTCTTAAAAGTACATGGAATTAGATAGGGATCATTCATGATATACTAGTAAAATAAAAGGGTAGATCAGTCAATTTGATTTAAATTAGTTCTTCCAAAAAATTTTAAAATCCTGTCGACTGCACCATTTTGTTGGTTGTTTTCCGGCTGTATAGCTTTATTGTTGAAAATAACCAACTGAATTTAATTTTAACTTAAGGTTCGGGGTCAATGAAGGCTCATAAAAAATAAATAAATCAAATTGACTCAAATTTTATTTAAGTTAAAGAATACTTTATTTTAATTCATATAAAAATATAAATGGGGATTAACATGACCTTTACCAAAATATTATAAAAGGATTAATTTAGGAAATTTTTACATAGGGTTAATCGATTAAACAAAAATATGATATTATAATAAGATTAACTTAAAAACTTGGGTTTAAGAAATTACATATGTTTATATTTGAAAATAATATTGGAAAAATGTGTAGATAATAACAAATAAGGCTATGGGTAATATGACCCTTAAAATGAAAAAAAGTATAAAAAGCTAAATAATGTAAATAAAAAATAAAAATAATAAAAGAAAATACATATAACACTTACATATAAAATGTAACCCACATATGGCAATCCATGATGTTAGAATCCTTCCACACTAGCCAAACTGATTTTCCCTTATAGTTCCTCACTGGGAACCTTTGGAGCTACAGTACTCCTAACTTGGAAACCAATAAGTCCTACAGTACTCCAAAGTATCGAAACCAATAGTCACTACAGTACTCCAAATTAATAGAAACCAATAGTTTCTATAGTACTCCAAATGGAAACTTTTAGGCCTAACAGTACTCCAAAGGAAAGGAAACCTTCAGCACCACAGTACCCCAATGATAGACTGCGAAAAATCAGTTTAGCTATCCTTTCTCAAGGTAGTTAAACAATATTGTGATTAAACACAGTCTGGAACACAGTACTCCAGTGATTTGGAAACCAGTGCTCTGATATATGTCTCCTTCAAATACTCTTACCTAGTAGAAGATTCACTGCTGAGAAGTCTCCAGTGCAGATGGCTAAGAAGCCAAAGTCCTAATGATTTTCTAAGCCAACTTGTGGCCATTTTATAGGAAATGGCCTCCATAGGCTTGCACTGGAGGCCTCCCAATGGTCAATGACAAGTTACACAATTTGCTGACACAACAAAAAACAACAACAAAAAATTGGGCAAGAAATAGGTAGGATCTATGTTGGGGCATAGATTCTACCTGTTTCTTCATAATACGCATACAACAGCAAAATTATAATTTTCTTATCTTGGTGTGAATAGGGCTGAGAGGGGAGAATTTTTGTTTTCTTTTCTTTCTACCTTTAAAGACACTTGTCTGTTTATCATGGGTGTTATTAATAGAAGAGGAAGGGGGGTAAAAAGCAGCTAAGAGTTGTATAATGAGGGTTGATTCTAAGTGAAAAGAAATTACTTTGGGCAAAAAGAGGGGAAAGAGTAAGGGTTCAGAAAAAGTTTTTTCAGAGGGGACAATTTTGGTTTAAAGAAATTTTAACTATTATTTCTAGACTATAGTATATAGGTCTATTTTATAGACAGGCCTATTTTTTACAAGTGGCGGATTTTTCTTTTATTTGGTTGTTTGGGTACAAACAAAACAGAAAAAAAGGGGGAAAAGAGGAGGAAACTGGTTTAGGTATTCTATGTCTACACAAAAATAAAAATAAAAAGTTTGAGATTTTGTTACTTGAATTCTACAGGTAACACTTCTCTGCCAAAGACATAACCAATTTTGTTACCAATGTAAATTGTGAGATCAAAAGTGACCTCACTGTAACCCACATGGGTTAATTTATTCATTGAACAAAAGTATGATGCAATCATGCAAGCTTTCCTGGCTGCCAACTTTTGTGTTCAGGGGTTTTGGTGAAATGTGATGATTTTTCACAAAAATCAGGTAAACGGAACAAAATTGTAAATTCGAATGTAGCCAACGAAGAAACCCATCTAAAGATGTGTATACTGGTTAATTTTCACGATTTTAGAGTGTGTAGTTTCTGAGAACATTCGTGCACAAAGGGAGGGAGGGATAGAGAGAGTCAGCCTTTAGCAAATTATGATATTAGATAACTTTTTCACACACCAATATGTATGTTTGTTGGTTGTTCGCCATTAAATTGCGGCCCCTCAATTTTGCATGCTTGGAGTTTAAAGCCAACAGATGAGCCATTTGGCAGTGGTGAAACCGGTATATATAGGTTGTTGCCTTTCTCCTATTGGTGTGTGGATTTGACTATCTTGTATAGTCTCTCTTTTTTAAACTTTTTACTCAAGTTTTGAGCTTTTTACTTCAAAATTGAACATTTAATTAAAGGTTTAAACAAGTCTTTTATGGCTTTACAATCAAAAAAACTTTTTTTGTTTGTATTAAAAATACACTTAAAACTTAATTTTTTAAATTTTTTAAACTTAAAAATCGACTTTTTTATGAGATTAAATCAAAAAGGACAAATTTCGTAGGGTAAAGGTGGCTGAACTTTAAGAGCCTATATACAGCGTTTATTTCAAAATTTCTTCGAATGTAGGCGCTGCGATCGTTTTTGATTGAACAATGGTTTTTTCATGTTTTTTTTCAGGTTTCAAGTCACATAATAATTAATAGAAAAATAAGTTCACGTGCTAAGCTTCTAAAAAAAACAACGGGAAGCCAATAGCAATAATGCACGTGCTAATTTTTATGATTGTTCTACGTCGTTTTAATGGGAGTTCTTCAAATGTTTGGGTGACGGTTTTCTGGTCCTATGGGACTTAACATGGAGTTAAAAAATGTACGATTTTAAACGTTATTTAAAAAAATAGAAGGACTTTTTCAAAATTTATATAAAGAAAACGTGAAGCCAATACATGAAAGTATGTGCCATTTATTTTGTTATTGTTCTAAATCGTTTCTAAATCGAGTTTTTCAAATGTTTGTGAGACGGTTTTTGATCCAATGGGATTTAACATGGGGTTCAAAAAATGAACGATTTTTCGAACCTTGTTTAAAAATAAAAGGACCTTTTGAAAAATTATGTAAATCGAGCACGTAAAGAACAATACTTTTTATTGCATTTTGCGTTTTCCTGTATTTTAATTGAGCGATTATGAGGTGATTTCTTGCCATTTTAGTAACACCATATAAGAACGTGCATGCGCTATTCATTTGTAATAATATAGTTTAAAATGAGAATACGTCACATGTATTTTAATATCTATCTATCTATCTTCTATCTAATATCATAATTTGCTAAATGCTGACTCTCTATCCCTCCCTCCCTTTGTGCACGAATGTTCTCAGAAACTACACGCTCTAAAATCGTGAAAATTAACCAGTATACACATCTTTAGATGGGTTTCTTCGTAGGCTACATTAGAATTTTCAATTTTGTTCCGTTTACCTGATTTTTGTGAAAAATCATCACATTTCACCAAAACCCCTGAACACAAAAGTTGGCAGCCAGGAAAGCTTGCATGATTGCATCATACTTTTGTTCAATGAATAAATTAACCCACGTGGG
The DNA here is from genome assembly GCA_036925085.1 of Brachycybe producta. NCBI lineage: Eukaryota > Metazoa > Arthropoda > Diplopoda > Playtdesmida > Andrognathidae > Brachycybe > Brachycybe producta. Next base: position 4,472,165 of record JAUPFP010000012.1, on the reverse strand, counting down.
TTACAGTGAGGTCACCTTTGATCTCAGAATTTACATCGGTGACAAAATTGATTATGTCTTTGGCAGAGAAGTGAGTCTCGGGTCCTTGGTTCAAGTCCTGCCTGGAGTTTTTGTGCATTCATTTTTTTTTTCATTTTGCTCAATCTGAGATACTAGTGGGGTAACCCATCATAAATAACGGGAGCAAAATTCACAGGCAATTGTGCGCATGTTTTACTTCTTTCATTTCAATTTCAGTCACCTTCCCCCTTTTTTCCCTCCCTCCACGTTTCTCTCTCCCCTCTACACTTTCCAACCTTTTCCCCTTCCACGTTTCTCTCTCTCTCCCCTTCTACACTTTCCAACCTTTTCCCCTCTTCAATTTAATATCATGGGGTTCTTGGATGGGGAGTGTGCAACATATAGTTGACCTTGAGAAAAAAGCCGTTCATTTATTCAAACTTATATAAATTCCGATGTGCTTCAATGATTGTACAGCGTTACTTCAGAGACAGATAGATAGATAGATACACACACAGACCTGGGATATTATATATATAATTGAGTGTACCGTTCGTTTCATATATATAGACGCACCCCAGAAATCGGTTATAACTCGGGCTACACTTGATGGATTTGCCTGACATTTTCAAAATAAAGAGAGCCTCCTATATTATAATCTTTCTGCTATACAGAAATTTTTTTCTTAAAAAGGTAAAAATTTAGAGAACGCCGGCCATTTGAGAGTGGTGATATTTTCGTTTCGTAACCATTCATTTCTTAGGTTACCAGAGCAAACTGTGTATTTTCTTGCTCAAATACTAAGCTAAGGAAACACCGTGAAGCCAATACATGAATATATGTGCTAATTATTTTGTTATTGTTCTAAATCGTTTTTAACGAGAGTTTTGCAAATGTTTCAAATGTTGTGAGGCAATTTCTTGCAGTTTTAGCTTAGACTATTACTTTACTGGACTGGCAACTCCCGAAATTTTGTGTTGGACAGTTTTGAATCGTCGTGACGTCCTTTTTGAAGTGGCGCCTCTAGCGGAACTATGGTATATGAACATGAATATCAAAAGTCAAACTTTGGACGAGTTCCATTTTGTAGTTATATAGGGTGGATTTTTTATATATATTATTATAAAAAGTATGGCCGATGAAGAACCTTAGGGCAAAGGGTCAGGATTTTCACGCGTGGGTCCGTTTTCACCAACAAAATGTAGCCCACAAATGTATGAAAATGGCTTCACATTAGCTATTTAAAATTGTTTCTGCTGCAAGCAGCAACCACCCACTTTCCACATTTTAAGGGTTTCTTTTTAGGATTAGGTAATCTGTAAAGTGTTACCTGTTTTGGTTGTGGTCTATTATCAGGAAAACGCGAGTAACAAACACCGTAACAACGTTTTCCAACCATTTTTTTTGCTTAAGAGACGAAACGACAACTGGGCCGACATTAAAAAAAATCATGTACGAGATTAACTAAAATTTACACAAATTCACAGCAGAATATCACATATGGAAATTCATTTTACTTTTTCATCCGCATTTTACTTGATTCCTAGAATAAAATTAAAATTGGAAAATCCTGTAAAACGTGAAAAAACTAAAATAACTTGCCATACAGTACGTGATTCACCCCCAATGTCTTCCCCTTTGCAAAAAAACATGCTAGCCAACGATGTTCTTTTAAAATAATGCCACCAGACGGAGCTGGAGTCACTTTTGCCTTATTTTGCCTATGAACATGCTTTTAAAGCTTTAACATGTAGAAGATAGGAAGTTGCCAGTCCAGTAGAGTAATAGTCTAAGGTTTTAGTAACACCATATAAGAACACTCATTTGTCTCGTTGTCGTCTGCTCAAAACAAAATGAACGTGGATCTAGGCTCATACATGTAAGTTTTTGAAATGCATACCTTAGGATTTATTTCAATCAAAACAAATACCATTGATCATCACACAATATTAAGAGGGTATGTACTGCCATAAAACATCGAATCCCTAGCATTAGGTTATTATTTCAGCAAGAAAGTTTACCAGTTTGCTCCAGTAACCTAACGAAGGAATGGTTACGAAACCAAAATATCACCACTCTCAAATAGTCGACGTGTTCCACAAACTGAAATCCTATCGAGAACATTTGGGAAATCGTCATACAGGATTATTAAGCAGATTGCTATGATTATAATACATTAGCAGAGCTCAAAAATGCCATTTTAGCAGTTTAGTTGCTTCAGGGTAAAATTTCCATAAATTTTCTTAAAAATATTGGTTAAAGTATGTAGAAAATTAAGTTTTAAGTTATAAAACATCAGGACAGTCGTATACTTTATTAATTTTAATGTTACCGTTGTGTTCAGCATGTTATTTTGTCACAATACTTAATAAAAGTGAAAAGTTCATTAGCACATCCATCTATTTTTATAAAATAAAATGGACATTTTCCAGTTTATTTTTTTTTTAATTTTTACCTTTATAAGACAAAATTTTCTGCCTAGCAGAAAATTTATAATATAAGATGCTCTCTTTATGTTGAAAATATCAGTTGTAACTCGAGTTTTAACCAATTTCTGGGGTGCTTCTATATAAATATGAAATGCACTGTATAAGGCTATCAGAGCCTTGCACTATCACACCCATCGAAGACGGGCTTTCCTTCTAGTCCAAAAATAATAACAGAACATAGAAAGCAACACCCCTCCTAAATAATAGAAAAGTCCCCCCCCCCCTTCGAATGCTACAACTGGAAAGAGGAAGAATCTCGATTTTTTAAAAAAAAAATTACGATTTTGAAAAATCGAAATTTTATATATAACATCGCTCTAAAATTTCAATTTCAGTTTCATCGTTAGCATGTGTACATCATTTTAGGTCTGATGACATTTTGTTGTAGGTAGCCCTGTTTTCGAGTTGTTCGGCCCACAAAAAATTATGACCAAAAACTCAAAATTTGTTTCTAAAAAATTCATAAAAAAATAACCACTGGGTTAAATTTTCTGAATTTTTTCCAAGAACGTCATATTGACCCTCGGAATCAAATAAAATATACTGCATGACGTTATCTCATTCCGTTCTTGAGTTGTTCGACCCACAAACTCGGTGTTCCAAACATATGGACATACAGACATCCTTTTTTGTCCCTTTTCTTGCATGATCCTATATACATATAGGTCAAACATATATATATATAAATATATATATGGTGAAACGATCAGTCCAGGAGCGCTCCTGGCTCACTTAGTTTTTTGTGGATCATTTGTTTTTGTTTTAGATTGGCCTGGAACTTTGTCAACCCTCTGTACTGATGTACAGAGGATTGACCTAGTTCTCTCAGCTGACAACGCCAATATCCTGTCTTGGGTCACCTCTTGGGTCTTGGGTCTCTTTCTCTCCCAGTCTCACCCCTTAATACAAAAAGATCATGCTGATAAGCAGTAGCATTAAGTCCATGGGGTTGTATTTTTCTTGGAAGATTATTGTTGTTATAGAATGAATCATCTTTCTATATTTTGGTGACCACTGGTCAATCAAATTGATTGGCCAGTTTGGTTTTTCATTTCGATTTTACCCAATCAGAGAATACTGAGAAATGGTTCTCAGTATCCTCTTTTTGGGTATAAAAGGCCGTGTATTTTTGTATAAAAAAAGCATTCTATAAATAGAGAATCTATGCCCAATTTGGGATAGACCTCAAGGAATAGAACTGTAAATAAACGAATGTTATGCTTTAAAATTACCAAGTCTAATTTTTTATACTTAATGGATAGAACGAAAGTTCTCAAATCATCTTCATCTCGAATCATCAATCCGGGTGAAAACCCGGATCAACACTTCTAGATGCAACTTCAAGGGACAGCACGATCAACTAGCTTTTAACGGGCGAAAGCCCGAGGGGTAGCAGACAGCTAAAAGATCCATTTTACTGTAAAAGTTCAACAAGGAAGAACTTGTGAGGAATAGGAAAAGGGATTAATTTGTTCCCTTCCTCCCGAACCAGGATAAAATAAGCGGCTTAGCCAACCGCTTTTTGGTATATTTTATCCACCACAAGGTGGTTCGTTACAAATTTGGTGGAGGCGCCGGGTAGTTGAACAACTTGTTACTCCGTAAGCTACAAAAATCGTGTTGAAAAACACGCAGCAGAGAATCATCGACGTCAGAAATGACTAGTCTTCAGAAGTTACTCAAAGATCTGAGGGACCTCGAGAGACTGAGGGAGGAACGACGTCGAAAGAAGAAAACTGCTGCGTTGAAGAGGATCGTAAAGAGGCAACGTACTCAACTGGAGGAGGCCAAAGAGGAAACCGAAGTACTTCCACCAACTCCTGTTGCTGTCAAGCCTGAGGTGCAGTCCAATGATGGGAGCAAGACGCCAGAACACGCCGCCATTGCCGACATTATTGGTAAACTGTCAAAGGAAAAACAGGATGAATTGGTTCGTCAAATTTTGGGCGACGAACGAAGCGAGAAGAGAGCGGGCTCGATCAACACTGAATTGGAATCGATCGAACCCGGGCGAAAGCCCGGCCCGGATGAAACTACCAAATGGACACCGGACCTGGGACCTACGCCATACTCTGAGAGGAATTCGTTACATCCTCTGCAGGGATTCCCGAAGTACGAAGGCGACGAGAACATCCTTCTCTACGTGGAAGAATTCGAAGACATCGCTACCGCACATGACTGGAACTCCCTGCAGCGATGCAGACACTTCACAGGGCTCTTACGGAAGCATGCAATAAAATGGCTTGCACACTTCCGCTCTGCTTACGAGGGTCAAGAAATCACCTGGTCGATTATGAAGGAAGGAATCATCGCCGAATTTCTCCTGCCGGACCAAAAAGTCCGCATGAATCAAGAGTTGATTGAAAACAAAAGGAATTCTGGAAAAAGACACGTGGGCAGGCCGAAAATATCTCTATGGGAGAGACATCTACAGCCTCCCGTGTGCGAACACGGGTAGGAACAACGATTGAGAATGTTAAAACTCAATCGGCTCCTAAAAAGGAACAACTTGGCGTTAAAAATCCATCAAACGATGAAATAACGTCCAAATTGTGTAGAGAAGAGGCCAAAATTCAAATTTGCCGCTATACGGAGCGCCGCCTGGTGGGAGAAAAAAGGGAAAGAGACTCTTTTGATAGAAGCTCCTCCCACTTCCGGCCAGAAATTGAATTTGTAAGCCCCACAGGATCACGTGAGAAGACAACCGCCATTTTGGACGCCATTTCAAATTGTGATTCTGCGAAGAATAGTCGCGCTTTGCAATTTTTCGAAAAGGAAAAAGTGTCAACGCCTAAATCAGGAATAATCGGAAAGAGGATGGCTGCATCGAAGGATAACCAGAAGTCTGGAGAGGAGGAAACTTCCGAATTGGAGATACTAATGGACAACGGCAAAATGACCTCGGACTGGCTGAGGATGCTTTTTGGGGAAGAAGACGACGAAATCATCGCTGCAGGGATCCCTCCTGGCAGCAATGCCGTGCCTTCGTCACCTGCTAAGGAAAAAGCCAAGGAACCTTCCAAAACGAAGAAAAGGAAGCAGCCAGAGGGTGAGCCAGTTAATTTTGTGCCGTTAATTCACTCTCCTCCCGGGCAGCGTAGAAGCGGCAATCCAGAACCGGAAATCATCTATGAAGGGCCCGCAAGAGACCCAACACTGCAATTTCCAAGGCCTCCAGAGGAAATGGATACTCCACCTGGGAGTTTACATGATGGATGTCTGCCAGCAGAGCTAGGGGGCTCTCGTAAGAGTGGCCGGACGAAAGGCGAAAGGAACGCCGATAAGAAAGCCATGAAGGAATGGATCGATGGGCAAAACAAAGAACTGATGGCTGGGGGACGGTCCCCAATCAAGGTGCCAGTGATTGGAACAGCGCTACCGAAGAGGACAACGCCAAGGGATGTCTCCCCTTCAAACAGCTGGGTCACGGTGGACCAACCAATCGTCAGAGGGTATGTACACCAGCCTAACAAACCTTTAAAATTGTCTGGGGCGATGGAGAGGGTCTCCATCGCTTCTAAAGTCGTTGTAGATCCAAGGAGAGACACTCATCCACCAGCGGTGAGCAATCCCGCTCGGCTCAACAGAGAAAAATTCGTTGCTGAGGCCAGGGGACCCTAGACGCCAGGGAGACGTCGCCAGAAGTCAGCCTCAAGAAGAACGTAGGACAGGACCAAGGGAAGTCACGGGACCCACCACGGAGGTTCGAGACGGCCAAGATTCAACCATTTCGTCATCCGCACATACCTGGACAGGCCAGGAAGGGACAAGGTGTTACGGAGAAAAGGAGGGAACGTCGGGACCAGATCTTCGCAGGGGAGCGCGGGCATCCAAGCAGACCAGCACCTGGACCACCCACGGGAGCAATCCCGAAGATCTCGCCACCACCACCTCCTCAGCAATGGCCAAAAGACCGACTGGACATGTCGGATGGGAAGCTGTCTAACCGACAGCAATTTCGGCTTCTACGGAACAGGTTAGTTTCTTTTGGGCGTCGCTGGGGGAGAAACATTTTTCGTTATCTAGGCTTCCTCCATAGCGACGAAGGAATCAGGGAGGATCGACTCCGACCAAGGCTGGATAGGCCCTGGACCGCAGTCGTCATACAAGTTTTGGACCACTGGCCCGTCGTTGTCCTCCATAACAATGCCGAGCCGGGAACACTTAATCTCGTTTATCCGCAGCCTAGGGAGCAATCCCTCAGTCAGATCTTCGAGGCAGTCATCTCGTCCATGGTAGCAACATTGATCCCGAGCAGTAGAGGCCAGCGGAACGTCGTCCATCACCGTTTGAGAGAGCAGGATGGGAACGCACATCTGGCCGTACAACAACTGGACTTCATAGAGTCTATCGTACTGGGAGCAATCCCAAGGTCGCAGGTTATACCTCTTCGGATGCTGGAGGATCTAACCATCCTCTCAACGGAAGCAAGAGTCCGGACCCAGAGACCAAGGAGGCCACTTGGAGCCGGACCACTAAGGAGGACCAGGAACGGAAAAAGGACCAGCGCGGACCAGTTCCGATCCATGCTGAGGAAACCAGAGGAACGAGTCAGCGAGGAGGCGTAAAATTCAAAATTATTTTATTTTTATTAAATGGGATTAAAAGAAAAGGGATTTCTTTAAGGGGGTAAAAATTAAAACTTTGAATTTTCACTTTTCTTTTGGGGGTTTTAAAAGCCGTTTTAATTTTTGGGTTAATAGAAATTTTAATTTGGGGCCAAATTAATTTCTTTTAAAACGTTTTTTTAGGGGGAGGGTTAAAAAGGGTTTAACCTTCCGTTAACTTTATGTTGTGATTATTCAGGGTTTGTGGGAGGGAAATTTAATTTTAATTCGTGTGTACGTTTTTAATTATAATTTTAAAAAGTATTTATCTATGAAAAAGATGTCGGTTATTTTTGGGTATATTCTAGTCGAATAAATTACAAATTTGATTGGGAAATGTTAATTTTGAGGGGTTTAAGAGATTTTTAAGGGTTAAAAATCATTCTGTGATAAATTGATCAAATTGAAATATATTATAGAAATATTGTTTTTATTGGTACAAATTGTATATTTTTATTTTTGGTTATGCAAAGTGAAAATTTTTCAAAAAGGGATTTGTTTTTGACTTAATGCGGCTGCTTACCAGTGTGAAGTTCAGGGACAAACTTCATGCTTAGTTGGGGGGGTGAAACGATCAGTCCAGGGGCGCTCCTGGCTCACTTAGTTTTTTGTGGATCGTTTGTTTTTGTTTTAGATTGGCCTGGAACTTTGTCAACCCTCTGTACTGATGTACAGAGGATTGACCTAGTTCTCTCAGCTGACAACGCTAATATCCTGTCTTGGGTCACCTCTTGGGCATTGGGTCTCTTTCTCTCTCAGTCTCACCCCTTAATACAAAAAGATCATGCTGATAAGCAGTAGCATTAAGTCAATGGGGTTGTATTTTTCTTGGAAGATTATTGTTGTTATAGAATGAATCATCTTTCTATATTTTGGTGACCACTGGTCAATCAAATTGATTGGCCAGTTTGGTTTTTCATTTCGATTTTACCCAATCAGAGAATACTGAGAAATGGTTCTCAGTATCCTCTTTTTGGGTATAAAAGGCCGTGTATTTTTGCATAAAAAAGCATTCTGTAAATAGAGAATCTATGCCCAATTTGGGATAGACCTCAAGGAATAGAACTGTAAATAAACGAATGTTATGCTTTAAAATTACCAAGTCTAATTTTTTATACTTAATGGATAGAACGAAAGTTCTCAAATCATCTTCATCTCGAATCATCAATCCGGGTGAAAACCCGGATCAACACTTCTAGATGCAACTTCAAGGGACAGCACGATCAACTAGCTTTTAACGGGCGAAAGCCCGAGGGGTAGCAGACAGCTAAAAGATCCATTTTACTGTAAAAGTTCAACAAGGAAGAACTTGTGAGGAATAGGAAAAGGGATTAATTTGTTCCCTTCCTCCCGAACCAGGATAAAATAAGCGGCTTAGCCAACCGCTTTTTGGTATATTTTATCCACCACAAGGTGGTTCGTTACAATATATATATATATATATATGTATATATATATGTATATATACGTATATATATGTATATATATATATATGTATATATATGTATGTATATATATATATATATATATATGTGTATGTATATATATATATATATATATATATATATATATATATATGCATGTATATATGTATATATGTATGTATATATATATATATATATATGTGTATGTATATATATATATATATATACATATATATATATATATACATGTATATGTATATACACTATGTGTGTATGTATATATATATTTATATATATATATATATATATACATACACACACATATATATATATATGTATATATACGTATATATATATATATGTATATATGTGTATGTATATATATATATATATATATATATATATATATATATATATATATATATATATATATATATATATATATAGGTCAAAAAGAACTCTGTATGTAAGACTAGTCTAGTTCGCTTCAAGAACATATTGAAATACTAATGTGAGCACGCGACGAATTTCATCTTATTTCGGTAGCTCGTTTCTTCATTGATCGCGTGGTAACCCCACGAGGAACATGTGATGTACGTTAATATGCGGATGATGATGGATTGTAGACGTCCTGCTAAGTAGGGGTGTGATCTCTCAAGAAGAATGGCGACCATCTACTTCTGATCGTCGTCCTTGTTGATTTGCTCCATAAGGGATCCTAATTTCTTCTTGCCCTATGGTGTCTCCGGCCTGTTCAGAGAAGGGTTAGTTTCCAGACATAAAGACAATGTAGCTTCTGATTATAAACACTTTATTCATTTATATCCCAGTACCATAAACACGTACAGAAATGAATGTTTGAGGTTAAAGGTGCGTCCACGTGTCCATGATGTGATATCGATACTCAAAGCAGAGCAAGTATGGACAGCTAACAAAAAAAACACGGCCCTTTTATATGCTTGGCCCTGTGTACACCTACAAGGTGTAATCAGGTCCAAGGGACCATGGTCCCAAAGGTATCACTCCGCCGATCAAGTCCAAATATAGAGGAAGGGAGGAACAGAGATGAGTCGTGCCCCCCCAGGCTAGCATTCTGGAAGGATCACAAATCTGCTTTAAAGCATCCGTTAAGAGAGCAGAGACACTCCATACTTTTCACATGCCATGAGACACGGTCAATTTGATGGTTTCAAAGTTGCTGAAACGGCTATAGCAACCAAACGGCAATTCGAAACGTTATGAAATTACCTTAACACCAGAAGAATATATTCAAGAATACAATCAGTTTTTTTATTAAATCTGAAAGATGTCACTAAACTGAAAGGTCGCTAGCAAAATATAACGTGGGTCAAGTTATCCTACATTAATTCAAAATTATATAAAATAAAAAAAAATCTTTGAATATTGAAACCAAATTACTTTAATATCTAGCCACAACATCCAAGAAGAAAAATGTAATCTAAGATTTTTCTAATTTGACACCCTTTTAAATTATGCTAATTTGCTAGATCCATATACACTTGCAATCAGCTTAAAAGAAATGTGACAGGGGGTTTGCTCCCGATCACAAATGATTGTCATTCAGGTAAAACAAGACATCATTGTTAAATTGAAATCATCCTAAAAAAAGAACTATCAACTGGAAGGGAATTCCAACTCGGGGGAGAAAAATACCAAAAATATGCATCAATTCTACCCATTAATTCTTTTAAAGTCTTTGAATGCCCGTGACTTTCCTAACAAGGATGTGTATTCAATAAGTAATTAAGTAGGGCAATATTATCATCTGTCATTAAACGTCCAAAAAGGGCAATTACTTTGGTCATTTCTTTGGCCTGCTTAATAAGTCCCATTTACTTACTTATTTAACTGACAATTACAATTAGTACTCTGCTAACAGCCAAATAGGCCTATGGCAGAGGAATATAAAAGTCCTTATGCAGCATTAAGCATTGTCAAGCACATATATAAAAATAAAATGAATATACAATTGTCAATCCCACAAAACAAAATCATCCCCATTCACCACTGAACCATTCACCACTGACACTTCATGATCATGACAGACCATCACCCTCTGTGCTACCTTACATTCCTAGTCTTCCCAATTCCATGATGTTACCCGTGAATGGGCAGATTAGCTCTTGATATAACCTGTGTGTATATCTTTTTTTTTTCTCTCTCCTTTTTAACTTCAAAATTTCTAGGCAAGAAATATTCTTAGGATAGTCATTGTTATTAAACCCATATTTGTAACAAAAAAAAGTTTTTTTAATCTAGGTGTTAGGTGTTCAAAAATGACCAAATACACTAAAACACCTAACATTAAAATAAATGCAATATACACAAAAATGAAATCAAAAATAGAAATTCAAAAAAGAAAATAAAATAATAAGAGAAATAATAAAAGAAATAATAGTACTAATAATGGTAATAATAATAATAATAATAATGTTAATAATAATAATGTTTAAAAAAACGTCATGAATGAAAACAAGTGTTTAACTAGAAAGGTGTAATGTGACACCTGAAAATGAATAGAAAATAGACGAAGAAACTTTAAAATGTAAACAAGTCTCCATAACAGGTGTGTCGTATGTAAAAGCTAAAAGGTGTAATATAACACCTTAAGTGAATAGAAAGAAGAAAAGTTAAAAGGTGTAATATAACACCTTAAGTGAAACAATGAGAATGAAACCTAAAAACAATCACCTACAATAGAGACAACACAACATATTAAAAACATCATACGGTAACTATGATGGGGTGGGAAAAAAATAACAAATTACATAAAAACTTAACCTTTATAACAAAAGTCAAAATTATGTTTATAATTTATGATACTTTACTGTCACAATAAGAGATAATGTTAAAGTGGCCTGTCAATCAAAAGACTTAATATTACCTGGCCATTACACTAACTATTTTTATAAGACAGGTGACACCTGTTTTTACAATGTTAGTCTGCCATGTCAATCACAATACTTTCACTTGTCAATCATTAGGTTGACCAATTAAATGATTGAATAATCAACCCAAGTTGACAAATTAAAGACTAGAATAGACTGAAACTTTAATTTTAGTCAGTTCATTTTAGATTTTAGAGCAGAGTGTGTCAGGCTCTCGAGAGGAAAGGTGTTGGGCTCTCGTCGTGAAGAGATGTAGACTCTCAAGGGAGAGGAGAGTGTTAGACTCTCCTGAGAGGAGTAGGTTGTTAGGCTTGGTTAGTAACAGTTGGGGACTTAGATTATTTTTCACTTAGGTGTTATAGATTCCAATGGGAATCTATAATGTTTATTTGATTTATAAAGTATATTTTTAGGACTTAGAAATAATTTGGTTGGTTTACACATATGGAACTTTAGAATATTTTGGGTTAACACATTCAGGACTCTAAATAATTTTGGTTGGTTTATACATTTAGAACTCTAAATAGTTTTGGTTTATACATTTAGAACTCTAAATAATTTTGGTTTTATACATTTAGAACTCTAAATAATTTTGGTTGGTTTATACATTTAGAACTCTAAATAATTTTGGTTGGTTTATACATTTAGAACTCTAAATAATTTTGGTTGGTTTATACATTTAGAACTCTAAATAGTTTTGGTTTATACATTTAGAACTCTAAATAATTTTGGTTTTATACATTGAGAACTCTAAATAATTTTGGTTGGTTTATACATTGAAAACTAAATAATTTTGGTTTGTTTACACATTAAGAATTCTAAATAATCTTGGTTGGTTTATGTTTATAGAACTTAAAATTTGTGGTTGGTTTACACCTTGAGAAATATAAATAATTTTGGTTGGTTACATGTTCAAACAATAAATTGTATGCAAACTTCATGGTTTTCTGTGATGGTCATTTAAGTATGTTTAATATAAGTGTTCAAAAACAGCAATCAACTCCACAACCCGAAATCAACTGGACATCCACCACCTCTACAAGGGAAGGTAGGAAAAACTTTATTTATATATATAAGGCCAATAAAATACTAACCCACTGGGTCACACAATTTTGTCACCTCCCCGTGTCTCCCATCACGGGTTGACAACTATACCCTCTATGGACTCTACCCCAGAGAGCATAGTGAGCATAGGGACTCAGGGTTAACAGTACGAACATACATTAAAAATAGACATTTAATCTCATTTATTCTCACTTGACAATAATATTTAGACAACAAATGTAATTAGCAAATTGATATAAAATTTTAATAAAATGATCATGTTAACTTAGATACTAGTAGTATTCAAGACAGTGCTACTCATCTTTCTTGTTGTCAGTGAAGGTTCAGAAGAGCCAGGCATCGAAGTATTTTGGTAGCACATAAACACACAAGTTATAACATAATGAACATTGGTGAAACACATCAATACAACAAATTTAGAATTTTTCCGAACAAGATTTTGCACAACAAGAAGTCTTAAAACTATTGAGGAACACTATATATGTGGTTTTCGTAACCTCGTTATTACTAATTCAAATTCAATTCACTACCGTGCTTGTAATTTTATGACCAACAATTATTCTATGTTAACCTATTGAAACTGTGATTTTGAAACCGAAATAATTTTAAAGAGTTAGAAATAAAGGCTTAAAAAGTTACTTTTAATATTTTATTGTTTTATTGGCTTTTACTTCCCAGCATTGTTCAATACGAACTTGATAAAAATAACCAAATTAATTTGATGATTTTTTTAATTAATTGGTTGAAACACTTGTTTTCATGCTTGTCCTCATTTGTGTGTTGAATTTTGATTCGATTTTTATTGCTACTCGTTTTTCTGTTTTGTCTTCAAAACTGCTAATGGCTTTGTTCAAAATCAAAATATTAACACCAACTCGTGATTGAATATATTACTATATTTTATATGTAATTCAGTGACGGGACATCACATGACCCTCAACCAAAATGGGATTCCGTAAGCCGAATCCGGCTAGGAATTCTCTTATAATAAATTTTTTTTTTCTTTTTTTCAAATTTTTACATTTTTTTTGGTTTTAGTATTTCCCCTTGTTAACCTGGTACCAAAAACAAATGTTTACTTCATTAGTCAGATTAACTACTTACAACCAAGATAATGAATAAAAAAAAAATTTATCCCATACATATAATCTATAATTCTGACAAGTCCTGCAACATTGTTTCTTCTTCATGCTCAGGAACTTCTTCAGACTCATGAACCTTATCTTTGGGAGACTGATGTCTCACCGATTTACGAATTTGTGGATTTTGAGGCGAATACCAACCTCTATGCTTTTTCACAAATACAATGCATAAACACATAAATACAATGACACAAATAAGACTCAGAATGATTGTTAAGACAATGACATTTTCTATTGACAAAGACGTCACAACATCTGGGTCCCAATTGTTCAATGCCTCGAGTACACTGGCAATTGGTTTTCCTGTCAGTTGCAGGGAAAGTTTCTCATTTTCCCCAAGAAGATCATTTAGTTGATGGTCCTTGTGATTGAGTCCTTCCTTTAGTTGTAGCAATTCCTTATCGCTAATGACCTGGGCCGCTTTTGGTGTAATGAGGTGTGGAAGATGAAGATTGACTATGATTGAAGATCCTTGAAAATGTGGAGTGAGGATAACTCCTGACATGTACCTAGTACAAACACTAGGAATAGTGATTGTCTTAGTTCCATTAAGTAGATAAGTTGTATCCAATGTCCGGTTTGGGTACACTACATGTAACACCATCTCCTTGCAAGTACTGTACACCCAAGTACTACCATTGTTCACTCACTGAAAAATTGGAAGATGGCCACGCATCATCCTTCTGTCGCATAGTTCCAATATTGCTTCTTCGTCATCCATAAACAAAGCATATTCATTTTTTTCATTTGCTGTAACGAAGAAGTTGTCATTTTTGCCGTGACAATAGTTTTGTACATTCTATGGCATTGCCAAAAACCAAGCAATTTTCCACCGGGACCTAAAGGTTTACCTATAGTAGGAAGCCTACCTTTCATTAAAGGACCTCTACATACACACTTGATTCAACTGTAGCGAAAGTATGGAGGGTTGTTTTCGATTCAATTAGGCAACAGGCATGTTGTTGTTTTGAAAGACTGGAAATCAGTGAAGGAGGCATTGTTAACCAAATCGGAGTTATTTTCGGGAAGACCCTTTACGTTTGTGTATGATGCTTCCCTAAAAGGGTTTGGTAATGTACAAATTAATACTTTTAAGATTAAGTTAAAGAGATGACAATGATACAGTTGAAAAAGCTTAAGACGAAACAGAACAAAATTTAGTGTTCAAAGCATGATTCAAACAGTGGCGGGTCAAGGGGTACAACTAAAATCACAATTACAATAGAACATTGTGGAATATGTTATGTAGGTGGGTACAGACTAATCGTAGGTCACTAGGTGACCTACACTTTCAGATAGCTATTTGGAGAAGAACTGTCAGTCACTCAGTGACCTACACTTTTAGATGCGAACTGTGGGTCACTCAGTGACCTACACCAGTGGTCCCCAACCCCTGGGCCGCGGACCGGTACCGGTCCGTAGATCAAATGGTACCGGGCCGCCCAAGGAACATTAAATTATTTCCATTTTATTTACTGTGGTGTATTTCTCTCGGGTTTGTGCGACTTTCCATGGACGAGAGGTTAACCGGGAGCTGAGAGACGTCACCTAAAGCCACACCAATACCGCGCATGTGCAAAGTCATGGCGGAATACCCTGAAATTGCCACCACAGCACTTAAATCCCTATTGCCATTTCCGACAACCTATCTGTGTGAAGCGGGGTTTTCTGCAGTGACAGCAACCAAAACAAAACGGAATAAACTGGACATAAGCAACACACTTCGGGTGTCATTGTCTCCTATTACCCCCAGATGGAACCGTCTCGTTGCAAAGAAACAAGCTCAGGGTTCTCATTGATTTAGCGTTCTAGTGAGTTAAAATATTAAACCACTTTATATTCATTTTTTTATGTAACTTTTATTTTGAAGGCATGTTTAAATACAATTAAATTAAAATTATTAAATCAAAACAATCTAAAATATAAACAATCAACGTCCCCCCCCTCAGTGGGCGGCGGTAAAATTATCAAACGTTGACCGGTCCGCGGCGATAAAAAGGTTGGGGAGCACTGACCTACACATTTAGATATGAACTGTGGGTCACTCAGTGACCGACACTTTTACATTCTGGGGACTTGCACCTCCAAACCTTTTGAAACAGCCTCATAGGCTTAATTTAACATAACTCCAGCTAATCACTGATATATGAGAATAAAAAGGCTCTAAAGTATAGGTTACTAATTGACCTACAGTTCTGAAATGTAGGTCACCTAGTAACCAACGATTAGTCTGTTCCGGCTGCGCCTCTCAGACGCCCTGCAATATTTATATTACATTAGTATTTGATCTTTGAATAAAAAATGAAAATATGCAAAATGCAAAAACATATATTATAGTCACTGTAGTAATTTATTTTATAAAAAAAAATGTTATGGTTGTTTAAAAAACCAGGTTTAAACCAAAAAAAAACGGAGTTAATTTGGTTTTTACCTTCAAACTAAAAAACCAGCCACCCTCGTGATTACTAAGTAAAGTTAAATGATAATTTATTAACATAGTCTTCCTACTCATTCCATTGGAAAATACTCTGTAACATGATAATGCTAAATGGGGTATTGATAACAAAAGTGTGTGTCTGTACCGGGAACGTACAGGTACAGGCTTCTCGAACAGCAGAAGAAATATTAAAAAGAAATTTCCTAAATTTTTTTTTTTTTTTAGAAATTTCGACTGATATTTCACGTTTCAAATTTCGTAATAATAAATCTCTTTTCTTATAGATGTGGTCACAAACACCACAACCACATGGAAAGAGCAGAAACGATTTTCATTGCATCATTTACGAGACTTCAGTTTCGGCAAAAAGTCAATGGAAGAAGTGATTATGGCAGAAGTAAATAATTTGATAAGTTTTCTGGAAAAGGATGTTGATGCTGAAAAAGTACCTGTAACGGAACTATTCTTTGCACCAATTTTAAGCATCATATCTAAAATTGCAACCGGTAAAACAACAACAAAATAATGGACATCGGGCTTGTAAATAAAAAAGAGCAATTGCTCCCTAAGCAAGAGTAAAAAAAATATCACTCACTCGCATGGAAATCGTTGGAAAATTCAAATTAATTCAAATTCAAATTAATTCAAATTCAAATTAATTCAAATTCAAATTAATTCAAATTCAAATTAATTCAAATTCAAATTAATTCAAATTCAAATTAATTCAAATTCAAATTAATTCAAATTCAAATTAATTCAAATTCAAATTAATTCAAATTCAAATTAATTCAAATTCAAATTAATTCAAATTCAAATTAATTCAAATTCAAATTAATTCAAATTCAAATTAATTCAAATTCAAATTAATTCAAATTCAAATTAATTCAAATTCAAATTAATTCAAATTCAAATTAATTCAAATTCAAATTAATTCAAATTCAAATTAATTCAAATTCAAATTAATTCAAATTCAAATTAATTCAAATTCAAATTAATTCAAATTCAAATTAATTCAAATTCAAATTAATTCAAATTCAAATTAATTCAAATTCAAATTAATTCAAATTCAAATTAATTCAAATACTGCGATCATTGGGCTCAGAAGAATTACTTTTTGTGCTCAGGAGCAAATACTCACTTTTTATTCATATAGCCCATTGTTTCTTTTTTTTTAAAAAAGGCCCTATGTAATCTTAATATTGGTTGGCTAGTAGTTTTATTTTATTTCAGGCAAGACGTATGAGATTAACTCGGATGCTATGAGAAAACTAAGCAATATCGTCAGATATAACTTTATAACTTTTAATAATGGATCACTATTAAATTTCATGCCATACCTAAGATTCATACCAGGTGCTACAAATTACAAGCAGTTCATACAGAGTCATAATAAAGTGGAAGAAATGATAAAAAAGAAACTGACAACCACATCGAAACCTACACAGAAGGAGAACCAAGAGATTTTACCTACGTTTTCCTTGCTGAAATATTCAAAAAGGATGAAAAAAGAATGAAATTTTTCAAGGTAAACCTTAAATCGCGAGTTATCATTAAAACATGAAAACACCAACATATGAACATTATCAAATTTAATTCTAATGGATTGTATGGCAGCAACAAGTAATAAAACACTAGTGGGGTAACCTGTCATAAATGACTGGAGCCAAATTCACAGGCAATTGTGTCCTGCCTCAGAATTTCTTTTCCTCCGCCCTTTTATGACGTCAGACCAAGTAACAAACCAATTAGAAATTGATAACGTTCATAAAACAGCTGAACAAAAGAAATTCTAATGCTGGGCACAATTGCCTGTGATAAATTCTAGTTTAATTTTGCAACAATTATCCCCTCCCCTTTTTTTATATTTGAAAGAGAAAAGGAGCTTTTCATTTTCTCTGGTGTGCTCATGTTCCTTTTTTTTACTCCTTTCATTTCAATTTCCGTCACCCCCTCCCACTTTTCTCTCCCCCGCTACACTTTCCAACCTTTTCCCCTCTTCAATTTAATATCATGGGGTTCTTGGATGGGGAGTGTGCAACATATAGTTAACCTTGAGAAAAAAAGCAGTTCATTTATTTAAATTTATATAAATTCCGACACATCGTTAGTTCCCTCACACACACACACACACACACACAGACCTGGGATATTACATATATAATTTTTCAAAAAATGTTCACAAAAAATTAAGATCAGAATTTTGATATTTACAACAAAAAAAAGTTTAACTAGTTTTTTTTTAAAATTATTTTCTGAAGAGATTTTGTAATAATTAATATATGTTCAGTGTAAACGGGGCAATAGAAACATTGTAACAGTTTTTTGTTTACTGTTGTTGAACATTTCGTTAGAAACGTACCATATGTTCAATTGCTTTTAACTAGGGATGGGCCATTCGAATCTTCGAATCTTGAAAAATATTAGAGATTCTAACCCTCGATTCTTGTAGGCTTTTTTTCGTCTTTCGAATCTTTCGAATCCTAACCTTAAAAAAACTTTTAAAAACTTTGGTAAAATTAGTTTTAACTTCATTGACGTCCAATTATTCAATAGAAGCGTTCGCTAACAAGAAAAACGGCGATTGTTGCAATTTCGGTGGTACCAGGATCACCAATATCACCAATATAAACGTGAGTGCCACACTTGTTTTATTATTAATAATAATTTAATAATATTATTTCATTTATTTGTATCGAGATAGACATTTGCCCTAAAGAAACAGTTGACCTAAATTCAGTTGCCCTAAAAGGACGTTTGAACTAAAACCGTTTGCCCTAAAGGGACATTTGCCCTAAAAGGACGTTTGCTCTAAAACCATTTTCCTTAAAGGGACATTTGCCCTTATATGAAGGATTCCAGAGATTCGGGAGACTCAAGAACCTTTTAGGATTTGGATTCGAGAAAATTTAGGATTTGTCCCACATCTAACCAACATGCATTTTAACCAACGATTGTTTTCCCGAAGACCCCAACACGCAAGCGCATGATGCATATTTCGATTAATGAATAGCGCTGGGGTGTTACGTGCACAGTGCCTTAAAAGTTAAGGAACGACTGGCCTAAACTAATAACTTAATTTTCATTTATACGTAGAGAACTATCTGAATGGAGTACTTTACAACCTATACAATGCTGGAGTAGAAACAATGGAAAACACTTTGAGTTTCAGTTTTTTGTACATGGCTAGGTGGCCAGAAATCCAGGAAAAAATACAAAAAGAAATCGACGAAGTAATTGGACATGGTCGCTTCCCAACCTTTTCGGATCGTACCTTGTAAGTTAGCTATACAGTAAGGACCCGCTTTTTTGCAATCCACTAATGCTGCGCTTTCAATTAAATATCCAGGTTCATTACGATTAGCACTTGCTCTATAACCCTTTCGGCGTATTTTTTGCCTCACAAGCTCAGTAGTTGAATCAGAGAAGTCGATTCCATCGCTAATTCCATCTGTTCACAGCTTTTGCGTGCTCTGCGACTTTCTGTATTTCTTATTAGGCTTTGACATGCATTTCCAAATTGAAAAAGGCCCAAGATCTGCTTTTCGGCGGGGTTCTGGTCCCTATAACCAGCCATAAATGCGGTGTCCTACTGTGCTTACTGTTTTAAATATACATGGACGTCGAATGAATGTATTCTTTTGATTCCTTTTCAGGCTTCCTTACACCAGTGCTACAATTTTGGAAATCCATAGATACGCTAGCATTATACCCCTGTCAATCCCACACGCACCAATCGCAAACGCCGAACTAATGGGCTACTCCATTCCCAAAGATACCTTCATGCTACAGAATATCTATGCTGTTCATCATGACAAAAATCTATGGGGAGATCCAGAAGTCTTTCGCCCTGACAGATTCTTAAATTCAGAAGGAAAGATTCAGATTCCTGAATACCACATTCCCTTTTCTCTTGGTAAAGTTAAAATAAATTTCACAATCTGAAAAAAAAAGTTTCAACTGAAATGTTACTTTTTTATTTTATAGGAGCTCGTTATTGCATGGGAGTTCCACTAGCTAACATGGGAAATTTTCTTGTTTATTGCTTGTTTATTTCAGCGTTATTCTTTTCGCTGTATAACTGGAGAAAAACCTCCAAGTTTGGAACCAATTGTTGGTTTGACACTACGACCACAGTCTGCACACCTCGTTGTCAAGAAACGCTTTTAAACACGCACAGTGAAGTATTGAAATCATTATTGTTTGGTAATTTACGTGATTTATACGGGGGGGGGGGGAACTAACAATTTATATGTGAAAAAATATCAATTTGCATGAATTAGTTTGGTTAGGATTCGCTCATAAGAAAGAAAGAAAATAGAACGGATATTCTTCTTGTGCTGCAGTTTGTAGCAGTGAAAAACAACATTTTGTCACTTTCAAGTGATTTAATAATAGAGGTCGACCGATACATGTACCAGGCAAAACATAAATCAGATTTTAATTTTAAAAAAAGTATAAAAATTAAATGAAATACAAATTTAACAAAAAGCTGAGAATCACATCAACTGATTTTAAATACACACATGTTATGTGGGGAATGAAAACAAAATAAATATCTATTCAGCCACCTTAATATATTAAAAAAATTAAATATCATCATCAAATGTAAATTTAACAAACTATCATTGCAATTTATATGCTAGCTTATCGTTATTAAAGTAAAAAAAACATCATTAAAACTCTAAATATTCAGTGTTTTGAAAAGAATTTGAAGCAAATAACTGCAAGATATTCGAAACTATAGATAAGTACCAGTGACCCAATTTGAACTTTCCATAAAAAGTGGAAAATATCGGTATGTCATTCTGCATTTCTTCTGAACTTCTCAAATGTAATGTAGAATAACCAAGAGTGATAATATACAGGGTGTCCATAAAGTCTTTCCCTGATTACAAAAATCCACTGTACACAAACTATGCAAAGTACAAGAAAACGATTTTCACTTATTTGTAGCCACACTCATAAAGTTTTTTTCCTGTCCGGTTTTCCAGCCCGTAAACAGTCCAGGCGGCGCTGCCGTCATCAAAACCAAAATGGCGTCGTTGCAGGAGAAACCGCAATGTGTTTTGTGGTTTCATGAAACGAAATCGGCAACTACGGTTCAGCGAAACTTTAGAACGGAATATCGCCGAGAACCACCGGATGTTAAACTGATGGATGTTAATCTGAAGTTTAAAGAGGACAACATTGGCTTGAGTCATAGTTGGTCGCTCAGTTCTTTTCAAATCTCCAACACTACCAGTCTCTTTAAACTTCAGATACCAATATTTAATGCTTTTAACATCCGGTGGTTCTCGTCGATATTCCGTTCTAAAGTTTCCTGAACCGTAGTTGTCGATTTCGTTTCATGAAACCACAAAACACATTGCGCTTTCTCCTGCAACGACGCCATTTTGGTTTTGATGACCACAGCACCGCCTGGACTGTTTACGGGCTGGAAAACCAGACAAAAAAAAATTTATGAGTGTGGCTACAAATAGGTGAAAACCGTTTTTTTGTACTTTGCATAGTTTGTGTACAGTGGATCTTTGTAATTATTTATAATTACAAAGATCCACTATGTTATCTTTTATTAGCGATCAAACTCATATTTCTCGTCATTCGTACCTAGGGTCGTCCGGCAATGGAATTTGCTTCAAGAGGATGCCTGTGCATAGGGAATGTTATGATTTGGGTAATTCTTAGGGGTAGTATTAAACAATGCATATATAATGATGCCGCAACTGGACTCATTATATTCAGATTGGTTGGAGGATTGGTATCACAGGGAATAAATTCTTATTTTGACAATGCATTTTTATGCTGCATTTGGAGTAAGTGGTCTCTCTGGGCTGCTTGCATAGTAATTATTCAAATTCAAATTTGCATATTTAGCAATGGTCACGGAGATCACTTTTTGAACTCCTTTGTCAATTTCTTTCTTGACAGTATAGACGTCCACGTTTAACACCTCCGTAGCACCGTTGACCAAGCAATTTTCAGCACTGTAACTTCGATACGTTAAGCGGTTCGCGGGTTTCTAGCGTAACGGACAAACACACAAACTCTCTGTTTTATATTTACGATGATGTCACTATTTGAGTAGAATGCAGTAGAATGCAGGTAGCTGAGATGAGAATGCTAAGGTTTATGAGTGGGGGACCAGAAGGGATAGGATCAGAAATGATTTTATTAGGGGTAGTGTAGGGGTAACAAATATAGTAGAAAAGATGCAGGAAAATAGGCTGAGGTGGTTTGGGCATGTCCTCAGGAGCGGGGAAGATGGGCTGCTGAGGCAAGCAAAGAACTTAGACCTGTGAATAAAACGGGGTAGAGGAAGACCCAAGCAAACCTGGGACGTGGTAGTAAAACGGGATATGGTGGCATGTGGAGTCACTGGGGGCTTGGTGCAAAATCGGAACGAGTGGAGAGTTAGAACCAGCAAGGCCGACTCTGCTGCTTGCGGGATAAGGTACAGGAAATGATGATGATGATGATGATGTCACTATTTGAGTGCTAATGTCGTAAAAGTCTACAGACCAGTCAGTGGCAGTAAAATGCGTCATTAATATTTTGTAATTTACTTTTCTGACTCTCAAAATTCTAAGGCCCTTAAACTCTTACAACAATTTTGTTACTTATCTATTGATAACATGTCATTGGAGTAAAAATATAGTTGTTCTTCACAGTGTGATAAAGATGTAACTACATGATGTATAGCAACCATACAATTTTCAACTATGCTGAAGATTTTGTTACAAAATAAGAAAGCAAAATTGAAATGTTAAGCACTTACTATGGTCCGGTGTCATTTGTGACGCAGTGACTCTTGAGTGACCCAAAAAACTGAACTCCAAGAAGTCCATAAAGGGACATGAAGAAAAGAAAAAACAAAGTGACATTGTAGATCTGCTGACTCGATCGCCTTTACAACATATATGACATTTAAAAATTATTAATTTGAATGTAAAAATAGAAAATTCAAGAAAACGCACTTAAATATCTGATTTATTCGATTCTTTGGCATAGAGAACTTCAAGACACGAATGCATCGAACCATTATCAATGGACGTGGAGCTCGTAAAATAGACAGAAATGGTACTTTCGGAACAGCTTCTGTGATCTCGAACATCTACGTCAAGATAAAAAGCACAACACTTATATTTCTGCAGATTCAGTACATACTTCGTTGTATTTACATGCCACATTAAAATAAGAATAATAAACTTTCAAATAAAACGCTATTAAATTTATTCTTTTTGAATAAACTATCCACAAAAACTCACCAACCATAACATACGCATAACATATGCGTTTACGCATATGCATATACGCATATACGCGTAACATATGCGTTTCTTACTTGCAAGGGGCCCACACAATATTAAAGTTTTCTCATTCAGTCTCATTAAAAATAGCACGTGCAGGTTTTCAATACTTGAACTACCCCTTGCAAACATTGTCTTTAAAGCTGTCAATAATAGCGAGTTTGCGTCACTATAGGGCAACTTTGTTTACAACAAATACAATTTGTTGATTGTCGTTTTCGATGTCAAAAAGTTGTTGTCGTTGCTTTTAGTTTGCGCCAAACGTGACGTGACCACTTTCACAAATTACAACAAAACGCATTTATGACCTAATATTCGTACGACTATAACTTTTAGAGCCATCGTAGAAGTTCTAATGGGAACGACAAATACAAATTTATTTTGGTTGTAGTTGTTGTAGATTACAGTTGTAGTGCATAGTTTATGTGTGGCGCAAACTGTCTATTAGCGGTATTATAACAGCACTGTGGCCGCAGTGGGAGTATTCGTCCAAGAACATTAAAAAATCAACAGTAAACATTGACTGCAATTCCACAGTCATTTTTGTCAAAAAATGTGTGAAAAAAATCATAATTTAAAAAAAAAAAATCTGCTTTTTTTATTTAAATCATGATTTAAATCACGATTTTAAAAAACCCAGCAATTTACATTTAAAATTTAAACAAATAACAATTCGCATGCACATTGCACAACAATTACTTTGTAGAAACGTGCATTTTTTGTTAATTGACTTAATAATTATAATTAAATTATTCATTTAAAAAATTACTTACAGTGCAACTTTGGATTGCGAGTAAAGTTGTATACGCTTTGTCCGCCGAGCGTAACGTGATCACAACTGAACCGATGGTTCGCTTTGTTCACACGTTCCCGGAACGAATTATGCTCGCAAACCAAAGTTTTACTGTATTTTAAATTTAACTTACATTGTACGTAACTTTGAAACAAAATAAATTATTTAAAATTATGGAATTAATCAACTTATAAATAAAATCATAAACATTCAGGGGTGGATTAAATTTACTCATTAGAATCAGCTGCATTCAGTGAACGCTGTGCAGTGTGTGCACTACGACCATACGACTAAGCCCAGCACGAAAGACAATATGGATTAGTGATAATATAGTGAATTCACAGCCAACGCCATGCATCTCAATGCATTGCTTAATGTTATGTCATTTTGACGTCACTATTCTGCATTGCCGTTCGCGCCAAACTTAGCCATAAGAACCTAATCAGAGTCGAACATAAACACACGTTTTGTGGCTTTAACTGTTCCCAATTTGTTTCTAAGACTAGATAAGCAAGTAACAACGTATTTTTTTAGAAACCGGCTTCAAATACTCAAGATAAGACTGATCGCACACTTATTTACATAATTTAAAGAAAACTAAGAGACTTAACAAGACATCTATCTATAAATAACGTATCAATGACCCAAGTCATTTGGTGGCGCATCAGTCCGTAATAACAGTTTTCGTGACAAGTCACTTAATTTTGACGTGTTTTGTTATTCTAGTAATGGCTTGTTTATATTTTAAACATCCTTTTGACTTTCCTTTAATGCGCGTAGGCAATAATTGCTTAGGTTTGGCTACTCGCAGATCCCTCTATGAGATTATCCATTACAAAGAAAAGATTTCACGTGGACATGTAAATAGAACACTTCTGAAATAATGTCAAGCCTTCAATATCACCTGTAATATAACGGACATCCAAAGAAACAGCATCATCGTACAATCAAACTGACACCAGCGATCCTTCAAATACGACACTTCACCCTAAAAAAATCAGAAATAACGTAAATAACGTTATTCCTGAAAGCAGAAAAACGGCTGGAAGAGTGGCACAACTGAGAAAAAAAACACTTTTTTTCGGGAAAATGAGTTTAAAGTTGCATTTTTTCTATCTCAATCTATTGTAGAAAAGCCGGAGAAAACCGCTATTGTGAATAGTTAAAACGGTTTTTTTGCACTTGAAAAGCTCAGCAAAGTAAGCCATGAATCTGCTCCCAACTATAAACTCATTTTATACCCAAAAAGTGTTTTTTTGTTTAGATGTTCCACTCTCCCAGCCAAGGTGCGACATGTGTGTCTACCACAAGAACCCCTCGGATGTGCATCTTTGCAATCATTTCGGCAGTAAAGAGGAACGTCACGAAGAGATCGCAACAGAAAGTGACGTAGACGAGGATCCAGTACTTGGAAAACGTTTTCGGCGTGTTGAGACTAACAGATACGAGACTGAGAAGTGCGCTGAACCTGAGTAACAGACGAACCCAACGCTAAGAAAAGAAACAAACAAACATGAAATATAATTAGCAAAACAAAACAGAAAAAAAAAACGACGAAATGGGACGAAAGATGAAAAACTATAGAACCTTGTTGATCCATTCGATGTCGGCGTTCTCATTGAGGGTCTCATCTGGTCCATAATCTGCCATAATTGGATCTCCACCACTCATTCCACTCGATCCAACACCAGCCCTTATACTCTGCTTACGCCCCAACATTGTAGAACTACAGCAGATTTCAGATTTAAAAACAATAATAACATAATGAGGTTTTTTCGAACGTTGTTATGTGTTATTTGTGTGGTGTCTTTGCACTCACCCGATTAACATGATGGCGGCGGCGGCAGCGGACGTAAACGCGACGGCGTTTTCTACCAAGAAGAACGTTTAGAATTGCACTTCATTTCTGCACGAAATCTATCAGAAATAGCATTAAATATACAACCTCTACGTCTTGACTATAGATTGTAAATTATGTTCAAAAGACATTTTTACGTGGATTGCACTATGACTAATCAATGAAAAATGACGACCATTTCGAATTGTAATTCACACAAATTTTAAATTGACATTTCTTAAGTCCCCGACCATAGCCCGGACTCCCGGTGCAGTGTGCAATCACCGTAGAGGGCTTTCACCAAATCATAGCCTCCTATAGAAAACTAATACAAGGACAGGCTTTTAGAAAACGGGATGAACAGAAATTGGCTCCACCCTTTTTATGACGAACAGCAACTTCTAATTGGTTTGTTGTGTGGTTCGACGTTCAAAAAGGGCGGAGCATGTGACGTCAAACTAAACATAACCAACCAATTAGAAGTTGTGTTCGTCATAAAAAAGGGTGGAGCCAACTTCTGTTCATTCCGTTTTCTAATTGCCGGTTACAATAGAAGGCTATGAACAAATGCTACATAAACTACAAAACCATAGCCTGCTATCGATACTCCTATCGGAGGCTAGGACAAAACAGTATGACACACACAAGTGGCGCCAAGTGTTCTGCTGTTGCAAATTGAGCGCCATAAAATCAACAACTTGGGTGGGAAAAAAGTGGCGGGAATTCAAAATTTATTATTTTAAAAAAGCATTTACACAAGACAAACTAATAACCAGTGTTGGGAACTATTTTAAATACATATATCTTTAAAATACTATTTTAAATACTTCCTTTGTACTTATTTTGTATGTATTTATTACATTATTATTTAAATTTAAACAATAATGTATTTGTATTTTGAAATTACTTTTTATTTATAAAATTTTAGTATTTTAATTACTACAAAATACTATTTATAAAAATTGTTACTTTCAAAAGATTATTTTTTTTTTACTTTGGCAAAACTTTGACAAAGTTAAGTTGGCATGCCTTCATTGCATTGAAGAAAAACACTTCTTGGGCTAGAAAGAGAATTGAATGGGCTGATTGAGCCAGCCACATTTAGCAAATGGGCCACATTCCTAACACTTTAAAATGGTCCTTGAAAAATGTACTGCCAACTTCTCAGGCAACAGTACAAATGAATGAGCTAGGGCTGAAAACAATTGGGCTAGCTAGTTCATCCAATGGGCTGTTTGAGACAGGTAATTTTTTTGATTGGGCTCAATTTTTTAGGGCCCAAAATGGTCCTTGAACTCAGTACTGCAGCAGTACAAACAACTGGGCTGGGGCTAAAAACAATTGGGCCAGCTAGGGCACCCAATGGGCTGTTTCAGTCAGGTCAATTTTTTGAATGGGCTTAATTCTTTAGGTCCCAAATGGTCCTTAAAGTATTCGCTAGTAAATAAGCAAAATTTAATTAAGTGAATGGAGTGGGGCTGAAAACATTTGGGCTAGATAGTAACACCCAATGGACTGTTTGAGCCAGGTAATTTTTTTGATTGGGCTCAAATCCTTAGTGCCCAAAATGGCCCTTGAACTTTGTACTGCAGCAGTACAAACAATTGAACTGGGGCTAAAAACAATTAGGCTAGGTAGTACACCCAATGGGCTGCTTGAACCAGGTCCTTTTTAGTTGACTGAGCTCAATTCCTTAGGCCACAAAATGGCCCTTGTACTTTGTACTGATGCAGCACAAAGTTCAAGGGCCGTTTTGGGCCAAAAGAAATTGAGCACAATAAAAAATTGAACCTGTCTCAAATAGCCCTTTAGGTGTACTAGTTAGCCCAATTGTTTTCAGCCCCTGTCCATTCACTTAAATAAACTGTATATTTACTAGGGAATACTCTAAGGACCATTTGGGCCCTAAGGAATTGAGCCCAATCAAAAAGTTACTTGGCTCAAGCAGCTCATTGGGTGTACTAGCTAGACCAATTGTTTTCAGCCCTAGCTCATTCATTTGTACTGCTGCCTGTGAAGTTGGCAGTACATTTTTCAAGGGCCATTTTAAAGTTAGGAATGTGGCCTATTCACGAAATGTGGCTGGCTCAATCAGCCCATTTAATTCTTATTCTAGCCCAATTGCATCCTTCTCTTTCCCATTCATTTGTACTGCCAATTTCCCAGATGCAAGAAACATGAACATTGGACATCCAAGTATGGCACCAGTTTCCAAGCATCAAGGCTGCCTTCATGAAGTTGAATGCAACTAACTTTATACCTTCATCGGTCCCTGTTGAAAGACTGTTCTCAAACACCTTTGACAGTAATTCCAAGAAGGAATAGAATAAGTGACAAATGCTTTCAACAGTTATTACTCCTCAAGACATAAAATGAAGTAGAATTTTCTAAATGTTTTAGTGTTTCAAATTAGTGGGGTAACCCTTCATAAATGACGGGAGCGAAATTCACAGGCAATTGTGCCCAGTATTAGAATTTCTTTTCCTCCGCCCTTTTATGACGTCAGACCAAGTAATAAACCAATTAGAAATTGATGACGTTCATAAAATGGTTGAGCAAAAGAAATTTTAATGCTGGGCACAATTGCCTGTGATAAACTTCAGTTTAATTTTGCTACTATTATCCCCTCCCCTTTTATATTTGAAAGAGAAAATGAGTTTTTCATTTTCTCTGGTGTGTGCATGCGCGTCGTTTGTTCCTTTTTATTCCTTTCATTTCAATTTCAGTTTCCCCCTCCCCCTTTTTTTCGCCCTCCACGTTTCTCTCTCCCTCTCCCCCCTCTACACTTTCCAACCTTTTCCCTCTCCAATTTAATATCATGGGGTTCTTGGATGGGGAGTGTGCAACATATAGTTGACCTTGAGAAAAAAAGCGGCTCATTTATTCATTTAAATTTAAATTTATATAAATTCCGACGTGCTTCAAGGTAACAGCGTTAGATCAGGAAACACAGACAGACGGGGCTTAATATATATATATATATATATATATATATATATATATATATATATATATATATATATATATATAATACTTCTTTGAAAGTATTTTGTATTTTAAATCAAAGTAAAACTTTGTATTTTAATTTAAATACATTTTATAAAACTATATTGTATTTTATCTTTTTAAAAGTATTTTCCCCAAAACTGAATACTAGCGTTACTACCTGGCTTCCCTCGGGAAAGTAAAACAATTAATTAAAAGAAATAACTTTTATTGACTTTCATCTTCACTGTTAAGAAATTCGATCCATTTAGCAAATTCCTCTGCCACTTCTTGCCCTGAGCCTGACTAAAAATATATTTTTCTAAATTTATTAAAGTATTGAAATGACATTTCTACGCTTATATCACTTGTGCATTATTCTTGCAACGTCTTTTTGAAAGAACTTAGCATGGATAGAGCGTAAGTGACAGGCATAATGCAAAGACACCAAAACAGCCCGTCTATGACGACTAGTACAAAGCAACACCAAAACCGTAAAGTCTAAGTGCAAGAGAATATTTGCAAACAAATACAATGAGACTCAAAACCAAGTTTTTTTAAAATTTACCTTTATCATGAAAACGTTCGATGTATTTTTGAATCCATTTTTTTTTTCGAAAAGCTATACACGCAACACCTTGCTTTTCCTATAGATGCAAAATAGAGCAATATTTAGTAAACAAATTTTCGAATTTACACAATACTTAACAATATTTTAATGAAAATGGAAACGTAAAAGTCAAAAACTACAATGAAATTACAATTTTACAAAAAAACAAACAAAAAACATGATTCTAAATTAGGAAGACGAGAGGACAAAAAAATTGTTTTTTTTTTCTTTCTCACAAATACATCATATTTTCTCAAGGATGTCATCAACAACTTAAAAATGTATTAAATAACAGTCACAATTATGTTTATGCAGTGGTGAATCACATTTTCAAACTAATTTTGGCACAAAAATATAATTTAGAAAACGTTATGAACATGAAATTATTGCAAATGTGATAAAAGTTTTATTATAAAGAAATACAAAATTGTAACCTAACCTAATTGTTGACAAACTGAAATGAAAATGTTGTTTTTAATAAATGTATACTTATTTTCAATGGTATAAAACTTTCTTCAAGATTTTCGTAAAGATTAGGTTTGTTAGCAATGCAGATAAAACATCGGTTGGCGTAGGGCTGGCATTTGAGAGTTGTTCAAGTTGTTTCAACAGCATTTTGGTAGGAAGACCTGAAACGCTTCTTACAAAATGCTGTTGAAACAACTTGTGTTTTTTGTCATTGGTTGTTTTTTTCTTGTCGTTCTACAACCATCACTGTAGTGATTGGGAAACAATTTCCGACATTCTGAAAAATGTCGGAAATTGTTTCCTAATAATCACTACGGTGATGGCGGTAGACCGAGAATAAAAACAAAACAAAATGATCTGCAGGAGCAGCAAAACAAGAGAAAATGAAGTAACAAGCAGGATGACTGACGTCTGCACGTTTTAGCGAATTGGTACATGAACCATTTTAGACAGGCAGTTCTGCCCAGCACTTGAGATTTCGTTTGCCCTGTCCTGTCCTGAGCGTCAGGTACCAAATATCAACCAATTACAAATTGCCGCACTCTCATAAAAGGGTGGGGCATGTGACAGCAGATCAAAGTAACCAAACCAATTAGATATTGATGACGCTCATAAAAGGGCGGGGGAAATGAAATCTTAGTGCTGGGCAGAACTGCCTGTCTTTTTGGTGGCCGAGCTCGACTGCAAAATAAAAGTCGGCTTGTTGCTCGTGTGCAAAGGTTCTGGCGGCTTTCCATAGAAACACATTGTAAACACAGCTCAAACACCTGCGACAACATTTTCCAGTGTCGAAACCGACAACTCAACAGTGGTCCGTGTACCAAGACACTTTAAGTGCTGAGATGAGACCGATGCTTGTATTGTCTCTATCGTGCTTTTTGGTGTTCCACAAGTGTGGATGTCGATAGAAGCAACTAGCCTCCTACAATGCTTTTAACAGTGCAGCAAATATAAACATTGTCAAATTAACCCTATGTCAACCGTCGTGTTTTTGCATAAAGTAAATTTAACAATAATCACGCAAAATCTCTTGAACACACAATCTATCTAGTTAAAACTTGCTACTAGATGTTGTTTGTAACCAACTTAAAACCAATCAAGAAATTCCCGGTTAATTAAATTAGGCGGAACTCGACATGTGTTTGGTTTTATTTCCATTAACTTTATTTTCCTCGAGGAATATAAACGAATGTGCAAGGGGTTAATTACTAATTATATTGTAAATCCTTTTCATTTTTTTTTGTTGAAATAATGAAAATGCAACCGTCTTTCCTTTTTATGTAAATTGCCATAAATAGACTTAACAATTGTTTTAGCGCTGCCCCCCCCCCCACTAGCGTCATTATCCTCTAACACCACCTTACAAACTAAAACTTCCGTTTGTACTTTTCAAAACTCCTCCAGCCATTTTTTTTTAAAAAAATTTCACCGTTAAGGACAGGGCTGAAATTATTAATAACGTGATTCTAATCGTGATTAACATCAACTGATTATTTTAAACTTGAAAATGATAATCAACCCAAGCAGCACGCCAACAATAAACCAACATAAATATCAACCACTGGGGGAGCTTAAGAAAAAATGTTGGCCGTTGTGGTCCCACTATTGGCTGTACTTGTTGGTACAACAATACCTGAACCAGTTATCAGCGATTTATATTTATAATTTTTTGGGCCAACATTAAGTGGGCCATATTTTTGAAACATTGGGCCAACAGCAAATGAGTTAAGTGCTGGGTCAAACTGCCAAATGTTTTGCCAACATAAAATTCATACTTTGTGCCACATTGAACTTGTGCTGCTTGCGAAAAGTGTGCCTAAAATTGATATGCCACTCACACTCATAGCATGGTTTCAACATAGAAACACCATTACTTATGTTGAGTATCTTTGAAACAAATGTTGAAATCATGGAGTTGATGGAGCCAGCAAAGTTCTCGGACACTATCTTGTACAGATAACACGTGTTGTACACGTGTTTTCTGTTTCCTTTCCAGATATTAGCGTTTTTTTAGTTTCAGATTAGGATCAATGTTACAAAAAATCCTAAAAGCATTTATAAACTAAACAATATCATAAATGATAACCAAAGTACATATAAAAACGTAAATAACTTTGTTCTAAATACAAGTAAAACAATAACCAATCAGCTAGTTTGATTCTTAGTAACGATCGACAATAAAGTTCCAGGGGCAAATTAGCATGTCAGTAATGCATCAGTTGGTTTTTTTTTAACTACTGTAGCTGCAGTTGATAAAACTACAGTCTGGTTCCAAAACGCATGGAAAAAGCAGAAAACAAACGTTTCCCCGTACACTTCTGCTTTCCTACCTGGTTCTAGTTTCCAAACATTATAAATAATAACACTTGGGAGGACATTATTCAGTTTACAGAAGAGGAAAGAAAGAATACATGCATGACAAGGTGGCATAAAGAATGATGCAACTGAAATAAGACCTTTTTACATGGCTGATAACATGTAATTAGTTCGTTTACTTAGTTTCGTTTTTGTCAACGATCATTGGGTACTTGCCCTGAGCAAGTTAAAATTGTTGCTCAAAGATTAGGTTGAATCAGCAAATTGTAATGTGCTGATTCAACCTAATCTTGAGTATTGCTGCAGTGTGTGGAATCCCCACTCTAGCATTAACTCATGCAGTGGAAATAGTCCAGCGAGATTTGCCTGTGGCAGATATAAGTTTACTGATAGTGTTACTGAAATGCTGGTGGGGCTTCATTGGGATAGATTAGCTCATCAATGGTCAATGTTCCAAACGACAGTCTAGTGATATATGTAAAGCATTGTACTATATGTGGGAAGGGGTGCCCCAGAGACTTTTCCCAAGACTAACTAACTCTTATTATTGGTCTTTTTTTCCAAGGGTTATACAACAATGGAATGCTCTTCCTAAACAGGCTATTGATGATGTCATTAATGAATTGTGGGTTTCAATTTTATGAATGCATTTACATGTATATTTGCATTGCAGGTTATTTTTTGTAGTTGTTATATGTTGACAATGCATCTTGCAGCACTTGGATCGTAAGATCCCTGAAGAATTTCCCATTTTCTTTACCATGTCCCAAATTACCCTTTCTGAGAAACAAAAAAAAAGGGTCACATAAAACAGTTCCGTGCATCAAAAGCCATAATTTCTCTATCTATGCAATCCATAATGGCTATTTTTAGTAAAAACAAACAGGATTTTTTGTTCAAATATTACACCTTAGATGAAATTCATACAATGCTTTTAAAAAATCTTTGACAATTATTAACAGAAATAAATTAAGTTACCGGAAGATATTCCCCATCATCCTTAATGTAGGCAGCTGCGAAAGAAAATTAACTTTTTCAGAAAAGCTCTGAGTGCTTTAAAACATGTCAACAGGCAACGAAAACATGTTTACACTTGCTGAGTAGTTACTGTTATCATATTATGGTAATGTACAAAACATAATTTGTAAATTCATAATTTCAAATTTGAAAACTTCATTGTCGAACCTCGTAAAACTACAAAATGAACCAATGAAGAATGTACTGTATTTTACTAAAGAAGTGTTACTAATCCTTTACTAACTTAGCATACAACTCATAGAGAAAGGTAGTCTAATAGTTCTTCGCTTTTTTTTTTTGCGAAATTCCTCCCACTGAATACGAGTTGGTCCCAATTCGCCGACTTTCAATTAAACTTGTCAACCCATTCTCGTTTGTACCATTCAGTTGTGCGACATTTGAAGACACTTCGTTTAAAATTCAGTACATTCATCCGGTGTTCGCCAAGCGCTGATCGGATATAGCAATAACCTTTTATTATAATCCGTTAACACAGTTCAATAAGGCGTTATATATGATGTTCGTTTACCACTATTTTTTTTCCATAACAAATCTAAGCCTTAAGAGTAAAAGTTATACACATTTCGTATTGACTTTGACTCATAATGACTAACATGCTAGACATTATACATGTATATCACCGTTGAAGAATGGATGCCCCTTTCTATGAAGTCTACCACTTACTCCACAAGCTTTACTGTATACAGGTTAAGCATTACAGTGCCACAGTAGCTATGACTGCAGGTTATTTGGTAGGAGTTGTTCGTGATCTGATTGTGAATTGGAGTTATCCCGTCCAAGAGCAAGAACTCCTTCATGCGCACCAAGATAGAGGAAGATAAAAATAAACAAGAACCTCAGTTGATTAACCTCGTTAATACTAGTTTGTGTTTTTAAAAGTCTATCTAAAAGACTTTAAATACATTTCTGAATGTGTCTTAAAAACGTTCGAAATCTTCTCACTGAAAAAAGGCTTCATGTTACACAAAAAACCATTGTCAAAAAAGAAGTTAAAAAAACTTAATAGTATTCAATTTTATTACTATTTTTTTTATATGAAATAAAACTTTAATAGAAATAAATTTCATTCGTTTCTTTTTTCCCCTTTTAATTAGAAAAATTATGATTAATGAATTGTATGGATGTGTAATTCCTAGGTGAAATGTAGTTGGAAAATAAGCGTGCTACGGACGAGAAGATTGCGCCACCTTTTGGTTTTAACAGACGATATGGACTCCGTACTTTTCTCCCAACTTTATTATTGAATTTGAAGAAAATGAACAGGCCTTTACGATAAATCGGCTATGACAGGAGTATCACACTCGTACGCTCCAATGCAATCAACTATCACAGAACAAAACAAACACGGCCGCTATATCGCTTAACCTTTATACAGTAAACTTTATTAATCCCTCTGAGAAGCATACATTACAACTGATCAAAAAATTGCATTGATCATTGATGAATGAAAAGATGAACATAACAAATGAAAACTCGTTAACCTCTTAACTTTAAAACACATTCCGTATCCTTCTTCGTCAAAAACAAATCCCGTCGTGATGATCTTGTTAACAAATGATACATAAATGATAAAACTCAAAACAACTTGTTTGCAAAGAATCAAAATTCAAACACACACTTCTATACTAACGACACAAAAAATGTGAAGGATTTCACATTAAGTTGTTTTTTGTTGACATTAAATTGCAGTCAATCACACAATTGCTTGCAAATATGCAACACATACACCTAGAATTAAATGTGGCCACAACAAATTATGGTGTGTCACTTGCGGTATTGCAACTTGCTGATTTAAAAAACTTATAACCGGTACGCTCACAAAGGTATACCTAAACCTCAAGTTCTCTCGGGGAACATCTTATTTCGGGGTTTCGCATACAGTTTCTATTAATATTACAAATGCAGCAGTGACCAATTTATGATGAGCTCCACACGAGTCAAACCCGTGCATGTTACCTAATTAATTGTTCGAAAGGGAACGAAATGTCACTCGAACAACAAACTTGCAACCGTGATTGATCATTCATCATCAGCAACGAAATAATACACGATTCCGACAGATTCCCGCACTTACAACTATATCACTTGAAATTAGAAATTCCATTTTGTAAAAAGTACCATTAATTAAAGTGTCCCTCGGCCTTTTTTTACATTGTACCGTGATGATGACGCAATGGTCGCGATTTGTACTAAATGTATATACAAACACATACACGCACACATACCTTAGGTGTTCACATAATCCGTAATATGTGCAATACATTACGCCACATGAGTGAAATGTATTAACGTTACGTCTTCAGTAACGATTGCCGGAGTTCCTTCTATTGTTTCCGAAGAGAAAATACACAAAGTATCCAGACTCGTGCAAATGCTCACAAATCCAAAGATATTTTAGGATCTGCCAGAGCCAATTTAATTAAAGTTTTCTTAACCCTTAGGGCTGTTAATCGAGCAGAAGGAATTTGGTGCCAACATTCTTTCATTAGTTTCGACATTCCAGTCAATGTCTGCAAAACAAAACATAATTAATATTCAACAACAAAAAAATACAATCATTTTCCTTAGGTAAAAATAAAACTTGCCGGATCGCAGGACCATCGATTTGGCAAAATTGGACGCTGCTGATCAGTACATACAACTTTCTTCATGTCTTCAAAACTTGGATCGGATGGAACAAAGTCGAAAAATGGAGGACGATATTCTTCAGCAATACCTTCGGAATATGAAAAGTATAGCTTAGAATTTTATTATAACTGTTAAGCATTCAAAGATGTTGTATCTCTTGGTTGATGTGTTATTAAAGAAACAATTACCATCAGTAATTTCTTTTCAAATTATTGTCAAGAATTATCCAATAATTTGCGAAAATGATTTTTAAAATTGTAAAATGTAAGATTGTAAGGCATACATCAATAATACAATTAAAAAAAATTATAAATCAACCAAAGTAATCAGTCAAACCAAAAGTCTACCTATCTACTCAGATGCTGATGTTGTCACCTCACATTACTTTAATTCCCTATTAAAATACATGCATTCCCTATCCATATTAGTGTTACGGCTTCGATATTTGAATTATTCAATTATCCCACCAGGCACGTGGCTCTTTAGCTGATTGGAAGGTTGTATTGAGTTGAATATGAATAGAGAATACATGTATTTTATTTTGGGAGTTATGAAAATGTGAGGTGACAACATTTGCCAATAAATTGAGGGAGAGACTTTCGTTTTTTAAAATTAAAAATAATGTTGTTTTGGGACTCAAAAAAGTCACTTCATTTTTAAGTTTTTTATGGTTTTAATGACTTCCTTTTCACTTTAAAATCATTGAGTAAGTCTTGACAAAATTTCAATAAAAAATTCCTGGGTTTTACGGTCTCTTTAAGCTGTCTCATAGGCTTAATGTGAGGCATTCTGGTCTCAGTAGATCACTGGGCTTACTGGAAAAGTACTTTTCCTAGATTACTGAGCTAATGAACCACTGAACCACTTTAAGCCAACGAGGCTAAGTCAACCACTGGGCTAAGTAAACCAAGAGGTTAAGTGGACCACCGGCTTAAGAGGCTACATCACAAAATTACTTCAAAAAATCTCAGCAAAGAGCGCTAGCATCATTTTTCCATTGAGCCCATACACACAATGTTAAAGAAAAAATGTTAATTTTTAAAATACAGTGTCACGAAATTGTTAAGTGCGGTTATATTTTTAAAAACTATATTTTAAAATCGCGAATGTGGCAATCTGGTCTGCTCAATCAAATTTTTGATTGAGCAGACGAACTCTCTATGATAATCTGCCTGGCAGCATACAGTAGGATGCTGGGACGGACGGTGCCAGCAGACCTCTCACCATTGGAGTCAATGGGTGAGAGGTCAGAAGTGACCACTGTCCCCTCCAGGTGGAGCAGCCTGGAGGTATAAATGGTCTAGTCCGCCATTTATTCAGGGCAGTGTGTTGGAGGCAGAGCTACTGACTGGATCCTTCTTCATTGTTTGCCTTTTTGGCCTTTGTTTTTATATTGTGTTTCTTGGCTGGTCAAGTGGACCAGCCAATTATGTATATTATCACTGCTGGATTGTAAGGTATTAAATATATTTATATTATTATATTTAATTGTGTGGTGTTCGGTCATTGGAGAGTACCGCGGGGAGGAGAAATTCTGAGGGGAATCGACCGTCCTGTTTCGGCCGGTAGTCACATCGGCTCGCACTGGAAAGGGTTCCACCGCAATATTCTTGTCGTGGCGGCGGTTGTTACTGTCATGTTCCGTCGAGGGAGGCTCCAGAGAGCTGACGCCACATGGGTTAACCATGGAGAGGGTTGCTACAGGTGCGATCCCGTCCCCGTGAGGAGCCTGGTGCCAGGTAAGTTCAGTCAATTTATCCGGGGGTATTGTAACGGACGAGTCGGGTCGTTACACGACTCCATTGTGTACGCATAACATGCGGAGATTTTTCGAAGTAATTTTGTGATGTAGCCCCTTAAGAGAATCACTGGGATGAGTGAACCACAGCCCTGAGTGAACCAATAGGGTTGGTCAAAGACTGGGCATAATGGACCACTGGGCTAAGAACAATCACTGAATTTGTAAGATCTGAGCCTTAGTTGTTAAGGCCAAAAAAACATATCGCCCAATGAATTTAACAGGTTCTAATCTAATTTTAAATAAATTTCCCTAAATTCAATAACTTCCAGACTTTTTGGGGGGCCGAATTTTCCAAAACCCTGACGTTTTCAAATTTTTCGGTTTTTCAAGTCAAGTAGTACGCCTGAACAACCAATTCAAGCACAACAAAATACGATACATTATAACTAAACACACAATTGCATCAAAATATAGATAAGTAAATGTACCATTGATGAGGCACCGTCTACCGATTTCCCAAAGAACAAGACCAAAGGCATAAATATCGACACGACGATACGACTCAAAACTATCACCGCTTATGCTTTCATCAAGTATTTCGGGCGCCATATAACGCTTAGTTCCTACACGAGGGTTCTGTGCTATGTTCATTTCTCCCGTTTTTTGAGTGTGTGTCACGGCCAAACCAAAGTCGGCAATTACACACGTCAAGTTTGAAGTCACCAGAATGTTCTTCGATTTGATGTCTCGATGAGCAATCGCCGGTTTGCCCTTAACCACACGAAAAAAACACAATAAAGAAAATCGTCAAAAAAAAAAAAAGAAAAAATAAACGCTCATACTTGAGTGCCAAATATTTCGGTGTGGAGATGAACGAGGCCACTAACGGCAGACAGACACAGGCGAACGGCCTGTTGCGAGTCCAGTGAACCGTGGTTTAGGTGGTCGTACAACGAACCCAACTCATGAAAGTGAGTGACGAGCCAAAGTTGCGTGCAAGAATTACGTGACGTCATGTCCGATCCGATGTAGCCTAGAATGTTTTCGTGGCGTAACAGAACCGTACTGTAGATTTCCGTCTCTCTGCGCCACGAAGCTTCGTCTCTCGAAAAAAAAATCTTCACGGCTACACTTTCTCCCTGCCATATTCCGCGCCACACTTCACCGTAACGACCCTTGCCTTCGTATCAAAACAACAAAACAAAGTTTTGCTTAATCACATCAATTGAAAATTTAATAAATAAATCGCACCAATACACTCCATGAGCGAGATCTGTTTGGCCAAAGTGCGCTGAATCAAAAGCGGAAGACCAGAACCACTTCCCGATGTTATCGAGTGCTCGAAAAACTCCTAAATAACAAAATTATCCTGTAAATCTCTAAATTAACTAATATAAGACATAGGATTAACAGCAATAACAGCTTTGGCTTCGAAACTTATTCAATGGTTATTTCCGAAAATTTCCTTTTACCTAAAGGCTTCAACAGTTTTCTTGACCAAAAATCAAAATTTTTATTTTTACTAAATTTTCCAAGAAAATTTGCAGTCTTTTTCAAAATTGAACGTAAAACAAAAATCATTGGAATTGAAAAATACAGAACAGCGCTGAAGCTTAAGAGGCAACATCACCAAATTACTTCGAAAAATCTCCGCAAAGGGCGCTAGCATCGTTGTTCTATTGAGCACATAGACCCGATGTTAAAGAAAAAATGTTAATTTTTAAAATACATACAGTCGCAGTAACTTGTTTATTTTGTTATATTTAAAGTTGTCGAATATTAAGTTTTCAAAGTGCAATGTGCACCTTAAATATATGCTGATCAAGTGATAGAATGAATAAAAAGGGGCAAGAGCGGTTATATTTTTAAAAACTATTTCAAAATCGTGAATTTCTAACTCTTATGTTAAACTCCATTGAGTCCTCCCAAAAAAAAAGAAAAAACATCCATTAAAATGCTCGTAAAAATACGTAAAAAAAATCTTAAAAAACCAGAAAAAAATCAGCACGTGCGCCAATGTGTTGGCTTCACTGTGATTTGTGGTTTTTTAAAATTATTTTAAGTATTTTTACGAGCATTTTAATAGATGTTTTTTTTTTGCTTAAGAGCGCGTACTCAATGGAGTTTGCCATAAGAGTTAGAAATTCACGATTTTGAAATAGTTTTTAAAAATATAACCGCACTTACCAATTTTTTGTCATTCTATCACTAGATCAGCATATATTTAAGGTGCACATTGCACTTTGAAAACTTAATATTGGACAACTTTAAATATGAAAAACAAACATATTGCCGCGACTGTGCCTTTTAAAAAATAACGTTTTTTCATTAACAGTGGGTCTATGGGCTCAATAGAAAAACGATGCTAGCGCCCTTTGCGGAGATTTTTCGAAGTAATTTTGTGATGTAGCCTTTTAAAAAGACACACGTGCATTCCCCCTATCCTATGGGTGCGGAAAGCAATAAACTCATTTTTTATTTAAAAAAAAATGTCTGGTTCATCTTTTAGTTAAAATTTAATTATAACAAAGAATGTGAAGAACAAAATAGACAAGTGGATTCTTAAAGTAGGGTCCGTAAAGCTGTTATAAGCATTCCATAAAAAATAACAATTATTAGAAAACACTTGAAAAGCTATTTTTATACATTAATGTAGGTACTAGTATGTTTTTGTAACCCTTTCCTAACCTAACCTTTGACAGAAAAAAAGTGTCAACTGTAATGAAAACTATTTTCACTGTATGGCCTTTATAGGGCTCCGTAAAATAATTAAAGATGCACGTATTCTGTTGGCAACAAAATGTCACATTCACCAGCTCATATAGACACAGGGGCCTTAGAAAGAACTTCCTCACATTGCAAGAATAAATACTCCGTTTACTTGTGGTAACTTCCTTCATAAGAAAACCGAGTGCAACTTCATTTCTTGAGAATTTACACTGTTTTTTGTTGAGTAACTACTCGTGAGTAATTGCTCAACTTTATTAATACGAACCATTAACAATACATGTAATCGAATCAACAGAAAAATAATATTGACTGACCCTGAGTGTGCTGTCTCCAGCTGCAGTAACCACCAACTGATCTCGGTAACTGTATTCGAGCGGCCCACTCGATGAGCTCAGTTCCCTCATTCGTTGTCGATGTTTCTTACGCATGTACGAAAGAAGCAACATGAGCAAAACGAAAAAAATGATCAGCGGCCAGAAGACAGACATGATCATTCTGATGAAGAACCACTGATCGCTTTCGTACTCCGAAGGTTCCTCTGCCAAAAAACAAAAAAAGATAACGTTTAGGCAAGAAGTCGGTCGCCGAGTAACAGCAGAAACAAGATTCACTTACCAAAAAGCGTCATCGGAGCGAGCGTCGGAAACGAACCATTATTGCAGAGTTCCTCACTGCAGCAGTTCATCGCGTACTGACTTACGTGTCCTCTCTCCGTGACCGGATGAGAGTAGTGAGTGGTCATACAAAAGAAATGGACTTGGTCCGAAGTGATCGCACAACCACGAGCGAAAGATTCCTTGCCGTAGGAATCGCGGACATGCGACGAATAACACTGTTAAGTAAAGCAAGGAAGAGAAAATAAAAAAAACGGTTTATAACTCGCAAGAGACTTCTAAAATTACTAAAAGTACAAACCTGTATGGCTCCGTTGCAGATCTCAGTGTTGTGATCCGTGACGTCACAAGCCGTGTCGGAAGCGCACGAGAAACATCGAATAGAACCAGGCCACGAACCATGATGATTAGGATCGAATAGCAAACGATTGGAAGAGGAAATATTCAACAGAGAAGCGTCTGCGAAATAGTAAAATACG
This sequence comes from Brachycybe producta, assembly GCA_036925085.1. NCBI lineage: Eukaryota > Metazoa > Arthropoda > Diplopoda > Playtdesmida > Andrognathidae > Brachycybe > Brachycybe producta. The sequence continues at coordinate 4,430,546 of JAUPFP010000012.1, read as the reverse complement.
CACGTTTTTCATCAATAAAAAGTTTATTTTAGTCCAATTTACACAAAAAGTGACAAAACAGAACAAAATTAGCAAAAACAAACATTTCCTCTCACTGTGCCATATTGTGTCCTGTATATACAAACACTATACTTCGGTACAGTTCATAGTAAAAAAAGACACAAAATGGCCGCACACTCAATAGCATTGGATTACTAAACGCATAAGGACACACTAATGAGAATAGGATGAACTTGTCAAACTTTAATAGCGTTTTAGGGGTCAAACGAGATCAAATTTCAATTTTTTATTGTTCATTCTTCTCATTTTTAATCCACTTTTCCGTCGGCATTTGTAAGAAAATGCTTGTTGAAAAGCATATGCTTAGTAAAAACGCAAAAGAGGCCCGATTTCAACGGTATAATCATACGAAAATGGTTCCTAATGATTTTCATGTTTTCTCTTCTCAGATTCCAATCGAACAAAAAAATGTCGAATTTCTACCACAATTAAACCCATATTAAAAGTATAACCGGTGAAATTTATTAGAAATGTCACTAATAAACATAAGAAACAACAATACTTACTCATAACAGCCACTAAAAACGTCATAAAAAGACAAAACGTAGCGTAAAATTGAAACATTTTGGAGGGAACTTGGACGCCATACTAAAAAAAACAGATCGATATAAAAAGACATCGATATTCGAATTCCTCGCATGTATCGATTTCATTAAAACACATATCTCATAAATTCATAATATAACAAGCAATGATTCGCCATCTAGTGGCAAGTATATAAACTAAGTGTTTTCAATTTTAAGAGGTTACATCACAAAATTACTTCGAAAAATCTCTGCAAAGAGCGCTAGCATCGTTCTTCTATTGAGCCCATTGACCCAATATTAAAGAAATAATGTTTATTTTTAAAATACACGGTCGTCGCAATATGGTTATTTTTCATATATAAAGCTGTCTAATTTTGATGGTTTAAAGTGCAATGTGCACCTTACGAGCCTAGATCCACGTCCATCTTGTTGTTTTGAGCAGACGACAACGAGACAAATGAGTGTTCTTATATGGTGTTACTAAAACTGCAAGAAATCGCCTCACAATCACTCAATTCAAATACAGTAAAGCGCAAAATGCAATAAAAAGTATTGTTCTTTAATTGCTCGATTTATATAATTTTTGAAAAGGTCCTTCTATTTTTAAACAAGGTTCAAAGTCGTTCGTTTTTTCAACCCCATGTTAAATCCCATAGGATCAAAAACCGTCCCACAAACATTTGAAAAACTCTCGTTAAAACTGATTTAGAACAATAAAAAAATAATGAGCACATACATTCATGTATTGGCTTCACGATGTTTCCTTTTTATAAATTTTGAAAAGGTCCTTCTATTTTTTAATAACGTTTAAAATCGTACGTTTTTTAACTCCACGTTAAGTCCCATAGGACTAAAACACCGTCCAACAAAAGTTAAGAAAACTCTGATTAAAAATGATTTAGAGCAATCAGAAAAATTAGCACGTACTTACATGTGTTTATTGCCTTCAGGATTATTCCTTTTTCTAAATTTTAAAAGGGCTTTCTATTTTTAAATAACATTTAAAATCTTACGTTGTTTTAACTCCATGTTAAGTCCCATAGGAGCAAAAACCCGTCACCCAAACATTTGAAGAACTCCCGTTAAAAACAACTCAGAACAATAACAAAATAATTATTACGTGCATTAATCTACTGGCTTCACAATGTTTTCTTTTTATAAGGTTAGCACGCGAAATTATTTTTCTATTAATTATTATGTGACTTCGAACCGGGAGAAAAAACGTTAAAAAACCGTTTTTCAATCAACAACGATCGCAGCGCCTACATTCGGAGAAATTTTGAACTAAACGATGTATCTAGCCTCTTAAGAGCCTAGATACACACGTCCATCTTATTGTTGTTAGCAGACGACAACGAGACAAATGAGCGTTCTTATATGGTGTTACTAAAACTGCAAGAAGTCGCTTCACAATCGCTCAATTAAAATACAGGAAAGCGCAAAATGCAATAAAAAGTATTGTTCTTTGCATGCTCGATTCATATAATTTTTGAAAAGGTCCTTCTATTTTTAAACAAGGTTCAAAATCGATCGTTTTTTAACTCCATGTTAAGTTCCATAGGACCAGAAAACCGTCACCCAAACATTTGACTAACTCCTATTAAAAACGACTTGGAACAATCACATAAAAATTAGCACGTGCATCCATCTATTGGCTTCACGATATGTTTCCTTTCTGTGAATTATGTGACTTGAAACCTGGAGAAAAAACGTTAAAAAAACTGTTGTTCAATCAAAAACAATCGCAGCGCCTACATTCGGTCGGAAAAATTTTGAACTAAACGCTGCATCTAGGCTCTTAAATATATGTTCATCTAGTGATAGAATGACAAAAAAGTGGTAAGTGCAGTTCTATTTTTAAAAATTATTTCAAAATCGCGAATTTCTAACTATTATGTTAAACTACATTCCGTACGTGCTCGTAAGCAAAAAAAACATCCCTTAAAATGCTTGAAAATAATTTTAAAAAACCAGAAAAAAATAGCGCGTGCACCAATGTGTTGGCTTCACTGTGGTTTAATTATGGTTTTTTAAAAATTATTTTTACGTATTTTTACGAGCATTTAAATCGATGTTTTTATCTTATTTGAGTATAGTTTAACATAAGTTAGAAATTTGCGATTTTGAAATAGTGTTTAAAATTATAACCGCACTTACCAATTTTTTGTCATTCTATCAATCGATCAGCATATATTTAAGGTGCACATTTCACTTAGAAAACTTAATATTGGACAACTTTAAATATGAAAAATAAACATATTGGCACGACTGTGTATTTTAAAAATTAACATTTTTTCTTTAACATTGGTCTATGGGCTCAATAGAAAAACGATGCTAGCGCTCTTTGAGGACATTTTCCAAAGTAATTTTGCGATGTAGTTTCTTAATCTCAAGAGTAAGTTGTACCAGCATAAGCTTACAGAGCTCCTTTTAGGACATGGGAAGAAATAAAGGCATAAGCTCAGACTACAAAAATTTAAAATTTTGAAACAATGTGTCATTCGTATCTATTCTAGTTCAAAACCCTATCCACCTCCTGTTTACATTGGCTAGTATGCAGGATTGGGCAATCCCATGAAAAATAGGGTGGTGGGCTTAGGATAGTAGGATTGTGATTAGCCTGCCTTCCAATCCACTATATTATCCCAAATACTATAGGGCAAGTACTGCAGAAGCTAGTACTTTAACAGGACATGGGCGCCAGCACATAGGGGCAAAACGGGGCAGTTGCCCCCCTTCCAAAGCCATTTTTAATGTTGTCCCAAAATTGCTTGGAATTTTTAAAATTCGAAAAAATGGGTCAAAAGCCAAGTCTTTGGCTTTTTTCAAAAAAAAAAAAAACGACCAAAAGTCGAAAAATATTTAAATGCTCTAAAAGCTCAAACATGCCTCACGAGCGCTCAACTCGCCCCAGAAGTCTCCTTTTTTCTTGTCGAGGGCGACTTTATGAGTTTGCACAAGGGTGCCTTCTACACAAGCAGTGGCACTGGGAATCGTCCCCGCCCCCCAATGAAATTATCCTGCGGGCGCCACTGTCCCAGAGCTTTACATTAGGAGAGTAACTATCTTTGTCAGTAGAAAACTAACTACTACCCCATTTACTAGCCTAATGTAAACCAGGCTTTAGTAGTCAGAGAAAAGAAATGCATTTTGCTAAAAAGAAAAAAAAAATGAATTACATGAACCCTGTGAATTTCGCAGGTTTTCATTTAGTACGAATATAATTTGAGCTTGTACAAACATTACACAAACAATTACAAAATATAAATTTACGATTTCATATGAGTTCACTAAAATATATTAAATAAGTTGTAGGCCCATTAAAAAAAGAATCAAGATATTCATATTAGGCGTAATTAATGTTGAATAAAATAATTACACAAGTAATTCAGTTTCAAGCAGCCTAATTTATGCACAAAACACCCAAGTTTAAGAATAATACATGTACATACATACAGTGTACAGTACACAATGTACATCCTAAACACTTTCTGATGTCAAATATGGTCCTGCATTGTCCTGTGCCACACAATGTTTTATTATAGGAGTTGGACAATTATTTACAAAAAAAATATTTTCGAGCAAAATACCATTATTTTGGCACAATAGCTGCTAAATTGGTCCTTAAAAAATTCACATCAGATAATTAGAATTCTTCAAAAACATTATTAATACAAAAAAAAAATCGTACTAAACAATAGGTATCTGAAAAAAAAAAGTTTTACATTTATTACAAGTGACTGAATAAAAATAGTTTACAAAAATATACAAGTATATTAAAAGGTTTTATCACAAAATTAGTTCGAAAAATCTTCGCAAAGAACGCTAGCATCATTTTTCTATTGAGCCCATCGACCCAATGCTAAAGAAACAATATTAATTTTTAAAATACATAGTCGCAGCAGGCAATATGTTTATTTTTCATATTTAAAGTTGTCCAATATTAAGTTTTTGAAAGTGCAGTGTGTACCTTAAAAACTATTTCAAAATCGTGAATTTCTAACTCTATGTTAAATTCCATTGAGTACGCGCTCGTAAGCAAAAAACATCCATTAAAATGCTCGTAAAAATACGTAAAAACAATTTTTAAAAACCAGAAAAAAATCAGCACGTGCGCCAATGTGTTGGCTTCACTGTGGTTTAATTGTGGTTTTTCTTAGTTATTTTTACGAGCTATGGATTACGGAGCTAATGGATTTTTTTTGCTTATGGGCGCGTACACAAGAGCTAGAAATTCGCGATTTTGAAATAAGTTTTTAAAAAATATAACCGCACTTACCAATTTTTTCTGATTCTATCAGACTGTCACTATCAGCATATATTTAAGGTGCACATTGTACTTAGAAAACTTAATATTGGACAACTTTAAATATGAAAAATAAATATATTGCCGCGACTGTGTATTTTAAAAATTAACATTTCTTCTTTAATATTGGGTCTATGGGCTCAATAGAAAAACGATGCTAGCGCTCTTAGCGGAGATTTTTCCAAGTAATTTTGTGATGTAGGCTCTTAAATGTACTTTTGATAGTTTACAAAAAAAAATAACTTTCACTATGTTATACAGTAGAGTACTGATTATGAGAACTATAGTGGACCAATAACAAGCTCGGATATGGTCAAAATCGGTTAACACGGAAAACTTTATATTATGTATACCGTTTGTGAAGTTGTATTTCAATTGCTTTCTTTCACTACATAAAGAAGAAAGCAAAAAAAGCTGAAGCTAGTAAATTAATTCTCTCAATTAGTTGCAAATTAAAAAAGTGGCTTTTATAGCTCGGATGACAAGGAACCTCGGATTATAATCGGGACTCTACTGTAATAGCAAAACTGTAATTGGAAGTCTGTGACGTCAGAAGGGTTAACAATTATGCTAGCCGTATTCAAGAAACCTTTTTCTTTGAAATATGTGACAACGTTTGCTATCATCCTTTTTTTTCCCCTCTCAGACAAAATCATGACACAAACGTCAATTCTTGGCCAACCACTCTGACGTCACAAGCTTCAAGTTACGGTTTAAGGGTCGTATTCTAATACCTCGTACACACCTGATAATTTAAATTCATTTAAATAATAAACGTGTTCTTCAGAGCCCTCTGTGAAGGGGAAACAAACAATATTTCGAATTTAATTTTTTCAGTTAATTATCTGAAAATATTGACTTAATACTTAAATAAAATATATAAACTATTGACAAAAATATTGATTTAGTATTTGAATTTAAAATATTAATAATAAAGTCAATTTTTATTTGGTGTTCATGTCCTTAACTGGATTCCGTATAATACACCTATAAACACATTGAATTTGGTATTGTGTTAAACTCATGGACTTCTTATAGAAAGTTTCATATAGAAGTTGGTGAGTTTAGCTCAAGGTTTGACTTAACAATCATTAAGAATACTGCCCTAATTATGCCTGCATGGTATTTCAACGGTTGAAAGCCAATAAAATAAATTTCGCAATTTATCTTCTTAAATAAGCCACTTATTTTTCATCAAATAACCTCATAAAACAATGAATCTTCTTCATTCAAGCTCGTTATGTTAAAAGTACATTAGTTTACTTTGGTTAAAATAAAAATAAATGAAATAAATAAATTAACAAAACATCAAATTAATACTTTTCAGTTTGCGAAAAGATTAGAAAATTGCCATCCAACACTGAAGTAACAGTTTTTTAATAGAGTGAAAACCGCTTAACACGAAATTGAAGGAACCAGAACATTTTTTCCTGTTAAAATAAATAATTTTAAAAGTCTTACGTTATACATAAAACAAACAATGTTAACATTTTCAACTGATATTTTTTGTATTATCCAATTTGTCTTAAACGAATTAAAACATGAGGGGGAAAACCACATACTGAAGGGCGGGAACCAAAAATATATTTCGTGTTATTCGAATATTGGTCAATAATACAGTGAAAAACTATAACTAGGTTTTCGTGTTCAACGGTTTTCACTGTATTATTGACCAAAATTTAGAGAAGATGCACTAAACCTCCTGGAAATATCAGACAATACTGCAATGTTTACATTTTCCAAAGTTTTCCCCCTTCCGACTCCCCACTTGTCAAAACGTTGAACATTCTAGTATGAACAAAAAATAATAATTTTTTTGGAACTGCTTAACTTTATTTTTTTCGTCACCGTTCCGTACACTCAGACCCCACTTTGCGTCACTTAAAAAAATCCGAAGCTCAACATTAGCATATCACAAACAATGCACATTAATTTAGTGCAGTTAACAATATTGCACAATAATTTGACTACAACACGTGACCACTAGATTAAAATCAGGTACACAAAATATTCATAGATCGTACACTTGGGTTACAATCTGTATCTGTGGTGAAAACTGGTGAGTAAGAATGAACTTCTGATGACCGTTCACCTCGGCACTTGAAGGTCGATTGTTATTTCTGGGAGGAGGCGATGGTATAGAAGTAGTGGATGGATGAGGCGAAGATAAGACGATCGACGGACGGCCTCTCGGAGGTGCCACTGGACGTAAAGGCTGCGACGATTCGGAAATTTCCGAAATACCTTTCCTTCGACGCAAAGACTCGGTGGGAGCATAGTTGGTTTTTCGAAGAAGTTTCTTGAAGTCGTAAGGACCAGCATCCTCTTCGCTAACAACAAGGTGCACACTGTTTTGTTTCACATCGGAAATAACGTCAAAAGATGGCGATAGTAACGGAGGAGATCCAACCTTTCGTAAGAAGTGTTGAAAGTCGTGCGAAGACGAACACCTCAGCCCAAAAGAGGTTCCGTCTCGGCTGTTTGTCATATTGGAACTATTATTATTACTACAAGTAACTACTGTGTTGGAATGTGATGTGTCCGAGCGTGGTCGTGATAAAGGCGCTTCCGAATCGCGTTTCTTATTCCAACTTGGAACTTGTACAGTCGGTCTCTTAGCTGGCGTTGGTGCAGCTTGTTTAGACGATTGTCGTCTCATCTCTACAATGTCACACTTGTTGTGCGCTTGTTGTTTACCTTGATTATTCCTTCCACAGTGATTAGGTGTTGATGGTAATCTTTCATGTTAATAAAATTTATAATAAAGAATTATTAATAGAGGAAGGGATGTTCGTATATGTGTGTCTTTGAATTGGAAAATCTTCTTGTTGTGCATGTTTGAATTTGAATAAAAATATTACTCTGAAAGCAGTGCAGAGAAACTGCGCAGAGGGGAATATCAGTCAAAAAGCAGCATAAAAAATGCATTGTCAATATAACCTATTAACACCTACTAAATAAATACCTCCAAGCAAATATAAAATTAATTAGGAACGGAGCATTAATATACAGTGCGTTTCATATATATATAGACGCACCCCAAAAATTGGTTATATCTCGAGTTAAACTTGATGGATTCTCCTGAAATTTTCACCATAAACAGGCCATCTTTTATTACAAACTTTCTGCTAGGCAGAAATTTTTTTCTTAAAAAGGTAAAAATTAAAAAAATTAAAAACTGGAAAATGACCGTTTCATAATTATAGACGCACTAATGAACTTTTCACTTTTATTAATTATTGTGACACAATAACATTCGGTACACAACTGTAACATTAAAATTTATAAGGTATATGACTGTCCTGATGTTTTAGAACTTATAACATTGTTTTCTACATACTTTAATTTAGATTTATAAACACATTTACAGAAATTCTCCCCCGAAGCAGCTAAAATGGCACTTTTCAGATTTGATATTGTAGTATGATCATTGCAATCTGTTTAATCATCAAGTACGATGATGTCCCAAAAGTTTTCTACAGGATTTAAGTCCGGGGGACACGCCAGCCATTCGAGAGTGGTGATACTTTGGTTTCGTAACCATACCTTCGTTAGGTTATTGGAGGAAACTTGGACATTTTCTTGCTGGAATACTAAGCTAATGCTATGGAATCGATGTTTTATGGCAGTACATACCCTCGTAACAATGTCTGATAATCACTGATATTTGTTTTGATTGAAATATAGGCTGAGCCTGCTTTTCAAAAACTAAGCTGCTCGTTCCAAAGGCACTAAATGTTCCCCATATTATTAGGCTCCCCCACTGCCGAAATGTGGTTTAGAAAAATATTGTGGTTGTTTCGTAACATCCTTCCAATATGAAGAAAAGAATAAAAACCATCAGAATCATTGAGGTTGAATTTTTTCGGCTAGTGGTAGGAGCCTGACAATATGCGAAGTGTTTAGCACCTTTGGAATGCGGAGCTTCGCCTTTATTTCAACTAAAACAAATATCAGTGATTATCAGACAATGTTATGAGGATATCTACTGCCATAAAATATCGATACCATAGCATTAGCTTAGTATTCCAGCAAGAAAATTCCCCAGTTCCCTCTAATAACCTAATGAAAAAATGGTTACGGAACCAAAATATCACCACTCTCAAATGGCCGGCGTGTCCCCCGAGCTTAAATCTTGTAGAAAACTTTTGGGACATCATCGTACGTGATTATTAAGCAGACTGCCATGATTATGCTACAATATCAAAGCTGAAAAGTGCCATTTTAGCTGCTTCAGGGGAGAATTTCTGTAAATGTGTTTATAAATCTAGTTTAAAGTATGTAGAAAACAATGCTTTAAGGTCTAAAACAACAGGACAGTCAATATACCTTATAAATTTTAATGTTACAGTTGTTTTCCGAATATTATTGTGTCACAATAATTAATAAAAGTGAAAAGTTCATTAGTGCGTCTATAATTATGAAACGGTCATTTTCCAGTTTTTAATTTTTTTAATTTTTACCTTTTTAAGAAAAAAATTTCTGCCTAGCAGAAAGTTTGTAATAAAAGATGACCTGTTTATGGTGAAAATTTCAGGAGAATCCATCAAGTTTAACTCGAGATATAACCAATTTTTGGGGTGCGTCTATATATATGAAACGCACTGTATATGCTGTGTCCGTGTCTCTTATGGACAGGGCTTTGGAGCGGACCACCGAGCCCTGGAGTGGCAGCAGAACCGGATATGGGGAACTAATGTTTTTTATTGCTCCAGGTTGCTTTGTTAATTTGGTAGCTGCAATTCTTTTTCAGAGAATAAATTGTCATGAATATTTTTTTAATGTTGATGTTTGTGCTAACATTTAACGAGTTAATGTAAATTGTAATCATTAAGAATTAAAGTAACCATGTATAAAATGTATGAAAAACTTTGTAGAAAACAAACTATTTTTCCAGTTAGTTGCAAATTAAAAAAAAGTGGCTTTATAGCTTGAAATACACAGGAACCTGTAATAATCAAGACTCTATTGTACTTTTGTACTTTGTTTCCCTTTTCTATCAATTGTTTAGGCATGAATGGAAGAGAGTGTAGACGAAAAAAAAGAAATTCTCTGCGATTGGTGAATTTGAATTTTGGTGTCACTTCTTAATAGTTTCGTTTCTTTTTAACTTTTGATCCGAGAAATGGGACCGACCATTTTTGACTAAAACTTGTAAAACAATTTTTGGCATTAAACCAAAAGCAACGATTTAAGAGGCTACATCGCAAAATTACTTCGAAAAATCTCCACAAAGAGCGCTGGCATCGTTTTTCTATTGAGCCCATAGACACAAAGTTAACGAAAAAATGTTAATTTTTAAAATACACTGTTGTGGTGGAAATATATGTTTATTTTTCATATTTAAAGTTGTCCAATATTAAGTTGTCACAGTGCAATCTGCACCTTAAATATATGCTGATCGAGTGATAGAATGACAAAAAAATTGGTAAGTGCGGTTATATTTTTAAAAACTATTTCAAAATCGCGAATTTCTAACTTTTTATGTTAAACGCCATTGAGTACGCCCAAAAAAAAAAACATCCATTAAAATGCTCGTAAAAATACATAAAAATAATTTTTTAATTAAAAAACTACAATTAAACCACAGTGAAGCCAACACATTGGTGCACGTGCTGATTTTTTTCTGGTTTTTTAAAATTATATTTAGGTATTTTTACGAACATTTTAATGGATTTTTTTTCTTACTAGCGCGTGAATGGAGTTTAACATAAAAGTTAGAAATTCGCGATTTTGAAATAAATATTTTGTCATTATATCACTCGATCAGCATATATTCTTTGCGGAGATTTTTCGAAGTAATTTAGTGATATAGCCTCTTAACAGCACATTTAAGAAATTATGAAGTTATCTTTTAAAATGAACATTTTAAAGGCTGTGTTAATATAGTCGATTTTCTATTTGCATTAAGTAATAAAAACGTCATTCATGCATAACTTTACACCTACAACATTACACTTCACGTTAAGATCAACAACAATAACTACTAACCTGGTAACATTCGTCGAAGGCTTTTGGAGATTGTCATAATAACGCTCAGTCTTAGAATCCATAGGTGCCTTCGGAGCATTCCTCTTCTTAGGAACAGCCTTTTGACCTGAAGGTGTTGCAGTCACATTCGACCTACTAGATGATAACTGCGATGATGAAGATGACGGTGGCCTAACACGAACAGGAATGTTTGAAGGTCTCAGAGATTTTTGGAAATGTGTTGCTTCTAAATTGTCCGTACGTAGCTGCAAAAGTTAAATAACGTTCCATTCAAAATTTAGAAACCACTTCTCTAAATGTCTTAGTGAAGTATCTTAACGCTTAAAACATATCACCAGACAAACACATGAATAACAAGGAAATGAACAGAAGAAAAAAATAAATTCTTAACCTGATGAGAAATTTCCATACGATGTTTCGCATTTTGTTCAATAACAGCTTTCACTAAATTTCGAAACCTTCTCCGAGTTCGCTGCTTCCGATAGTATTTTTGAATGACAAGCACAGCCATCAACTTCAGATCAGCTAACTGACGTTCCGTTGCGGCCTCAGTAACCTGTATCAGTGGAGGTGGAGGAGCCGTTCGTTTTGATCGTTCAGCTGCATTAGACGATTTCTGCGGCGTGGCAGACCTTTTGGCCCCAGCCAACTGCTGCTCGGACATTTTCTTGCGAGCCAACCAACCACGGGTGTCTTCGATAATTTATAAAACATAGACAAAATGAAGTTAGAGATTAGAATATAAATATATATCGTCATGTCATCTTTGCCCGTACATTTTTGTAGTGTGAGGACACTTTGCGCCTTCATTGAACTCTGTCGCCGAAGTCTAATTTTGACCAACCATCTACGAATGCACGCTTGAACCAACACAACTTTTCGAAAGTATGCATCGTGAAGTCGAGACAAATACTCGACGTGATAATACTTCAAAAACACTTTAGACTTTCCAATTGCCCAGCCATCAAGTTTTAAACGAAGAAGTAATAGGCAACAGCTTTCTCGATTCATTGATACCCGTTCATCAAATGTAAATGCAAGAATATGATATCTATTATTAAAAAAAAAAAAAATGTACACGTGTACATTAAGCAATTACGCAATACAAATAAAAAGTTCAAAAGTGCCAAGTATTTCTTTACTAATGTACATAATAATGCTTAAGAGCCTACAGTGAAAAAAAACTTACAAAAATCTTCGCATGTAGGCGCTTCTGTAGCTGTGACGTCAACATGTGGCAAAAAAATCAATTTTGATACACTTTTGTTCGCCATTTTCTCTCTTATCGATGGATAAAAGTGGGTATATTTTAATAACGACTCTTTTTTGGGTAAATATGCACTACTGAAAAAAGGAAGAGCAACTTTTGATCTACAATGGTGAGTAATCTGAGTCGTATACAATTAGTGGTCAAATTTTAGGGTATCATGAAACTTATGGTTAGTGGGAAATTTAGATCCTATAAAATGTATAAACGGAGGAGCGTTTGTCGCCTATGGGATTTAACATGAGCTAAAAAAATACGAGATTTTAAAATGAAATTAAAAATAGAAAAACTAATTATAAACTTGTACCAACGTATCACTAGATGAGCAATATTGTTATGTACCTATTGCAATTTGAATTTTGAAAATCACAATTTTTGTTGCAGAAAACAAAACATTTGTGTGAACCATGTATTTTTAAAATAGGAATTTCTCTTTCTCATTGGTTTCAATGGCTTAGCTGTGGGGCGCCACTAAACGGCGAAAAGTGGAACTATAATTGTCATCTGCTAATATTCAAAATGGCGTCACACATATAGGCTCTTAAGGTGGGACCAATAGATTTTTATTAGAATTAATTATAAATAATGCCATTAGATGGAGTTACGTGAATTCACGTGGCCACACCCATAGATGTATACGAACGTGGATAAACGGGCTCAGTTAGCTTTTAATTATTAAAGACGTCTTTAATAATTAAAAGCAAACTGAGCCCTTTCAGTCTTTGTTCATGTTTCAAAAGACCCGTCCACATTATGAAATGTATCGCAACAATGTTTAAATGTTTCCCATTTCGATGGGACTCAAGAAACATGAATCTGAGCTGATGCGATTCAGCCCTGAAACGATGTATCGCAATAAAGAATCCAGGTGTGTACTAGGTATAATGCTAATCTTTGTTCATACACATGCAGTGCGGACAGCCCCAGCGACTTATCTCTGTAAGTTTGGCACGCGTTCACACAGTTGTGTATTCCCGCAGCGAGTTTAGAACTGGTGGGAGGAATTACTCGGATTAAGAGCTCTACGCTTGCCATCGTGTGTGTTGCCTCCAAAATGGACAAACGCAAGTTAATTATTTCTGCTTTTAATTTGTCGATATCCATAGTGAACAAAACGCGCCGCAACTGCGTCTCTGTGAACGTTCCGGCAAGACTAAGTGTGTTGAAAGATTCACACTGTGAATCGTTATGTAGTGCGGGAAGGGGGGGGGGGGGGGAATTCCTACCGCAACAAACTGCGTCTGAAATTTCGCCTGCTGCGGGAAACGACTCGCATTTGCAAATGTTGCATTAGTGTGAACGGTTCTATTGAGACTAATGTGTTGTACACTTGTGGCGCGATTCCGTACCGCCCACACTCCGCATCTGTGCGTAACCAGCCTAATGGAAACAACCAACTTTAAATGTGCATTGCAATTTATATCCTGCCAAGCACATATTTAAACACTTTATTCAGCATGGACCAAAGTAACCCGCTGAAGCTTGAGTTTAATAGTGTAGCGGTGCAATAATACACCAGCTGTCATATAGCGATAAAGACATCACGTAGCGTTTGAAGAAAAATACAGCCATTGTGGCGGTGAATACAGGTGTAAAGCTAGAGGAGAAACTGGACGGTGTGTGTATTCAGAAGTAGAATGTATTTTATTCTGAGTACTTGTCGCCACACGTTCCACCGTACCATATAAAAACGTTGAAACAAGTGTTTCTCACCGTACAAAACACCGTAATAACAATGACATTGAGTCATTTTTAGATGACGGTGGTGTTTACCCCTCTCGAGAAAAACAAATTCATTCCCATCTATGAAAACGTTTTTGTGACGTCATTCACCGCCACATTACGGTACCTCTACCTTAAAAAACAAAGTAACCCTGGTCAGTGGCATAGCGATGGTGGGGCGGTCCACCCCGGGCGGCCCTTTTTTGGGGGCGGCACCAATGAAAAGTTTTTTTCCTGTCGGGATTGTAGAAGAATCTCCCTAAAACGCAGAAAATAAAAATAAACGGGAACCCTAGAAGAAATTACGAAGTTTTTGTCGCTCCCTGCTCCCGCCGAAGGCAACACAAACTCTAGCTACGCAACTGACCCTGATAGTTGTTATAAAATACAAATTGTTGTAATAAATTTACGGTGGCGCCAAACCAATATTAATAAGTAATCATCAAGTAATTAGAATTACGTTGATACTTAGTAGAACACGTCTTCAGTTTCTCAGAAGTTTTAAACTGTAAATCAATGAAGTCGTACCCAAAATGAAGAAGTCTCCTACCTTTTGATAAAATCTGCAAAAGTTAATCGGTGTGAATATCCTTGCTGGCGAATGCGCACAGCTTCTAAAACTCCGGCATAAGCCAACTGAGTTCGAACACTTAATCGATCAAACTCATTCGGTGATCTTCGACCGTTTGGCTTAATACAACGGACAAAGTGAGGCGCACCATGAACCATCTTTTGAAGAAGATCCATAAGTGAGTAACGAAAGTAAGTGGCCGACGTTTGCTGCGCTCTAGTCTGACTTGCCAATTCTTTCGTTTTACACTAAAGAAATACAAAAAAAAATTAAATCATACAACATAAACAATTAAAATCGTTAAAAAAAATAAGGAAACGTACAACACTTCCAAACATTCCGGCTTTTAAAGACGACGGATTAGAGTAGATTAGTTTGGCAGTGCTGAGATTTTTCACTGAAGCAGAATATAAATTTCCAGTCTTTGTCAATGGAGACTGGAACTGAGACCTAACGATTTCAAACTTTGAATGTCGCAAAGTCTGAATCACTTCCAAAGGCAAGAAATTACGATTCTTATCAAGAAAGTTCTCTGCATTGTAAGACACCTGTTTAAAAGGAAACAACAAATGTATTACAAGTGATATTATTATTATTTTTTTACAAAGTTTGAAGTTCTGACTTACCGAACCAGCATAATGTTGAACCGTAAATAACAAACTACTAGATCGAGGCCTTCGATAATAAGGCGACTTAATGTTATTATGAAACTTCTCTAAAATAACAAAACAAGAAAATAAAAACAAGTGCAATTTGCGCTCTTATCATCGTGTGCCAATACGCACCAACAAGCGACAAATCGGTGGCTTTCGGGAAGTGGCTCTCTTCGTCGAGAAGAGCCAAAAGCCCTACAGGTTTGGCAAGAAACAAATCAAGAACTGGACGATTATCACAGAATTCTATTAAATCCACCTCAATCCCTTCACTCAAGTACTCTTGCTGTAAAATAAAAAAAAATATTCTACAATTTTTCCAATGAAAATATAGGTCAATCACGAACATAAAACGATTACAAACCTGTTCCCAAGTAAAAACGTGCTGATTAAAATAATACTGCAATTGTTCATTGGCAATGTTGATACACATTTGTTCAAAAGAGTTCACTTCGAAGTTTTCGAACCCAAAAATGTCCAGAATGCCAATACCGAGAGCTTCGCCACTAAACATACAAATATGCATTTATCGTTAATTTTGCCTTCTTATGATATTTGCAGCTTCGTTCACATTAGAAATAACTGCCATGAGTTGGGATAATTTTTGTTTCTTCAATTCCTCTATTATACAAAGTCGTCTTTCACACTATTTAAAGTTCAAATTAAAAGAATAGAATGAAATTTCGCTTGTAAAATTAACTGTCTCGGTATTAAAAGTGTGTTTGCATCACTTAAGTTAAAACTAGAGGTGGGACGAATCCTAAATTTTCTCGAATCCGAATCCTAAAAGGTTCTCGAATCTTGAATCCTTCATATAAAAATCATATATTATTCATTAAGAAGATACAAATAAATGAAATAATATTAAATATTAAATTATTAAAAATAATAAACAGTGTGGCACTCAGGGTCGCCACAAGGTGATATTGGCGATCCGGGAACAACCAAAATTGCAACAAATAGCCGGGGGGTTTTTTTGTTAGTGAACGCTTCTATTGGACGTCAATGTAGTTAAACTAATTGTACGAAAGTTTTTAACAGTTTTTTTTAGGTTAGGATTTGAAAGATTCGAAACACGAAAAAAGCGCGAAGATTCGAGTTTTCGAATCTCAAATATTTTTCAAGATTCGCGGGATTCGAGGATTCGAATGGCCCTTCCCTATTTGAAACCTTTTACATCACATAACAACTGTTCAGTCACCACAGTGCTCTGTGCTGGTATATTAAGTGGTAAAATAAATGCTGCAACTTGTGCCAATAACTGTATTTGGTTGTATTTCCTTACTGCTTTGATAGTACTTTTGAAGTGTAAATATTTACTTGTTACAAAGACATTGTCGTAGAGAAAACACTTAGGGTACGTCTATGCTGCCTCATAGTCAAGTATAAGCATTTACCCTGAAGCTGTTCACACTACTGTCAAGAGACATTAGAGGAACGAGAAGTGCAACTGACTATGGGTGGAGAGAGTGGCCTTGAAAGAACTAATCACAGCGCACGTTTGAGGATGCCGGGCGTTAATCCAGACTCAAAAAAGCTCAAGGATAGTAGAGGGAAAAGCAGTGGTGCTACACGATAAATGCACCCATAAAGATTACTAGTTTTGTTTCATCATCGCCAGACATCCATGTGGACAGTTTGGCGATGTACCAGCAGCGGCACTGCAGCATAAACGTACCCTTAGATTTTTTTAAAAAATATATTACATTGTTACGTTTAATTGAAAGGCCAAAAAAATATGCCAATATCTGGTGATTTCATCATCATGTATTACTTTAATCCATTTCAAGGAAGCCATTTGAATATTGTAAAAAATGTTTTGCTTAGTCCCAAGAACAAACATCTTTGATCCAATACAATTCGTACCTAGGGGTTTTTTTGGTGGGGGGGGGGGGGGAGTTTAAAGTTAAGATATGGTTCATGGCTTACTTTGCTGAGATTTTCAAGTGCAAAAACCGTTTTAACTATTACCAATAACGGTTTATTTGGCTCCCTTACAATAGCCTGAGATAGAAAATTTTGCAACTTTAAACTCATTTTCTCAAAAAAGTGTTTTTTCTTTAATTCTGCCACTCTTTCAGCCGAAGTGTGATATATAATTATTGTTTGTCGTGCAAATCAGTATTCAGACATTTTCAGAGTTGCCACTGATTTTCATTTCTGAAATCCTCAAAGTTTTAAAGGTTTTTCACAACAAAGCCAGATATTTTCCAGCTTTTTTTTCTTCAAAAAACTACTTCTTTACACTGTAATAATAATGAACATCACTGGGATAAATATATATTTCCTCTTCTAGTAGCTAGTAGTCCCTGACTTTTTTTTTTAATTTCTATTTCCCAGAAATTTCCAGATTGAGCGGCACCACCGTTTTATTTGATATTTTCGAATTTAAAAAAATCCTATTCGAGATTTTTAGAATTGGAATTTCAGAAAATAAATTTCCTGAGTTTTCCCGGTTTTACATATTTTCTACTAAATTCCCTGACTTTTCCCATCACTCTTGATGATTTTCTACATTCTCTGACGTTTCCAGATTGCGTGGCAACCGTGATTTTCCATTTCTAAAATTTTGGATCACACTAAATTATGGGAAATTTCATTTTAATAATCTGATATTCAAACACAGTGGAAAGCGTTTAACACAAAATGGAAGAGACTGAATTCTTTCCCTGTGTTGAACGGACTTCACGTTAACAGAAATCATTTGTTATTCTATTTTAAGAGACCGAGATTAAATTTGAACAAAATCGCATAGACTTTATTTGAAAACAATAACATCATTCATATATCATATCATATATCATTCATAATATATTTGAGACTATTTTCTTCAAAATGTTGTTGTTTTTAAATGAAGCCAAAGGTAACACTGAACAGCTTAGTAAAAGCAATCAAGAAATGTTACAATTAAATAATAAAAGCATTTCAACATACACTGCATGTTTGTCAACAGATAAAAGTTTGTTTATTCGATTGACAATCCAGTCAAAAAGCCTTCCGTACAGAGCTTTGGCCATTGCATCCCTCGTATTAACAGCTTCCGTAACGCCGTTATGTCTCTGAATAATTTCTCCTCTTGTGACGACACTGTTCGTAGTAAGAGCATCGTTTAGATCGACGGGTGAAATGGCCAAGAGATCTGCAACTGTTGCAGAAAAAAAAAAACTGTTAACGAAATATCACCACACAAGCACATTTGCATAACATTTTGTTTTTTTAAGTTACCATTGCTTAGAATGTTCTGATCTATGATGACACTTGCTTCGGTATTGGAATCAGATATTTTCTCTCCAAACAAGAGGTCACCCAAGTTTAAAATGGCAGCCAAAATACGAAATATGGCATCAACTTCTTCGGTCGTGAAGCCCAACAGCTTGAAACCAGTGCTGACCGTTTTGAAACGACTACAGTTCTTGCGCACAACATCCTGGTCATCTAGATGACCAGATGAATGTCGGCCCAGATAACGATGTCGATGTTTCCGACCGACATCGAGGTGATAATGTTTCAATAACTTCCTGCTTTCGAGACCATCGTATAAACACGTAAAAATGTGAAAATTACTTTCACCGCTAAAAATAAAAAAGTGTCCAGTTTAAAACCTTGAAATCTTTTTTCTACAATTAATAAATCTGTAAAATCACTTACGGTGTCTGAAAAACTACTCGAGAATGTTCCAAAAGATACACGTGAACTTTGGCTGTTAATTCGATTAAAAACGTAAGAACAAAAACATTTGCTTAAGCACAACAAAAAATTTCTTACCGCCAGTAACTTTCCCAGTTTTCTTAAAAGATAATTCAAGAAACTTTCCAAATCGACTGGAGTTATCGTTGATTCCAGTGCGAGCATTTCCAAATGCTTCCATTATAGGATTCACTTGAAGAATCTTATCTTCGAGGTTACGATTCAAAGCCTATACATAATTACATAAATATTAGGCTATGCGTTTCACCACAACAAATATCTGATCTTTCAAGTCAATGATGCACACACCTTTCCTAAGGCCACAAATTGCTTAAGTAGTAAGTTTGCACTTTCAGTTTTTCCAGCACCACTTTCACCACTAATAACGATACACTAATATGTAACGATAAAATTAAGATACACGTAAAAAAACATCTGCCATGTTTTTGTTTGCTGCATACGATCCCAAACCTGATTTTGTAGATGATGCAACATCGAATGATAAGCAGAATCCGCAACCGAAAATATGTGGGGTGGATTATCAGAGCGAGCTCGGTTACGATATTTAGCAGATTGCTAAATTTAAAAACGTGAAAATTAGTATGTGTCAGACACACACAGTACACACCAAATGACATTTACATGAACAATACAAAAGGCATGTAATAATCTATTCACACATAATAGTGCCGGTGACAGTTCCGTTACAGTTCATCCGTGACGTATCAGTGACGCCTATTCACACATATCCGTACAGTTTCCAGTTAGTGATTTTTCGAGATGGCGAGGTTTACTGTATTTCATTTCGTCATCTATTGTTTTGATTGACGATGCGCCCATGAAACCATAAAAAATATCGGCGACGACGATGTAGAATATCACAGTACATATACTGAACAGAAACTGAAGGCTAAAGTACGACACTTCAAGTCTGACTGGTGTAGACGTGTCAATTGAAATCTCAAGAAATGATAATATTCATCACTGACACTGAAGCAATTTCACAGAACTGAGCGGACACATCACTGATGTGTGTGAATAGACCATTATAGGAGCGTGTTCAACAGCCACCTTTTTTCACAACATATCTAGAAAACTAGTTGTCGAATTTATTTTATCTACATTAGTCAATTTATTTTCCAACTTTTCTCAGTTGAAAAACAAAACAAATTTGTTTCAAAGGTGTATGGTTATTACATATGTGTTGTGTAGTAGATGAGTAAATTTATGACTGGATTTAAACTTTTGTTAGACCTCATCAGCTATAATATTATCACTTAAAGATATTCAGGCAACATCTTTAAAAATAAAGAATTCAATACATAATTAAAATTCTTGTACATTAACTTGTCACTGAGCCTAAAATTTCTGACCAAAGTATTGTAGTTCCCATTTTCCCTCCTTTCCGACAAAAACATTCGAACCCACTTTCATTTTTCTTTGTTGTTTGTAATATTTATTTGCAAATACCAACCGACAGCCAAAAAAAAAAACAGCTTATTCACCAGAATCCATTGTCAAAAAATGAAAACAAAGAAAAGTTTGCAAAAAATTGGTTTAAAAGTTGATCATGAAAAACAAAGTTAAAAAAAAAAGGTTTTGCTTAAAATTTCTTGGCTAACTTTATTTTTTTTTTAACTTGCAGAACTTGTTAAAATTCATAAAAAGGTGACAGTCGAAACACACCATTAGAATATGTAAACGAACTTCTTATAAAACTGGACTTAATTGTGTAAACCATTTTTTTTTGCTCTCATCACTCATACAAAACCACTAATCATCAGAGACGTACTGGCCTAGGCGGCAAGGCGGCAAATGCCGCCTGCGCTGGTCGTTTTGGAGCCGGTTTTATTTTTTTCGAAAAAATTTTTTTTTTTAATTATTCATGAACTGTAATATAGTCCATGAATATTTTCAAAAAATGTAAAAAAATGAAAATCTTCTAAATGCTCTGAAAAGCACTGAAACGAACTCAGGAGGGCTCAACAGTTGACTGAGGACAAGAAAAGCCCATAAATTCAAAAAAGTAAAAAATGTGTATTAATAAAAATAATTAACTCATAAAATGAACTATTTTTTTGGGGGGGGGGGGAGGGGGAGATAATTTTGAAAATGCATTATTTGTTTTTTTTTTAGAAAACCAATTTTATATTTTTTTTAATCTACTTATTTTTTGTTCATTTTTTTACATATCAGGTTTTTTCGTTCATTTTTTTTTACATATCAGGTTTTTTCGTTTTTTTTTTTTCTTTCTATATTTTAATATTTACAAAACGTCGGAGCTACTGCTAATCACAGTCGTTGCACTGTAACTTGAAGCTTGCAATAGCAGAGGGATTAACTAAAAAAAATTAGACTTGTGTTATTTTGTCTGATAGAAAAGAGATGATAGCAAATTATCAACAGTTTAAAACAAAATTATTATAAAATACTTTTGTTATTACCCCTTTTCTATCAGACAAAATAACACAAGCTTTGGATTTATGCCAACTACTCTGACGTCACAACTTTAAAGTGTAGCGACGATTAAAGTACTTGTGCATTACTGCATTTGAGCATTGCTGGAACATCTGATAATGAAAAAAACTAGGGATTTGCCACTCGAATACTAGAATCTCGAGAATCTTGAAAAATATTCGAGATTTGAATCCTAGAATCTCGCGAATCTTGAAAAATATTTGAAATTTGAAAACTCGAATCTTCGCGCTTTTTTCGCCTTTCGAATCTTTCGAATCCTAATCTTAAAAAAACTGTTCAAAACCTTGGTAAAATTAGTTTAAACTCCATTGACGTCCAATAGAACCATTCACTAACAAAAAAACCGGCGATTGTTGCAACCCGGATCACCACTATCACCTTGTGGCAACCCTGAGTGCCACACTGTTTTTTATTATTAATAATTTAATATTTATATTTAATAATATGTCATTTATTTGAATCTGCTTAATAGATAATATAGTATTCTTATATGAAGGATTCAAGAGATTCGAGATTCGGGAGATTCGAGAATATTTTAGAATTCGGATTTGAGAAAATTTAAGTTTCGACCCACCCCTAGAAAAAAAAGGTTACGACATAAACAAACCTCTGAAGTGTATATCCCCGGATCTCGAAAGGGGTTTACAGCAAGCAATATGTCCCCAATGTAAGTGTAAATCTGTTCTTGGCTGTAACGCTGATACAACTGTTCCAGAACGATTTCCTTATTAAAAAAATAAATTTTAAAAAATTACAATTATTATAACTTTGTATTCAAAAATAATTATGATCACTTCTGTCAAATTTTCCAACGCAGCTAGATCATCAAAAAACATCGGTTGAAGCCTCGATCTTCTGCTCGACTTTAGTTTTCCATGTTTAGTGGTCACTTCGGGAGCTCTTTTAATCAGCTGACCACGAGACCGTAATTCAGCTATAACATCTTTCAATTGTCTACGAATCT
Source organism: Brachycybe producta (assembly GCA_036925085.1). Lineage (NCBI taxonomy): Eukaryota > Metazoa > Arthropoda > Diplopoda > Playtdesmida > Andrognathidae > Brachycybe > Brachycybe producta. The sequence continues at coordinate 4,408,320 of JAUPFP010000012.1, read as the reverse complement.
ATTGAATTAAAGAACGAATTACAAAATGAAAATGGTGAACAATTAATGAACTACAGTAGAAACTAACAAAGTCTTGGTTTCCAGTTATATGCGCAATAAATGGGTGTTTCATTAATTCTTGAATCACTGGTCGCTGCTCGAAATCTTTTACTAAACACCTAAATAAAAAAATACAATAAAAATGTAGTTATTTTTTAATAAAAATGTAATCGACATCTCAAGATCTTAATGGTGTTAATACTGATATCAGATACGGAACACAAACACAATACTAAAAATGAATAATTGGTAAAAAAAAAAAAAAAAAAAAAAGAAAAAAAAAGGCCATTGTTTGAATTCTCAACGAGCCGTGCTCTTAATGCTCACTACACAGCTAAAATCACGATCACTGCAAATGCTAATTTTTCTTACTAGATTGCACTACTGGCTGACTCACATTGTTGTTTACAAGGTTTCGTTCAATGTACCACAACAGATGCACCAACAGAGCAAGAAAATGTCAAAACAAAATCAATTCTGTGTCAAGTTTATTTCTTTTAATTCAAAAAGCTCACAATGCACACTTTATGTACACCTAAAAACGTGTTGACTAAATAGCATTTTTTATAGTGTAGTAATTTATACACTTCCTTTTTATTGCAACAAAAACTATTTCATATGTAAACTTACAATACTAACATTACAGAAATGTATCATTTAAAAAAACGTACGCAGGAAACACCCTGGAGTGTTGAATGCCACTAAAACATCGCTCAGTCACATCCGCCTACACACATGCATATGCGGACATAAATCACTGAGAATCCGAATAGCAGTGAAACAAGTTTACTAGAAGTGTAAAGGCCAGTAGCAAACGAGGCAGCAATTTTTATCCAGCGTGCATATTCACAAGCAACAGTTTACAAGTTTTAATTCCTTTTACATATTGGCAAGAAACCATTTTAATTAATCGCACCACCCTTAACAAATCGAGTCACCCAACAGGTGAACGTGCACACACAAAAAAGATATCAATATCTTAATTTTAAAAAAGTAAAGCTGACATATACACACTGCAGACATTGGATGAATGCAGTGGCGTATTAAGGGGGGGGGGCGGTCCGCCCCGGGCGGCACTATTATGGGACGGCATACTAGAAGGGTATCTCTAAAACGCAGAAATTGCACAGCAGAAAGATAAAGTTTAGAAATTTTTGTCACTCGCTGCACACACGGAATGTATTCCGTAATCCAGGATTATTTTTCCGCCTGAAAAACAGACAATTGATCTTTGGTAAATTACTATTGAGTACTGGTTTTATATGTGTTGTGTTTTTCGTGAGGGAGGGCGGCACAAACTGGAGTTACGCCGCTGGCTGAATGAGTGATGGCAAATTATCCGCCAGAAAAAAGCCCTCAAAAAAAGCAACGAGCAAAAATATTAAATGACGTTCGCTCAACTGGAATTCAATCAGACAGAAAAGAAATGTGATCGTTTAAACTAGGTGGTCTCCAAACATTTTCGATCGCATACTAGCCCGGTCCCCGAATAAAGAATAGTCCCCACCAGTAGCCTCCTTATCCTTAGAATGAAGAGGTTATGTCCACCTCACATGGTACAATAGTCGGCCACTACTGTAATATAAGCGCTGCTGTCGGTCCCTTCTACGTGTAAGCGAAAGTTCCTCGTCTATTTAGTGTTCATGATCTTGTATTTTTAAAATACACTGTCATGACAGAACTATCACGTTACTTCAAGAAAGAACTATTGCCGTAAAAAACGAGGCATAATGGCCAAGTTAACGTACAGAAAACACCAACAGAAAACAGAACTTTTCTAATTTAAATAATTTTACCGGTATTTAGTAGAAAGAAAAAAGAAAAATAAATGAATAGAATTACTTAAATTAAATAAATTCTATTTTTGGTCGACGTTTTCTGCATGTAGGTTCTTGACCTTAGGTAAGAATCATACTTTCTGAAAAAAAAAACACCAGAAATTATAAATAGAAATAAAAAAGCAAAATATTTATATGATCTTTTGCACTGAAAGATAGATATATTCCGCTCCTGCTAAATTTCTTGCAAAGTGAAATTCTGTGAGATTTTATTATGTGTTTGTGATTCTTCCCTTAGGTCAATTTCATTTTCAAAAACATCTTCGAAAAAAAAACTATTTTTATATCCAGAAAACTTTGACATTTTTTTAAATACTGAATAATGATTCAAAAAGTGAATAGAAGTGCCGTAAACTAGTTTTTGGTGGCCCAGTAATAAAGTAAAATCCAGGAAAGAAAAAAACATTAATTAAAAAACCCAACACAACCGTAATTATTAACAACTCACCTTGTAAGAAAGTCGTTAAACTGGGTGCTCCAACTTTTAGGATTTAGCAACGTAGGTGGAGGATTCCTATAAAAATTGATTCATTTAATTATTACTATTGATTAGCATTCATTTGCACAAAAATACGTATGAAAAGTACAAAATAAACCTTGGAATTTGAAAAAGGGCACGCATTGGATGAAGTTCAGCCAACGGAGGATTACCGTCAGCTAATTCTATGGCAGTGATTCCCACGGACCAAACGTCGCATCGGACATCATACGAGTAATCGTATTGTTGCTCGCAGGCTATCACCTTTTAAGATTCAAAAACAGTTATTTTATTCGCAATTATGCTTAGTGTCCTAAAGTTTTAACACACCTCTGGAGCCATCCAATATGGAGTCCCGACAGAGGTATTACGACGTCCCATTGTTGCAGCCAGATGTGAAGACACGCCAAAATCGACAAGTTTGACAAAGGCATCGTTGGTTAATAATATGTTATGCCCTTTGACATCACGATGCATACAATGATTCGCATGAAGGTAACATAAGGCCTGAATTTCGGTGATACACAAGAAAACAAAGATAAAAGAACAACATTGAAATCAGCCAATAGAATTCATCATAGACGAATACAAGACACTGTACTTACATCGATCGTCTCTCTCAGAATGTAAGCAATTTGCTCTTCTGTGAGCCTCTTGCTTATTTTGTGTAAACCATTAACTAAATCGGTAACGGACCCTCCGGAACAGAGCTATAATTCGAGAAAGCCAATTTTAAATAGCTAGCAATGATGAGGGAAGAAGGATTAATGTTAATTTTGGTCCATTTTCTCTTGGTATCTGACTTAACTGGAAGAATTTTAAAATAATTGCTAGGCCTATGTGAATTTCGTTATACATATTTTGACAGTTAAAACAAAATTGCTCTTTATTTGCCAACTTTTATTGAAATACGTAAAATTCCAGCATTTTCAAAGTGCAATATAAAGTTTATTTCTAAAAATATCTTGAAAATAAAATTCTATTAGGCTTTTAACTTGGACTAGGAAGTTCTCGACCACCGAAACCTAAAAATACGCATGGATTTAGAAACAATAACTTACTAACACTCCACTTTTCAGCTTGATTGAACAGGCACTCATAGATGCCTATGTACGCTTTCGCTGCTCACGAGCTCTTTCACACCTCTGTTTGCGAAACTTTCAATGGAATTTGTGCTACACATACTATATTCGTGGAAGAGGAAATAGCCATTTAGATAAATCAGCCATTTCGCTTTCCTGCTAGCTTCCGTGTACAGCTCTACCGCGCTATTGCCCATCTTTGGCAATAACTAAGTACTGATTTGGCGAGAATGGCTAAATAAAAAATTGCTAATCTCTCTAATAGCTACGTTCTCTACCACTTATATATATAAAAAACAATTAGGAATGGGACGTTTGAATCCCCGAATCCCGCGAATTTTGAAAAATATTCGAGGTTTGAAAACTCGAATCATCGCGCATTTTTCGTCTTTCGAATCTTTCAAATCCTAACCTTAAAGAAACTGTTAAAAACTTTGATAAAATTAGTTTTAACTCCATTGACGTCCAATAGTAGCGGTTCGCTAACAAAAAAACGGCGATTGCTGCAATTTCGGTGGTACCCGGATCCCTAATATCACCTTGTGGCGACCCTTGAGTGCCGCACATGTTTTTTTTTATTATTAATAATTTAATATTTAATATTATTTCATTTATTTGTATCTTCTTAATAAATAATATAGGATTCTTACATTAAGGATTCGAGAAATTCGAGAACCTTTTAGAATTTGAATTCGAGAAAATTTAGGATTCGTCCCACCTCTAATAAAAATAAAAATGTAGAAGACTTTTTACCTCTAAAACAAACCATAGTTGGTCGTCGTCTCCGTGCGGCGATCTTTTCAGGTACAGTCCATGAAAGGCAGGAATATTTGGATGAAGGCACAAATCTCTAAGGACAAGATATTCTTCTTCGATCTCTTCGATGTTATCGCCGATATTTTCAAGCACCTTGATGGCCACCCATTTTTCTTTAGATAATAAATAAAAACACACCTTCTTAGAGAATCGGACGAGATGTGATTGCCTGCCTAAATACTCTAATAATGAAATTATTGAAAGCGCCCTATTGTAGCAGCAATAATTTAATTATTAAAGTATGGTGCGCACAACATGGCATAATTAACATGGCCGAATAAGAGATTATAAGTCGAAATGTCGAAATTTCGAGATTTTGGAAAAAGTCGAAATTTCGAGATTAAAGACGAAATGTCGAGATTTCTTAAAAAAATCTCGCCTGTCCTTTACAGGGCTCCGTACTAAGCTTTATGAAATGTACGCAAAATAACACTGAAAAATGTATAAATATGGTGGCTTTATAGATATGCTTCAGACGCAAAAAACGTGCGTCAAGTAAACTTTTATCAGGAACAACAAACATCACTACCAGGGTTGGCAAGGTTTTCCCCACCAGTGGTTTAAACCACTGTTTAAACATATGCTTTAAACTGGGCTGGGTTAAACTAGTTTAACCCATTTGGGAGTTTTCTTCAGTTTTACATGTAACGTGCTATATAGTATATGGTTCAGTAGATATAAGATAATTCATGAAATTAGCATTTTCTTAATGAGGTTTAACCCATTTAGGCTCATTTTAACCCATTTTTTATGGGTTAAAATGAGCCTAAATGGGTTAAACCTGGTTTAAACCAATGGGCTCTGCTACATAAATAAAACCTCGTGTTTTGCCAACCCTGATTACTAGAAAATTCAAATTATTTTCAAAACTAAAATAGCAGAACTATTATGCTGAGTTTCTTTTTCATGGAAATTTCATAAAAAAATAAAAAACTTATAGCTCAATTTCAAAAATTTCCTTTTTCAGGTTTGTTTTTTTCTATCAACATTTCACAAAAAATATTTTCACCTATTTTCAAACTGCTATAAAAAGTTTATTTTGAAAGATATCATCATCATGAAAATAAGCTTAGCAATATCATCAATCATCATCAATAGGGTCAACGGTTTCATGCCCTAAAAATTAAAGAAATATGCATTCAAATATGCTGTCATAAATCCTAAAATATGCCCACAAAATATGCACTATTGGATATCATTTGCACAATAATTTTTTTTGGAGATTGCAATACACAACAAAAAACATGATCAAATTTTCAAGTTTAAAATTATGCACATTGTTATGGAGTAGAGCTTTATACACAGGTATTTAGAAATCGGGACGAACACAAGTTGGCTCCGCCCTTTTTATGACGACAGGGATCTTCTAATCGGTTTGTTGTGTGATTCTACGTTGAAAAGTGCGGAGCATGTGACGTCAGACTACATAACTAACCAATTAGAAGTTGCCGGTCGTCATAAAAAGGGCGGAGCCAACTTGTGTTCGTCCCAATTTCTAAATGCCTGCGCTTTATACTTCGAGAAAGTACGTTCTACATCACAAGATGTAACTGGTGCCGCTTAAAACAAGCAATATCAGAAATAGACAAACTGATACCTTTCTTCATTAAGATTTTCACCATTCAAAACTGCACAAATCTTCTGGAGCTCTTTATAGCCTTTATTTTTTGTAATATAGTTCACAATTTCTTTGTTGCTTCTTTGGAAGTATACCCAGTAGCACATTTTTAATTGTCTTGCAGTTCTTGAATGACTGAAAATTTGTTCAATTTCTTGAACTAAAATAGAAAAATCCTAATTTTTCTAGAAAAAAAGTGTTAAATATGCCCTTAACATGTAAAATTCCCAAAATATGCATGCAAAATACAAATACCCTTAAATATGCAATTATATGCAAAATAAAACCAGTGTTATTTGACTTCATATCGCATGAATCGTGCTTAAATCTGACACAGCATGAAATATAAAGCAGCAAAAAGAATATGCATTTTCATAAAACCGTTGGCCCTAATCATCAACTATACTATAGTTTCTAAAATACATTAGATTTTTTTTCCATGTTTGTCGTGAAAATAGTTTTGCTTGAAAACACTGAATTTTCTCTCAAAAAAACCGTGGAGGCAAAAAAGCGTCAATCAACCTATTGAGCCAACCTTTTAAGTCAAATAATATTATTTTCAATAATATGGCTCAATAACAGTAAGATTTTAAACAAACATTCCTAATCCCGTTTCCCCCAATTCAAATAGAAATTAAATAAAATAAAAACTTACTGGTTTGTTTATCTTTGGCAGCAAACACCTCTCCATACGTTCCTTCTCCAATGACATCATGGAGTTCAAAGCGGTCTTTTGGATCCAAAAGTTGGTTGAAATTAATATGGGCACTAATATCCTCATAGTCCATGATGAAAACAAACTTTCTTCTGATGACCACCAATTTATAATACACTTATTCTTCTGGAATACACAAAGAACATATTCATTTCAAACTTACACACAATGAGAAAATCATACGAAGGAAAAGAGATGGAAGAAATTCATAAAACCTTCCTTTTCTTCTAAAGCGACTGACTTGACTCAGAAAGAAAGAAAATAAAAAAAGATAGAAATACAGTGAAAGAACGGAAAACTGTTGTTTTTTGTTTGTTTTTTTTTTTTTGGTCATGGACCACTTGCTTGTTTCGTAACAGCACAAAAAAAATGTTCAAAACAAAACGACTTAAAATATTAGTAAGAAACAACAAAAAAAAAACTGTTAGCCTAAGAGCAGCTACATTTGAAAGGCTACATTACATGCGTGTGTGTGTATTTGTGAAGCATGTCAAATTATTCCCTTTCTTTCAAAGTCTGTTCTTTTCTTAATTCAGCATCAAATGGATTTCTTCAATGACCCGGAAATGAAACTGTAACTAAGCTTCAGACTACTTGAATTTCAAATCGACTGCTTTTTTTTTTCTAGTAGTGAAATGTACATATTTTTAGTTGTAGCCACAACTAAAAATATGTACATTTCACTACTACATTACATATATAACCTTATCATTTGTATTCCACTTACAATTAGTACATTTTTTAAAAAATATATAATTAATAATATGTCGGTTGTTGAATTACGTGGAATTCTTATCTTATGATAATGTCCTTCTTTTGTTTTTGTTGTTGTTGTTGTTGTCATCAGGAAGAAAGATTAGATTACATTATAATATATTTTTGCAGCTTTAAAGCTTTTTTTAAACTTAGCTATTCTATCAGTGATGCAAAGTTTTGATGTAAAAGTGGTGATTATTTAAGGCTAGTACGGAGCCCCTTTTAGGACATGAGGAAAATAAATTGAAAAAATGCTGCTCCAATATATTGAGATACTAATTCAATATATTGACTTATTATCTCAATATATTGACTTATTATCTCAATATATTGACTTATTATCTCAATATATTGACTTATTATCTCAATATATTGACTTATTATCTCAATATATTGACTTATTATCTCAATATATTGACTTATTATCTCAATATATTGACTTATTATCTCAATATATTGACTTAGTACATATTTACAAACAAACAAGGACCACTATATATACAACCTTGTCTAAAGACATGCTTTGGAAAGATCATATAACCAAAGCAGTTGCAAAAGCTAATCAAAGGCTGCGGTTTGTCCAATGCATCCTTAAACATTGTAATGAAAATGTAAAAAAGGTCTGCTACTTTACCCTAGTTAGACCTATCTTAGAATATTGTTCCCCAATTTGGAGCCCATTTAGAAATAACCTAAAACAAGAAATAGAAATGGTGCAGCGTAGGGCTGCAAGATTTGTAAAGGGATGGTATACATATACTGACAGCGTATCATCTATGCTTCAAGAGCTAGAATGGGAAACATTAGCAGTCCGAAGAAATGAGCAAAGCCTCGCTCTTCTGGGACGTTTGCTGTCTGATGATAACATTACTCTGCTTAATGGTTTACTAACTAGAAATCCTCGTAAAGGTAGATTTGGGCATTCAATAACTTTCAAAGAATTAATGGCTAGGACTGATGCATATTTTTGGTCTTTTATTCCTAATGTTGTTAAGACTATGGAATTTTCTTCCTGTGAATAGTTCTTTGTTATGACGATTTCAATTTCGTGATGATGTCTTATTTTTAAATAATGACAATCACTCATGATTGGGAGCAATCCCCCTGCCACATGGCTTTTAAGCTGATTGCAGGTGTATCTAATTGAATTGAATTGAATTAATAAGAAAATTAAACAAAAAACATGTTTTTTTGTGATACTAGCTTTTATAAAACAAGGGATTCAAGGAACCCTATAAACCTCCATTGCTTTAATAAATACTTTCATATATGAAATAATCAACTTTCTTTCATTGTTACATGTGTATGCACATGTACACACGTGCATACGTTTGAAAAATGACCCATTTTTAACCAAACCTATGCTTAAAGAGAACATTACCTCCAGAAATATATTTTCAAAATATTGTCAAGACTTACCCAACGATTGTCAAAACGATTTTAAAATTTAAAATAAGTGAATAAAACCATAAAAAACTTGAAAATGAAGTGACTTTTCCTGAGTCACCAAACGACGCCATTTTAAATGTCCAAAAACGAAAGTCTACCCCCCCCCCCACACACATTTTTGTGGCAAAGGTTGTCACCTGACATTTCCAGAATTCCCAATACATGTATTCCTTATTCATATTAAACTCAAAACAACCTTCCATGTGGAATAATTCAAATATTAAATCCATAGTACTTTGAAATGAAAGTAATGTGAGCTGGTGACAACACATCAAGATTCGAGTAGAGGAGTAGACTTTTTTTTTTTTTGGGGGGGGGGGGGGGGGGTGTTTGTTGCCAATGTCTGTTTTTTGGTGGCGCATCAATCTGATAAAGTTCATTTACACGAAGTCAACTGATTTTTAATTTTTTTAAACTATATTAATCACTTACATTAAATTTTAACTTAACAATATTTTGACAAGAAATTTCTGGAGGTAATGGGTCTCTTTAAGTAATTTTTTTTTTTAAATTTTTGTCTATAAAAAAGATTATCTTGAAATATGCTACCATAAAAATATTCGGTGATTCAGCTATTGTTCTAGAACTACTTCTAGTTTCTAAACACTTGCAATTTCTCCTAATACCTCATTTCTATTATGAAAGCTAACCATAGATAAAATAGTAACAAGTTAATTTTCCCAACCTACCCAACACTTTAATCAGACGATGCTTAGCAAACAATATTTTTTTTTTTAAATTTTAGTTTATAAAAAGTTTACTTTGAAAGATATCAACATAAAAAAAGCACTAAGACGTCATTTGAGACACACATTTTCTAGTTTCTCTTAATTTCTTTGCTGATGAATAAAGATTTCGAGATAGAAAATCAGCTGTTCATAAACCATCTTAAGTGAAACGACCCACGCAGTGTTCGGAAGCCTCTAAAGCACTGGTTCTCAACCTATTTGATGCGACAACATTCCACAATTACAGAACGTCTGGACAGTTCAAACTGCATTCGGTTATGTTTTTAAGGTTTTGGTCATTTAGATTAGCTCACACATCTCTGTACTTTGAAACTCCCATCTATGCTCAGCATTCCTGATCATAACGCTAGACTGTATATTTGCTTGCTGCAGCTTAAAAGCTACTGCTTGCTGCTGATTTCTCGTGTCAAAATCTAACCTTCAGCCTACTCAAAAAATTGTTACGTCGCTGCTATGTCATAATCAGCTGACTTGCCCTTTCATTTTTCATCATGGCACCTGATTGGTTAGTTAGTATTTCAATGCTATGGCCTGCTGCAAATATCAAACCAAATGGAATCTTCAAAAAGCTAGCAGCATCAGCAGCAGGTTTTTTTTTAAAGACGCATAAAAATGCAAGTATGCAGAAACATGAAAAGCTACAAAATGCAACACAAAGCTTAGCTTTAAACCTGCAAAAAAAAAAGTAAATGCGCAATTTGGATTTTAGCATAAAATAAAATCATTTAATCCAGTGCAAAGAGAAAGAGTATGAGTTGGTAATTTTTAACAAAGATGTGCCGCTCAATGATCATGGGAATTTTCTCATTTCTCATGAAACCTAATAAGCATCGCACAGTCTGGCACAGTTTCCGAATTTTCAGTATGAATGAAGTCGAGCAAATGCTATAAATGGGAGCACTTCCTAGTACCTAGTAAAAAGAAAATTCTGATCGGGAGCAGCTTCAGCTATATTTGCTGTGGTCTGCAAGTATAAAATCGACAAAGCTCGCATGTTTCCTAACTAAAGCTCTGTTTCCTCTTGAAGATAATGGAGTGCCAAAAATTAGATTGAAATGACCACTTATGTCCGCTCCCTGTTGTCGTGTGTGCCAGTCTCGTGCCAGTCCCGTGCAGTGATTCGCTCAGAAAGCACACACTGATCGTTTCCAATAAGAGATTTGGAAATACTTCTTTAGAGACAAGTTGGCCGAGCCCGGCTGTTTTTTAGTTGTAGGGTTGTTAAGTCGAGAAATCTTGGTTTGGTGGGTCTGTCCTTGGGCTTAGGTGGCCTAGAGCCTAATGGCAGGTGGACCAGAGTTCAATTAAAAAGGTGGTTCATGTGCCAAAAGCCTAAGTATGGTTGGCAAAGTTACCCAGATTTGGCTATACTTTTATTGCCTTCCTGTTCCATAAACTCTAGTCTTAAGAGTCCAGACTAGAGCAAAACACTCAAGTAGGTCACCTGTAACCACGTGAATGGATCTATGTATTTAATTATTTATGCAATAAATATTACCATATTATAGTATTAAAATATTGCTCCATTTGAAACAATGAATTGCAACAATTGTCAACAGTTTTTTTTTCTCTCTTCCTATTTTGTTCTCAAAGATAAAAAAAAGCCATAGAAAAACTATAAATTCATGAGTGTTAAATTATCAATGGTCGACTACCCTTAACACACATTTGTGAAATTAGCATCTCAAAACAAATGCTAATTTAAGTTTTTTTAACAACTAAAAAAAAGTAAACAGAGAGCTACGTGACACATAATAGAATCGTTAACTCTTTTTTCACGGCATAGAACTCGGAAAAAAAAAAACTGTTGTAACCTCCTTTGTAAATTAAATTAAATTTCTAGGCCACAAAAAATATTATTTAAATGACATAAATATATAATGTATATCAATTGAATTGTATTATTTTGCAATTGAATTCGCCTAATTCCCTTTAGACAAAAAGGTGAAAAGAAAAAAATTATGCCACTTTTATCGACAATTATATACTAACCAGTTTCTATAAAAATATGTCAATTTCATAATTAATTTTAGGCATCCAGAGAATTGTTTTTAATGTAAATTAAATTATTAAAAAGGTAATTTTCATTATAAAAAGAAGATTTGTAGACAGAGACACTACAACATGGGCTATTCAGACACTCGCCAATTTTAGAATTATTACAAAATAGTAAAATGTTACTAGTAAGCTTTGAGGGTTATTTATACCTAGTACAAGCCTGATAATTCAAATGCATTTAAATAATAAACGGGTTCTACAGAGCCCTGCGAAGGACGAACAAACAAACAATATGTTGAATTCAATTATTCAGTTAATATAATCTGAAAATATTGAGTTAATATTTAAACATAATATTGAAACAAAATATTGATTTAGTATTTCAATTTAAAATAATAATAATAAAGTAAATTTTTATTTGGTTTCATGTCCTTAACTGGATTCCGTATAATTCACCTCGGGGTGGCTGATTTTTTTTATTTTTTTTTTAAATCAAATAAATCGATTTATTTGATTGAAATCATTTTTTTTTATTTTTTTTTTTTCATTTATATGAAATATTAATTTTTTTTATGACGATGTTTGCAAAAATGACATTGTTAATTGTTAAGTTGTTAGTAAAATAATTGCAAAATAAACAAAAAAAATGTTAATAAACATTCAAATTTGAAAATAATAAGTTTCAAGCAATTTTAATTTAACATTCTGAACATATAAACACAAGCTTTGCAGCCTTTTCAGTTCCGAAAGCAAATCAGTGCCTCAAAAGGTAAACTGGATTAAGTCACTTTTTTTTAAAAAAAAAAAAACAAGATTTTTACATCTTCATAAGATGTAAAACAACTCGTGTTTTTAAACAGCTTGTCAAGTTCTACCAGTAGTAAACAGTGTTACGTCCACGGTTTAACACATCGGCCGCTAGATGGTGGTATACCATGTTAAGTCCTATTCCATCAATTCTGAGGCTCTTAGATTACTATTACTATTTATTATATGTATCTCTTTAATGATTTTTCCATCAGTCAATTGGGGATACTTCCTCAAACACGTGTATCTTCCAAAAAATACTGCATTAATAAAAGGACTACCACCACCGGACTTTATTTTATAAACATAGAGAAAAATGCCGGGAACTGTTTTATTTTTATTGTAGGCCTATAATTTAAATGGGTAAATAAATGTGAATATTTTTTTTAAAAAAAAATCATTTGATTTATTTAAAAAAATCATTTGATTTAAATCATGATTTCAATCAATGTGATTTAAATCACTGCCACCCTGATTCACCTAAACACATTTAATTTGAATTCATTTAACTCACGTGTGTACAAGGTATTACATTGCATGAAGTTACAAATAAACAAGAAAAACTATATACAGGGTTATTCAAAAAGAAGGAGCATATGTCAACCATTTATTTCTTCCAAACTACAAAAGATAGAAATATAATTCCAACGTTCCTGGACAGAGAAAAGTTCGAAATTTGAACAGCCCGGGTGGAAGTTCCAGAAGTCCTGAATAACATCATTCCAGGACGTTGGATTGGAAGAGGAGGAGCAGAAGATCAACTTCTTCGCCGGTGGCCTCCCAGGTCACCAGACCTTACTCCCTGTGATTTTTATCTGCGGGGTTACGTAAAAGACCGTGTTTTTGTCCCCCCTATGCCTGACACTCTTCAAGATCTTCTACATCAAATTGTTGAAGCTGTGAATTCGATAACTAGAGACCAGATGATTCATGTGTGGCAAGAAATGAGCCACCGTTTTGATATTTGTCGTGTAACACATGGTGCTCATATTAAGTGCATAAAAAATTGAACTCTTCTCTGTCCAGGAACATTGGAATTATATTTCTATCTTTTGTAGTTTGGAAGAAATAAATGGTTGAAATATGCTCCTTTTTGAATAACCCTGTACTTGATATTAATAATGATTTTTTGGGGGGGAAATTTCAATTTCTTAATTTTGTTTTTCACCTCAGCACTACCTGGAGTGTGTTTATAAATTGCCTTTAAGGTTGGCTTGATATTTTTGTCTTCAAGAATCCATTTACAATAAATGCAACAAAAAAACCATTAAAAAAATTCGGACACTTTTTTCATACATTGTTCGAAACAATATCTTAATAACCCATAATTGTTTTTGTTTTTTGATTTTTTGGTTCTTTTAAAACTAACAAGAAAAGAAAAAAAAAACAATTTAGAAACGATTACAGAACAAAACGTATAATTTCTATAAAGGTAATTTAAAAGTCAGTGGCAGTGAGAGAGTGGTGAGTTCTACTTTTAAAATTTAAACGTTTCTGTCATTTTTTCACACAAAATTAACCAGATTAAAATCTTGCAACCTTTTTTTTTTTTACAAATAGAACTGGAACCAAAAATCCTGTCACTGTGAAAATCTAACAAAAAACAAAAAAGACATTTTGATCGGTTCATGGACCAGAAAAACTCTACGAAGAAAAAAAAAAGTGAATTAACAGATTGTTACCCTGAAAAGGAGAATTATTCAGAGAGGACGACAGAGTAGCACTTTTAAAACCTAGTACACACCTGGATACTTTGTTGCGATACATTGTTGCGGGGCTGCTCCGATACAATGTTGCGGGGCAGAATCGCAACTGACGCAATTCAGACCCGCAACATTGTTCCGTGTCCACCACACCAATAGGGTATACTCAAGTTTCTCTCCATCCTTCTCGCTTTCACCCATGTCATTATCACCTGCGGAAGTGGCCCTTTCATTATGTGCTTTACACAAGTCATTGATCAAGAGGAGCGAATAAAACAGAAACGGTGGTGGGCATTGGGCACGTCACAAGCTTTTCTCAACCGAGAACACATTCAGTTCAGCTTGAAATTAGGAGATGGGGCAGGAGGAGGAGTTCAGAAATCCCCAAAACACAATTTAGTAGTGAATTTACACAGAAGGTCCTCAAGTATGTTCACAGTATTTTAAAAGCTTATACCTTGTGCACACATGAGTTAAATGAATTCAAATTAAATGTGTTTATAGGTGAATTATACGGAATCCAGTTAAGGACATGAACACAAAATAAAAATTGACTTTTATTATTAATATTTTAAAATTGAAATACTAAATCAATATTTTTTCAAGAGTTTATATATTATATTTAAGTATTTTAACTCAATATTTTCAGATTCTTAACTGAATAAATTGAATTCGACATATTGATTGTTTGCCCTTCACAGGGCTTAAACGCATTTAAGTTATCAGGTGTAAGTCTTTAATAATTAATAGCAAACTTGAGCTCTTCAAGTGTGTTTCAAATCATGTTTCAAAAGACGCGTCCACACTATGAAATGTTTCGCAACAATGTTTAAATGTTTCCCATTTCAATGGGAATCAAGAAAGAACATGAATCTGAGCTGACGCGATTCAGTCCGGAAATATTTCAACATTGTTGCGTTGTTTGAAAAAGGAGAAAATAATTTTTTTTATGAAATGATAATGAAAAAATCCTAAAAACGGCTCATTTTGAAACCGCTACCATTGTAATTTTGAAAACAATTTGAACTTTTTTGTAAAAAAAAAAATCGCAAATCGTCGCCAATTCATCTCGAAACACTGCGTTTCTGTTTTGTTTGTCTTTTGTCAGCTTGATGTGGACCCGGCCATATGAACAATAATTATTTTTCAATATCTTTAATATTTTTTAAAAAAAGTATTTTAAAAGTTGTTTTCAAAAAGCAGGAGTAATCATCCAAAGTTCTATTCACGTTTTTAGTCATAATGGCCTACTTCCGTTGGTGTGTTTCCTCTCGCACGAATGAGTATTGCACAACAACGACAATTGGAGGTGGAGGATACCAATGCTTTTAGTTAATGGGGTAGGAGTATGCTGGCGATAAAGTAAATAATTTTAGGGAAGGTTAAAACTTTTGTGTGTAAAAGTGACCAATTTTCGCATGATTTTAGGAGTATTTATTTATCTATCTTCTTATCTTCTTCTTCCCTTGGACCACGTTCCGCACAGTGCCGGGGTCAGTCAACGTTGACGATGAATGGCAAGAGATGATGATGGACCATTCGGTCCAGAATTGGGCGAGATGTATTTCACGAACGCTGCCCTGCCTGACGTCAATTCCGTAACGCCATGGAGAAATTATAAAAGAAATACACAACAACCTTGCTCCAAGTGGGATTCGAACCCAGGACTCTCATTCCCCCCCCCCACCCCCACCGACCTCATTAAGACGATTTTAATGTGAGCTGCTTCATCCGCATGCGTTTATCTAGAACATGTAGTGATATCGTGTCCTACTCCTACATAACAAAAAGTAATCGTTCCCTGTTTTGTCCAACATTGCAAAGACTCGCACAGAGGCATAGCTGGACATCCACGTCCCCTATGACTGCAGAGGGAAGGGGCACAAGAGGTTTGTAGGTCGCATTCTGGAGGTGCAATGTTTTAATCCAGCAGGGGCGACATGAGGCACATCCAAAACTACCATATGCCACTGGACTTGCACTTCTGTGTACTTACAAATTTGGTTTGATCGGTATATTAAACTGAAAGTGTTGCTATGTCTAGTTTTCTGGATCAATATTAGCGTGTTTTGATGCGCATTTTGGCGCCCCATGGGCAAGCCGCCCCAGAGACATGTGTCTCACTGCACTCTCCCCACCAGCCACGCCACTGGCTTGCTGCTAAACAAACAGCTACTACTGAGACATCATTTTGACATCACTATTTTGTATTGCAATATGCTCTTGCATATAGTCGCATGAAGATATGCAACTTCAATGTTTCTAGTGTGATATCACAACATGCAACTTGATAAAACTTTCCTTTTAACTAGTGTGAGACTCAGTCTCGCCGAGTTGAACAGGTTCAACTTTGAGAGACTTTTCAAGTCAACTTTCTGACAAACAACATATCAGACCGTTTGCCAGAAAAGACATAAGTAACATTGAACGAATTCCCGGTTTCATGACTTCTGGTTTATAAACTTCCTGTTAGTTGATCTCAATATAGACACAAACCAAGGGGGGGGGGCAGACATTAAAGAAAATCATGTACGATTTTCACCAAGATTCGCAGCAGATCGTGTGGATGGAAAGTCATTTTACTTTTTAGCTGCATTTTACTTGGAAATCCAGAATAGAATTGAAATTTTAAAATTGAGTAAAATGCGGATTAAAAGTAAAATGGCTTCCGATACCTTACGAGATTCACCCGAATGTGTCGGCCCCTCGACATAAACGAAGTTTTAAAAAATTGATTGCAACTAGGTTGCATAGTGTGATATATAGAAGTTTATTACAAAGTTCTAGTTGCAAGTCACATAACGAGTTGCATTGCAAGTTGAATTGCATCAAAAGTTGCTAGTGTGATAGCGGTTTTAGTCGTGACTCATGAGAATATGTAAACATGTGCAACAGAAGGCCTACAGGTGTACAAATTATCTATCATTTAGATGAATGAATTTATGGGCAAGATGCAATTGCGAGATAACAATGACTAACTTTAGTGATATTAACCATGACAAAATTGCGTTAGTGTGTGAATGAGCAAATCAACTAGAAAAATAAAAATAAAACGAAAATAAAAACTCTAAAAAAAAAAAAATTAAATAAAAGTTTCGTTAGAGAGACCATTATTACCTCCAGAAATATCTTTTCAAAATATTGTCAAGAATTATTCAACAATTACCAAAACGATTTTTTAAATTTAAAATAATTCAATAAAACCATAAAAAAAATTAAAAATGAAGTGACTATTCCTGAGTCACCAAACGACGCCATTTTAAATTTCCAAAAAAATGAAAGACTCCCTCCATTTTTGTGGCAAAGGGTGTCACCTCACATTTCCAGAATTCCTTAATGAAATACATGTATTGCCTATTCATATTCAACTCAATACAACCTCCTCCATGTGGAAAATAATTCAAATATTAAATCCATAGTAGGGGCCTACTTTGAAATGAAAGTAGAGGAGTAGACTTTGGGGGGGGTTTTGTTGCCAATGACTGTTGTTTGGTGGCGCATCTATCTGATAAAAGGTCATTTATATGAAAGTCAAGTGATTTTTAATTTTTATTAAATTATATTAATCACTTATTTTAAATTTTAAAAATCGTTTTAATAATTGTTGAATAATTCTTGACAATATTTTGACAAGAAATCTTTGGAGGTAATTGTCTCTTTTAAGAATGTTTTCTTTTGACCCGGAGCGGATATGAAGTTTGTTTGATTTTCTGAGCCAGTTGAAGTTATCTCTTTATTCTTTTTTTTTTTTGCTGGTACAATTTCATTTCTTCAAAAAGTTTAAACCAATCATCAAAGCGTTGAATTATCCGAAGTAATAAAGAGAAATGAAAATCGTAGATTTCATGAGATGATTGTACAAATGTTAACTCTCAACATTTCATGCCCATACATACTGTACATACATACATACATGTACACACACAAAAAGATAAAAGGTTTTAAAACTTTCAGAGCATGTAATGGAAGAAAGAAACTGAGAAGAAGAAAAAAACTTACATTTTTTTTAAAAGGAAAAATAAAACAGCTTTTATTCATCAAAATTGGCGATTCACTCAGCCATGAGAATATAATGTGAGCATTTTTTGCTCGTGAACATGCATGAGCACAGAGTTGTAAGGTAAAGAATGTTCCTGAGCCCAGTGGTCATCGCTTAGACTATTACCTTACCGTCTAAGGTCATAGTATGGATATTTGTTTCATTCGCTCGCTTTTTGAATTATCTTTTTTAAAACAAAAATAAAGTAGAGCAAATGCGCCAAATAAAAAGCAATTCCTCGGAAAAAAAATGACTAAAGATTTTCTTTATATCATCATTCAAGGGTGAAATCGAAAATGCTTCAAATTTACTAAAGCCTCGTTTTCACGGCGATAGTTCTATCGTGAGAGTAACTGTCATGAAAGTTGCGATAGTTCACTCTCACGATGGCAACTGTCTACATGTCTTGAAGTAACGTGATAGTTGTGTCATGACAGTGTGACGTCTAATTCACAGATAACATTGAGCAAACAACAGTGTTAATGCCTCTCTCCCTCCAGAAGCCAAATTTCCCTACAAAGTGGTTATTTCCCTATAAGCTGTCACACAACAACTATTACTATCGCGACAGTACTATCAAAAAGTAGCAAAAAATGAAAGTCTTCTATAGATGCCCTGAAAAGCACTGAAATGAACTCAGGAGGGCCCAACAAACGCCCGAGGACCAGAAAAACCCATGAATTCAAAATAGTAAAAATTATCAAAAAATGAAAATATTCCAAGCATGCGAAACTCACGGCCTACCGCGAATATCTTTGTGGCCCAGTAACAAAAGTTTTAATAAAAATTTCGTATTGTACTTTTCGAAATAAACCTACGTTTTTATAAAAATTGGAAGTTTTTGTTTATTTTTGCGGCCCACATAAACTTAGACCTTGTTTATTTAACCCGTGTTAGCCTTTGAGTTTGACATGCTTGCTCTAAACCCTCTAAAAATGTCTCAACTGGCCCCAGAAGTCCCAAAAAGCTAAAAAAGCACAAGGATTCGACAAAGTTTAAAATTAAAAAAAATAGGTCAAAAGCCAAGTATGGCTTTTTTTTTTTAAAAAAAACGGCCATAAGTCGAAAAATATTTAAATGCTCTAAAATAGATATGTAACGTCAGTGTACATGCAAAACTCTGTCACTTTCCCTGTACTAATCCTCTGCTTTTCTTTATGAGAGTTTGGACAAGGGCGCCTTATACCCACGCATTGGCGCTGGCGATAAGCTATTATGTTTTGTTCAAATACTAAATTCACATAATTATTTGTTGCAACTTTTTAAAAAAAAAACCTTCATGCATGTAAATAAACGCACCAAACAAACGAACTTTATGCCTTCTATTTCAAAATTAAACATCTCTCAAGGTAGCCAAATAGTTACCTTGAATATTTTCTAGCATTTGCTGTACATTGGTTGTAAGTAGTTTGTATTATTCATACCAAAAACACATTTATTACTTTTTAAAAAAAAAAGTAATTACTCTTGTACTTTAATATAAGTTTAAAGCCTAGTATACACACCCGAATTCTATGTTGCGGGGCTCCTCCGATACAATGTTGCAGGGCAGAATCGCAACTGACACAATTCAGACCCGCAACATTGTTCCGCGTGCACACCTATATACTCAAGTTTCTCTCCATCCTTCTGGCTTTCACCATGTCATTATCAGCAGCGGAAGCAGCCCTTGCAGTATGGACCTACACGGTGATTTATTAAGAAGGGCAAATAAAGCAGAAACACTTTTGGACACTCTGAAATTGGAAGATGGAGCAGGATTTCGAAATTTCATTTCATTTAATTTGCCTTTGTAGTCAGAAGACCATAAAAACTTCCCACCAACACAATTTATACAGAAGGTCCTCAATTAGTTTAACAATATTTTCAGTGGTCCACATCTTTTTTTAACGTCTAGTCTTTAATATTTAAAAGCAAACTGAGCCCTTTGAGTCTTTGTTCATGTTTCAAAAGACCCGTCCACATTATGAAATGTTTCGCAACAATGTTTAAAGGTTTCCCATTTCGATGGGACTCGAGAAACATGAATCTGAGCTGACGCGATACAGCCCCGAAATATTTCAACATTATTGCGGGACAGACTCGCAACTGACGCGATTCAGCCCCGCAACAATGTAACGCAACAAAGAATCCAGGTGTGTAGGCCTACTATACCATAAAAGCTTTTCCTTTTTAAGGTTTTGCAATTTGCTCATGCAACCTTTTTATTCATATGGTTTGCAGTATATTTCCTTCAAATTTATCAGCAAAAGCATTTACTTTGTTTTATACATACATATGGTCCAATGTATCCGACAACCTCTGACTTTAACTTATTTAAATAACATTTAATAATGTAAATCAAGTTAACACAATTGATTTTCACCAGAACTTCTCAAACCATTTCTTTGGATTTATTTCGAGTTGTTTTGATAACAATTAAAAATAACTATGCCGACTATTTTTTGTTTAGATTATTTTGTTCATGATATTGATATTGCGGACGCCCCCAGCCTGGGGAATGCGTGGTTATAATCCCTGCTCGTCGTCCTGGGGGTCCCCGGATTTGGAACATGGTTGTTGTGTTTGTCTTCCATCATTTCCTTAGAAGTTGGGTCATAAAACAAACACGTCTCTCGCCCAATTCTGGGCCGAATGACCATTCACCGACCCCGCACTGTGCGGGACGACGTGATCCAGAAGAAGAAGATTAATTCATTATATTCATCAATTAGTGCATACTTTAAAAAGGGGTTCCTTGAATCCCTTTTTAAACAGGACGGGTTAAACGTCTCTATGATGATACTATTGACTAATCAGTATCATCATAGAAAATGCGGCAATAAAAGAATTTTCAGGCCGATACAGAGTCAACTCTGAATCGGTATGAATTTTTCTCCTTTTCCAACATTTTTATGGTGAAAACATCTGTATAGCATACAAATGTTTTCACCATAAAAAGCACGCAAATTAAAGGATTTTCTGGCCGATACCACAGAAAAAGGAGACATACAGAAGGGAAACTGAGCAATTAACTTGTGACAGAATTTTTCTACGCATGTGCGGCGCCGCGGCACATTGAAATGTATTACTTTCACATACGCAGTAATACATCCCAAAATGGCGGCTATCAAGTAACCGGTTACAAACGCCATTTTGAAATGTATTCCTTTCACACACGCAGTAATACATTTAATAGTGGCGGCTATCAAGTAACCGGTTAAAATAAGACAAGCTGTCTGTCACAGCAACGTCAAAGGCGATGCACGAGAGTTCCCTTTCTGTATGTCTCCTTATTCTGTGCCGATACAGAGCCCGCTCTGTATCGGTGTGGTTTCTCATTTCCCGCCTATATTCATCTGTATAGCATACAGATGTTTTCGCCACAAAAAGCACGCAAATTAAATAAATTCCAGGCCGATACAGAATCCACTCTCTATCCACGTGAAAATTCTTTTAATTGCCACACTTTCTATGATGATGATACCGATTAGTCAATATCATCAGCCAGACACAGGCAATTAGAAATCGGAACGAACAGAAGTTGGCTCCGCCCTTTTTATGACGAAGGACAACTTTCTAATTGGTTGGTTACGTAGTCTGCCGTCACATGCTCCGCCCTTTTCAACGACGAACCACACAACAAACCAATTAGAAGTTGCCGGTCGTCATAAAAAGGGCGGAGCCAACTTCTGTTTGTCCCGATTTCTAATTGCCTGTCATCAGACAGACGTTTAGCTCGTCCCTTTTTAATCAACTCCACCTTCAAAAAGCTCCTTCCAACCATTAAAAAAATATATTTTCAAACAATATTAAATTGTGATTAAATTTTGGAAATACTTTGAAAGTCAGCAAGTGACAATTTGAGAATCAAATGGCGGTATTTAATCGACCTTGTGCTCTGCTAATTAGTGCAGAACACGTACCAAAAAAAAAAAAAAAAGCAAATACACGTACTCTAGGAATATAATAACATGACATGATGTAATATATGTACAATGTACATTCAATGACCCGTGTCAAGACTACGTTAAACCACAGTAAAGGGGGTGTGGGGGGGGGGGGGGGAAAGGGGAGAAACAAACTAATTTCTATCAGGCGGTGGTTTCATAATTGGCAATTTTGTGGTATTATACATTAGTAATATAGGCTAATATTATGGAGATATATCCTATATATCATGTTAATGTGGCAATCACACATTAGAGAGATTCTTCTTTCCCCGTTCATCATTTTCTACCTATTTTCTGTTACATGTATGTGCCCAGGATGAGGATTATAAACATGACGTCATCAATGTAACACAAATAAAAGAATGACAGGAAAACAAGAACACCTCTCTCTCTCTCTCTCTCAACAGGAGAGAGAGACGGTAGTATGGATCAGTTAACTGCCGACTTAATCATACATACAATCAATCAATGAAATTTGGATTTTTGTTTTTATTCGAATCAAGCATGCGCATCTGGAAGACAATGTGTCTTGTGTACTTTGCATCAAACGCATTGCCACCTACAGTATGTAAAAGCACCGCCACAGTTTGCCTGTCGTTTGCAGATAAAAGCCAATTGGAAAATTCGTTTACAACTTTTTTGGACGACTTCGGATATTTAGATTGTTTTTTTTATTCTCAAATATAATATTTATATTTTTTGAAATATATAAACAATATTGTTTATTTTAACTATCGTTTTTTTAGTTCTTTTTTTTTCGGGATTCATAAGTATGCGGAAGCCTAGGAGCCCCGTTCAAGACGTTTACAACAATGTATTAAAGAGACCATTACCTCCAGAAATATCTTTTCAAAATATTGTCAAGACATAAGCTTAAACTTCATTCACGCGACGTCGAGCGACCTACCTCGAGCGAGCGTCACCACACATGCGCGTCTTCATACCATATACAAGGAACTATTAGCGACTTGTCAAAGCGTCGCAACTTGCTACTCAGTCGCCAAGCTTCTGTTCAAACAGAAGCTTCAGGTCGCAAACGTTTTAAGTCGCTACCCAACAACTAATCAGAGACCAGAG
This sequence comes from Brachycybe producta, assembly GCA_036925085.1. NCBI lineage: Eukaryota > Metazoa > Arthropoda > Diplopoda > Playtdesmida > Andrognathidae > Brachycybe > Brachycybe producta. The sequence goes on along the minus strand of JAUPFP010000012.1, from coordinate 4,385,224 downwards.
TTTGTTGCATATGGCGTCGTCGACGCCATTTTATATGACATCACACACCATGAAGACACGCCCAAAACGCTTGTAGGTGCAGCACATATGTAGTGTGTGTTAAATGTTATATCCATAGTACTTTGAAATGAAAGTAATATGAGCTGGTGACAACACATCAGAATTCGAGTAGAGGAATATACTTTGGGGGGGGGGGGGGGGGGGTTGTTGTTAATGACTGTTGTTTGGTGGCGCATCTATCTGATAAACTTCATTCACATAAAGTCAAATGATTTTTAATTTTTTTAAAAATTATATTAATCACTTATTTTAAATTTTAAAAATCGTTTTGGTAATTGTTGAAGAATTCTTGACAAGAAATTCTGGAAGTCATGGAGTCTCTTTAAACATATTGGCGTTTTATTGCCTATTAGGTAAAAGGCGACCCAAGCACCAAAGTGCCCAGAGGGCAACTTCTTGGCTTAACCCGGCCCTGAATTGATTGATAAGATTAAAACCGATACCGAGGCTTCTCTTTCTGAGGCACAGATGTAACCACTTAGCTCTAACCTCCAAGAATGAATTTATAACTATTTGTAGCGGCATACCCATAACGTAGAATCGATTCTAAACTATCCCTAAAATAGTACATGACCCCCCTTCTTATTATTAGTAGTACTGTATTTTATTAGGCCTACATTTATTATATGCAATTCACATTCTGTAACTTTAACAAGGAAATAGAAACAAATGCAATGCATGAATAACAACACAATGATGTCACCTAATTGATTTTAACTGAATAACAATTAGAATTGTAAAGAAGTGAGGAAGGAAGGAGGAAAGAAAAATAGAGGGAGGACAGTCCACAAGTGATGTGACTGATGTCCATCGCGGACGTGGCCAGTAGTCCAACGATGACAAAAAACACTTCCTTCTTCTGAGCACATTTCGGCTCACTTATCTAAACCATTATTGACCACCTCTAGTACCTCACTGAGAGAGAAAAAAAACAAAACAACAGCGGAGTGGATTGACCGGAGGAGGAGGAGCCATTGGACAGTGTCCATTCTGTAATCCTGAGCTCAATGAACTAATTACTAAAAGGGTTAATAACGTTAATTAAATTTTAAATTCAAACTCACTGATTAGATGATTCCAATTTAATTAAACAAAAACGCTTATTACTAAAAAAAAACTTCGTTTTTTTTATTAAGAGGTTACATCGCAAAATTACTTGGGAAAATCTCCACAAAGAGCGCTAGCATCGTTTATCTATTGAGCCCATAGACCCAATGTTAAAGAAAAAATGTTACTTTTTAAAATACTCAGTCGCGGCAATATATTTATTTTTCATATTTACAGTTGTCCGATATTAAGTTTTCAAAGTGCAATGTGGCACCTTAAATATATGCTGATCAAGTGATAGAATGACAAAAAATTGGTAAGCGCGGTTATATTTTTAAAAACTATTTCAAAATCGCGAATTTCTAACTCTCATGTTAAACTCCATTGAGTATGTGCTCGTGAGCAAAAAAAACATCCATTCAAATTGCTCGTAAAAGTACGTAAAAATAATTTTAAAAAACCAGAAAAAAAAGTCAGCACGTGCACAAATGTGTTGGCTTAACTGTGGTTTTTTTAAAATCATTATAGGTATTTTTAAGAGCAAGTTTAATGGATGTTTTTTTCTGCTTACGACCACGTACTCAATGGAGTTTAACATAAGAGTTAGAAATTCGCGGTTTTGAAATAGTTTTTAAAAATAGAAAAACACCAATTTTTTGGTTTGGTGCGTTTGGCGCTGTTGTCAGTCCGTGCGAAAATGGCATCAATCTCTACTTGCTCATCGGCGACATGCCAGCCCTCCTCCATGCCTTTTCAAGACACTTCCAGTGTCCGGAAACTGTCTATGCCATGCTTTTATGCTCTTGGCATCTGGTGCTTGTTTGTCGTAAACACGACGAAACTCCCTTTGCACCGTAACAATGAACTTAAACACGGCACACCATAGAAGAGCTTGCATCTTCTTCTGAATTGATGACTGACAACAGCATCAAATGCACCGAACTTTGGCCAAAAATCAGTTAATAATAATTACAATAAATACAGTTTAAATCGAAATTGTTGATCAATTTTCTATACTTCATTTATTGCAACCAGATGCACACTTTTTCCAAATGTGTCGAACTCATGAAAACCATAGTCTGGCCATTCTTTTGTCCGTCATCCTGTTCCTCCTTTCCGTCACGATGACCCCAGTCTTCGAAAACACTCATTCAGGATTCATCAGGAATAAGAAAGCACTGACGATGCCGTTATGTTTAGGAATTTCAGTGCTAATCCATACAAGGTTGGAAACACCTCTTTATTCCGGTTCCAATGTACGATTGGGTCATAATTCCTGTCAGGAACACTGTAACAGGCAGTTGCAGATACTGTCTTAGTTCACCTGAAACTAGTCCTGCATGCCCAATATCTACAAATGAAGCGATATCCCTGCATAATTTATCCTGCAGATGCCATACGTGGACACTACCTTCCAGATCATCATTCAGCTGAACTTAAGTTTGTTTTTCAAAAAAATTTATCAAAAATTCAAAATTATCGATAAAAGTGAAATTTATTGATAAATATTCTTTTTTGAAAGTTTTATCGAATAGATTTAGCGATATATCGATATATCACCCATCACTACTTAATCGCCTCAACCAGCAGAGGTGCTCAGGAGGTCATGGGCTACAATGCTCAACTTGGTTCTATTTAAAAGAAAGTCAGGATACATTCGCCCTGTTTCTTGGCTCCTATTAAATGATCATTCAACTAAATTTTCAATTTCACCCAATTCTTCATTTGGAAGTAACGAACATCATTAAATTACAATTTAATGATTTTATTGCTCTCCCTTTTCTTAAGTTTTAATAGCAAGCGTTAAACGCGATAACGAGTAAAACAATTGTATTCATTTTTACTTAATTATAGAAATGCGTTCATGCTATGCATTAATTACAATTTCTAAAACAATAAAAACACACAATTAATTGCAACCAAATTTCTCTTAAAACAAAACAAGAAAAATTCTTACGAAATCGAGAAATTCAGCCCATGGTTTGTGTTTTACAAAAATAATATATCAAAGCAAATTTGGAAAACGATTTCTTAACATTATTTCTTGTTAAGGTGGCTGAATAGATATCTATTTTGTTTTTGTCCCACTAAATGGCGCCACTGCGGTGGCTAATGCTAAGCACAGTAAGATGTTTTTATAGAAAATTTGAAAGCAAAAACGTTAAGAAAATATTTTTATTAAGAAACAACATTATGAAAAAAATTCAAATTGTTTTCAAATTTGAAGCCTTCTTCATATCCCCTGAAAATATCTTCACCTCCCCTGACTATTATCGTGAAAACACCATGATAGTCACTATCTCGTTTGACTAGATAGTTGATAGTACTGTCGCAATAGTGATAGTTGTTGAGTGACCGCTTTTAGGAAAATATCCACTTTGTAGGGAAATTTGGCTTCTGGAGGGAGGGAGAGGCAACGCTGTTGTAGACTCAAAGATATTTATGAAGTATTCGTCACACTGTCGTGACAGAACAATCACGTTACTTCAAGACGTGTAGACAGTTGCTATCGTGAGAGTCAACTATCGCAACTTTCATTAACAGCTACTCTCACAATAGAACTATCACCTCGAAAACGAGATGGTGTGATAGTGACTATCATGTGGTCAGCACGATGATAGTTCTCGCGATAGTTGCTCTCATGAAAACTATCATCGTGAAATCGAGGCTTTACTTTTGCCCACCTTTACGAGATTTCTTGAAAGATGGACAAGAAGATGATAATATTACAAGTATACAGACGAAGGCCTACATTAATCATTAAAACGCACGTACTCTTCATATTTTACAGGTCAACTGGGGTGACATAAAAATAAGAAGAGTTTGAAAGGTTCGAAATAACGCTTCTTCCTTCCTTGCTCATTTTTCTAAACCAGTTTTCCTATCAGAATATTTTAAATACAAACCTCTCAATATGATCTTATCGCAGACGTCTGATTGTGCTTCGAATATTCACGATAATACATTATATTAAAACAGATAGGAAGCAAGGAATGTTATTTCAATAACGATGAAATTGATGATTCATTGAATCTAATCGATAAGACACCAAATGTAAAGAACCCTTGTTTCAAATGGATGTCATACTGTATTATAAAAAAGCAAAAAAAAACTCACCTCAGGTTTCATTGAAAGCCCATTTTGTTAATTTAAAAAAAAACACAGACCGGAAGAATAACACGAAACTAGAAAACCTCGAACACAAATCACACCTGTGACAAAGTCAGAAACGAGAATACAAATTAAACCTCAGCTTCTATAGCGACAACAATACTACTAAACAAACTCACACTACTATGAAAAAGGAAGTTAATAAAATAAACAATCGGTTTGTTCTTCTTTCGATGGACTGCATGGCATCTCTCATGATTGGCCAAATCAAGCGACCAATTAACTGAATACATCCGCTCGCTAATAGGAAACAACATGGCCGACATGTTGTAGACAATTATGTTCACTTCCGTTGAAAATCATGGACTCAACATGGTGTCTAATGTAGTTTAAGCTGAAAAATAGTGAACAGACAAGGATTGCTCAATCACATAGTGTTCAAGTTGCAATGATCTCGTGGTATCGAACGTATCCGTGAGACCTACAGTTCCTATATCTAGATGCAAGCAAGTAAAGACAGGAACACGCAGAAGTTTGCTCCGCCACTTTTATGAGGCCAGGCAACTTTTAATTGGTTTGTTATGTGGCCTGACGTCACATGCCCCGGCCTTTTTAATTTTCAATTGGTTGATATTTGGTCTGACGCTCATAAAAGGGCGGAGCAAACGTCTATGTGTCCCTGTCTTTACATGCCTGTTGTTAGAGAAGCAAGTGGGCGCCGCATGGTTAAAAGTTATTTTTCCTCTTTCATTTCCGTTATGGAGGGAAAGTGCTTGGTTAAAAGAACAGCCGAGGGGGCATCAGCGCCATCTATTGATCGCAAGTGGAAAGAGTCGTCTTGCTATCTTATATATCAGCTATTTATTTCTGTACCTTCGGGTAAACGTTGCATTGTGGCTGGTTACGTTGATGCTGGTTTCTTTTATGTTTATGCTCCCAATGATTAGGGGTTTGCGCCGCATATGGTTTCGAATTTTTTTCTTCTCTGTTTTTATTGTGGGGGACTGTTAAATAGGTTACATTAGGATATTTTTACTTTTATTTTTATTTATTGGTTTAGGCGGCTTTTTATGACTCCTATAATAGACCCTAGGCTGTTACTAGCATTAGCTCAGTAGTACTTTCAGTGAGCATGCGCATTGGTATATTACCGTTTTATATAGGAAAGTGATGGCAAGTGGAAACTACGGTGCCCCTTATAGGACATGGGAAACAAATTGAAAGAATGCTACTCCAATATGTTGACAGTATCTCAATATTTTGAATTAGTATCTCAATATTTTGAATTAGTGTATCTCAATATTTTGAATTAGTATCTCAATATATTGCCTTAGGATCTCAATATATGGACTTAGGTTAGGTATATATACCTAACCTAATCTAAGTCAATATTGATAGTATCTCAATATATTGACATACTAAGTCAAAATATTGATACCTGCGCGCAAAAAAAGCCAAATTAATTTTATTTTATTAATTTTAATTTAATTTTGTTAATTTTTGGCAACTTCCTAGGGCTCCTATAGTGAACGTCTCATCAGCAGTTTCCATTGGTGATCAATAGATGGCGCTGCTAACGCAAATCTGCAATCACTTTCCTATATAAAACAATAAGATACTAATGCGCATGCTCACTGCAAGTACTACTGGGCTAACGCTAGTAGGCTATTCTTTTAAAAAAGCACCTTCCCTCCATAACGGGAATGGAGGACAGATAACTTTTAAGAGCCTAGATATGGCGTTTATTCCAAAATTTTTCCGAATGTTGGCGCTGCGATCGTTGTTGATTGAAAAACGGTTTTTTAACGTTTTTTCTCCCGGTTCGAAGTCACATAATAATTAATAGAAAAATAAATTCGCGTGCTAATCTTATAAAAAGAAAATATCGTGAAGCCAACAGATTAATGCACGTGCTAATTTTTGTGTGATTGTTCTAAGTCGTTTTTAATGGGAGTTCATCAAATGTTTGGGTGACGGTTTTTTGCTCCTAAGGGACTTAACATGGAGTTAAAAAAACGTAAGATTTTAAATGTTATTTAAAAATAGAAAGCCCTTTTAAAATTTAGAAAAATGAATAATCCTGAAGGCAATAAACACGTGTAAGTACGTGCTAATTTTTCTGATTGCTGTAAATCATTTTTAATGAGAGTTCTCTTAACTTTTGTTGCACGGTGTTTTAGTCCTATGGGACTTAACATGGAGTTTAAAAAACGTGTGATTTTAAACGTTATTAAAAATAGAAGGACCTTTTCAAAATTTATAAAAAAAGGAAACATCGTGAAGCCAATACATGAATGTATGTGCTAATTATTATGTTATTGTTCTAAATCGTTTTTAATGAGAGTTTTTCAAATGTTTGTGGGACGGTTTTGGGCCAATGGGATTTAACATGGGGTTAAAAAATGAACGACTTTGAACCTTGTTTAAAATAGAAGGACCTTTTCAAAAATTATATAAATCGAGCATGTGAAGAACAATACTTTTTATTGCATTTTGCACTTTACTGTATTTTAATTTAGAGATTGTGAAGCGATTTCTTGCAGTTTTAGTAACACCATATAAGAACACTCATTTGTCTCGTTGTCGTCTGCTCAAAACAAGATGGACGTGGATCTAGGCTCTTAACCGTGTGGCGCCCACTTGCTTCTTACCAAAGAGCTTTTTGGTTGTACCCACAGTAGTTGTATCCTTCCTCTACCAACTTTGGATTACATGTACATGCATATAATTTTAAAAAGGTTAACCTAATACTAATACCCACCCATAACATAATCTATGGCAAAAAAAAAAACGTCCCACTTCACTCTTTCCAATCCTTTACTTTAACGACCTACAGTGAAAAAAAAAACTTACAAAAATCTTCGCATGTGGGCGCTTCTGTAGCTGTGACGTCAACTTGTGATAAAAAAAATTCAACTTTGATACACTTTTGTCCGCCATTTTTTCTCTTAACGATGGATAGAAGTGGCTGTATTTTAATAACGACTCTTTTTTGGATAAATATGCACTACTGAAAAAAGGAAGAGCAACTTTTGATCTACAATGGTGAGTAATTTGAGTCGTATACAATTAGTGGTCAAATTTTAGGGTATTGTGAAACTTATTGTTAGTAGGAAATTTAGATCCTATAAAATGTATAAATGGAGGAGCTTTTGTGACCTATGTGATTTAACATGAGCTAAAAAAATGCGAGATTTTAAAATGAAATTAAAATTAGAAAAACTAATTATAAATTTTTACCAACGTATCACTAGATGAGCAATATTGTTATGTACATATTGCAATTTGAATTTTGAAAATCGCAATTTTTGTTGCTGAAAACAAAACATTTGCCTGAACCATGTATTTTTTCAAATAGGAATTTCTCTTTCTAATTTGCTTCAATGGCTTAGCTGTGGGGCGCCACTAAATGGCAAAAAAATGGAACTATAACTGTCATCTGCTAATATTCAAAATGGCGTCACACATATAGGCCTACTTTACTGCATAATAAAATAACAATTTGAAATAAAAAGATTACACTAAAAGTAAATTTTAAATAGTTTTTCAGTTAAAAAAATTATGAAAATAAGTAGTTAGCATCCTTGGTATGTCTAACCTCATTTAGACGTTAGTTCATTATTCTATCGCCCAGAAAAAGAAAACTTTTTAAAATTTAATCGAAAAATTAAATCATAATTAACAACATGATGAACTAAGGTGTTTGATTTTTTTAGTATATTTATGTCTGTATGCCAATGTAAATAATACAACACAGTAAACACACCATATATCATAATAGCTCCTTAGATACATAAAACCAGTGGACCGTGGCGGATTTACCATTTTGCCGCCCCTAGGCAGCCACCACGGGGCTGCCGCTTTTTTTTTTCGAGAAAATTTGTATAAAATATTAGGGTACAAATCGATGCCACGCCCCGAAGTGTTTGGAACAAACAAAATCATATGGCTAAAAGCCTGCAAACGGCAAAAAATGAAAGTCTTCTAGATGCCCTGAAAAGCACTGAAATGAACTCATGAGGGGCCCTCCTGCGGACGGATGCAGGAGGTTTTGGGGTGCAATGTTAACTGAGTATTGATTAATAAAGCAACCAAAAAAAAAATGCACTTTTAAAGTAAAAAAAAAAAAATTAGTACTTTACTAATTTTTTTTTTACTTTAAAAGTGCATTTTTTTCTGGTTGCTTTATTAATCAATACTCAGTTAACATTGCTATGCTAAATGCTGATTTCACCTTTGAATTCTTAGCCTCTAACCAGGTTCTGTAACCGAAAAACGCAATTTTTCATTTACTTCTGAATTTCTATTTAAAAAAAAAATTGGAAAGACCAGAAATATGGATTAGTTTTAGCTTGTGGCTTGAACATGAATAATCTTACCTGAATGTCCACTTAAATGTGTTACCTTACTTTAAAACAGAATTGTTTAAGCTTCAATTTATAACCTGAAAGGAGTTAAAAAAAATCACTGCAACATAAGTTACTAAATTCTATAGTTACAAACAAACAAAAAAAAATGTATTATCATTATGTAAATTCAACAAAAACAAAACAAATTAAAAAAAATGTTAAGTACGAGATTTACTACAGAAAGTATTTTTTCTGACTGTTGAAAATATTTTCTTGTCATAATTAATTTCCCCTATAACAGTTAGGGCTTACATACAAGAGAATATTGATTCTACCAACAAAACAAAACAAAAAACATTTCCCCTCCCCCCAAATATACACAAAATATATATACAGGTATATTTTTCTATATGAAAAATTGAAAAATATTCTCTACAAACTTTCACTTAAATTAAAAAAGATCTTCAAAAAAAAAAAAAAAAAAAAGATGAGATCCGTATTCACCTTTTCCTTCATTTTTGGCTGCCAATAGAAGTCATCAAAAAGGAAACACATAATACACAATACAATCATACTTCATAAGGTGGTGAAAAAACATGACGTCCAATAGGAATGCCTCTCACCTCAAAGCAATTATTTAAACAATCACCAGCTAATGCTGAATGAAGAGCCCTTATGGATACATTTTTTGATGGCCACAGCCAATAAATTTCTCACTCGAATCCTGAATTCAATCCATATAAAAATTAAATCACGTTTGTAAAGGATTCCATTGCCAGATTTAAGGGTTTTGGTGATCCTGGAACACTATAAATTCTATAATTGTAGATCCCAAAACGAAATTCTAATAAGCCACCACCGATTACCAAGGTTCAATGTGTATACAATGTGTCAAATGGTGGCCCTTCACCTTGATAACTTATAATAGCACTTGCTGTCAAATTTAAAGCAACCGAAAAGACGTGTTTTTTGCACTTGTGGTCGAAACATTTGGTTGAACCATAGCCTTCTTAGGATAAGGAGGCAATGGTTGAACTATTGACCATTTTAGGTTGAACGAATACTATTTTATTATGACGATTCATCCTAAAGACATATAGCAGACATGTGGAGCATAGCAACGTTCAAGTCTGCAAAAGCGTCTTATCACTGGGTGCTTACCATATTGAAAACCTTAACGTAACAATATTTTCCACTTCCAATGGAACCCCGTGTAATTCCCCCCTCCCTTGAAAAATTGCTCGCTACCAAAACTTCATGAGAAGAAAATCTGGCAACGAAAATTGCAAAAAAAAAAAAAAATTACATGCCAAAAATAGCGTTTGACATCATTTTGGTCATCATGTTTGTCACAAACAATTTTACTAGACTGTTTACTAAAGCCAAAATGATGTCAAATTGACCCTGAATGAATTGACTTTCTAATAATCTTGCCATTATCTACCACAACAATACCCCCTCTTCTCTTTAAGTCACTCTTTTTCTGTAAGTTTTTTTTTCCCGTAAAACATGCAAAGTTGTAGTTGTAGCCAGCCATATTACAGTCCTGACATAAGACGAAATAAGCATCAACCTTGTTTCACGTGATATTTTTTCACCACTCCTGAGTATAATAAAGTGAACAAAAAAAAAACGTTTACAAACAAACTGCATCTATAATTACCCGATATCCCCCAATATTTTGTATTATAAATTACCCCTTGAGATGTACAGATGAATATAATGAAACTAAATACAAGTATGGTTACGTTAATTCATTAAAAACACCATTTAAAGTATGAAGACAAAAATAAAATAAAATAAAGACTTCTCGTGAATAATACGAGATCTAAGACATTTTCAGTGATTGCTTAAGGCAATCGAAACAATACGATTTCATACATCGATAACAACACATATCCGTTATTAAATGGAATTCAGTTTCTTCAAAATATGAAACACCTTGGAAATGACAATAAAAATGATTTTGATGATGCAATATAAATACAGTACACAAGTACAAGTGCAATTAATGTGTTCCTAAACAAACACATTCAAATGCTGAGTCGTAGTTATGTATCACGATCAAGTTCTAATTAATTATTAATTAAATACTAGTACTTTGTTCTAATAATGTATTTTGAACAAAATGTTGGGATGTTTTTTTATCATAATTATTATGAAAACTTTCCAAATATGATAATTTTATCCTAAAATTTATTAACTTAAGTTTTTTTTAAAGGTTGTCACAGCTGCCATATTTCAGAATTTTTTTAAAAACAGAATTTAAAGACATTAAATCTTTGGCATCATGGCCAACTTACTTTTAAATGGAGGGGGTAACACCTCTTGACAATACCTAAAAACACACAATATTAAAAAACGACTAATCAATCAATTCAAGAGCATTTATATAATTATATATGGCATTTTTTTTGGCTCCAGGAATTGTTTATAATTCTCTCACAAATCGCCCCGATTTACATCACTAATACAGGTGCACATACTATATTAAGTAACCTCTATACAAAAAACAAACAAACTAGGGACGGGACATTCGAACCCTCGAATCCCGCAAATCTTGAAAACATATTCGAGATTCGAAAAACTAGAATCTTCGCGCTTTTTTCGTCTTTCGGAATATTTCGAATCCTAACCTAAAAAAAAACTATTAAAAACTTTGGTAAAATTAGTTTTAACTCCATTGACGTCCAATAAAAACCGGCGATTGTTGCAACCCTGATCACTATCACCTTGGGGCGACCCTGAGTGCCACACTTGTTTGTTTTTTATTATTAATAATTTAATATTTAATATTATTTCATTTATTTGTATCTTCTTAATAGATAACATAGGATTCTCATATGAGAGATTCGAGGGATTCGACAACCTTTCAGGATTCGAATTCGAGAAAATTTAGGATTCGTCCCACCTCTAAAAAACCCCATCGAGGTGATGAACCGTAACATGAAATACTGTTGTGGTTAGAAAATGACTAGGAGTTTCTGTAATACCACCAGTTCACTAGTTCAATGCTCAATACATTCCATTAAAACAAACAGAACAAAAATACAAAGCATTGTTCGAATTTCAAATTATGTTCACAACCGATGGCAAATGAATAAAACAGCTTTTTAAACAAAAATGTTCTTGTTAAAATTGACTCAGCAGTTTGGCGAAACTACTAAAAAAAAATCGAAGTGCAACTTTCTGTTAGACAACTTTGCTTTTAGTGTAATCGTTAAAAGCTATGAATGAAATCAGTCAAAAGTGAGTATTAACCTGATAAAAATATCAAGATTATCGTACATCAAAGTACCGCCCAAACACGTTTAAAAATAGTTATTGCATGGTTTTTCATTTCCTGTTTTTTTTACGGAAATAAATTGATGAGTTATTCTTGCCGAGTTACGGTTCACATTGAAAAAGACAAATACCTCTTACTAACTACGGGATTGCATCCGAGAACGCATTACAGGGTACGACTGCGTTACGAATTCGTGCAAGAGCAAAGTGCAAGAATTTGTTCATTCCAAATAAGTTGCCCTTTGTTTTTGTAAACAAAGGGCAACTTATTCGGAATGAACTAGTCAACACCGTAGTAAGGAGGGTGAAACAAATATAATTACTAGTGGGAGCATTCGATTGGGGACTGGCTCACTACAGCTACCAGGGTCATTACAGCTACCAAAAAATATATAGACCTTGTTTTTCATCAAAAGGGTCAGTACAGCTACCAAAGGTCATTACAGCTACCAAAAAATATAGTCCTTTTTTATCAATACGGTCACTACAGCTACTTGGGTCATTAAGTTTAATTTACGTTAGATTTGGTTCGGTTAGGTTTCATTAGGTAAGTTAACGGGAAAGGGTTATATTTTTTGGTAGCTGTAGTGACCTTATTGATAAAAAAGGTCCATATATTTTTTTTGGTAACTAGTGACTCAAGTAGCTGTTCTCCCCCTGGTAGCTGTTCTGAGCTTTATTAGCTGTAGTGAACCACAACTTTCGATTGCTAGGAGTGATTGAATTGTTTACTAATGTTTAGTCTAATCATGAATGAAAAAATTGCCATTTGCGTTTGGTTTTTAGAAGCTGATAGTAACTATGATGCTCCTACAACAGAGCTCCAGCACAATTTCGTACAGCGGCATTGAGGCGTTCTCTCGCACGTTGTCCAAGTAAGATAACGTAAATTTATCAAACAGGTTAGTAGCCAAACATTGTCATAACCGATTGTTGGTGAACATCGGGTATGTTCCAAATCCATGACCACGTAACATCCACCATTGTCTTGTGGAAGAGAATTACATCATCTAATATAACCATAGAAAAAAAGATGATCAGTAAAATTGTGATGTACATGTGTCTACCTCAGTTATTTTTATGAGAGTAATTCACTGAGTCACGCATACATGTACATGTTGTTAATTCGATAATCTCAATTAAACGTATTAACTCATATTCCTATAAATATGTGGAGATAAAGCTTAAAGCTAAACTCTCTTATAAGACTCATATTTAACAAATTATACCAAAGTCCAAACATATTCTAAGGTTCAGTCAAAGGATTCTAAAAAGGTGCCTAAAGTGTAAGCATACAAATTAAGGCTGAACCGAGCCGGTTTACTGCTGATCGGCAAAAATCGAATTGGCGAACAAATGTTAACCAATTTCCAATCATTAACGCACTCAACAATTAGGTCTGCTCCCCGATAAAACGGCAGCGGTGAAAGGTCAATCAATTTAGCACTAATTCATCTTAAAAAAAAATTGTTATCTTGCCATTGCTTTGTAAACTCGAAAATTATATTTTAACTCTTTTTCCATACGTTCTTGTGCGGAACCGCTTCTCTCTTGGCCGATGCAAGGAGCCAAAATCGGAAGTGAAAATCGGCATGGTCGGCTCGGTTGAATCGATCGGCATGCCAATTTTTTTTTGTGATCGGTTCGGCATCGGCTCGGTAAAAAAAAGTGTGATCGGTACAGCCTTAACACAAATCATTAGTATGCGTCTGCAGTGGAATCCCCACACTGCCGATTCAGTTGATTCCATTGATGTTCTCGCAAATGTGAGTACAAACTGCTCTCAGAGCATGTGTGTTAGACCAGTGTTTCTCAAACTTTGGTCCGCGGCGATGTGCCAGGTGGTCCGTAGATGAGAGCATAGGGAAAAAAAATGTATACACTCCAACTATCAGAACGGAAGTTACAAAAAACAATTAAGAGACTATAGTCCGCTAAGTCAAAAATAACTCTCTGATATAAATGTGCTCCAATGTGAGGCGAATGAAGTGTGGCCAGGGCCGTAATTATAGTGGATTTCACTGGTCCTCTGGACCAGGGCATTTCTTCCAGAGGGCCTCTAAACGACAACACACAATACTGAAAATTTACAATAAAAATTTACAAAGTGCCTCAAATCTATGCTATATTTCTGAAAGTTTGTCATCCTGTTTGTATGTCTGAAGCATCGAAATCTCACAAACGGCACAACGTAGCGAAATAAAAAACTTTTACTGGACATTCTGCTGCCGATTTTTAGGGTCAACGCAACTTATTTCAAGTCGCTATGTCATTCCCTTCACGAGTTATGTGCATTTGATTATTATTTATTGTATGAAACGTTTTGTTTTGTCAGGCGAAGCCGGGCACAAAAGCTAGCATTTTATAATTTACAAGTAATTATTTTCTTTTATTAAAAGTTACAAGTGGGTGACCCATTATGGCTCAAGGCTGCCTGCGCGAGTGTATGTGCAGCTGTTGATGGCGTCACGGGCGCTTTGCGCGTTTTACTATCGTACCAATAATAATAATAATAATAATAATAATAATAATAATAATATATATATATATATATATATATATATATATATATATATATATATATATATATATATATATATATATATATATATATATATATATATATATTAAGCCCCGTCTTTCTGTGTTTCTGTGATCTAACGCTGTACAAACAAGGACAAAAACCTTGAAGCACGTCAGAATTTATATAAATTTAAATGAATAAATGAACCGCTTTTTTTCTCAAGGTCAACTATATGTTGCACACTCTCCCATCCAAGAACCCCATGATATTAAATTGGAGAGAGGAAAAGGTTGGAAATTGTAGAGGGGGGAAAAAGTGGGAGGGGGTGACTGAAATTGAAATGAAAGGAGTAAAAAAGGAACAAACGACGCGCATGCGCACACCACAGAAAATGAAAAACTAATTTTCTCTTTCAAATATAAAAAGGGGAGGTGATAATAGTAGCAAAATTAAACTACAGTTTATCACAGGCAATTGTGCCCAGCATTAGAATTTCTTTTGCTCAGCCCTTTTATGAACGTCATCAATTTCTAATTGGTTTGTTACTTGGTCTGACGTCATAAAAGGGCGGAGGAAAGATTCTAATGCAGGGCACAATTGCCTTTGAATTTTGCTCCCGTCATTTATGACGGGTTAACCCACTAGTAATAATAATTATATTAATTTTATATATATTAAGCTTTGTCTGTCTGTGTATAACGCTGTACAAACAAGGACAAAAATGTTTAAGCACGTCGGAATTTATTTAAATTTAAATGAACCGGTTTTTTCTATCGTGCTCTTCTTTATGTTGCGCTCTCCCGATCCAAGAACCCAAATTAAACTAGAATTCTGCTCCCGTCATTTATGACAGGTTACCCCACTAGTTAATTAATACTACTAGGCCTTTTTGGGTGGGTGGTCCGCGTGTGCATCGAGAACTTAGCAGACCCAAAGGTCCGCCGTCGGTCAAGTCCGCGATGGCCTGACTGGTCCGCCCTTGGAAAAGTTTGAGAAACACTGTTAAGAATTTTGTTTCTGCAAGATGGTGGTGGCTTTTGTTTTAACTCGTTGGTTTTTTTTCCTAAACCAACTTAAAGCAAACTTTGAAGGGCAGTATATTTGTGACGGGGTGATCGGTCTTAACAAATTTCGTTCTTTTCAGCACAAACAGATTGATATTTTTGGTTATTTGTTCCAAAGGTTATTCGACAATAGAATTCACTTCCAAAAGACTTTGAGCATAAGAAAAATGTATCGTTTTTATAGAATTATAGAATCTCACGACCTAGCTTATTTCCTGATATCATGCTGTACAAAAAAAAAATACTTGTATTTTGTTTTTATATCTCTAGTTTTTGACAATGCATTTCGTGTGCTGCAGTCCCT
This sequence comes from Brachycybe producta, assembly GCA_036925085.1. Lineage (NCBI taxonomy): Eukaryota > Metazoa > Arthropoda > Diplopoda > Playtdesmida > Andrognathidae > Brachycybe > Brachycybe producta. Next base: position 4,369,480 of record JAUPFP010000012.1, on the reverse strand, counting down.
CTGCCAAAGGCCTTCATAGCTTCATAAAACTGACACAAATACACGAATTATCTAGAGGGTAATACACACCAGGATTCTTTGTTGCGATACAATGTTGCGGGTCTGAATCACAGCTGAATCGCGTCTGTTATAGATTCAGTCCCACAACAATGTTGAAATGTTTCGGAGCTGAATCGCGTCAGCTCAAGATTCATATTTCTCGAGTCTCCTCGAAATGGAAAACATTTAAACATTGTTGGAAAACATTTCATAGTGTGGACGCTTTTTGAAACATGAGCAAAGACTCGCAGAGCTCAGCGTGCTATTAATCATTAAAGGCTAGGCTTTTAAAAGACTGTTAAACTACTTGAGGACCTTCTATGTAAATTCACTACTTAATTGTGTTTCTGAGATTTCAAACTACTTCTGCCCCATCTCCTAATTTCAGGGTGTTCTCGCAGCTATGAAAAGCTTGTGTGCCCAGTGCCCACCACTGTTTCTGTTTTATTCGCCACTTTTGATCAATGACAGTGTAAGCACATATTGAAAAGGTCACTTCTGCAGGTGATACTTGAGTATAGCTCTATAGGTGTGCACGCGGAACAATGTATTGTGGGTCTGAATCGCGTCAGTTGCGATTCTGCCCCGCAACAATGTATTGCAACAAAGAATCCCGGTGTGTACTAGGCTTAAAATGTAACATTATCACAAAGTAGTGTTAACAATGAACCAAAGACGAAATAACGAACTCGCTTCGTATGCATAGTACATCCCTCAAAACCACATCTAAATCATAATATCATAATGACCATAATTAAATGCAAAGAAAAAAATCTATTTTCAATGTTGATCACCAAACAGCAAACGTTTGACTCGAAGCAATTCATAGAAAGCTCCGAGAGCATCATCGAAAAAATTCACCAAAACACAAATACAAAAATGTTTATCTACCAAACAGTCGTTTCTGTTGGCGGATTTGCTGGCATCGCTGTTGCAACTGTAATATCTGATACGTCGTCCGCTTCGGACGAACTTGAAGATGAGGATGACGATGAAACCGATGGAAACTGATCCAAGACAGATGACAACTTTGACTGTTGAAATTAAAAATCGTTATTTTATAAGCACCAGTTCGACCGACAAAAATATTCCCTGCGACGATCAGTTACCTGTACTTTCACTTGTTGCACAGCTCTTTCCTTTTCGGACAACCCATCAGATGGCAGAGAACCATACTGATCAAGGTGTTTAACTATGTCTGGATTACTAAGCGTAGATAAGCGACTAGATGGAGTGTTCCCTCTTGAATATTCGCTTGTGTTCTCTTCCTCTGACAAGTTTCCTTCCGAACTTAACGTCGAATTCGACTGCATGGAATGCATACTGCGACGATTTAACCTGACGACGATGTGTCGGCTAAAAACACAAAAACAAATTAGCCATGCCGTTATTTAAACTTGTTTACAATAAATAACACTTATTCGCAACAATTAATAATACTGCACATTTTTTAAAATGACATTGTAAAAGAAAAACTTACAATAAACCTGCACATAACTTAAGGCCACGTCACATAAACCCAACAGGCGGCATATGTTTTATTAATTATTGATTAATCATGTGTTTCCCAAAGTGTGGTAAACGAGGAGATCTTAGGTGGTGCATTAAGCAACACTAGTTTTTTTGTTAGCTATGTTATTTATTTTAATGTACAACAGTCAAACTTGGGTAAAATGATTGGGTATAACGTCAAAATGACGCGAGCCTGGATACAGTGTTTAACACAAAATTTCTCCGAATGTAGGCCAGGAATTCCATTTATGAAGTCACTTAAAAATTAATAGAAAAATAACTCCACTTGCTAAGCTTATAAAAAGAGTTGCGAATTAACATAGGGGTATTATGTTCTACAAGAGGTCTCTTCAGCCACCAGTGGTTTTGAGAAAATTTATATTTTTCAGGAGAAACAGTACGCAAAAAAATCTAGTTGCTGATAATGTTAAAAGTTTACTTCACGACGACATCTTTAAAAAATAAACTATTTAGGAGTTTGAAAACGGCGAAAATAGTTTTAAAACTGGTTATTTTCAAACGTAACTATAAAATGTTTATATTTTTTAAGACCTTGCCCATGAAAAAAACTTAACATAATCTTTTACCATTCTAGTTTTTAAAACAATTTGAATTTTTCAAAATGTTGCGGAAATACGGAAAATGCGGAAAAGAGGTGAGGGGAAGCAATATGAACATCTAAAAAGCCACCTTAGAGGAAATCACTGTTACTTATTGAAAAATGAAATCAGTTATTTGATTTGAAATACTTATTACTCTTTACCTTTTCCTCCTTAAAATGCAATCATCACTGTCTTCAACCTCCCCTTCCTCCTCTGACCAAGAGTCGTCTTGTTCGTGTGAATCGAGGGCATCACCTTCACTATCCAACCCCATGCAACTGCTACCTCGGTAGCCAGATGTTGAAGTTGCAAGCGATAATGACGAAGGAGGACAAGACGAGGTGGGCACGAGTACAACTGTTCTCTTTGAAGAGCCCTCCGTCACACCACTAACATCATCTTCACTGTTAATTTCTCTTTCATCGCTGCCAACATCACGTTTCCGCCTCACTCCATGTATTGCCACCGGTAACGACATCTTAGTCATCACATCGGTGCTCGTAAGTTTATCGGCATCAGCAATGATTTCATGAGAGTTCCCATTGGAATGATCACCGTCTGTATCTCCCGGAGATGTGACGTCACAAACGGATGGATCAACTTCACAGTTATTGTTATCTACAAACGTTAGTTTTTGAAACTTTCGATTAACAGAACCTCTGTCTACAGAGTGAACGTGAATCTCTGGCATCGCGTCAACTCCAACACTACTGACGTGAGTCACATTCTGCGCTTTGCCATCATCATCACGAGACAGCTTGCGACCGCTGCCATTGTTTTTACCACCTAATCTACAGTCCTTTTCTTCGTCAGAAGGAGTCCTTCCACGACTACTCGTCGACAAAACTTCGCACGGGGATGTCATAATTTCCTCTGGCCGCTCGCACGTCCTCAGATCGGTTTTTCCGCATTCACGTACCAAACCAAGAATAAACCCGTTTCTAGCACTAACAGCTATCGGAATATGAAAATCTCCATCGCGTTGTGGGTTTGGACTTGTGTCTGTTTCGCTCACGTCCATCATTTCAGTCTGCGTCTCCGAATCGACAACTGTTGTACGCCGATCACGGTTTGGACTCGAACGAGGTGTGTTGGTCGCACTGTTGTTTCCGCTCCCGGTCAAATGATTGTAGCTCCCTGAACCGCCTTGACTTCCAGTCCGACGATGACGAGATTTTCGTGCCTTTATCTTGGCCGCAGATGGATGGTACGATGGAGAACACGGTGAAACTGGTTCCTCTTCTCGTGGAGAATATTGCACAAGAACAACTTTCTGTGGACTGTCAGGGCTGTAATAAATACAAAACCAAGAACAAATACTTTAGGATGTTTAAATTAATAGAAATTCTTTTCAGCAGTAACATTAAAAAACTCATAACTTGACGAGTGGGTGATGATTAAGACCAAAACGCTTATGCGAGCCTAGATACACGTCCATCTTGTTGTTGTAAGCAGATGAAAACGAGACAAATGAGTGTTCTGATAAGGTGTTACTAAAATTGCAAGAAATCGCCTCACAATCGCTCAATTAAAATACAGTAAAGCGCAAATTACAACAAAAAGTATTGCTCTTTACGTGCTCGATTTTCATAATTTTTCAAAAAGTCCTATTTTTAAACACGGTTGAAACTCGTTCATTTTTTCAACCCCATGTTAAATCCCATTGGCTCAAGAACCGTCCCACAGACATTTGAAAAACTCTCGTTAAAAACGATTTAGCACAATAACAAAATAATCAGCACATACTTTCATGTATTGGCTTCACGACGTTTTCTTTTTATAAATTTTGAAAAAGGTCCTTCTATTTTTTTTTTAATAACGTTTAAAATCGTACATTTTTTTTAAACTACGTTAAAGTCCCATAGGACCAAAAAACCGTCACCCAAACATTTGAAGAACTCCCATTAAAACCAACTTAGAACAATCACTTAAAAATTAGCAAGTGCATTAATCTATTGGCTCCACGATGCTTCCTTTTTATAATTATTATGTGACTTGAAACCTAGAGAAAAAACGTTAAAAAACCGTTTTTCAATCAAAAACGATTGCAGCGCCTACATTCGGAGACATTTTGAACTAAATGCTGTATCTAGGCTCTTAAAAACGTGCTGATTGTTTTTAGAAATCATGTGTTTAATGCAAATAAAAAAAAACATGCAACAAACAATGCAAAACATGCAACAAAAAATAGCTCATTTTATGCAAATGAAAATGTACATGTACACATAAAAATCAAAGATTTCAAAAACTTTACCTTATTTGCTCTTGAGACGATTTCTGCGTCCGTTTTTTGTTCAGACGTTCCTGAGCCTTTATGAGTGGGCGAACAATTCGCTTTCGATGAGATTTGCACATATTATTCGAAGTATTTGCAGCTTGCTGTTCCCGTCTGCAACAAAACGCAACAAACGAATATAAAGTGTAAAGAAAAAAGAGTTGAATTTAAGAAACACTTGGAGATGAAGAAAATTGGGAACAAACTTCATAATCTCTCGTTCCCTTTGCTCAAGTTGAAGAAGACACGCACTGAGCTCCATATAAAGGTTGTTAGCCCGTTCTAACTTTCGCTCATAGTGCTCTCGTACGTCCTGAGCATGCCGAAGTTCTTGCCGCCTCTTCCGTACGAGATCTTCTTCCATATGAGGCACTTGGTGACCCTGATTCGGAATCTTTTGCATGTGTAACCGAATCTCCTCTCTCCAACTCGCCTACGAAACGACAAAATATCATAAACATTTTCCTCATTTGATGAGGACAACTAAACAACGATACTAACCTGAGTGTTAAAGTATGTCTCAGTTGGAAAACTCAGTATCTCGACGGCCGCAATGTCCAAATGCATTAGAATGTGACGGAATGAGGGACGATTGCGAGGTTTGGCACTCCTGTGAATTGAAAAGCACCAGAATTGAACCCTATGTGGTCCACGTTTGTACATCTTTTTCGACAAAACAGACCAGCACTGTTTCATTAAGAGTTTAAACCCTTCTGGACAAGTCGTAGGTACCGGAAGATGTAAACTATGGCTCCCAACTCCCCAAATAATTGCAGAAGAATCCACATCCTTGTATGGTGTCTCGCAAGTTAGAAGTTCCCATAAAACAACTCCAAATGACCAAATATCTACTTTCTCGGAGCATGGTTCATTGCGAATAATTTCAGGTGCCATCCACGCAACTGTTCCAGCGAACGACATCTTTGTGCTGATCTCGTTCCACTGTCGACTTGTACCAAAGTCAGAAATCTTAACCACTTCGTTTGTACCAATGAGAACACTAAACAAATCAAAGAAAAAAGTCATGACAGCAACTATCGCGAGAACTCTCATCGTGCAGACCACATGATAGTCACAATCGCACTGTTGCGATAGCACCATCACACTATCTCGTTTGACTAGATAGTTGATAGTACTATTGCTACAGTGATAGTAACTATCATGATTACTATCACCGTGCATACAAAACTGTTGCAATAGTAATAGTCGTTGAGTGACCACTTGTAGGGAGTTAATCACTGTGTAGGGAGATTTGGCTTCTGGGGGGAGAGGCAACACTATTGTTAACTCAAAACACATTTCTTAACTACTGGTGTGCTGTCAAACATCACTGTCATGACAGAACTATCACGTTACTTCAAAGACATGCAGACAGTTGCTATCGTGAGAGTGAACTATATTGCAACTTTCATATCAGTTACTCTCACGAAAGAGCTATCGCCGTGAAAACGAGGCTTAACTAGAGTTTGATAAAGTTCTGACACTTTCAGGAATTCTTAAGTTTAATATTTGATTCAAAATTCAAAATATAGATGGCGTCCACCACTTAAGTCTTCTATGCACACTTTGTGATAATAGATTACGCATGGTCTCATCTAAACACTGAACACCAGTGATTGCTAATATTGTGATTCAAGTTATCATAATTAACATCAAATTATCTCGTCTTAACAGGGTATTAAATTATTTCAGCAGCAACACTAAAGAAGAAAATATGTGATGATACTAAAAACATTTTTTATGATAATATCTTTAAAAGATAAACATTTAATGGCATTTAAAAAATGTTAGCTAGCAGCAAACAGCAAACTGCAGTAAAAATTAAGAGGCTACATCACAAAATTACTTTTAAAAATCTCCACGAAGAGCGCTAGCATCGTTTTACTATTGAACACATAGACCCAATGTTAAAAAAAAGTTAATTTTTAAAATACACAGGTCGCGGCAATATGTTTATTTTTCATATTTAAAGTTGTCCAATATTAAGTTTACAAAGTGTAATGTGCACCTTAAATATATGCTGATCGAGTGATGGAATGACAAAAAATTGGTAAGTACGGTTATATTTTTAAAAACTACTTCAAAATCGTGAATAAGATGTTAAACTCCACTGAGTATGTGCTCGTAAGCAAGAAAATATCCATTAAAATGTTCGTAAAAATAACTTTAAAAAACCAGAAAAAAATCAGCACGTGCGCAAATGTGTTGGCTTCACTGTGGTTTAATTGTTTTTTTGTTTTTTTTAAATTAATTATTGGCTTTTTTACAAGCATTTTAATGGCTGTTTTTTTTTGCTTACGAGCACGTACTCGATGGAGTTTAACATCTTATGCACGATTTTGAAATAGTTTTTAAAAATATAACCGCACTTACCAATTTTTTGTCATTCCATCACTCGATCAGCATATATTTAAGGCGCACATTGCACTTTGAAAACTTAATATTAGACAACTTTAAATATGAAAAATAAACAATTGCCGCGACTGTGTATTTTAAAAATTAACATTTTTTCTTTAAAATTGGGTCTATGGGCTCAATAGAAAAACGATGTTAGTGCTCTTTGCGAAGATTTTTCGAAGTAATTTTGTGATGTAGCCTCTTAAGTAAGGTAACAAGAAAACATTTTAGTCTAGTTTCTAACAAACTTTAAATTTATTTAATGTTGCTTCTGAAAAAAAAAAGGTTGCGTTCACTATAAAGTTGAAACAATCCAACATCCTATTATTTTCGCCTCGTGCAATCACATTCTGTTTGATCCGTTTACAATTTAATTAAAAAAATCTCGAAGTACGTCATCACGAAACGATAACTTCAAATGTGGCATTAAGTTTAGTACTTCGATTTCAATTAATCTGACTTACTTTGGTGATTTGAGGTCTCTATGAATGATCTTGTGAGCATGGAGGTAATTCATTCCACTAGCAATCTGTTTGGCCCAATCGACTAATCGACCCGGAGGAATCTCCTGACCTTTCTTCAAAAGTTCATACAAAGGACCGTGTGGACAGTACTCCATAACGATGCAGTAACACGGCGCCTGAGTGCAAACACCTCTGTGCAATCATTAGAGAAAAAAATTGTAATTCGTGAACAACAACACTTTGCTTTTTTAAAATTTCAAGCTCCTCCATTGACTTACTTAAACGAAATAATGTGAGGATGATTGAGCTTCCTTAGGTGCTTCACATCGGTCTCTTGCTCTTCTCGTACTTTTTTAACGGCAACCAATTCGCCATTAAACCTTCCGAGAAAAACAGCACCTTGCGCGCCACTTCCCAACCACTGAAGATCGCTTATATTTTCAAACGGAATCTCCCAATCATCTTTTGAAAAACAAAACAAGAACTCTTTTTTAGATTTTCTTTGATGTAACTTATTAGTTGCGACTTAATTATTTATTGCCACACATAGCAGGTTAAACACAGCTGTAACGCAAGTAAATTTTACTTGGACATGATTACAACAATTTTGCGACGATTTCGGCACAAAGTGGCCATTACAGACAAGTTACTTTTTTGTAGTCGATTTGAAACTACAAAAAAAAAAGTGTTAGAAAACGACGACCGGCGGCTGTGCTGTGGTTGAAAATATATTTATATAGAACGCATCTAGAACTGTGCACACGAGTAGCTTCTCAACCACTGAGGAATAACAATCGCTGGACAGCTGTCGATCCCCGCCACCGACGAAAGTATTTCTTTCTTTTTTTTATTGGTACATGCCACATTCCAAACACGTGTCGCATCTCTACAACGGCGATAACAAAAGGGTTTCCTCTTCAGAGTATATTTTGTCTAAATGACTACTGTGGCCGTTCCTGTGGGGGTCTATTACGAACACTCCCCAAGTACTGGCAGTCGACTCGAATAGTCGGTTTCGGAAAAATGCCGACTACCTTTTGCAATCCATCCCGACCACTAAAAATTCGCTCGTCAGTTAACGCTCTAAAGGTATTTCGGGACAGACATTATGTTTGAAAAAAAAACTTCTCTTACGCTTAAGTGTCGACTTTTAAAGTAAAAACAAAAAAGAAAAGCAGACCATGTTCGCCGTTATAGAGATGCGACACGTGTTTGGAATGTGGTCTGTACCAATAAAAAAAAAGAAAGAAACGGTTGTCTATAATAAAAAATATCGCCATAAAAATACCAGCAGCAAAATCCTTTTCTGCACTTATCGGTGTCCAAGCAAAATTTAGTTAATTACATCATTAAAAGACGTTAGAAGCGCCACGGACGTCAATGGGGCGATATATGGGCTGCTATAACTATGGGCCGATATAAATATCGATAGTTATATCGGCCCATACATATAGCAGCCCATATATCGCCCCATTGACGTCCGTGGCGCTTCTAAAGTTTCTTAACCCTCTATAGATACCTTTTCCTTGCAACTTAATCTCATTAGCAGTTGCTTTGCCAATGATCGTCCAGACAGGACGCAGACAACCAAGAAGACCGTCGAGCCAACCACGTTGAGCTGCTCCGAGCCCACCTCCGATTCCGCCCATCGTAGGTCGATAACCTACTTCTGGAGGTCTTTCCGCCATCGAATGAACTACAGCAGTTGGCGTGGTGATTGTTGGAGGCATTGTTGGCTGCGTCGGACTCATCATAGCAGGAGGAGGAGGAGAGGAAGGAACTTCTTCGTCATCAATACACAACTGACTATAAAAAAAATCCGAGATAACATGAAAGAAATATCTTTTCTATCAAAAACTCGATAAATTAAATCCGAGAATACTCAAACGTATTAAGTTACCTGTTCGAAAAATCTTCCTTATCGGTGCTAAACATAATAAGTAAACACGATAAAATCAAATCTATGTAGAAGATAAATCAAAGGGCAAACAAACAAACCTGTTGAAATCCTCCTGACTGTCATGAAGATGAAGAGAACGTAACGAAGACAGATTGATACCTTCCTTCGAAAAGCGCGACGACAACGAATGTTCTCGTTCACCTTCGGGATCATCCGTACTTCCTATCGGATCTCCAGTCTCTGATGTTGGAGTCGGAGTTGGAGAAGTGTGCATTTTTTTTTTTGGAATTCCTTTGGTCGTAACCGATCGACCACTTGACGAGAGATTAGCAGCACAACGTCAAACGAGTCAAAATGTTTTTTTTTGTGTTTTTTTTTTTAAAGAAACCACTAAGACGTAACACGACGAACAACCAGTCAATTCCTTGAAGAGGAATTCTGATGGCAAAATGTCCAAAGCAATAAAAAAAGTATTTTATTCGTCATTATTATTGTGATCATGAAAGTTTCTTCTAAGTTTTCCAAAACAGTTTTTCGAAACGTTCAACCAAGTGGATCAAAATTAAACCTGTAAACAAAAGAAAACAGTAAAAAAAATCAGTATAATCTTTCAAGGTTTAATAAAAAAATACTTCTATCTTTGGTCCCATCGCCACCATCATTCATAGTTTTAAGAAACAATACATTTCTTTCTCTTAATGTACTTTTGGATTTAAACCTTCAAAAATTGACGTAAAATCTACACTCTTTCTAGGTTTTTTTTTAGTTTTACGCGGGTTAAACTTATGTGGCACTTGGCACACAGGCAAGCAATTAGAAATCGGGACGCGCAGAAATTGGCTCCGCCCTTTTTATGACGACCGGCAACTTCTAATTGGTTTGTTGTGTAACGAATTCAGTATCTATCGTTTTGGATCACCCTGTATAATTTCAAGAACGTTATCGACAGGTTCTCACCTCCTGCTTGGGGGTGGCCGGAGGTTGTCAAGACGATGCCTCCCTGCCCACCAAGATGAGAAGAAAGGACAAGAGACCTGCATCGGCAATTTTAATAGGACGTATCCTAGAGAAATCGACGATGCAGAACTCTTGGTCAGTGAGAATCTTGTAAAGCTTATAAGAAGGATAGAAGAGTATCCTCCTTAATTGTATTAAATTATTTTACATCTTATAGATGTTATTGTTATATTTTGATGTTATTATTTTAGGTCCTGGTTGTGTCCAAGAGACTTGGACACACCTGGAGCCTTTGTTTATTGAACACATGTTTGTATTGTTATTTTGCGTATATAAACAGGACCGTATGGATTGAGAAGGAGTCGTGATAGTGATATCAAAGTAGAACCACCTACCTGAAACTCTCTTCTCAATCCACAGCGAGTCGCTTTCTTTGTGAATAACGAGATCATTATATCTATCAATCAATGTGTGGACTCGGAAGTGGGACTTTGAATTACAGCCGCCACTTGACCTAATGATTCGACCGACTGAAGAAGTCACCAGCAGCCACTTGTAAGCCGATTCGACAGTACTATTTTCTACCTCTGGACTCCTGAGGTACCGACCCTTGTGTCCCTGGTGTTTAAGTATACAACACAGGTGCCAATAGACCAAAAGACTTGAGCATCAACGTTCATTCGACACTTTCAAATCACCACCAGAGATCTATCTGTCTGTGGGTCATCAGAAAACGGGAACATTACAGTTGTGTGGTTCGACGTTGAAAAGGGGCGGAGCATGTGACGTCAGACTACATAACCAACCAATTAGAAGTTGCTGGTCGTCATAAATCGTCCCGATTTCTATTTGCCTGTCATTTTACTACTCATTCTTCAGTTGAACACTAAAGAATGAGTAGTAAAAATGCAGTAACATTTGACTGAAAACTGTGTGCCAAGCGCCGCCAACACGAGAAACGGATGGTACAATAACCGCTTTGGCGAAAACCCAGGCCATTCAAATAAAACACAGCCAACTGATTTAAACCATGTTTAAGAGGTTCTACGAGAATAGACATTGTTTCAACAAAGTGATATGGATGGCGCGCTTGTATTGCTAACAAATAGTTTCTTAAAAACACTTTTAAAAAGGCCAATCAAGTTACCCCCCGGAATTGGGGGCCCAACCAAACCAATCCTGTTCGTTAGTGCTGCAAAATTTTCGTTAGTGCTATTTCCGGTCAAAAGTTATTTAATTTTTTCCTGGGGGGCAGCTTGACGTCAAGCTATGACGATCGGCAACTTCTAATTGGTTGGTTATGTAGCCTGTCCGCCCTATTCAACGTCGAACCACACAACAAACCAATTAGATGTTGCCGATCGTCATAAAAAGGGCGGGGCCAACTTCTGTATGTCCCGATTTCTAATTGCCTGTCTGTGGTAGTAAGACGATGTAAAAATGCATTGCAAAATTCTTATTCAAGATGACCAACCACATACTTGCACTAGATGACGTTCGTTACTATTGCCTATCAAGCATTGGTTCGGCCTCATCTTAAGTATTGCTGCAGTGTATGGAATCCTCACTCTGCCACACTCACTCAGTTGAAATGGTTCAGTGTAAGCCAGCTAGGTTTGTTTGTGGCAGGCACAAATTTACAGATAGTGTGACTGAGATGCTGTCAGTGCTACAATGGCATAGTTAGGCACATCGCAGGGCTGAGATAAATTTGAAATTGTTTGGAAAAATTACACGTGGTGATTATCCTAAACCACAGTCCAGTGATATTCATAAAGCACTATACATGGGCAGGGCTAACCACTCTAGAAAAATTAGGGAGATTTTTGCTAGGACAGATTCATGTTATTGGTCTTTTTTCCTAGTTATAAGACAATGGAACTCTTCCTGAGGAAGAAGTGGTGAATGGGGATAATTTTGTTTTGTGGGATTGACATTTGTATATTCATTTTGTTTTTATCTATGTGCAATTGTGCATGTATATGTGCTTGACAATGCTTAAATGCTGCATGTGGACTTTTATGTCCCTCTGCCATAGGCCTATTTGGCTGCTAAGAGAGTACTAATCGTAATTGTAATGTAATTATTTCAGAATTTTCATTTTATAGGTTTTGTTGAGCTTTACGTAAAAACATTAGGAATAGAACTCTAGTTTGCATTTCAGAAATATTTTTTTTTAAATAACTTGTTGAGTTCTAGGAAGGCCTTTAGACTTTAAACATATTTGGGTATTCTTTCGATGGGGATTCTGTCGAACAGCGACTATGTTTAATTTATATTACACAAATACTTCAAAGTAGTTATCTCACTTTGAATTAATGACATCACATGGGCGCCCACACATATGGGAAAGGAGGGGCGGTCGCTTCCCCCCCCCCCTTTTCCAAAGCCATTTTGAATGTACAAAATTTTTATTTTTGAAAATTGAAATAATTATATGCAATAACATTTTTAACTAAGTTAAAGCACTGTTTTGGTTATTGTCCAAAAATGCTGACAGGCTGTGTTTAATGTAATGTCGGCCCATAAGGATAAAATAAAAACTAATGAAAATCCGGTAATGGCAGATGGATACCCATCAAGACACCGTCCCTTGGGCATGGGTGCACCTTTGTAGGTGCACTCAGGCCCAACGTATAAAGGCCCGTGTCTCGATTCATTTGGGGTCCATTCTCTGATATGGAAATAATGAAATAATTCATTTAATGGTCCGGTGGCTAAGCAACGCCACACTTTGTAAACTCTTCTCTGCTTTTATGTATCTATTCAGTTGAGTATATTAAAGTCAGTAAGTAACATCATCAATCTTTCTCTTCTCGCCAATTGCGATTACAGGAATCAGGCCTAAATCACTTGTGCTCTCAGCATGAAGATGGAACTTCGTACCTCCTACCTTAAGCGTAGCATCTGCGACTAGTGACTAGCGTAGCGATTTGAAGTAGCAAGCTGTAGGCGCTGACACACACTACATATGTACTACAAACGTATTGGGCGTGTCTTCATGGTGTGTGATGTCATAAAAAATGGCGTCAAAGACGCCATATGCAACAAAATCTGGTCTCTGATTGGTTGTTGGGTAGCGACTTAAAACGTTTGTGACCTGAAGCTTCTGTTTGAACAGAAGCTTGGTGACTGACTAGCAAGTCGCGACGCTTTGACAAGTCGCTAATAGTTGCTTGTATATGGTATGAAGACGCGCATGTGCGCTGACGCTCGCTCTAGGTAGGTCGCTCGACGTCGTGTTTTAAGGTGGTATCCGCCTCAAACTAAGAGGATCTAGACCCGAGTCCCGCAACATGGCCTCTATGCTGTTACACTTTCAACGCGCAATTGTGGCTAGCAAAAATCCCACACAAAACTAAAAAATTGCGTTTCTTTCATTAAAACGCAAATGTTTCATTTATATACAGTGTATATATTTAAAAAAAAAACTAGTTCAAAACCTCATATTTTTAACATTTGAAAAAAATATTTAGACAATGCTTTGTTTAAAAACTCATAATGTGTAACTTATTTGTTATACAACTTGCATTGTAAAACAATTCAAATTATAAACAATATAAAATTAGTCAATAATCTAACCGTAATAATTACTTAAATTCGAAATAATAAAATATAATTATTAACAAAAAAAAAATCATTGACAATGAACTAATTCGATTGTGTTGATTATTTACACCAATCAAGACTCATTACCTGTAGTATTTTTCATATCAGTTGATTTGAAACCCACTAAAAGAAAAACCTCATAATGTTTTAGAAACTAGAAGAGTAACTGACTCACGTTATGATATTTTGTATATCTTTTTATGTTGATATTTAAAAAAAAAACTTCTGTGGTCCAAGTCAGTGGCGTAGGAAGGGTGGGGGGGGGGGGGGGAACTAGGGGGGTTAGAACCCCCCCCCCCCCCCCCATTTCATTCGAAAAAATTGTTTCCCAAAAAAAATTTTTTTTCCCTCAGCAATTACTGACATACAGACAATATTGTGATCTTAGTGATCTTTAGATAGGGGTGCAAGTGTAAGAACCAGTAACCAATTATTTACATAGTTAGGTTCAGCAATGCTGTTTTATAATGTTACCAAATTGCTGCTGAGAAAGGTGAACAGGCAATTGAAATCGGGACGAACAGAAGTTGGCTCCGCTCTATTTATGACGTCCGGCAACTTCTAATTGGTGTTTTGTGGTTCGACGTTGAAAAGGGCGGAGCATGTGACGTCAGACTACATAACCAACCAATTAGAAGTTGTGTTCGTCATAAAAAGGGCAGAGCCAACTTCTGTTCACCCTGTTTTCTAATTGCCTGTGAAAGGGGAGGGGTTAAAAATTTTAACCCCCCCCCCATAACCCAAGGCTCCCTACGCCACTGATCCAAGTAATAGTGAAACAAGAAAATTAAACGAAAAACATGTGGACAACGCATTGACGGAACCCTATAGACCTCCATTGCTTTAAAATATGCTTTCATATAGCAAATAACCAACTTTCTTTCATTGTTACATGTGTATGCACATGTACATACGTGCGCGCATGTGTATGCACGTGTGTGCATGTGTGCGCACGTGTGAACAAATGTGCGCGTGTGTGCGCGCGTGTACACACGTGTGCACTAAAAGTAAAACAAGACGTAATCGGGTCTTGTCTTGTTGGTGTAGTGGTTAGTGTCTCAGCTCATGGTAATGTTGGTATATGAATTATTTTCAAACTAGTGGGGTAACCCGTCATAAATGACGGGAGCAAAATTCACAGGCAATTGTGCCCAAGTTTCTCTCTCCCCCCTCTACACTTTCCAACCTTTTTCCCCTCTCCAATTTTAATATCATGGGGTTCTTGGATGGGGAGTGTGCAACATATAATTGACCTTGAGAAAGAAAAAAAAGCGGTTCCTTTATTCATTTAAATTTATATAAATTCCGACGTGCTTCAAGGTAACAGTGTTAGATCAGGAAACACAGATAGACGGGGCTTAATATATAGAGCCTATATATAATAATAATAATATTTCAGAAGGCGGTGGTGAACGTTATGAAGTTAAATAGAAGCAGGGTTGTCTGTTTTAAAACATTTTATTTAAAACAGGCTGTTTAAAACATGTTTTAAACAGCATGTTTTTTAAAAAAAAAAAACATTGTTTTAAATCAACCAATTTTTAAAGAAGTGTGCCAGTTAAATATTCATGAACTTAAAATCATACAATCATGGTGATTTCTCTGTACAGACTGAAATTAGATTAGATTTATAGAATAAAAATGCCATTCACAAGCACAACCAAAATGCTGGTCACTTTTGAATAGCTAGAGGAAGTGATCAGATTACACTGTGAAACCTTAGACTATTACTTTACTGGACTGGCAACTCCCGAAATTTTGTGTTGGACAGTTTTGCATCATCGTGACGTCGTTTTCGAAGTGGCGCCTCTAGCGGGACTATGGTATATGAACATGAATACTATAAGTGAAGTTTTAGACGAGTTCATTTTGTAGCTATCTTGGGTGTATTTTTATATATCAGTATAAAAAGTATGGCCGATAAAGAACTACACAGGCATAGCCTCCTATAGATACTATCTATGGGAGGCTATAGGAGGCTATGACACAGGCAATTAGAAATCGGGAGGGACGAACAGAAGTTCATTCACTGGCGTAGCGAGAGGGGCAGATGTGGCATTTGTCCTTGGTGCCGAAATGTGGGGCTGTGATAAAAATAAGGGCTTATACTTATAGTATGATTATAAATATAACATTGTCCCAAATCCCACTGACCGTGTTGTCAACTTGGCATAATTAGGCACCCTATAATAGCATTACTGTTACTGTATAAGACCAGAAACCCTAGGAACGTTTCTAGCTATGCCACTAATTTCATTTGCTCTTCTAATAAATTCATCACACACTGTACACGACAAGTCACCAACTAGTATCCCAATTTCAATTCGAAAAATTTAACGTACGAATTTATCAAGAAAAGCATTATTTTAATAAAAAATATTTTTTCTTAAAAAAACATGTTTTTTTTTAAATAAAACATGTTTTTTTTTTAAAAACATGTTTTTTCCAACCCTGAATAGGAGTAATAAAAATAGGTGTGTTCCACGATTCCATCTGGGATGATTCTAACACAGGCAATTAGAAATCAGAACAAACTGAAGTTGGCTCCGCCCTTTTTATGACGAATGCAACTTCTAATTGGTTGGTTACGTAGTTTGACATCACATGCTCCGCCCTTTTCAACGTCGAACCACACAACAAACCAATTAGAAGTTGCCGGTCGTCATAAAAAGGGCGGAGCAAACTTCTGTTTGTCCCGATTTCTAATTGCCTGTCTGCTGTTGATGTCTTTGATGGTTTCTCATATATAGTAAATATTGGTATAAATTAAAATCGATAAATATCGAATATATTATCGTTTTAATGACATGGTAAAAGCACCCAAAAAATAATTGAATTCGGCGGCCGCCAGTCACACACCAGCGAAAAGTGGTGGCGTTTTCTTTTTTTTAAAAAAAGGCCAGGCGGCGAGCGGCGACGTTGTGAGCTTCAAAAACACCGGCGGTGCACAGCTCTAACTGTACTAACATGAGTGTGGAACAACATCACCATTTTTTAATGAAATCATGTGATTTTCTTATACCCCTTGCAACAAGCTTAATTTAACGTAACGCCACCTAATCACCCATGTAAAAAAAGTATAGTGTTCCTCCAAATGTATATGCAGTCTGTTTGGGGTTTTAGAGTTACCCTACAATGTTCATCCTTTCATCCAGACCCGACTTAATAACTCGTCCAGACGACTTCTAGTAACTCGTCCAGACGACTTACATGTAGTATCTCATCTGGACTAGAAAAAAAAATAGCTTTTGTCCTCAACAGGGCTCCGTAGATTCCCTTCCACCCCCCCCCCCCCCCGCCCCTCACCTCAAGAAAAATACATAAACATGATTTTTTTTTTAATACAATCCTGTAATTACTCAATGAAAGGGTTCAGTTCGAAAACATTCTAGCGAATTATTACAGTTCATAACAGGTTTTTTTAATTTAAGTCTTTCATATATTTTTTTTGTGTAATCTATTGACACAAAAAAAATGATGTCATCTTAGACAGACAGGCTTAACGCACTTGCGCCTGAAAGCTGACAGGCAATTAGCAAACGGGACAAACAGAAGTTGGCTCAGCCCTTTTTATGACGAACGGCAACTTCTAACTGGTTGGTTATGGAGTCTTACGTCACGTCTGTTTGTCCCGATTTCTAATTGCCTGTCCGGAGCTGCTGTTGTTGTCTTTGATGGTTTCTCATACGAGCGAGCGCGTATTAATATTATACGCTACCTTTGAATACACGCTAACATGTGAAATGAGTCATCATCTGAATATTAATTATGTGTACAAACTAATCGAAAATGTCAGCAACATTCACGTTAACTTATAATATATATATTATTGGACGTTATCATGTGTCCAAATTGTGACCTGGACCACAAACTAAAACTTCTATTTCCGATTGACCCACATTCACACATGTTTTGTTTGTGTAGTCACAACAAAACGACAAAAGCATTGCTCATAATATCAAATACTGAATGTGAAAAAAAAAAAAAAGTGATTTACCTGTTTTTAAACACACTTTCATTTGACACATTCTAATTAGTCCATTTCAAGAATCACTTATGTATGATACATTTGTTTATATATTCTTCTTGTACAGAAAAGACACACAAAACGTGGCCAATTAAAGCTTTAATATACATGTACAAAGCATCCAAAATAATTTTGTTTGGCAGAAAGAAAGTAACTTCAATAACATGAAATAATAATTCAAGAGAATAAAATGGCGACTGCCGTTTTAATTAAATAATAAGAATTAAATCTAACATTTTCTAATTGGTTATTATAAGAGCCTAGATACAGCGTTCAGATCAAAATTTCTCCGAATGTAGGCGCTGCGATTGTTTTTGATTGAAAAACGGTTTTTAATGTTTTTTCTCCAAGTTTCAAGTCACATAATAATTAATAGAAAAATAAGTTCGCGTGCTAAGCTTATAAAAAGGAAACATTGTGAAGCCAATAGATTAATGCACGTGCTAATTTTTGTGTTATTGTTCTAAGTCGTTTTTAATGGGAGTTCTTCAAATGTTTGGGTGACGGTTTTTTCGTCCTATGGGACTTAACATGGAGTTCAAAAAGCGATCGATTTTGAGCCTTGTTTAAAAATTGAAGGACCTTTCAGAATTTAGAAAAAAGAATCATCCTGAAGGCAATAAACACATGTAAGGAAGGGGTCAGGATAAAAAGATGAACAAATGAACGGGATGAACATTGGGGTAACTCTAAAACCCGCCCCCTAAAACCATGTTCATCCCCCTAAAACCATGTTCATCCCCCTAAAACCATGTTCATCCCCCTTAAACCCATGTTCACCCCCCTTAAACCCATGTTCATCCCCCCTAAAACCCATGTTCATCCCCCCTAAAACCCATGTTCATCCCCCCTAAAACCCATGTTCATCCCCCCTAAAACCCATGTTCATCCCCCCTAAAACCCATGTTCATCCCCCCTAAAACCCATGTTCATCCCCCCTAAAACCCATGTTCATCCCCCCTAAAACCCATGTTCATCCCCCCTTAAACCATGTTCATCCCCCCTTAAACCATGTTCATCCCCCCTTAAACCATGTTCATCCCCCCTTAAACCATGTTCATCCCCCCTTAAACCATGTTCATCCCCCAATAAACCCCTGTTCATCCCCCAATAAACCCCTGTTCATCCCCCAATAAACCCCTGTTCATCCCCCAATAAACCCATGTTCATCCTCCAATAAACCCATGTTCATCCTCCAATAAACCCATGTTCATCCTCCAATAAACCCATGTTCATCCCCCTAAAACCATGTTCATCCCCCTAAAACCATGTTCATCCCCCTAAAACCATGTTCATCCCCCTAAAATCATGTTCATCCCCCTAAAACCATGTTCATCCCCCTAAAACCATGTTCATCCCCGTTAAACCATGTTCATCCCCGTTAAACCCTTGTTCATCCCCACTAAAACCATGTTCATTTCATCCCCCCCTAAAACCATGTTCACCCCCTTTAAAGTATGTTCATCCTTTTATTTCTCTCTGTTCATCCCTTTAAAATGTGTGTTCATCCATAGTATAGCGTTCAACTAATTCTATATGCATTCTGTGTGGGGTTTTAGAGTTACCCCAATGTTCATCCTGTTCATTCGTTCCTCTTTTTATCCTGACCCCATGTAAGTACACGCTAATTTTTTTAGTTTGTTTTTAATGGGAGTTCTTCAAATGTTTGGGTGACGGTTTTCTGGTCCTATGGGACTTACATGGACTAAAAAAAACGATCGATTTTGAACCTTGTTTAAAAATTGAAGGACCTTTCAGAATTTAGAAAAAAAAAAGAATCATCGTGAAGGCAATAAACACGTGTAAGTACGTGCGAATTTTTTTGGTTGTTCGAAATCATTTTAATGAGAGTTCTTCTAACGTTTGTTGGGCGGTGTTTTGCTCCTATGGGACTTAGCATGGAGTTAAAAAAACGTACGATTTTAAACGTTATTAAAAAATAGAAGGACCGTTTCAAAATTTATAAAAAGAAAACATCGTGAAGCCAATACATGAAAGTATGTGCTGATTATTTTGTTATTG
Organism: Brachycybe producta; assembly: GCA_036925085.1. Classification (NCBI taxonomy): domain Eukaryota; kingdom Metazoa; phylum Arthropoda; class Diplopoda; order Playtdesmida; family Andrognathidae; genus Brachycybe; species Brachycybe producta. The sequence continues at coordinate 4,349,676 of JAUPFP010000012.1, read as the reverse complement.
TTCTAAATCGTTTTTAAGAAGAGTTTTTCAAATGTTTGTGGGACGGTTTTTGATCCAATGGGATTTAACATGGGGTTCAAAAAACGAACGATTTTGAACCTTGTTTAAAAATAGAATTACCTTTTGAAAAATTATGTAAATCGAGCAATTAAAGAACAATACTTTTTATTGTATTTTGCGCTTTCCTGTATTTTAATTGAGCGATTTTGAGGCGACTTCTTGCAGTTTTAGTAACACCATATAAGAACACTCATTTGTCTCGTTGTCGTCTGCTAACAACAATAAGATGGACGTGTGTGTATCTAGGCTCTTAAAATACAAACAAAGCGCGAAAGTAGCAACCTTTATTGTAAATGTACTGATACGGTGATAATTACTAATTAATACTTCACATACCCTCCTCCTCCTCCTAATAATCGGTGTAGTAGCAGTACGACAAGTGAGCTGAGACTCTCCAATGTGATCAAACGACACACACACACAAAAATTACTAATTAAATACAAATCATAAAGACTTAACTAAATTTCCTGTATTCTTGCAGATGACAACAAAAGTCCAAGCCACTGAAGAATTGAATGACTTCGTACGTGAAGATGAGAGCCAATTTATATAAACTCCCCTCATTTCATTCGAAGAAAAAACAACTCGAAACAGAAAAGAAAAAAAAAAAGGCAGACACACTGGTTTTCTTGTAGTTTTTTTCTTCTTCTCTCTTTAAGAGTTTGTTGTCTGTCGCCATTTCCACCTGTTTTGGCCTCACTAATAGGCGTGGCTATCACAACCCTTCATATTCAATGGGTGACGTCAGCCTTATTCCATATCTTCGCTAAAAAAGATGAACTGACAGCAGCATCCATCGCCCATGCGCAATGAGTACCGTTATAGAAACTGACGTAATTCTGTTTTTTTTTTTGGCAACTGAATGAGAAATTAGAACCCAAATCCACCACCACCACCCACCCATTTCGTCCTTCCCACTTCTCCCAGTCAACCAATTTCTTTTTCTGTTTTTTTTTTTTTTTTTTTTTTGCAGATTCATTTCTCGAAATCTAAACTTGAACTTTTTTATGCTCACTCTTTCTCTTTCTCTCTTTTTTGTTGTTCTTGTTGTTACAATTTGTGCTAGAACATTACGAAACCTCGGATTCAAGTTTCTTTTGGCAAAATATCAAAAGACAGTTGCGGTGTTTCTGGCAAAATAAATAAAGCTTACAAAACGTATCGTCATAATCTTTTTTTTTTAATTTAATGAAAAACTATGTTTTCAGTTGAAAAATCACTCATCATTTCCTCACCTGCATGAATTGGGATTAGGGTTTCCCATTACCAGGTCACCTTATAGCATTACCGGTTTTTTCGGTAATGCAGTGTTAGCGAAACCAAGTAAATCCCGGTAAATTTCGGTAATAAAGCTAAAAAATTATATTCCATTTAAACAAAACACTATCATTTTTAAATTCATATATTTTATATGTCTATTAAGCTTTGTCTGTCTGTGTATAACGCTGTACAAACAAGGCCAAAAACGTTTAAGCACGTCGGAATTTTATTTAAAATGAAATGAACCGGTTTTTTTTCTCATGGTCAACTTTTATGTTGCGCTCTCCCGATCCAAGAACCCAAACAATATTAAGGTGCTTATATGAAGTATTTGAATAAAATAGTTAAATAATTTAGTAGCAAAATTAAACTAGAATTTTGCTCCCGTCATTTATGACAGATTACCCTACTACTTCCTAAAACAAATGAAATACAATATAAATTAACCCACACCACAGTCAAGAATATCCTACTATATGAAATAGTGTTAGTTAGCGAGCAGTCGCTGTGTGTCAGACAGGCAATTAGAAAACGGAATGAACAGAAGTTGGCTCCGCCCTTTTTATGAAGACCGGCAACTTCTAATTGGTTTGTTGTGTGGTTCGACGTTGAAAAGAGTGGAGCATGTGACATCAGACTACATAACCAACCAATTGAAAGTTGCGTTCCTCATAAAAAGGGCTGAGCCAACTGCTGTTCATCCCGTTTTCTAATTTCCTTTGTGACAGGCAGCAAATTTTCTGAATGTTTTTTTCACAATGGATTGCTTACTACCATTGAGCCGTACATTATATTCTCTCCGTGAATTCCCACACGAAGCACACGCACAGCACAAGCGACAATATATTGTATCTTGTATGTGACATTTTTATTTCAAACTCAGTGGTTCTTAAATATTGGTCAATTCTTTTATCCCAAATTAATTAATATGAAACTTTTTACCGAAAAACCGGTATTGAAATGTCAATTTATCGGTAATACCGAATGTAACAAAATAGACCGGTAATACCGGTAATGAAAATCCTGATTGGGATTAATGTTAGTACAGTAAAAAGTGTTTATAAGTTTATAACGCTCCCGTGTTAATAAAGCTTTCCCGGTTATAGCACTCTTTTTGCTCGGTCCCGATTAAATTTCTATAATTTTCTTTGTAATTTTTTTTTCTTCAAATAACCGCTCTGATTCTCAGGTTACAACGCTCTTCTGGACACTTTTTTTCTTCAATAATTTTAGTTTTTAATTATTAAATTATAATTATGAAAAATACCCTAAATTATTAAAATTATTTAAAAAAAAGTAACCTAATGAATTACATCATGATTTGGGAACACCTTGTATGTATTAATGTTTAAATAGTCGAACTTTCCCGGTAATAGCACTTTCCCGGTTATAACGCGCCTTTTTTTTTTGTAACGAGGTTTTACTCTAGTATGAATATTACTGAATAGGAGGAGCCTAAAGTATCCTTGTGTTGCACAATTAATTTAACAAAAAAAAAATGTATTCCTTGTTTTGGGCATTGAACTTTAAAAAAGAAAGATATTTAAAAAAAAATGAACCCACGATATCCCGGTTCATAAACCGGTTTATCCCCCTATGGACATTAGAAACGAAGGCGGATACTCTCTCTCCCTCTTCATTGTAAAAAAAAACCTAAATGCAGTGATGCACAAAACTGTGCGGCCCGTTTCTTCAAATTAAAACTTCGGAAATTTTCATTTCATTTTATTTTACTTTTAGATGGATAAACTCAACTATCGCATATTCAATTGCAATGATATAATATGGTTTGTATTGTTACTAACAACACAAGTCTACTCTCAAAGCAGGCTTGATTGATTGAAATCACATGAATTAATAAAAACTACGGGTATATTTAAAAAAAAAAATAATTTTTTGAAGTTGTAGACAAAATTGAGAAAACGATAAGCTGTAAATTATAATCTAAAAAGTACGAAGCCCTGTAAAAGACACACAAGATTTTTTTTAAAAAAATCTCGAAATTTTGCCTTTTCCAGAATCTTGACATGTCGACTTCAATCTCGACATGTCGACTTCAATCTCGACATGTCGACTTCAATCTCGACATGTCGACTTCAATCTCGACATGTCGACTTCAATCTCGACATGTCGACTTCAATCTCGACATGTCGACTTCAATCTAGACATGTCGACTTCAATCTAGACATGTCGACTTCAATCTAGACATGTCGACTTCAATCTCGACATGTCGACTTTAATCTCGACATTTAATTTCTTTTATTCGGCCATGTTAATTAAGCCATGTTGCGTGCACCCGAATGTCGGCCCCTTGACATAAACGAAGTTTTGAAAAGTTGATTGGCAACTAGGTTGCATAGTGTGATATAGAAGTTTATTACAAAGTTCTAGTTGAAAGTCACATCACAGGTTACATTGCAAGTTGAATTGCATTGAAGGTTGCTAGTGTGATAGGGGCTTAACTGTCAACAGTCTGGAGCTCTAAATGCTGTTTCACTTGAATCACTTCATAATGTGCAATTACCAAGTCATAAAATGCCAATGATGCCAATTTCACTTGAAACCATTTATAAGTAAATGATCTTATTGTTTCATTTTTTTTTTTTTTTTGCTATCTTTAAAAACCGGTTTTCTTCTCTCTTTCATATAAGAAAAACTAAAAATGATTCCTACAGACATCATATCATCATCGACTCAAGAAAAACCTCCTCCTTTCAAAAAAACCTGCAAAGAGCGCACACTTTGCGAATGAGTAAGACTCAGTGAGTATAAAATGAGATTATGAGATGAAAGAGCAAGTAAGTGTTGCCATGGAAGTGGAATCCATTTTCTATTGGTCGATTTGGACCAGTCCAAATAACTAGAACCTACATTAAGAAAACCTTGTACACCGTTTGCTGGAACCGGTATGAACTAGTCAGAACCAGTTTTCTTTTGCTTGCTTCTTTCTATCAGACTGTTTTTTTTTTTTGTTAAAAATCAAAAAAATCAACAATTTACTTCAACTAAACCTACTTTTCTCTATTCGGCACAATAAGAGCTGATGATAAGACATTCAAGACAAAATATTTTACGTGAAATTTCATTGGTATAAAGAGAGTTGGGTGGTGGGGAGACATTTTCGTAAGATTATAAACATTGGAAATGAAATTACAAAGAATTTCAATTGTTCAAGACTGATTTTGCTCCACAATATTTCCACACATTGTTACAATGAGCAACAAACCAAGATTCCATCCATAGTTTAAACCAACTCTCTCTTCCTCTCTCTGCAACAAATTGCAAATTGCAAAAAAAAAAAAAACCTTCGAACAACAAAAAATGGCTACATCACACTGCAACAAAAAGCAGAAATATTCAATGAAAGAAATGTTTATACAACAGTTACTAATCAGTGATCAAGGAAAACAATCGCATTACAATATTCTGACAGCAGAACAGTATACCGACCTGATAGAAGAGGTAAGCATTTCTCTAGTTGCATAGAATTAAGGTTGTTTTTAAAGAGGCTACACATCCGCAAAATTATACTTCAAAAAATCTCCGCAAACAGCGCTAGCATCGGTTTTCTATTGAGCCCATAGACCCAATATGTTAAAGAAGAAAAAAATGTTAATTTTTAAAATACACAGGTCGCGGCGGCAATATGTTTATTTTTCATATTTAAAGTTGTCCAATATTAAGTTTTCAAAGTGCAGTGTGGCACCTTAAATATATGCCGATAGAGTGACAGAATGACAAAAAAATAGGTAAGTGCGGTTCTATTTTTAAAAAACTATTTCAAAATCGCGAATTTCTAACTCTTATGTTTAAACTCCATTGAGTATGCGCTCATAAGCAAAAAACCATCCATTAAAATTGCTCGTAAAAATATTTTTAAAAAACAATTAAATCACAGTGAAACTAACACATTGGCGCACGTGCTCACTTTTTTCTGGTTTTTTAAAATTATTTTTAGGTATTTTTACGAGCATTTTGATGAATGAATGAATGTTTTTTGCTTACGAGTGCGTACTCAATGAAGTTTAACATAAAGAGTTAGAAATTCGCGATTTTGAAATACTTTTCAAAAATATAACCGCACTTACCAATTTTTTGTCATTCTATCACTCTATCAGCATATATTTAAGGTGCCACATTGCACTTTGAAAACTTAATATTGGACAACTTTAAATATGAAAAATAAACAATTGCCGCGACCTGTGTATTTTAAAAATTAACATTTTTTCTTTAACATTGGGTCTATGAGCTCAATAGGAGAAACGATGCTAGCGCTCTTTGCGGAAATTTTTCGAAGTAATTTTGAGATGTAGCCTCTTAATAAAAAAACTTATGCTTATTGCATACTAGCAGTTAGAAAAAAAAAACCGTACTATAGACGTAAACAGGTGTACTACGTCATACACAAACGCAAGCTCCTGTTTTAATGAGTAGGCCTACTCGAGGCAATGCGTTTCCTATGTTAGAAGAATCCTTTCTCAATGCGAAACCTCAAACACCAAGTTTGTTTACTGAACTTGCGCGCCTTAGCAAACCGTTTCACACTACTGATGGAAATTACACAATTATTGTTTTATATCCAACAATGATTGCCGTATTGAATTTTATTTGTTATTTTTTTTGTTTTAATTGTAGGTAAAGGAAGCTTTGGCTGCTAATAGAAAAACAACTATGCAGTACAGACGACTAAAACGTTTCGACATTCTTCTCGAAACCGGTGTCCAAAAATTGATCGCCAAAAGTAAAAGCGACGAGATTCGCTACCATTTGCCCGTAGAAGAAATATTCGATGTCATCGAATCAACCCATATTGCATTGGACCACTGTGGTCGATGCAAACTAAAACAAGAAACCTCAAAGAAATGCGCAAACATCACAATTGAAATGATTAACCTCTTCTTGTCTATGTGTGATGCCTGTCAAATGAAGAGAAATAAAAAAAGAGAATACATTTCTAAGCCAATAACGCACACGGAACTGAACACTCACTTCCAGGTCGATCTTATCGATATGCAGTCTCAACCCGATGGAGCTAACAGGTTCATCATGGTCTATCAAGATCAAAGCACCAAATTTATAATACTTCGAACATTGCAGAGCAATTGCGTAAAAGAAGTCGCGGACCAAGTGAACGACATTTTCTCGTTATTCGGAGCACCCTGCATTTTACACAGTAATAATGGGAAAGACTTCGTAAACCAGCTCATCTCGAAGTTAACCGACTTATGGCCGGAGGTTAAACTTGTACGGGCAAAATTGCAATACAGTCGTCAGAGTCAAGCTTCGACAGAACGGGTAAACAAAGAAATTGAAAGAATGTTATGTACCTGGATGAAGGACAATAACACTAACAAGTGGGCAGAAGGTTTGCGGTACATCCAATTCACGATGAACGGAACGTATCATTCGGATATAGGAAAAACACCGTACAAGGCAATGTTCGGTACGGAACCGAAGATAGGTCTCACGTCGTCATGCTTATCCTCGGATGTAGTCAACGTATTGAAAACTGAGGAAGAACTCGAAATGTTTGTTGCTAACATGCCACAGACTGAAACTGACAGCCCTCTCCTAGCAAAGTCATCTAAACAGGCTAAAATCGCATGCAATTCTGATAGAAGTAAATGATTAAAAAATAAATGTTACAAGTTATTTAATGTCTGTTATTCACAAAACAAAATGTGTGGTATGAATAAAACCATGATTTTTAACAACCCATTACTGGCTCAAGACTACTTGCGCCAGCTCACTGCCATGGTCGGCAATTGGGAAAACTTTTAGAAACATTCGAAACACTGCACTACATGGCAAAATTACTTCGAAAAATCTCCGCAAAGAGCGCTAGCATCGTTTTTCTATTCAGACCATAGACCCTATGTTAAAGAAAAATGTTAATTTTTAAAATACACACAGTCACGGCAATATGTTTAATTTTCATATTTAAAGTTGTAAGTTATAAGTTTTTAAAGTCTATAAACCCCAATATATAAAGTTGCCCAATATTAAGTTTTCAAAGTGCAATGTGCACCTTAAATATATGCTAATCGAGTGATAAAATGACAAAAAATTGTTAAGTGCGGTTATATTTTTACGCACTATATATGTACGCACATGTGCGCATGTGTATGCACATGTACACACGTGTGCACATGTGTACGCACGTGTACACACGTGTGCGCATGTGTACGCACGTGTACACACGTGTGCACACGTGTACGCACGTGTACGCACGTGTGCGCACGTGTACGCACGTGTGCGCACGTGTACGCACGTGTACACACGTGTACGCACGTGTACGCACATGTACACACGTGCGCGCTTGTGTACGCACATGTAAACACGTGTGCGCATGTGTACGCACATGTACACACGTGTGTGCATGTGTATATAGATACACAGATGTATGTACTCATGTACATGACATAGTTACATGTGATGCGCATGCGTCATTCATTTGTAATAATATGGGTTTAAAATGAAAATACGTCACATTATTCTAATATACAAAAATAATAACAGAACATAAAAAGGAACACCCCTCCTAAATAATAGAAAAGTCCCCCCTTTCGAATGCTACAACTGGAAAGAGGAAGAATCTCCAATTTTTGAAAAAAAATTACGATATTGAAAAATCGAAATTTTATATATCAAATCGCTCTAAAAGTTCATTTTTTTTCCAGTTTCATCGTCAGAATGTGTACATCATTTTAGGTCTGATGACATTTTATTGTAGGTGTCCCCGTTTTCGAGTTGTTCGACCCACAAAAAATTATGACCAAAAACTCAAAATTTGTTTCTAAAAAATTCATAAAAAAATAACCACTGGGTAAAATTTTCTAATTTTTTGTCAGGAGCTTCATATTGACGCACGGAATCAAATAAAAAATACTGCATGTATTTATCTCGTTTCGTTCTTGAGTTGTTCAAGGAATAAAATCGGGGTTCCGGACACACACACAGCCACACAGACATACAGACATCTTTTTTTGCCCCTTTTCTTGCATGATCCTATATACCTCCATTGCTCTAAAGAGCAATGGAGGTCAAAAAAGCGGTTCATTTATTCATTTAAATTTATATAAATTCCGACGTGGTTCAAGGTTTTTGTACAGCGTTAGATCAGGAAACACAGAAAGCCGGGGCTTAATATATATTATTATTATATATATATATTATATATATAATTATTATATATTGTTATATATATAATTGTTGAAGAATTCTTGACAATATTTTGACATGAAATTTCTGGAGGTAATGGGGTCTCTAAGCTCCTCACCACTCAAAATGCACCCAAAGTGTCACACAGCCACTTATAAAATTATGTAGACCCTTCTAATGAAAAAAAAATTGACAAAAAAGAAAAAAGTCCAAGAAATTTAAAAATTGCTTTACTGTGAAATGTTTTCAACTTTTGTCAAAAGTTAAACAGTTCCGAGTAATTTCAACCTGAACATCTATCAACGTGAATCTTGGCCAAAAGAAGAAAAAAAAACGTCAACAGACTTTAATGAAGAGTTTTATTATCAAGTCATAGAAATAATATTATTTGAGAAATTAAAAGTGGTAACAAAAAAAAAAATTGAAACTCGTCCAAAAAATGACGACGATGACGATGTTTAGTCATGTTTTAAAAAAAGAAACGCCAACTCCACGTTCCCCCCTCTCACCTTCTCTTAAAACCTTGAAATGATGTGTGGCGCCAAACAAATGGTGTCCAATAAATAAATAAAGACACCAAGAAACTTCAAACATTAAAATTTTTATTTCAAAAACTGAATCGTCGTGATTCATGACTTTGTTTTAAGAATTAGTTTAGAGAACATTAAACCAATAAAGATGATTATACACTCTCTCTCGCTCTCTCTCTACAGGGTGTTCTCAAAATTAATGGCAATTCAAACAAGTATGTAATTATTTCGTTTTTCGTCGAAATGCAGTGTGTGTCAAAGGCAATGCGCGCCTTTGCAAACACGTTAGCTTCTCATTTCGAAAACAACCAAATTAGTAAGATTGCAGCAGCATAACAGAAAATATTTTTTGAAAAATGTCGAATTTTCTTTTAAGAGGGTTACAGAAGCGTCACGGACGTTTTCTTTTGACAGACGACATTGATTCCAGTGTCTGACATCAGAGGCGCCACTTGTATTGAATTAGCATAGACATAATGCTAATTTAAATTTCAAACATACAGTTAGGTTTGGTAGCCATTATCTGGAGACATATAAGTTTTTAAAATGTGATTAAAACTCTAATAAATATTAGATTGTTTAATGGAACAGATTAACGATTTTTCAGACTTTAAATCTGCCTCTAAATATTTTTAATTAAGTATTTAAAAAGGTGTTTTTTTTTTCTATGCAAAATCTCATAGAAGAAAAAAAGCTACATATTTGGTATCCATTATCTTATTTTTGCAAAGGAGATAATAGTAAAATAAAAAAATGTGGTGGTAGATTTATTTGTTTTCTATAAGAACAAGTAAATTTCATTACCTAATTGCTTACGTTTATTTTTATATTGAAGTAAAACTCAATCAATAAGAATCTGATTCAGTCAAGGCCTGGTTAGAGAGTACACATTTGAATTTCGTTTGAATCGAAATGAGCGCGCATGCGCAGAAGCGGTTTAACGCCGTTTGAGAAAGTTGAAAACGACGCCATTTTTCCACCGCTTCGTTGGAAAACAACGTCGTTTTAAAAAAAATAACCAACCCTACAGGGAAGATTTCCGATTAAGGTAAGAATATTAAGTGCAAAGAACAATAAAATTTTAAAAAATCTACCTTTAGTCTGCCTTAATCTGCTTTTTTCGTCAAAAATGACCACACAAATCGCCGTATATAAGGTGAATGATTTCGTTTACGTTTTTGTTTTATAGTGGCTTCCCTAACTAAAATTATGTTATTTTATTACGAAATTTCGCTAAATCTTTATTTTTATATTTATTTTTTTCAAAAATTTAAAAAAATTTGCTAGAAAAAAGCAAAATAAAATACGTTGGTGACTTAAATCATGCTAACGGACATCCAAGATGGCGGAAAAAATTTGTCCGTTGTAGCCTCTAATACATAGCAAAAAAATTACCCTATGTACATAATAAGGTCTATGAGAATAACCATAGTGTCCTATATACATAATAACCAACGATGCGAGCACCATCTATGAATATGTTTAGAAATTAATCTACTTTGTAACCCTCTTAAGAGGCTACACATCAGAAAACTACTTCGAAAAAATCTTCGCAAAGAGCGGCTAGCATCGTTTTTCTATTGAGCCCATAGACCCAATGTTAAAGAAAAAAATGTTAATTTTTAAAATGAACACAGTCGCGGCAATGTGTTTATTTTTCATATTTAAAGTTGTCCAATTTTGATGGTTCAAAGTGCAATGTGCACCATGAATATATGCTGATCAAGTGATAGAATGACAAAAAATTGTTAAGTGCGGTTCTATTTTAAAAAAAAGTATTTCAAAATCGCCAATTTCTAACTCTTATGTTAAATAAACTCCATTGAGTACGTGCTTGTAAGCAAAAAAAAAATCAATTAAAAATACTTGTAAAAATAATTTTTAAAAATCAGAAAAGAATCAGCAGGTGCGCCAATGTGTTGGCTTCACTGTGGTTTAATTGTGATTTTTTAAGATTATTTTTTAAGTATTTTTTACAAGCATTTTAAATTTTAATGGATGTTTTTAACATAAAGTTAGAAATTTGCGATTTGGAAATAGTTTTTTAAATTATAACCGCACTTACCAATTTTTTGTCATTCTATAACTCGATCAGCAGACATTTAAGGTGCACATTGCACTTTGAAAACTTAATATTGGGCAACTTTTAGGCTAGACGCGTATGACGCAAACACACCCCACGCCCAACGCATAGCGTGGTGATTCGCATATTGCCATGCATTCAATTCAAACACAACTTCACTATGATAATGAATTTTTGCGAAAATTGCTTAAACACCTGTTGAATACGACACATCGCACGCGGAACACGAGAAACTGTGTCTCGACCACAGCGCCACGCATCTGTAAACAGACGCGAGCAGCGCTGTGTAGTGTCGGGTTACCAATTTACACTGTCCTGTTAATTTCCGTTGGTTACAAAAGAGGGTGCTGTGCTGTGTCGCCTCACACGCGTCTCAATTTGCGCCTATGAAAAATAAACATACACAGTATTGCCGCAATTGTGCATTTTAAAAATTAGCATTTTTTTTAACATAAGGTCTATAGGTTCAATAGAAAAACGATGCTAACACTCTTTGCAGGGATTTTTCGAAGTAATTTTGTTATCTAGCCTCTTAACCGACGATATATACTTTGTTTATCTGAAATTTTAAAAAATCCATTTTCATAAATTAAAAAAAAAACATTTTGCGTAGTGATCAATCTATGCTATAATTAGCAGCAACAAATGACATTTTGGATCTTAAATAATTAAAACCTTAGGCGTCGATTAAGATTAAAAATTGATGACGAGTTTAAGGATGGAAACAGTACATGATGTGGCACGAAAATAAATAATAACTTTAGTTGCAAAACTAATTTATTAGTAAAGACTGAACTTGGAACAATTAACTATATATGGTAGATAAATACCATAAGTCCGAAACAGAAAAATAAAAACTTAAGTAAAGAACTAGAAATGAAATTGTAGATGAGAAACACAAAATGATGAAAACATACACAGAGAAAGCACAGGGCTTCTACCAGCTTGAAAAATACAGAACAGAATGAAAAAACGAAAATTTAAACTAAAAATTAACTAAAAACAAACTTTAAAGTTAAAACACCTGCAGAACATGAAACAATAGACAAGATATAAAAACAATAGGACCACATTCCAGAGGCAGATGCCTCTAGGATGTGGCCACAAGAAAACAAAAGGACCATCCCCTGGTCAAGATGACCTAAATACAAAAATTCAGGTGACAAGAAAAATCCATCACCAAAAACCCAAATAATTATTTTAATGAAATTAAGAAACACAAATCGAAATAAACTTATAATTCTGAAGAACTGAACATTCCGCCCACCTTGAAATAACCAATTTCAATTATCAATCCTTGGCATTAAGTGGCAAAGGGGAAAGTTTGGCGATTGGTCGTTTACAGATTCCCTGTGAGGTTCTTAAAGTCACAACACGAGTTAGATTGTCTGCACCTGGATGTTTTTCTATGATCCTGCCAAGCTTCCAGAAGAGAGGTGGAAGTCGTTCTTCCTTAATTAGAACTAAATCTCCAATTTGTAGGTCCGGTTGTTGTCGAAGCCATTTTGGGCGTTGTTGCAAACGTGTGAGATACTCAGATGACCAACGCTTCCAAAAGTGCTGGAAAAGTTGTTGAGTTAATTCCCACCGCGATAAACGATTCATTTTATTGATAGTGTAATCAGGTTCTGGGATGGCCGTCAAAGCATTACCGATGAGAAAATGCCCAGGAGTGAGTGCTGAGAGATCCGTAGGGTCACTTGAAAGTGCTGTAAGTGGTCGTGAGTTTAGACACGCTTCAATTTGTGCTAGTACTGTGGCCATTTCCTCAAACGTCAAATTCACATTGCCCACAATACGTTTGAGATGGTATTTTACTGATTTGATGCCTGCTTCCCACAGACCACCAAAATGTGGGGCCCCTGGGGGGTTGAAGTGCCAATTAGTGCCTTCATTAGTGAGGTGATGTGAAATACGTTCATCATGAGCCAATGATTTCGTGAACCTTTGAAATTCCCTTAGCTCCTTGTTGGCCCCAACAAAGTTTGTGCCACAGTCACTGTAAATATCGCTGCATTTACCCCTCCGAGATGTGAACCTTTTTAATGCAGCAATGAATGCATCAGTTGTCAAATCACTTACTAGCTCTAAATGTATTGCTCTAGTAGCAAAGCAGATAAACAAAGAAATGTATCCTTTAAATGTCTTCTGACCCCTTCCCTTTAAGATGCGCAGGTCGAAAGGTCCTGCATAATCTACACCACAATGAAGGAATGGCCTAGAGGGGTTCACACGTGCAGCAGGCAGATCACCCATCATTTGTTGCACTGTCGTGGTACGATGGCGAAAGCAGATCACACACTTTTTTACAAAATGGCGCACAGCATCCCTCCCACGTATGATCCAATACTCTTTCTGTAACGATGCTAAAAGCATTTGAGGCCCAGCATGAAAATGCATTGAGTGATAATGACTTAAAATCAGATTAGTTAGCACATGGTTACGTGGAAGAATGATAGGGAATTTTTGATTCACTGGTAGAGAGGAATGACGCAAGCGACCACCAACACAGAGAACACCATTTTGATTGAGAAAAGGATTTAACGAACGAAGTGGACTCTTGTTTGAGATTGCTTTGTTAGCCTTGCAACATTGCATCTCAGCAGCAAATTCAGAAACTTGCATCATTCTAATGCCACACAGTAGAGCTTCGTTCAGTTCACCACTTGTAAGAAAACCTGATTTTCTACCATCATTAGTAACACCTGTATTGTGAGCGAATCTAAGCATGTAAGCTATGACACAATTTAGTTTTGTTAATGAAGAGAACTTATGAAGTAAATATAGATCACACTGGGCATGAGCCACAACTACCTTCTTTCTTTCCTCACTAACTGCTTCAACATCTGATTTAGGGTGTTGATCTGAAATGTGGAACCTTGGTTGAGATAACCAGGAAGGCCCATTCCACCACAGTGAGTGATTGTGTAATGATGTTGCTGACATGCCACGCGATGCACAGTCTGCAGGATTTTCAGTACCAGCAACATGATGCCAACTGGTTGCTGGGATGACATCTTGAATTTCTGAAACACGATTAGCAACAAACGTTTTCCACCTAACTGCATGATCTGCCAGCCAGCATAAAACAATAGTTGAGTCAGTCCATGCATGTACTGCTTTGATGGGCAGTCCAAGCGATCCTTGTACTAGCTGCACCAGTTTTACCAGTAGTACTGCACCACAAAGCTCAAGACGAGGCAATGAAACTTGTTTGAGTGGTGCCACTTTTGTTTTTGCTGCGAGCAGATTTACTCTCACCTGATTATTTGAGTGTCTACTGTGAAGGTAAACAACTGCACCATAAGCCCGTTCAGAAGCATCACAAAAACCATGAAGCTCATAGCACTCGTCAGTGGTTGATGTGACACAGCGAGGAATCTTTATCAGTTCAATAGCTTTCAGCTCTTCCTGAAAACACTTCCAGTCATTTATGATGGCTTCACCTGGAGTATCATCCCAGCCAACCTTGCTACTCCATAGCTGCTGGAGGATCATTTTTGCCTTTACAATGATAGGGGCTAGCCACCCTAAGGGATCAAATACCTTTGCCACATTTGATAGAATAGTTCTTTTAGTAACCCTCATTTGAGGAGTGGACACATGTGCAATAAACGAAAAGTAATCAGATTGTGGGTACCAGTGGACCCCGAGAGTCTTTACCGATTCGTTTTTCTCAATTTCACAAGAAGACATAGTTTCACGGTATTCTGGAGGTAGTGCTGCGAGCACTTCAGGGTTGTTTGATGACCATTTGCGAAGCTCAAAACCACCACTGAGCATAAGCTTGGTAAGTTGGTCTTGAAGCCCAAGTGCATCATTGAGGGTGTGAGCACCAGACATGAGATCATCAACGTAAAAGTCTCTTTGAACTACTGCTGAAGCTTCTGGAAACCTTTGTTGCTCATCCACAGCCAGTTGCTGCAAGCACTTTGTAGCTAAATATGACCCAGAAGCAGTCCCATAAGTTACGGTACATAGTCTGTAGTCTTTGATCGGTTCATTAGGAGACCCTCGCCAGACAATTCGCTGGAAATTAGTTTGAGCTGGGTCAATACACACTTGTCGATACATTTTAGCAACATCAGCAGTCAGGGCAATGTTATGAGTACGGAAACGGATTAGAAGGCTCACCAGATCTTCTTGGAGTTTTGGACCAATCATCAGTTTTTCATTTAAGGAGATACCTGTAGATGTTTTGGCAGATGCATCAAACACAACTCGTAGCTTGGTAGTTGAACTTGATTCTTTTACCACAGCATGATGTGGTATGTAGTAGCAGTCACGTGCTTCTGGTTCCAATTCGCAGTGTGGAATCAGTTCCATGTGTTTCATTTCGATATACTCATTCATAAATGCACAGTATTGTTTCTGAGTAGCTGCATCCTTGGACAAACGACGTTCCACTTGTTTGAAGCGACGGACAGCTAGTTCTCTTGAGTGACCGAGATCTGGAGTGTCTTCACGAAAGGGTAATTTTACAATGTAGCGACCTGTGTCGGTACGCCGATGTGTGGCTGCAAAATGTTGTTCACAAGCAAGTTCTTCTGGAGTGGACTTGCTTGCCGATGGGACTTCTTCGAGCTCCCAGAATCGGCGCAGTGTATGATCAATGTCACAATGAACATGGTGCACGGTGACACTTTTTTTGTTAGGTTCACTGCCAACAGGACCAGACACCACCCAACCAAAGACCGATTCTAAAGCTGAGGGTGACCCCTTTGGACCAGTTACCTTGCCACCACACATGAGTTCTGCATAAATATCGGCACCAAGAAGTATGTCGATATTATCTGGTTGATGAAAGGTTGGATCAGCTAACCGTAAGCACTTCAGATGACTCCAATTCTGAATGTTGCATGGAACACTTGGCAGCACACCTGTAACTCTTGGAAGGATCAGAGCCACAATGTCACCCTTGAATGATGGATCCTCACGTGAACCAAGGTGAAACTGGACTAGTCCACGTGAAGTGCCCAGACCAGACTGTCCAATACCTGACAGTGTGCAGTTAGTATGATGTCGTTCTAAGCCCAATCTTTGCACACACTTTTCACTAATAAATGATGATTGGGATGCTGAGTCAAGCAATGCACGGCATAGTACCTTTTGCCCATTTGTAGCCCACACCAGAACCAGTGCGGTTCCTAAAAGTACCTGCTTACAGTCAAGCTCAGTAGAGAAGAATGTAGCTACAGATGAACCATGCTCGTTTTCACTACTCTTGTTAGTTGTGGTTGTGGCCTCATCGTAATGGAGAAGAGTATGATGGCGACGATTGCATTTCTTGCAGTTACCCCCTTTGCACTGTTGACTAGTGTGGCCTGGATTTAGGCAATTGTAACACAATCTCTTTTGTTTTACCAGATTGCAGCGTTCTTGAGTTACTGCATTCTGGAGCTTTGGACATTTGTATATAATATGGTCCTCACCACAAACTGCACATGCTGTATTTGAAGTTCCAAGATGAACTGTAGCAGATGCTTTTCGATCTCCACTACCCCACTGTTTCCCACCCACTGAGGGTTTTGAATTCTTGTTCACAGCATTGACAGAGTTCATATTGTTTAGAGAGTTCACAGTATTCAGGGAATTAGCAGCAGTTAGGGCTCTAGCACGCTGCTCTAGGAAATCAGTCAGGTCTGAGAACAAGGGTAGATTGTCACCCTTTAAGCATAATTCCCATTGCCCACGTGATTCTGGGTCAAGTTTATCTGTTATCATACAGACCATTATGGGATCCCAGTGGTTTGTGGGCTGGTCAAGGACTCTCAGTGCACGAATGCACTCTACAGTGGTGTCGAGCAGATTGCGCAATGCAGCTGGTGACTCTGTTTTTAACACTGGCTGATAGACCAGCCTTCTCACGTGGGCATGCACAATTTCACGTTGGTTTTGGTATCTTTTTGTTAAGATTGCCCATGCTTCTGTGTAATTTGCATCTGTGACTTGAATTGACTGTAGAAGGAGAGCTGCTTCACCACGTAATGATGACTTCAGATATTGAATTTTCTGAGCACCAGTCAGGGTAGCATTATTGTGGATTGATGCCACAAAAAGATCGTGGAATGAAAGCCATTCCTGAAAATCACCACTAAAAGTAGGGAGTTCAAACCTTGGTAGACGGATCTCAGCTGCCCTTGATGTAGTTGATGCTGTTGAGCTGGTGCTAGATGCTGTTGATTCTTTTGCAGTTAAAAGAAATATCTTTATTCTGTCCATTCTTTGATCAATTTGATCAAATTCCTCCTCATGAGTGGTGTATGTATCATCAAGACACAAACTGGCAATTTCATCTTGCAAAGTGTTCATTTCTGCTTCTAACTTACACACTTTTTCCAGATTCAGATTGATTTGGATGCTGGACAGAGATTGTGCATTCTCTGTTGTTGTTTCGAGTCGTGTAAGTTTGGATTTTACAGTTCTTCTTTTTATAAGTAGTGCCTCCATTGTAGTTAAGACTTTAAAGTTACTAAATTCGTGTTTCCACCAATGTTTTGAGGCTCAAATACTTAAATATCCGGCTCGACGGACCAAAAATGATGTGGCACGAAAATAAATAATAACTTTAGTTGCAAAACTAATTTATTAGTAAAGACTGAACTTGGAACAATTAACTATATATGGTAGATAAATACCATAAGTCCGAAACAGAAAAATAAAAACTTAAGTAAAGAACTAGAAATGAAATTGTAGATGAGAAACACAAAATGATGAAAACATACACAGAGAAAGCACAGGGCTTCTACCAGCTTGAAAAATACAGAACAGAATGAAAAAACGAAAATTTAAACTAAAAATTAACTAAAAACAAACTTTAAAGTTAAAACACCTGCAGAACATGAAACAATAGACAAGATATAAAAACAATAGGACCACATTCCAGAGGCAGATGCCTCTAGGATGTGGCCACAAGAAAACAAAAGGACCATCCCCTGGTCAAGATGACCTAAATACAAAAATTCAGGTGACAAGAAAAATCCATCACCAAAAACCCAAATAATTATTTTAATGAAATTAAGAAACACAAATCGAAATAAACTTATAATTCTGAAGAACTGAACAGTACAAGCAATTAGAAATCGGGACAAACAGAAGTTGGCTCCGCCCTTTTTATGGCGATCGGCAACTTCTAATTGGTTTGTTGTGTGGTTCGAAGTTGAAAAGGGAGGAGCATGTGACGTCAGACTACATAACCAACCAATTAGAAGTTGTCAGTCGTCATAAAAAGGGCGGAGCCAACTTCTGTTTGTCCAGATTTCTAATTGCCTGTGGAAATAGTTGCATGAAAGACACCTCTCTCTCTCTCTCTCAAGCATGGAACACACACGCGGAATTCCGCTCAGAAAATCAAAACAGAATATTTAAATGAGAAAATTTTCCATAAAAAGTGAACGGAAAATTCATTAAAAATGAGTTGAACAAAGCTCAACTTTTTCAGTTCTCAAAATATTCCGTTCAAATTCCCACCAATCAGAAAGAAGGATGTGACATCACAAAAAAGCAAAATGGAATCTCATTTTGGCAATAAATGTTTCTTTTATAGCTCAATAGGAAAAGGAGAAAAAAAAGGAATTTTCTTTTTCCTTGGCGGAATTCCGCGCGTGTGTAATTTTCTTTTTCTGTATCTGTGTTGTTCACACACAGAAAAGTAATGAGGAAAGTTGTGCACCCTCTATTGAGCAAGAAAAGAAACATATTTATTGCCACATTAGGCCTATGTCACATGCTTCTTTCTGATTGGTAGGAATTTGAACGGGACATATTTTGAGGAGCGGAAAAAAGTTGAGCTTTGTTCAACTCATTTTTAATGAATTTTCCGTTCACTTTTCATGAAACATTTTCTCATTTAAATATTCTGTTGTGTGATTTTCTGAGCGGAATTCCGCGTGTGTGCATGTTCCAGGCTTAATAAACCTTGGTAAAACCTGATATCCAGATACTCTCTCCTTCCTTTCTTAATCTTCTGTGGCAGAAGGCATAATAATAGTAGGCCTATATAGCATCATAATATTACTAAAATGCTGCCATAATGTCTCACAAGACTCAGTAGGTTTCGGTTCCTCTTGGTCTAACACCGGTAAAAATAGATGCAAATGAGTCAGACGTGGCACTATGGCAGACACTTTGGCGCCAACAAACACACTCGCTCATCCTTTTATTATTACAAAGACTAGAAGAAAGAAAGAAAGAAGAAAAAAAAACCCCTTTTTTCTTGTTATCGTTTTATGTTCGTGTTGTTTCTGGAAAGTAAACAACCCTGAGTGCACACTGTAGTAGTAGTGGAAACACTGTCATTTTCTTTTATGAATACTCAACAACAACAACAAAACTAAGATGCCATACAAAACCATGCGTATACTGTATGTCAACAACATTGGCAATTCGATATGAAATAATACAATATACATGGTGGTTGACGAAACAAAGGACACGAGGAAGATTAATTGAAATTTAATTTACATGATTTTTATTTTAAAAAAAAACTGAATAAATGAGATTTTTGAGTGTTTTTTTTTGGATGAAAAAAAAAAAAAAACGTTGTAGAAAAGTTGACCATTACAGAGCCCTGTAAAGGACATACAAGATTTTTTTTAAATCTCAACATTTCGACTTTAATCTTGGACATTTCGACTGTAATCTAGACATATCAACATTTAATCTCTTTTCTTCGGCCATGTTAATTATGCCAATTTGCGCACAACATAATCTTAATAATTAAATTATTGCAAGCGCTCTTTTTAATTAAATTATTAGAGTACGGTGCGCACAACATGGCATAGGCTAATTAACATGGCCGAATAAAACAGATTAAAAGTCGACATGTCGAGATTACGAAAAATCTCCGCAAAGAGCGCTAGCATCGTTTTCCTATTGAGCCCATACACCCAATGTTAAAGAAGAAATGTTAATTTTTAAAATGAACACAGTCGCGAGCAAAATGTCCAATAATAAGTTTTCAAAGTGCAATGTGCACCTTAAATATATATGCTGATCGAGTGATAGAATGACAAAAAAATGGTAAGTGCGGTTCTATTTTTAAAAACTATTTCAAAATCGCGAATTTCTAACCAGAAAAAAATCAGCACGTGTTCAGCATGTGTTGGCTTCAAAACATGGTCTCGATTCTAGCCACCTTTTAAGTTGAATTGTTAACGATAATTAACGTTGTAATCTCTTCTTGAACGCTGCAGCTAGGTATTAACAGCCGTTTTTTTTTTGGTTTTGCAAAATTCAAAGGCGTTTTTATTTCGTACAATTTTGAATTATGCCAATTTGCTTGACGCATGTTCTACAGGTATTAAAGGTAATTTCCTGACGTTTCGAATTGCCGTTTTTAGTTGCTACAGCCATTTAAGGCAACTTTTGAACCACAAAAGTGACCGTGTCTCATGGCACATGAAACTCCGGAGTGTCTAGAGCAAACTGCTTTTGTGTTTGTCACATACTACCATCATAACCACCGAAATAACTATAATCAGGTTACCAACTCAAGTACTCTTATTTATAATTGTCAGGTTAGCTATTAGTCAGGCAAGAAAAATTATGCGTTTTACAATCAAAAAGGCTGGTTAGAGGCTATGATTGAAAAAAAAAAGCCTAATTCCTTTTGCTTTACCTAATAGTATAACCTGTCGAATTTGGTAGTGTCCATCACACGTTTCTTACCCCCCCCCCCCCCCCCCCTTCCTGTGTCTACTACTTGTTATGTTCATAACGTTGTGCTCAAATTTTGTTGTTTTTTTTTTCTCTTCAACTCTGGCTGTTGTTATGGGACTGGGATGACTCATTGTACTCATCAATTTTCAACGAATTCACGTTTATAAAAATGCCACCTACTTTTCCCCTTCCACCCCCTAAAAAAAGCACACCTTCAATAACAAAGATCTATTCCGTACACGAGTTCACAATTCCACCCAAATTAAAGTTCCCCCTCTCTTCGTGATCCACCCAAGCTCCCTCACACTCCTTCCTCCCTACTCCGGAAATGTCTGGACAGGTAGAGAGAATGAGACTTTTCTAGTAAATGAAATGAAAACACGCAAAATCAAATTCCCCCCCCCCCGTTTTCAATTCGGACCCACAACATGAGAGATGTTTGAAGTCGTGTCTCAGTAGGCCTAAGCTCCCCTCAAACACTCAGCTCACCAGACGAGCTAAATTCACACTACTGTGAGCAGCTTACGAGGTTATATCACAAAATTACTTTGAAAAATCTCCGCGAAGAGCGCTAGTATCGTTTTTCTATTGAGCCCCATAGATCCAATGTTAAAGAAAAAATGTTAATTCTTAAAATACACAGGTCGCGGCAATTGTTTATTTTTCATATCTAAAGTTGTCCAATATTAAGTTTTCAAAGTGCAATGTGCACCTTAAATATATGCTGATCGAGTGATAGAATAACAAAAAATTGGTAAGTGCGCTTTTATTTTTAAAAACTATTTCAAAATCGCGAATTTCTAACTCTTATGTTAAACTCCATTGAGTAAGTGCTCGTAAGTAAAAAAAAGATCCATTAAAATGCTTGTAAAAATACCTAGAAATAATTTTAAAACCCACAATTAAAGCACAGTGAAGCCAACACGTGCTGATTTTTTTTCTTCTAGTTCTTAAAATTTTTTAAGGTATTTGGTATTTTTATGAACATTTTAATGGATTTTGGTTTGCTTACGAGCGCATACTCAATGAAGTTTAACATAAAAGTTAGAAATTCGCGATTTTGAAGTAGTTTTTAAAAATAGAACTGCACTTACCATTTTTTTGTCATTCTATCACACGATCAGCATATATTTAAGGTGCACATTACACTTTGAAAACTTAATATTGGACAATTTTAAATATGAAAAATAAATATAATGCCGCGATTGTATGTATTTTAAAAATTAAAACATTTTTTCTTTAATAATTGGGTCTATGGGGCTCAATAGAAAAACGATTCGAAGTAGTTTTGTGATGTAGCCTGTTAAAACGTTCTCAGGTAACGTCGTATTTTCATAGCATTTCAAATCGCCCTTTGATTGGCTGAATCCCTTTGAGCAACTTTTGAGAACCACCACACTGACCGCGTCTGCAACTTTGGAGTGTGTAGGCTCCCAAATTCCTAATTCAATGTAACCTGTGTCCTCCTGTGCGTATTTAAAAGAAACCATAATCTTGAAGTTAGATGAATCACGCAGATTCGATTCAAAAACTTCAACGGAATTTGTCAAACAACCATCAAAACCGACTTCAAAGTTGCATACAAATATTTCCCTCTAAACATTCGTTGTTGTGTTCCCCACCTTTTAAGTCGTTTGAACTTTGCAGTCAGAACCGAAATCAATTGCCCCCCCCCCCCAAACTGAATACTCTCAAAATGTCATTATTCAAAATAACAGTTTTTTCAATGTAGAAAAATTGAAAATCTTTTTTAAAAATGTGCCTTCATGAGTTTACCCCCCCCCCCCCGGTACCTCCCTTTTACAATGTTAGGCCTACTACAGTGTTACCTTTGTATTCCTAAGCGTATTGTAAACTTAAAAGAAACCCTCCTTGTTCCTATACCCTCCTATAGTGCAATATAACCCCCCCCCACAAGTTCCTCTTCCATCCTCCCCCTCCCCCACCACACTTTTTTTATTCCTATTTCTTGCAGGTGCATGAATCATTCGAAAAGTAAAAATAAAATGACTTAATGCCATCCCAAGAAAAGAAACGCATCAACACACCCCCCCTTAGTAAAAGAATCCCCCTTCCTCCCTACCTACCCCCATACAAAAGCCCCTTTTCTCCTTCTCCTCCTCCTAATAGCCTAATTTAAAAGCTAAGTCAGGTGAATCAGAGACAAAAAAAAAAAGATTAGAAGAACTCCCAAGAAATGAGTCCGAACCCTTCCCCCCTCCCCAAATTGCAATGAAAACATTAAAAAAAGAAAATTATGCATTTCTTTTTAAATAGATTCAATTCGTTAACGACCGAAATATAACTGTTTATAATAATAAGAAAATTAAACAAAAAAACATGTTTGTTGTGATACTCGCTTTTATAAAAAAAAGGTCTAAAAAGTAAAACAAGATGAGTTAGGAATAAAGTTAAATACAAGCGAGTAAATAATAAAAAAATAATAATACTGTAATAATAATAGCATTTACAATAATTAAGGATGGGCCATTCGAATCGTCGAATCCCGCGAATTTTGAAAAAAAAATATTCGAGATTCGAAAACACGAATCTTCGCGCTTTTTTCGTCTTTCGAATCTTTTGAATCTTAACCTAAAAAAACTGTTCAAAACTTTGCTAAAATTAGTTTTAACTCCATTGACGTCCAATAGAAGCGCGTTCACTAACAAAAAAAAAACCCGGCGATTGTTGCAATTTCGGTGATACCCGGATCACCAATAAATATCATCAGATTCATCACCTTGTGATGAGTGCCCTTGAGTGCCGTACTTGTTTTTATTAATAATTTAATATTTAATATTATTTCATTTATTTGCAATATTTTTAATGAATAATATAGGATTATTATAGAAAGCATTCGAGAGATTCGAAGGATTCGAGAACCTTTTCGGATTCGGATTCGAGAAAATTTAGGATTCGTCCCACCTCTAATTTTAATAGTAATAATAACAATTATATATATAATATCCCAGGTCGGTGTATGTGTTTGTGTGGAGTAACAAAACCATTGAAGCACGTCGGAATTTATATAAATTTGAATAAATGAACCGTTTTTTTTCTCAAGGTCAACTATATGTTGAACTCTTCCTTTGGAAAGTGTAGAAGGGGGAGAGAGAAAAGTGGGAGGGGGGTGAGGGGAAAAGGTTGGAAAGTGTAGAAGGGGAGAGAGAGAGAAAAGTGGGAGGGGGTGACTGAAATTGAAATGAAAGAACTAAAAAAAGGAAAAAACGACGCGCATGCACACAATTGCGTATGAATTTTGCACCCGTCATTTATGACGGGTTACCCCACTAGTAATAATAATAATAATATTAATAATGATGTTAATAATAATACTGTTCTAAAAGTATTTACAATAATGTATTTATAATAATAATAATATTCCCAATATTTATAACAATAATAGTAATAATAATAATAATAATAATAATAATAATAATAATAATAATAATAATAATAATAATAATAATAATAATAATAATAATAATAATAATAATAAAGGGAGGGAATGGCTCCGTAAAAGTTCAACTGAATATACAGTAATATATATTTTAGATTAAACAATCGGAAGGAAGTTCAATTTACTTCCGTAAATAAACATAATTCGAAATTACATATCTTCAAAATTTAAAATTAGCAAATGAATTAAAAGATTTGAATAACAGCTAAAAGGAGAAAGGGAGGAAATAGAAATATTGGATTTGATCAAAAAAAAAAAAAAAAAAAAAAAAAAAAAAAAAGAAACAAACGTAATGACCACTGTCAAAAGCGTATAATTTCACACAGGTGTAATGGACTCGTAATTTTTATTTGATAACAATGAAACGAAAAACAGACGCCATTTTGAATGTAATCCATAAAATCGTAACGCTCCGATCGCACTAGGTTTCAGAAAAGGAAACACATAAATAGGAATGCAAACTTAGCTCCCCCTCAAAACCTGCTACGAAAAGTACTAAGTAGTACGTCATTCAAATGGAATGATTCTCCTGCGAATATGCGATACGATTACTACTCTGTCTACTCTAAACTATATTAAAATGAATACTTTCAGCTTTGCGGCTAAGAATTTTGTTTGTCCCTTCAGAAAGATTACTGTTCTACGAACGACACTGGTGTATCCTCCGTATATCCTAGCTCACACGTTAAGGTCCGTCCACACTAAACGAATAAACAAAACAGGCAAGTGTGGCACACACGCAATTAGAAAACGGGATGAACAGAAGATGGTTCCGCCCTTTTTATGACGAACGGCAACTTCTAATTGGTTTGTTGTGTGATTCGATGTTGAAAAGGGGCGGAGCATGGTGACGTCCGACTACATAACCAACCAATTAGAAGTTGCGTTAGACATAAAAAAGGCGGAGCCAACTTCTGTTCATCCCGTTTTCTAATTGCTTGTGTGTGGCATAGGCATGCAAAGACAGAGAAATAGATCCGTTTGCTCCGCCCTTTTATGAGCGTCAGACCAAATATCAACTAATTGGAAATGGAAAAGGGCGGGGCATGTGACATAAGACTAAGATAACAAACCAATTAGAAATTAATGACACTCATAAAAGGGCGGAGCAAACGGAAAGCTAGTGCTGGCCACACTTGCCTGAATGAACATACAGTACGGAACAAACCTAAAGCAGCGCACAAATCAAAATTAATGTTCGCGAACCGTTCGAGAACTGTCCAGGGCCGGACTGGCTAGTGGTTGGCCCTACCGGCTATGAAATTGTGTTGGCCCCAACCCCAAAATAACCAATGATTTGCCCCTTATAAACCTTCAGCATTTGGCCCCCATTTTCTTTTGGCCCGGCGATTGCCGGTCAGCCGGCCAGGCCAGTCCGGGCCTGGAACTGTCGGAGAGCCACTCGCAAGCATAACGTCCACACCAAAAAAAAAAAAAAAAATAGCGTGCTCGCATGGCGAACAGTTTCGGCAATTTTGTTTGTTAGTTCGTCAACAGTTTGCGATCTAAAATTTGTTAGCAACAATTTTACATAAATTGTTTGTAATAACAGGGTTCTGTTTCTGTTTGCGAACTGTTCTAAAAACGGCTTGCGAACTTTTCTAGAACGGCTCGCGAGCTTCACCTGCACGTGGCTTAACACAACTCGACGAACATCACGAACAGCGATCCGTTGCTTGTCGGTACTTCAAAGAGAAAATTTTGCGTGTATTCGCGTTTGAATGGCATAGACGAGAAATTAAACCCTCTTTAAAATAGCAAGAAAAATTCTGTTAGCCCCGCCCTTTCACGAGCACCTACGTTTGCGGGATCAGTACGCAAACTTAAGCCATCTGCTTGTTACAGGCAAGTAAAGACAGTAAAATACAGTCGTTTTCCCAGCCCCTTTTATGAGGACCGGCAACTTCTAATTGGTTTACGTGGTCTGACGTCACATGCCCCCACTCTTTTCAATTTCCAATTGCTTGATATTTGGTCTGACGCTCATAAAAGGGCAGGGCAAGCAACAGTATCTCCGTGTCTTTACAACAGCATCTGTAGACAGCTTTAGTATTTCTTTGGCTCCGCCCTTTATTGAGCGTCAGACCAAATATCAACCAATTAGAAATAAAAAGGGCGGGGAATGTGACACCAGTCAGTAACAAACCAATTAGAAATTGATGACGTTCATAAAAGGGCGGAGTCAAAGAAATTCTGAAGCTGTCTACAGATGCCTCTGTCTATGCCACAGGCAATTAGAAAACGGGATGAACAGAAGTTGGCTCCGCCCTTTTTATGACGAATGACATCTTTAATTGGCTTGTTGTGTGTGGTCGACGTTAAAACGGACGGAGGATGTGACGTCAGACTACATAATCAACCAATTAGAAGTTGCCGTTCATCATAAAAAGGGCGGAGCCAACTTCTGTTCATCCCGTTTTCTAATTGCATGTGTCTTTACATGCCTGTTCTGCTGTTTGCCCTGGCTCATTTGAGTCCACTCGTTAGGTGTGGACGCACCTTCAAGAATACTTCAGAGCAAACGGATCGCAGCTCTGTTAGCTCCGAGAACGAAACAGGATAACAACCTGCTCTCAAAACGTAAAAACGTACGCTCCTAGAATGCTTTTTTTTCTACTTTCCCGCATGACATCAAACAAAAAAACACCGATTATCTTTTGATGATATTTATCACAATTTAGAACTGAAAATCTCATAGAAATATTTTCTTATTGTAAAATTCAACATTCTTATCAGCGAACAAACGAAAAAAAAAATGACAATAAAAACGATGAAAAAATCAACGTAGAAGGAATAATATCTTTCGCGTTTTTCTGATCTAAGTGGGCCACGATCCTAAACCCCCCCTCTCCATCCTTCTCCCCATTCGCTTCATAACTCCCCCTCCCCCCCTCGTATTAGAAAGCAGCTGACATTTTAATAGGAATGTCAAATTCGTATAAACGCTTACCTGGAATTCGCTAAATGACACACGTATCCAAAAAACACCATTTTCATTGTTCCCTCATTAAAAAAAAAAGATAACGGCGAACCCGAACAGAACCACCGAACCCAACAGTGCCACCAACATAGAGTTCCAAGAACACAGTTCAAAACACACACACTGGAACAGAAAACCGTAAGAAACGGCGCTTGCTAGTTAACTTGAAAAAAGAAACACTGCGCAGCCAACGCAGGTTGCTGCCATATAGCGCAAAAGAAAGACATCACCCTTCACACGTAAACGTCTACGTAATTAACGACGTCAATATCGTGCTACAAAGCGGCAGTGTGAGACGTCATGCGGTTCTTACCGAAGATATATTAACGCTGCGTTGATCATAAGACCCAATCACAGACACGGTTACATACAAAAGCTGTTACATTTACCTTTACATCCTCCCTTGCAATCAACGCTTATTTTTTTCGTAAAATAAGCATATATATAACGTACTTTTTTCTTACGTTTCTGTCAATTTCAATAAATTCCAAGTAGTATTTTTAATAAAAAGTTTTAAAAAAATGTATTCACCTAATAATAATAATTAATCAAAAATAAATGTAACAGCCTTCTCAGCTGGGTTAACAGCCAACAGAAAAGAATGGCAGGTTACTGTGTGTGACGTCACAGTTGCTGTAATAGACGTCACAGATGTTGACGTCAGGAATTTTCTTGTGAGTCATCACTGCGCATCCAAAAGAGGGCAGCACTTCTCTTGTCACTTTCTCAGGACAGAAGATTTTCTCTATACACTCAGTGGTAGCAGAGTGGTCGAAAAGAAACACTAACCTATCGATATATCGGGGACATATTTATCGATATATCGATAAATAATACATACATACATACATACATACATACATACATACATACATACATACATACATACATACATACATACATACATACATACACACATACACACACACACACACACATATATATATATATATATATATATGTGTATATATATATATATATATATATATACACACACACACAATATATATATATTGTATATAGATTGTATATAGATTGTTTCGTATGCAATGAATGTGTGCAAGATGAATAAAACAGTGAGGTGGCTTTATCATCAAAAATCAGTTAATAATTACAATAAATACAGTTTAAATCGAAATTGTTGCTCAGTTTTCTATACTTTGTTTATTGCCAAGGTTTATTGCAACCAAATACACACTTTTCCAACACACACTTGCCAGTCATCCTGTTCATCCTTTCTGTCCCAATGTCAGCACTTTGAAATCGGGACGAACTTCAGTTGGCTCCGCCCTGTTCAACGTCGAACCACACAACAAACCAATTAAAAGTTGCTGGTCGTCATAAAAAGGGCAGAGCCAACTTGTGTTCGTCCCGATTTCTAAATGCCTGTCCCACTGTCCAGGGCCGGACTGGCTAGTAGGTTGGCCCCACCGGCTATGAAATTGTGTTCGCCCCATTTTTTAAATTTATTTATTTTTGGCCCCCTTTGAACAAGTTGTCATCTGTAGAATGGCCCGCGGATATATTTAAATCTCGCTATCTGGCCCACACTCTTAATGAAGTTGCACATGGCTAGTTTAGCCTTTTTTTTCATTCGTAACTCTAAATATGACCTTTTCATACAATAATGTGATTGCCCGTCTCGTGATATTTGTGATTAGTGATTACTGGTTACGAATATGCATACATTGCAAGAGTTGGCCACCAATGGCAGTGGTACAGAGGGCAAGCGCCACCCTCAAGTTTTTCCCAGTGACATTTTAACAGTCCAGTCCGGGCCTATTTATTCAATTATATTGATAACTAGTTGGGGTAACCGGTCATAAATGACGGGAGAAAAATTTTAGTTTAATTTTGCTACTTAAATTATTTAACTATTTTATTCAAATACTTCATTAATAAGAACCTTACTATTGTTTGGGTTCTTGGATCGGGAGAGCGTAACATAAAGTTGACCATGAGAAAAAACCGGTTCATTTAAATTTAAATAAATTCCAACGTGCTTAAACGTTTTTATCCTTGTTTGCACAGTGTTATACACAGACAGACAAAGCTTAATATACTATAAGTGTGCTCTGTTAGAATCTTGTCTGAATCAGAAAGTGCACTAAACAGAAAAATGGTGGCTGTCAACTTGTCAAGTAACCAGAAAGTAAAATGGTGGCTGTCTAGTAACCAGTTATTTATTCCGGGCGGTGCATGCTCTGTCCGGATATTTATTCTGGTGACTCGTGCTCCGTTTTCTTTAGTAAGTAAAGATGGAAAACCAAAAACGTTTGGAGACCACTGGTTTATGTGGTTGAACAAACAGGTATCTCTGCCCAGCAGTAAAATTTTGTTGGCACCGCCCTTTTATGAGCGTCATCAATTTCTAATTGGTATGTTACTTGGTCTGATG
This sequence comes from Brachycybe producta, assembly GCA_036925085.1. Classification (NCBI taxonomy): domain Eukaryota; kingdom Metazoa; phylum Arthropoda; class Diplopoda; order Playtdesmida; family Andrognathidae; genus Brachycybe; species Brachycybe producta. The sequence continues at coordinate 4,320,083 of JAUPFP010000012.1, read as the reverse complement.
TCCTATGCCCCGCCCTTTTCAATTTCTAATTGGTTGATATTTGGTCTGATGCTCATAAAAGGACGGGCCCAACAACATTTTACTGCTGGGCAGAGATGCCTGTATTGAACAATCCTTTTTTTTTTACTATTCTTGGGTATAGGTAGATTGTTTGCTTCATGAAGTATCCCATGGGACAATCACTACTTTTGTTACAGTTGACACTACACTAGAATCCACTAATTTGAAGAATAAACATTTTAAATTGTCACATGTCTATTTTATTAAAATAAATATTAAAATCAAAAATATCTCTTCTTCTCACATTGAGACAACCTTCATAAATAATAAAACAGTAACAAAAAAACGCTTAGAAAAAAACTATTATTAAAAGCTAAACATTTAATTATAACAGTTAAGTTAAAACTAACCTGTAAAAATCCATTTATTGGAAGGAATTCGGACAATCTACAGAGAGAAAAACAAATTAAATGAATAAATCAATGTGTAAGAAATGAAACGGAAAATTAAAAATAATAAATTGAGAAAGTACAAATAAATTATTACTGAAATCAAAACAAAAACAAATTCAAATTATACTACATATGATTAAGTTTTCAAAACTGTTGATTTAATTAGGCAGCTGTTTTAGTTGACTACCTTCTTCATATGACAAAGCACAAGATAAAGAAGGTGTTTCAAAATCTTTACTTGTTCTATGGTTGGCACAGATAATTCAACTCAGTATGCATGCCTGCAATCAGCTCGAAAGCCATGGGGCAAGGGGGATTGCTCCTTATCATAAATGATTGTCCTTTAGACAAAATAAGACATCATTGTTAAATTGACAATTGACAAAGAACAACACTGTTAAAAAAGAAAGTACCAAATGGCACCTTTTGGGGTGCAAAATCTTGTTCCACCAGTGACCCCCTTAATGGTGACTATTGGCACCCTATTAGTCAGGGTGCCAATTTTCACCAAAAAGGTGACAATTGGCCAGGACTCAACGTAAGTGCCAATATTCAGCAAAAAGGTGACAATTGGCCAGGACTCAATGTAGGTGTCAAGTGTCACCAAAATGGTACCAATTGGGAAAAAACACAACTGTGCATCAGTTCTGGCTAATAATTCTTTCAGGATCTTTGACATACTGTACGTACTTCAGAAAAAAGACTAACTAGTGTTTATTATTGCAAATAAGCTTTTATGAACAGATCGCACCTCGGCTGGGAGAATGGCGCAACTAAAAAAACAACTTTTTCTTGGGGGGGGGGGGGTGGAGAGAGGGAAATGAGTTTAAAGTTTCATTTTGTTCTATCTCAATCTAAGCCAAATAAACCGATACTGTGAATAGTTTGTCAATCACACGTCACAAAATGTTCGTGTTGAGCCAGGATTTAGTTTGGACGCCTCGGCGAACATTTCTCCGAACATCCAGTCATTGGCGGTTCTGTCAGCAATTGGGAACACGTTGGGAACACAGAACAACAAACATGTTCTTTGGGAATATTCATAAACAGTGTTCGGCTCGTTGTTCTATTCTAGTCTGGGTCCAGCTTTCAACGTAAAGAAAACTATACAGTTTTTCCCGGTAATAATCCGTTCAAAATAATGATTAAGTAAATAATATTAAAATAAATACAATTATCAAATGGGAGAAGACATTAACGCGCCACAGAAGTAACTAATAGCTTCAAATTAACTTACAGCAAACGTTGCAATCAGTTTCATCTGAATTATCACCACATCCATCAACTCCACTACACAAAACAGAGGTAGACCGACACAGTCCGTTAGCACAACGAAAATGTTCTTTTGGACACATTCTCCCTTTGTTAAAATGGGTATAAAAAAGTTTTAAAAAAACATGAACATTTTAAATATATCGTCGTTTAAGAAGTGATCTACAACGTAACTAACAAAATAAAAATTTTACAAGGGGAACAAAAAACGTTAAGGTTTTATTACACCATTTTTCGCTAATAAAATTTATTTGGGCGTTTTCTTTAGCCATAATTAATATAATTATTAAGGCTGTACCAATCACACATTTTTTTACCAAGCCAATACCGTACCAATCACACACAAACAAAACAAATTGACATGCCGATCGATTTAAACCGAGCCGATCATGCCGATTTTCACTATCAATTTTGGCTGCTTGCGTCGGCCAAGAGAGAAGCGGTTCCGCACAAGAACGTATGGAAAAAAATAGTTAAATTATAATTTTCGAGTTTACAAAGCAATGGCAAGACAACAATTTTCCTTTAAAGATGATTTAGTGGCGAAGTTGGTAATAAACTGATTGACCCTCCACCACGGCAGTTTTATCTGGGAGCAGACCTAATTGTTGAGTGCGTTAATGATCGGAAATCGGTTAACAGTTGTTCGCCGATCCAATTTTTACCGATTAGCAGTAAATCGGAAAAATTCGGTTCGGCAAAATCGTCTCGGTACAGCCTTAATAATTATGTTACGAACATCACAAACAATTTTCTTTTTAAATATTCGCAAAATCACATTAAATGGATTTGTTTTTTCTGAGACATTTTCCCGAACAATGCACTTATTTTTTCTGATTTTTTTTTTGATGCCCAAAACCTCAAAAGCACCAAAAATGTCAGTTACTTAGTCACTTCTTAAACGAGGATATATAATATGTGTCAAAATAACAATAGTGTATAAGTACGCTCTGATGCAATACCACTTTGACAGATGGCTGGATCTTCATCACTTTCGTCCTTACAGCTACTGACAGCATTACAGAATGTATACTGTGGTAAACAAGCTCCATCTAGACATCTAAATGCTTTATCGTGACAATCTAAAAATGAAAGAATCAAACAAATTCACGAATAGGTCCCTTAACAAGCAGTTAAAGCTCCATTATATTTTTTGTTTTGTTTTAGTACCATGGTGACATTTCAATTCGTCACTTCCATCAAGACAATCCCATTTACCATTACACAATTTCGACCTCGACACACAATTCCCATTTCCACACTGAAAAGCAACGTGTGGACAGTCTGTAAGGAACATAATAAAACAAAATATAAAAAACTAGAGGTGGGGGACGAATCCTAAATTTTTTCTCGAATCCAAATCCAAATCCTAAAAGGTTCTCGAGAGTCGAATCCCTCGAATCTCACGAATCTCGAATACTTCATATATAAGAAAATACAAATAAAGGGGGGGGAGGGGGTACCACCGAAATTGCAACAATCGCCGTTTTTTAGGGAACGTTTCTATTGGACATCACTGGAGTTAAAACTAATTTGAGCAAAGTTTTTAACAATTTTTTTTAGGTTAGGATTCGAAAGACGAAAAAAGCGCAAAGATTCGAGTTTTAGAATCTCGAATATTTTTTAAGATTCGAGGACTCGAATGGCCCATATCCCTATAAGAAAAAACACATTTTCCACATGATTCAAGTCTTATCTTGTACTGCCACTCACGCCATTGGTTGCATTCGTGTTCATCACTACCATCTGCACAATTGTAACGTCCATCACAGACAAAATACCAAGAAATACACTGACCATTTCTGCATTGATAAGTGTCTTTGTGACAACCTTTAAAAATATATACACAACAAAAAAACAATTACACAATGGGAAACTACGAAAGAATGGTTCGAGAAACAACAAGTTTAACACAAAGTTGTAATTCAAATTATTATCGAAGATTACTAACCTGTATTATTGGAATTACACTGTGAATTTTGCACAATACACTCGCACCTATTGTTGAAACAATGTGTATTTGGATCTCGACGTTGACACTGTTTCGAATTGCTACAATATTTTCCTATAGATACTGGTGAATCATTTGCATCTGCGTGAAAGAACATTAAACATGCTGAAATGTCTACTTCAGTTTAAGGAAAGACCAACATCATCATCATCATCATCCGAGAATCACGAAACCAATAATTAAATTAAATTATATTGTTTCACGTGGAATCTATACACACATTATTAGTTTTGCACTGCAGAATCTACTGAGCGAAAATGCTAAACATTTACTTTTTCTGATTATAGCTAAAATACTTTAAAGAGGCTACATCACAAAATTACTTCAACAAATCTCCGCAAAGAGCGCTAGCATCGTTTTTCTATTAAGCCCATATAGACCCAATGTAAAAGAAAAAAAAAATGTTAATTTTTAAAATACACAGTCGCGGAAATATGTTTATTTTTCATATTTAAAGTTGTCCAATATTAAGTTTTCAAAGTGCAATGTGCACCTAAAATATATGCTGATCGAGTGATAGAATGGCAATTGGTAAGTGCGGTTCTATTTTTAAAAAATATTTAAAAATCGCGAATTTCTAACTCTTATGTTAAACTCCATTGAGTACGCCTAAATAAAATGCTCGTAAAAATACCTAAAAATGATTTTAAAAAACCACAATTAAACCATGCGTGCTGATTTTTTTTTGTTTTTTTTTTAAATTATTTTTACATATTTTAAGAGTATCTTAATGGATGTTTTTTCTTTCTTACGAGCGCGTACTCAATGGAGTTTAACATAAGAGTTAGAAATTCGCGATTTTGAAATATTTTTTAAAAATAGAACCGCACTTACCAATTTTTTTGTCATTCTATCACTAGTTCAGCATATAGTTAAGGTGCACATTACACCTGTACACTTTGAAAACTTAATATTGGACAACTTTAAATATGAAAAATAAACATATTTCCGCGACTGTGTATTTTACAAATTAACATTTTTACTTTAACATTGGCTATATGGGCTCAATAGAAAAACGATGCTAGCGCTCTTTGCGGAGATATTTCGAAGTAATTTTGCGATGTAGCCTCTTAACTTTGTAAGTATAGATATATGTATATTGTATGCAAGTTTAGTTTTTTAATAGCCACAAAGTTATGCATGTTGTGAATCAATATAACAAATACTTTTAAAAATTAAAACAAGAAGTTCTTAACCGGGATTATACATACCGCTTACACCTTGTACACACGTGAGCAAAATGAATTCAAATTAAATGTGTTTAGGTGAATTATAAGGAATCCAGTTAAGGATATGAACCAAATAAAAATTGACTTTATTATGAATATTTTAAATTGAAATACTAAATCAATATTTTGTCAATAGTTTATATATTTTATTTAAGTATTAACTCAATATTTTCAGATCATTAACTGAATAAATTGAATTCAACATAATGTTCGTTTGCCCTTCACAGGCAGGGGCGGATTTACCAATAGGCAGAGTAGGTAGCTGCCTAGGGCGGAAAATTTTTGGGGGCGGCAAAATGTAAAATATTTTTTTGGAAATTCGTTTTGGATACAAAAAAAAGTATTGTAAAACAATAAACTGCCTAATATAACAAATTGGTTGGCAAGAGTAATTGATGTAACAAGAGCCAGAATGACCACTTCCGACAAAACAGTTGACAATTGTTAAAAGCATACAAAAGTAACTTTATTACTTTAAGAAAGTATAGGCCATTTGTTTTCAGTTGCAGCCTAGGTACAGCCAAATGGTAAATCAGCCACTGAATCACATGGTTCTGTAGAACACGTTTATTATTTAAATGAATTTAAATTATCAGCTGTGTACTAGGTATTAGGGGAATGGGATTCGATGTCTGAACAATTTTTTTCTTAAAAAGAAGTTCTTGTTAGATTAGAATAAAATACTAACACTGATGATAACATGATAATCTGTCAGGCTTCAGTCCTAATAGACTAGTACTGATGCTGCTAATGATGATTTCGACAAAGGGATAGAGGACTGGGTTCGGGGCTAATCGTAACAAGGTTAAGAACCCCCTTGCTTTAAAATATGAAAATAAGATATACGTAGTGACTTACAGGGAACACACTGGTATTGCTCATTAGGTGTTAAATTAGGCAAACAGGAACATCTTCCATAAATGCGAGGAATAATAAACTTGCACATACTTTGTGAACTGGACAATAGACACTGTTCATCAGTGGCACACAACTGACCAATTTTGGCACCTGAACAGAAGAAAAAAAATACGTTACTATAACACAATCAAAGAGTTCGTGGCAACACTTTTCAGAAGCAACTTTATATTTTTTTTGAGATTCCCAAATGTTAGAACTAAGTGTTGAAAAACTAATTGTTATTCACTTTAATTATACTGATTTTTGAATAAATAAGTTTAAAAATGCTTATTTTATTTACTCTTTGATGATTTTTTTTTTCTCCCGAAAGCAATTATTTTTTTCTTCCGACATTTTTTTTTCTCCATAATTAGGTTATTTTTAATTTCCGAATTTTCAGCCCTGCACAACACATAAGTTGTTTACTTTAAAAAACAAACATTTAAATACGATAAAACAGCAAAAAAATAATTCAAAAAAATTGATATGTAAATTTAAACTTTTCCAATATAATTTCTTGTTAACTCCTGATTTGTTGTTTATGACAACTTTCATAAAAAAAGTCTCTCAGAAGTTGAACATGTGTTAGTGAACTAGTGTGAGTTGCCATTAAACTTGGTGAAACTTTTTTTTTGAAACGTATGTGAGACTCAGTCTCATTAAACTTATGCTCGCTCGTATGTTAAATATTGCTTTTATGATTCGAGTATCGTAAAATGTACTGTTACATAAATTTTAATTTTTTATTGTCTATTTATTAAAAGTCACAAATATTAAAATGAAATAATCACATGCAATTGTTCGTTATGTTTGTTATGTATAACTTTAAACTGTGAAGACAGTCAAATGTGGAGCAGAAAAGCAGGCACTGAGGAGTTCCTACCGAATACTTCGGACCATGACCTTTGTAACACCCTGTATTTCGCCTTGCTGTCCCTCATACCCCAAGTGCCGCATTTCCACCCCTTTCGTTACCCACTAAGACCCCAAATGGATACCCATTAACGCACGGTCTCTAGAGAATGTGTGCACCTGTGGAGGTGCACACAGGCCCTAGGTATAAAGGTCCATGTCTCGATTGATTCGGGGTCCATTCCCTGATATCGTAACTATGAAATAACACATTCAATGGTCTGGAGGCTATAAGCAACGCCACAGTAGTAACTCTTCTCTGTTTAATGTAATTTCAATAGGTGTGTGTGCGTGTATTAAACACGTAACTCGACAATCTGCATTCATCTCGCCCGTCTTCATTTATTCTCTTCTCCACAATTGCGTTCACAGGAAATACCAAAGGGAGCGACCCCGGCACCATTCGGAATCGCGCCTAAGTCGCTTACACTCTCAACGAAAGGCGGCGTCCGTCATAAACTAAGAGAATCTAGACTTGAGTCCCGTAACAAGTGCTTTACACTGTTACACACCTTGTATACCCTTGCATATACCCCTGTTCATTACCCGCTTTGTGCATTTTATCAAAATGTAATCACCATACTAATGATATTATTAGTATAATAGACAGGAACACCTACTAAATTAAAAAAAAAATACTATCACAATTCTCAACTAGAACGTTATGACTTATGAAACGCAACCATGGTTCAGTAAATTGAAGAAAAATTAAAAAAAAATGAAAAGCCACTTAAATCCACATTACCAATCAAGCAGTTGTCCCGCCTAAGGGAAGTGTAACCTTGTTCGCACTGACAAACCCCATGAATACAACGACTATTAGCCACCTTCATGGTGCACTGCTCATTTACTAAACATTCAAAACCAAGTAGTGATGCTGAAAAGAATTTTTTTTTTTCAAAAGAAAGAAAAAACGTTATTATAAACACACGACCGCCCCATTTATTTTCAATGCTTCGAGGTCCAATTGAGGCTTCGATGGATATGGCACACATCCACTTTTCATATTATCAAATAAGTTTCTTATATTATTAATAACCTTTCAAGCATAATGTGGAGTTGTAACGGACGTAATGTGGGTAACAAGTGCACATGCCACGACGACACTCAGAAAATGCAATGTTTGCGCAGTCCGAGTTCGTTTCACAATGATTATAATCGGTTACAAGGTCCCATATATGTGAACTCTTCACATTTGTAACTAGAAAAACAAAACAAAACAAAACGAAACAAAAAAACAATTGTGGATTCAAATATTTATTGAACATATCGCACCTATAAAATTGAAGGGAAAGTTTTATAGAACAGTAGTCAGACCAGCTATGTTGTATGGGTCAGAATGTTGGGCAATCAAGAAGGTGCATGAGGATAGAATGCAGGTAGCTGAGATGAGAATGCTAAGGTTTATGAGTGGGGTGACCAGAAGAGATAGGATCAGAAATAATTTTATTAGGGGTAGTGTAGGGGTAACAAATATAGTAGAAAAGATGCAGGAAAATAGGCTGCGGTGGTTTGGGCATGTCCTCAGGAGTGGAGAAGATGGGCTGCTGAGACAGGCAATGAACTTAGACCTGGGAATAAAACGGGGAGGAGGAAGACCCAAGCAAACCTGGGATGTGGTAGTAAAACGGGATATGGTGGCATGTGGGGTCACTGGGGGCTTGGTGCAAAATCGGAACGAGTGGAGAGTTAGAACCAGCAAGGCCGACCCTGCTGCTTGCGGGATAAGGTACAGGAAATGATGATGATGATGATCGCACCTCGGCAAGAAGAGTGACACAACTGAAAAAAAAACCATTTTTTTGGGAAAATGAGTTTGTTGAGCTTTTCAAGTGCAAAAACCGTTTTAATGCCGTTTATTTGGCTCCCCTACAATAGATTGATATGAAAAAAAATAATAGGGCTGTGGAGTCGTTATCACATAATTGTTCGACTCCTGTAATGAACGACTCCACCGACTCCACAGCCCTAGAAAAAAATGCTTTTTTGCCAAAAAGTTTTTTTTTAGTTGTGCCACTCTTCCAGCCGAGGTGCGAATTATTACAAAAAAAAAACATCTTGCTTTACTGTAGTTGGCACTGTTTTGTGATGTTGTTGATTGTGTCCAAGAGACCAACATCATTAAAAGCTGAAAATAATTTCAAAAAAAGTTAGCTGTCATTTTTTTTTGTCTTATAGGTTTTTTACTAAGCCCTGTTTAGGGCATGGAATATTTTTTTTATCTCGTCCGGACGAGATAGTAAGTCGGGTCTAGATGAAAGAATGAACGTTTTAGGGTAACTCTAAACCTCGAAACAGAATGCATATAGAATTGGAGGCACACTATACTTTTTTTTATATCGGTGATTAGATGGTGTTACGTTAAATTAAGCTTGTTGCAGGAGGTCTGGGGGCGCAGCTCCCCAGAATGTAAAAAAAAAAAATAAAATCACATGATTTAATTAAAAAAATGATTATGTTGTTCCGCATTCATGTAAGCAGCGTTCAGCTAATTCTATATGCATTCTGTTTCAGGTTTTAGAGTTACCCCACATTATTCATCCTGACCGGACTTACTATCTCGTCCCGACGACTTAGTATCTCGTCCGGACGAGATAAAAAAATATTCCATGTCCTCAACAGGGCTCCGTAGTTTTTCATAAACTGTCTGTTTTTTTTATTGAATTACCATAACTTCAAGGTACTTACACAAAGTTGAACAAAATGTTGTGCACATGAATACAACAAAAGCATATCCGGATTTCTGCAAATGAAAAACGTTTAAAATCTTATCATTATTGTTAGAAATCAAAATGTGGTACAGTAGAGCGTTGATTATCGGAACCAATTTTTTTACTTATTTTTATGAAAATACTATTTATGGAAATAAAAAAAATTGTTGAAATCGTTTTTTCTTCTTCTTACTTTTCTCCACTTTTTATATTGTGAGTTCGATTTACACGAAATTTCGATTATCAGAAACTAGTCATGTGCGGACAGGCTGCGAGGGGCAATTAATGACAACGAAATTTGACTTTTTGTATTATTTTTATGTATTTCTGTGTTATTATTTTATTGTGTCTTTTCATATTGACAAGGGTTAAACGTAAGTGTTGATGTACATTCTGTAAAACCCTTAATAAAATTAATATTAATATTATTATTACATGTATTATTATTACTAGTATTAATATATCGAACATTAGTCCCGTTGTCTTATGACCGTTTTTTTGAAAAAAAAAAAGACAGACTATAGTCTTGGCTTGTGACACATTTTTGGAATTTTAAAAATTGTTGAATCCTTGTGCTTTTCCAAACTTTTTGGGATTTCTGGGCCAATTGAGCGCTCCTGAGACATTTTTTAGAGCTTTTAGAACATTTAAATATTTTTCGACTTTTGGCAGTTGTTCGAATTTTAAAAATTCTTGATATAATTTTTTGGGCACAAAGAAGGAAAAGTCACGCAATGTAGCACTCATTGTATGGCAGACATTTTTTAAAACAAAAATTTCATCAGGCGAGGTTGAATCCTTGTGCTTTTCCAAACTTTTTCTGGACTTATCTGACCAGTTGAGTGCTCCAGAGGCATTTTAGAGTTTTTAGAGCAAGCATTTGCAACTTCATTAAGAGTTTGGGCCGGATAGCGAATTTTATATATATACTAGTGGGGTAACCCGTCATAAATGACGGGAGCAAAATTCACAGGCAATTGTGGGCATGCGCGTCGTTTTTTCCTTTTTTTACTCCTTTCATTTCAATTTCAGTCACCGCCTCCCACTTTTCTCTCTTTCTCTCCCCCTTCTACACTTTCCAACGTTTTCCCCTCACCCCCTCCCACTTTTCTCTCTCTCTCTCTCCCCTTCTACATATTCCAACCTTTTCCCCTCACCCCTCCCACTTTTCTCTCTCTCCCCCTTCTACACTTTCCAAGGGAAAAGTTCAACATATAGTTGACCTTGAGAAAAAAACCAAAAACGGTTCACTTCTTCATTTATTCAAATTTATATAAATTCCAACGTTTGTACAGTTGTTACTCCACACACACACAGACCTGGGATAATATATTATATATATATATACTAGTGGGGTAACCCGTCATAAATGACGGGAGCATCTAGTTTCTTTTTGTGTGACTGTCCGGTTGTCATGAACTAATTCGCCATGACCACTTGTGTTTTTTATAAGCACCTTAATATTGTTACAGGTATGTGAAGACAGGGAGATACAGTCGTGTGCTCCGCCCCTTTATGACTGTCAGACCAAGTATCAACCAATTGGAAATTGAAAAGAACGGGGCATGTGACGTCAGACCAAATAACAACCAATTCAAAATTGAAAAGAACGGGGCATGTGACATCAGACGACATAACAAAATAATTAAAAGTTGCTGGCCCTCATAAAAAGGCGGGGAAAACGACTGTATTTTACTGTCTTTACTTGCCTGTCCTTACTATTGTTTGGATTCTTGGATCGGGAGAGTGCAACATAAAGTTGACCATGAGAAAAAAGCAGTTCATTTAAATTTCAATCTGATTAAGTTTTTGTCCTAAAACAATTTACCCTAAAGAAACATTTGCCCTAAAGGGAGATATTGCCCTAAAGGGAGATATTGCCCTAAAGGAAGATATTGCCCTAAAGGGAGATATTGCCCTAAAGGGAGATATTGCCCTAAAGGGAGATATTGCCCTAAAGGGAGATATTGCCCTAAAGGGACATTTGCCCTAAAGGGACATTTGCCCTAAAGGGACATTTGCCCTAAAGGGACATTTGCCCTAAAAAGACATTTGCCCTAAAAAGACATTTGCCCTAAAAAGACATTTGCCCTAAAAAGACATTTGCCCTAAAAAGACATTTGCCCTAAAAAGACATTTGCCCTAAAAAGACATTTGCCCTAAAAAGACATTTGCCCTAAAAAGACATTGCCCTAAAAAGACATTGCCCTAAAAAGACATTTGCCCTAAAAAGACATTTACCCTCAAGGGACATTTGCCCTCAAGGGACATTTGCCCTCAAGGGACATTTGCCCTAAAGGGACATTTGCCCTAAAGAGACATTTGCCCTAAAGAGACATTTGCCCTAAAGAGACATTTGCCCTAAAGGGACATTTGCCCTAAAGGGACATTTGCCCTAAAGGGACATTTGCCCTAAAGGGACATTTGCCCTAAAGGGACATTTGCCCTAAAAAGACATTGCCCTAAAAAGACATTGCCCTAAAGGGACATTGCCCTAAAGGGACATTGCCCTAAAGGGACATTTGCCCTAAAGGGACATTTGCCCTAAAGGGACATTTGCCCTAAAGGGACATTTGCCCTAAAGGGACATTTGCCCTAAAGGGACATTTGCCCTAAAGGGACATTTGCCCTAAAGGGACATTTGCCCTAAAGGGACATTTGCCCTAAAGAGATGTTCCCCTAATGAGTAGTCTAAATATACAGTAATTGGTTTTAGGGCATATGTTCCTTGAGGGCAAATAGTTTTAGGGCAAATGGTTTTAGGGCAAATGGTTTTAGGGCAAATGGTTTTAGGGCAAATGGTTTTAGGGCAAGTGTTATTTGAGGGCAAATAGTTTTAGGGCAAATGTTTTTAAGAGCAAGTGGTTTTAGGGCAAGTTGTTTTAGAGCAAATGTGCTATTAGGGTAAATAGTTTTAGGGTAAATGGTTTTAGGGCAAGTGTTCCTTGAGGGCAAATAGGTTTAGGGCAAATGGTTTTAGGGCAAGTGGTTTTAGGGCAAGTGGTTTTAGGGCAAATGTTCTATTACGGTAAATGGTTTTAAGGAAAATGTTCCATTAGGGTTAATTGTTTTTATGGCACAATTGCCTGTGATAAACTGTAGTTTAATTTTGCTACTATTATCCCCTCCCCTTTTTATATTTGAAATAGAAAATGTGTTTTTCATTTTCTCTGGTGTGCGCATGCGCGTCGTTTTTTTTTTTTTTTTTTTTTTACTAATTTCATTTCAATTTCAGTCACCCCCTCCCACTTTTCCTCCCTCCATGTTTCTCTCTCGCCCCCCCCCCCCCTTCTACACTTTCCATCCAACCTTTCCCCCTCTCCAATTTAATATCATGGGGTTCTTGGATGGGAAGGGTGCAACATATAGTTGACCTTGAGAAATTTCTTCATTTATTTAAATTTATATAAATTCCGATGTGCTTCAATGGTTGTACAGCGTTATTTCAGACAGAAAGACAGACAGACAGACAGATACACAGACCTGGGATATTATATATATAATATATATATAATATCCACAGGCCATACCATATGATGTTTATTGTAACATGTTCGCTTTACGAATAAAATTAAGTTAAGCTTAATACAGATCAGATAGAAGAGTAATAAAAATCACGTTATTTTCAGTAGACGGTCACTGTGATTGGTTTATTTGTTCTATTGCTGATATGAGGTAGGTTCTGGAAATTTGCTGGTGGGCCAGATTCAGTGAAATTTAGAGAACTCCTCATAAGCCTTATAAAATCACGGCGGGGCCAGATGCGGCCCACGGGCCATACATTTACTATTTTGCCGCCCCTAGCCCCCCCCCCCGCCTTCCTTCACTGTATATGTAACACTGTACAAACAAGGACAAAAACCTTGAAGCACGTCGGAATTTATATAAATTTAAACGAACCGCTTTTTTCTCATGGTCAACATGTTACACTCTCCCAATCCAAGAACCCGAACAATAGTAAGGACAGGCAAGTAAAGACAATAAGATACAGTCGTTTTCCCCGCCCCTTTTATGAGGATTGACAACTTCTAATTGGTTTGTTTTGTTGTCTGACGTCATATGCGCGGCCCTTTTCAATTTCCAATTGGTGGATATTTGGTCTGACCGTCATAAAAGGGCGGTGGTAAATGACTGTATCTCAATGTCTTTACGTGCCTGTAACAATATTACGGTGCTTATAAAAAATGCAAGCGGACAAGGCAAATTACTTCATGACAAATCTAAATTTGTATAGGACTATACATGTATGTGTTACTACACTTCACAAATTTGCATATCGTCTTATAGAAAAATCCAACAAATAAATTACTATATTTATGTGATTGGATCATAAGACCTTTATATAAGCTTATTATACGTAGAAAGAATATAATTACGGTATATAGCAAATTGCGACAAAAAACATAAGTACATAATAAATAACAACCATAGACTATCTCCCATATTTCACACAATATTCTCATGAAAGGAAAGATAGTCATGGACTTGTGATTTGTTGTTTTTTTTGGTTTACTTCTAATGCACACTTGTAAATTCCCTCGAGGATATAAAAGAAATAATTAGTAATTACATTACAATTGAAAACAAGATCATGCCTTTCATGCATCTGTTACCATTCATTACAAATACATCTACCAACAATCTAATTATTATTTACCTTTTTTTTTTCTTTAACTAAAAGTCGTTGACTTTCAAAATGCCTGAAAACATTTTTACAACTTTTGTATTTGTAGAAATGTTTAAACCTTGCATTTATTTTATAAGGAAACAATTTCTTAATTTTTTTTTTCATGAAAATATATCAGACAATTGTTAGAAATGTATATATAGAATTTATTATGAAAACTATAAGGCAGGTTCCACACGATGTGCACAGTTGTCTCATGTTTTCACCTTGAACCCTTTTGTAAAGGGATCAAATTACAAATACTTAAAAGAGACCATTACCTCCAGATTGTCAAGACTTACACAAAGATTGCCAAACGATTTTTAAATTTCCAAAAACGAAAGTCCCCCCCCCCCCCATTTTTGTGGCAAAGGTTGTCACCTCACATTTCCAGAATTCTTTAATGAAATAAATGTAAGTATTCCCTATTCATATTCAACTCAATGCAACCTTCCATGTGGTATAATTCAAATATTAAATCCATAGTAATTTGAAATGAAAGTAATGTGAGGTAAGTGATCAAAAAACATCAGAGTTCCAGTAGAGGAGTAGACTTTGGGGGGTGTTTGTTGCCAATGTCTGTTGTTTGGTGGTGCATCTTTTTTTGATTATATTAATCACTTATTTTAAATTTTAAAAATCGTTTTAGTAATCGTTGAATAATTCTTGACAATATTTTGACAAGGAATTTCTGGATGTAATGGTCTCTATAATAATGAAATAAGTAGCCCTTTTTATATAAAAATTTAAGTAAGATCGCATTTTGTCAATGAAATGACACAGAACTTTGTGGACAATAGAGAAATTGCTCATTGCTACTATCTATGTATTTAAATTAGACAAAATTTATTTTCAGTGTTGCATTTTCAGTCACAGTTTTCTGCATGTGGTTATTTACCTAAGGGAAGAATTACACACGCTGAAAAACCACCAGAAAAAAAGAGTCAGAAATAGAATTCAGTTGTATTTCTGTGTACCTTTGCCAAAGGTAACAAGTATGATTCACTGGAAATTCTTTTTCAGCCTGTGTGATCTTTTCATAAGTGGGTATTAGGTATTAATATTATTCATAACAGATAATGTATTTTGTATTTTTTTATACTGTATATTAAACTTTGTCTGTCTATAACGCTGTACAAACAAGGACAGAAACGTTTAAGCACGTCGGAAATTATTTAAATTTAAATGAATCGGTTTTTTTTCTCACGGTCAACTTTTATGTTGCGCTCTCCCGATCCAAGAACCCAAACAATAGTAAAGGTGTTTATTAAGCATTTGAATAAAATAGTTAAATAATTTTAGTAGCAAAATTAAACTAGAATTTTGCTCCCGTCATTTTTGACGCGTTACCCCACTACTTAAATGAAATGGTTCAGTGTAATACCTTGTACACACATGAGTTAAATGAATTCAAATTAAATGTGTTTAGGTGAATTATACGGAATCCAGTTGAGGACATGAACCAAATAAAAATTGACTATTATGAATATTTTAAATTGAAATATTAAGTAAATATTTCGTCAATAGTTTATATATTATATATTTAATTATTAACTCAATACTTTGAGATTATTAACTGAATAAATTGAATTTGACATATTGTTTGTTTGCTCTTCACAGGGCTCTGTAGAACACGTTTATTATTTAAATGTATTTAAATTATCAGGTGTGTACTACGTATAAGGCACCTAGGTTTGTTTGTGGCAGGCACAAATTTACAGATAGTGTCACTGAGATGCTGTCAGTGCTACAATGGCATAGATTGGCACATCACAGGGCTGAGTTAAGTTTAAAATTGTTTAGGAAAATTACACGTGGCGATTGTCCACAGTCTAGCAATGTTAGTAGTATAGGAAAAGTCATTTCTGCACCACTTTTCTCCATAGACTACTATGGTGACCTCATTTCGAGCTCCACATTCCAATCTCCCATAGACTCTCATTGAGTCATTTCTGCACCACCCGTTTTAAAGTCATTTTAATGCTTCATCAGAGAGAAAAAACTTTGTCCCAGTTTTTTTGCTTCTCATTAAAAAGAAGTTTGAAACTTTCTTTAACCACCTGTTGAGATAATAAAAAAACTTGTTTTCACGAATGTATATAGAATAAATAAAACATTTTATATATAGAAGGTAAGAAATTTTATTTTATACTCTGAATATATACATATACATTCAGATTTTAACTACATTTTTTCTTATAGAATACACAATTTCCACACCCCAATACAATCTCCCATAGGCTATCATTGAGTCATTTCTACACCACTTGTTTTAAAGCTATTTTAATGCTTCATCAGAGAGAAAAAACTTTGACCCAGTTTTTTTTGCTTCTCATTAAAAAGAAGTTTGAAACTTTCTTTAACCACCTGCTGAGATGATAAAAAAACTTGTTTTCACGAATGTATATAGAATAAATAAAACATTTTATATATAGAAGGTAAGAAATTTTATTTCATACTCTGAATATATACATATACATTCAGATTTTAACTACATTTTTTCTTATAGAATACACAATTTCCACACCCCAATACAATCTCCCATAGACTATCATTGAGTCATTTCTACGCCACTTGTTTTAAAGCTATTTTAATGCTTCATCAGAGAGAAAAAACTTTGACCCAGTTTTTTTTGCTTCTCATTAAAGAGATAGAAGTTTGAAACTTTCTTTAACCACCTGCTGAGATAATAAAAAACTTGTTTTCACGAATGTATATAGAATAAATAAAACATTTTATATATAGAAGGTAAGAAATTTTATTTCATACTCTGAATATATACATATACATTCAGATTTTAACTACATTTTTTCTTATAGAATACACAATTTTCACACCCCATTACAATCTACCCATAGACTATCATTGAGTCATTTCTACACCACTCGTTTTAAAGCCATTTTAATGCTTCATCAGAGAGAAAAAGCTTTGACCCAGTTTTTTTTCCTTCTCGTTAAAGAGAAAGAAGTTTAAAACTTTCTCATACCACCTGCTGAGATGATAAAAAAACTTGTTTTTACGACTGTATATAGAATAAATTAAACATTTTGTATATAAAAAGTAAGAAATTTTATTTCATACTCTGAATATATACATATATATATTTAATTTTAACTACATTTTTTCTTACAGAATACACATTTTCCACACCACATTACAATCTCTCTTAGACTATGATGTGGTCATTTCTGGGCCATAGCAGGAAGACCAACATTTTTATTTAACTTAAAATTAAAAATGATGACAATGCAATTCAAAATCACAAAAGAATTTCTTTTATATTTATCACATAAAACATGTATTTATTCTTAGCTTTCATATTTTTCATAGATTATATCACTATATTATTGCTTAGTACCCTGAACCTATTTCTATTTCTTGTAGTGATGTCCTCCATAGTTTTGTTCTATTTCTATTGGCCTCTTTCATAGTCATGCTCCTTTTCTATTGGCTTCTTTCATAGTCATGCTCCTTTTCTATTGGCTTCTTTTATAGTCATGCTCTTTTTCTATTGGCTTCTTTCATAGTCATGCTCCTTTTCTATTGCCCTCTTTTATAACCATGCTGCTTTTTATTGGCTTCTTTCTTAGCTTTTTTTGTCTTTCATAACCTGGTTTCATTTTTATTTATGTTTTTTTGTAATCTTAACTTAATATTATTGGTGTTTTATTGTAATATCTGAGTAGTTTCATTGGCTACTATTTTTAATCGAGGACACTATTTCAGTATAAAAAGAGCAAAAAGTTCTCATAAAATTCACACATCAATTTCTATTCTGAATCTTCTAAGACAACAGTTGCTCTGATCATTCATTTCTAACATCATTACAGCAAAATACTACAACTTTAAAGTTTTTTACTGTGGTTAATCTTACAAATATTACATCAAAAACTCCCCATCTATAACCAATTTTTGTAAAGTCATTTACATCATAATGCAGGACAATCAAGACATCATTGGTGAGTATTTCTTTTTAAACTATCAAATAGCCTAAGAAACATAAATGCCCATTTTACAAATCACTAGAAGCTATTTTTTATATTGGTAAATTTTCATTATTAGTATTTGAAGTCCTATACACAGTATCTTAGCTTACAAAGTCAATGTTGTTTCTTAGAAAAATTCTGAAAAATATTGATAGACTTGACGGTAGAAACCGCAGTAACTGGTCGAAAGACAAAAAGGAAAGCCGCACCAAAATCTGAAGTTGCAAAGCGTCAAGCAAAGGCAATCGGCGAGGCGGGGCCATCTTCAGCTGTAGCGGAAGACACGATCAAAGAATGGTTTGGACGTCACCTCAGTAAATCGGAGGAAAAGAACACTTTACCAGATTTCAAAGTTCACGAAACTATCCCCGTCGAGGACAATTGGAAACTACGTATTCTCGAAAGTAATGAGAATTGGTTCATCGACATTCGTAAATATAGCATAGAAAATAAATTTACTAAAGGGGCTTGTATTCCAGTTCATATTTACCCCAAATTAATCACCAAACTTAATCAAGTTCCTACTGTTTTGGGTAAATTGGGATTTGATTTTGAAAAATGAGCTGTTTCATATGTGGGGATCCAGATAACTCCATGGAGCATTTTCTCAATGCCCATGTTATCGGACCTATCAAAGAAAAATGTAATCTCTGCAATTCACAATTTAATACTAAAACGGAATGGTTGGCACATTTAAATAACACTCACGAAATATTTTTACCAGATTCTTTTATTGTACATAAAACGGGATTTGGGAGTGTATTACTTACCTTAAAACACATGAATGGGAATAATATTCAGGATCCAAGGGACTATTTTCAACACGTCTATAATGATGTTACGAATTTGTTGGAGGGATGGTCTAATAAAATGAGATTTAAATTTCAATTATGTTTACGCATTCATTTTATGAAGCCAAAAATCATTTATGAAAACAATGAGGCAATAATGACTTACGAAACCAATGATTCTTATTTTTGTAGTAATATGAAACTTATTATGCATCATTCAGAAATAAAACATTACTTGCGAGAATGTGAAATGCAAATCTTAGGCGCAATAGAAGCTTTCATTAATAGAGGTTCGGGTTGGGTGATCGATTCCATCGAAGATGTAGAAATCAAAATTGGTAAATACAGACCGTATAAAGGGGGATGTTCGGGAAAACTTCCCGGTTCATTAAAAAATAAGAAATCTATTTTAAATATCGCATCTAAAGATGCCAAATGTTTTTTATGGTGTATATTAGCTCATTTACATCCGGTCACGAGAGACAACCATCCAAATAGATTGAGCCACTATAAGAAATTAGAAGGTTCTCTGGATACATCCATGCTTGAATATCCCGTTGGTTTAAGCCAAATTTCAAAATTCGAAATTGCGAATAATCTCAAAATTAACGTTTTCGGTTACGATAAATTTGTGGTTCCTCTTCAGTTAAGCAATTCCAACTCAAATAGAGAAATAAATCTTCTTCTTCATGACAGGCACTACTTTCTCATTCGAAATATTGCTCGATTAATGGGACGTGATGGTTTAAACAAAAAATTTTTTTGCTTACGATGCTGCCAAGGGTTTAAAGTCGAAAGCGCTTTAGAAAGGCATCGTCCCATGTGTGAAGAGCATAAAACGGCCAAAATTCGGTTACCCAGCAAAGAGGATTGTGTTTTAAAGTTTAACGAGTTTCATAAAGCCTTGCGGTGCCCTTACGTAGCTTATTTTGATTTCGAAAGTCTCATCCAAAAAGTCAGTGGCCCAACTCAAAATCCGAGTACCTCCTATACCAAAACCATCCAAAAACACGAAGCTTGCTCGTATTCTTACGTTATCGTTGATTATCACGGTAAGGTTGTAGCTCACGAATGTAAAAGGTCCCAAGATCCTGCGTATGAGCTCGTCATGACGTTAAGAAACAAAGCCAGTGCATTGCTGAAATCAGCCCCAATAGAGCCTATGATCATGACGAACGAAGATGAGGAAAATTTCCAGAAAGCCACACACTGTTACGCTTGTCATACGGAGTTCAATGAGTTTATAACGGGCAAAGTAAGAGATCATGACCACCATCTTCCGGGAAACAATTACAGGGGTGCAGCGTGCTTCAGTTGTAATGCAACCTTGCGTGACCGCTCTTACTTGCCATGTTTCGCTCATTGTTTACGTTCGTATGATGAGCATTTTATCGTTAAAGCCCTATCTAGGATTAAAACGGAAAAGCCCATTAACATTATTCCATTAAATATTGAGCGCTATACGAGTTTCATCGTCGATGATCTCGTGTTTCTAGATAGTTTTCAATTCTTGTCCGCTCCACTCGCAACCCTCGCTCAAAATCTTTCTAAAGAGAAATTTAATTGCGTTTCATGGTTTTTCAAAGACCCTTCAAAAATTGATCTCATGACGCAAAAAGGACATTTTCCTTATGAATACTTGGACAGTCACTCAAAATTTGACGCAGTAGGCATTCCGGATAAAGCTTGTTTCAGCAATACCCTGAATGAAGAAGTGATCTCTGATAAAGATTACGAGCACGTGAAAAAGGTATGGGAGACGTTCGGTTGTGAAACATTAGGCGATTATCACGATATTTACTTAAGAAGCGATTGTCTCATTTTGGCGGATGTTTTCGAAAATTTCCGAACTATTTCTTTTAAAAGTTTTGGACTAGATCCCGCGCATTATTTCACTTTGCCCATGTATGCATGGTCCGCCGCTTTGAAATACACAGAAGTTGAGTTGGAATTACTTACGGATTATGATATGCACTTATTTATCGAAAAAGGTATTCGCGGAGGTGTTTCTGTTGCCAGCCACAGATACGCAAAAGCGAACAATCCCTATCTAAATGATTACGATCCATCTAAGCCTAAATCTTATTTAGCCTATTGGGACTACAATTCCTTGTATGCTACGGCGATGTGCGAGCCCATGCCCATGAAAGATTTTTGTTGGTTAGATGAAAATGAGATCAAAACTTTTGACATCCATTCCATAAATCCAGATGACAAAGAGGGATACATATTAGAAGTGGATCTCGATTATCCCCTTGATTTACATTTTGATCATAGTGACTACCCTCTTTGTCCAGAAAGGCTCGATATTCACCTCGATATGCTATCTCCTTATGCTAAAGACCTTCTAAAAAAAGTAAAAGGAAAAGAACCCAAAAACTACAAGACGAAAAAACTCGCACCAAATCTTTATCATAAAAAACATTACGTGATTCATGTTAGAAATTTACAATGCTACTTAAACCTGGGGATGAAATTAATCAAAATTCATCGTGTTCTTTCTTTTACCCAAGGTAAGTGGTTAAAGCCCTATATAGAATTTAACATTGCCATGCGTAAACTAGCAAAAGATGATTTCGAAAAAGACTTTTTCAAATTAATGAACAATGCCGTTTTCGGGAAAACGATGGAAAATCAAAGAAAAAAAATGAATGCCGAACTCGTTAATGAAAAAGAACGGTGTCTAAAATTACTCAGTCGCGCAAATTTAGACTCATTTCACATTATCGATAAGAATCTCACTGTTTTTAAAATGAAAAAATGGTCCATTTATTTTAACAAACCATTGTATACGGGTTTTACTGTGCTAGAAATATCGAAGTTGTTCATGTATGAATTTTATTATTATGTTCTGAAATCAAATTATCCCGGAAATAGATTGAAATTGTTGTATACCGATACGGATAGTTTCATTATGCATATTCAAACGAAAGATTTGTACCATGACATGCAGCGTTACCAATACCATTTGGATACGAGTGACTATCCAAAAAGTCACTTTCTGCACTCTCTTAAAAACAAAAAAGTTATGGGAAAATTTAAAGATGAAATGAATGGTGAACCTATTTCGGAATTTGTGGCCCTAAAATCTAAAATGTATTCTATACTGTTAAATAGCCATAAGTATAAATGTAAAGCTAAAGGTATTAAGAAACAGATCGTTAAATCTCACTTCAATCATGATATGTACATTGAATCTTTGCATCAGTCTATTCCGAATAGGGTGATTCAACGGCAAATCATGTCTAAAATGCACGATATTTACACTCTAGAAGTGAACAAAATCAGTCTTACCGCATTCGATGATAAACGTTATATTGAGAATGACGGAATTACTACCCTCGCTTATGGCTATTTTTCAATTTAAACAAAATTTAGATAAAATCATTTGTTGTTCATTATAGAACCTACCATAATGGTTAAGAGATTAAGCGATGCATGTGTCATCCCGAAGAAAATGAATATGGGTGATGCCGGATATGATCTGTATTCTGCGGTGAACTGCACTATTAAACCTGGAGATAGAATGCTCTGTGCGACAGACTTATCCATGGCTATACCGTATAATTCCTATGGAAGAATCGCACCAAGATCGGGCCCCGCGCTTCATTTTGGAATTGATGTTTTGGCCGGTGTCATTGATTCCAGCTACAGGGGAGCTATTAATGTTCTGTTAATAAATTTCGGAACCTATGATTTTTCTATTAAAAAAGGGGATAGAATTGCGCAAATCATTTTTGAAAAAATATACCCCGATGTGGAATTTACAGAGTGCGATGTTGAACTCCCTCCAAGCACCCGTGGTGAGCTTGGGTTTGGCTCTACGGGAAAATAAGTATTTACTCGATGTAGTCCTATAAATGTTTATTCACGATTGTATACATCCCATAATGTTACATATACCCATTTTAATATATTTACTTTATATAAATAATATAATAATACATGTATTGAAAAGGTAAAGGGTAAATAAAAATGTAATTAAAAAGCATACAGTGGTAAATATTTTTTTAGATTATAATTAATAAATGCGTGAACAATTTTATCATTTCGCAAATAATTATGTCGATGAAACGTAGAAACGATACTTTTCATAGATACATTAGAACATCTTAAAATAGAATAAAAAATACAATATTGGCCACATACGGCCGTTCTCGAATGTTGGAGTCTACGTGCATTGTAAGTCCAGGAGAGACTGTTTCTCGTAATGAACTGATTTATCTCGTCCGTCATTGGCTTCATTCCGTAACTGTCAAAATATTCAGCCATTCCATTATTGAAATAAATAGTGATCCAGTGAGATCCAGGCTCCGACCGCGCGTCCAGATTAACGATATAAAGTTTACGATTCACTCTAAAAGGAAGTTGGTCCCGTGCGAATACACCAGCAAACACAAAATGCGTGGCTGGATGATGAAATAATAAATATTCCAGTTGACTAGAATCCATTTTAATAATCTATGATAACATTGCGATGATGATCCACTTCGATAATGGACTGGTAGATGGAATAAACGATGACATTCACCGTTGTGTTCAATGGATTTTTAAATTTCATATTGAGCCGTAAAGATCCGTTTTTACTCAAGTTGAAATGGGATCCTGATAGAGCACTTTGATCATTGGTGAGATCGAAGGCATAAAGAGAATAGCCGTTTTTAAATTCCTCGAACGTCACATCTACACCGTCTGTGCCATAATACTTGCGGCACGCAGAAAATAGCTGCTGATAAAGATGACCGTATTCTTTCGTACTGAAATTTGGACTGAACTGTATCCCCGGAAACTGGGTACCATCTACCTGTAGCTCGAGAAAACTAAGGTCCTTGTAATGAAAATGAAAAGGATTCTTTTTTAAATTTCCAGCTCGTGCATCACTATCAACGAGTCCAATCATAACGAAACTCGGTAATATGCCATTACAAATGTTGATGTTAATATCGTGGCCGCCGCTAGGTTCACTGAAAGAAGTGCATTTGATTCGGTTGATGGGATAAATAAAATTAGACTTCAACGACTGCTCAATATGCGTTTTAACGATAGATGGATTTGGTATCACTTTTCGTACATAGAGGGTAGCAGATCTAATATCCACTTTGTAATCATTTTTGTCACTATCTGGTTTCAGTAAACAAAAGGCATCTTTTTGACGAATTAATTTAATGGAGAGATCGAGCATATTAGGTAAGAGCCGCCCCTGATGAAATATATCTCCGTGAAGACGTCCGCACATATCCATAATAGCACTCGCTTTTGATCTTTCGAAGCGTTGCGCTAATCCATCTGCCGGATCGGCGGTGGATGGTTTACGATCTTTAAAGGCAGCGATGGTGTCTTTGTAGAACATCTCCAGAGATAAATAAGGTTTATTCCCGGTGTTTTCGCTGCCTAGAAGGGTCGTTAAATAAGCTTTATATCCATAATCGTGATCAGTGGAACTAATAATCGTATGCCCGAGAGTAACCGTAATTTCACTAAAAAGTGAGTGAAAAAACCCATTTATAGGTGTGACTTCGCAAGTAGCGTCCAATGGTTTTCCGTCCGCTTTTAAGATTCTTGCCTTCACATTCAGGTAAATATCAGAAGGATCTATGTATTCATCGGCATTTCCCATGATATTGAACTCTATCGTATTTTGGTCTTCGATACTGTTCACGGGATGGTATTCCTTAATGCAGTCATCCCGATTACTCGTTTGCGTCGCGGGCACGGTAAAAATATCCAATTCACAACTCATCCCGGGCCCCGAGTCATGATGTACGAGAAAGCCGCTCATGTTTATAGGAGATTCACGAAATTGCTAGTTTTTCTTTTTTTACCCGAAGCTTTCTTTGCTGCGGTTTTCCTTTTCTTAGCGACTTTCTTCTTCGATGCTTTCCTTTTCACTGTACGCTTCGTACTGGCCACGGTTCTTCTATTTCCAGATGTTTTAGTCGTTTTCCGGCGCTTAGCTCCACCTGTCATTGTCTTCAAAAATTCATGCCCGGCTTCCGTTCCACGCCTTTTTTAAGGCACTTTTGAAAGATTCCCCCGCTTCAATATCGGATACGACGTTAGTTCCAGACTTTAACAACTGCTTACTTGCTGAGAGGGCTCCTTTTTTCAAAAAAGGGATCACGAAACGATATAACGAAGAGAAAAATCCGTGTCCCCGCTGATATTGAGATCCCACGAAGACGGGTAAAGAGGATCCAATTTGTTTATGATAATTATAACACGGATCAGACGCTGATCCACAATAGTAAGGCACCCTCATTTGTGAAAAATGGAACACGGACGAAAATGAACTGTGGCTATCACTACGTCTCCACTGGTAAATAAAATTTTACGTCCAAAGACATCGCTTATACGCACTTCGATACTATGTATACTATCACGTGATACTCTTTTGTACTGTAGTTGATTGTAGATTTTGGTAACTCTCATTCCATCAGAATCCTGAGAGATGAACGGTCCTCAATAAAGGTGAAAGTTATCCCCCACCGGCTGGTACTCGATGCAGTCGATATAACACGAATAAGGAATGAATATCACGCTGAATATCCGAAAGAGTCGGCCACCTTAATAATGGGAAGTTCCGACGTATTGCTAAGATAGTCCTCTTGAAACCCGAGCATTCTTTGTATTTTTTCAGAGAATTGAATGCTTGAATTGGGCTGAACGGTAACTTCTACACGTGACGTTGTATTCCGATATTTGAACCAAGGATTCTTTTCACTATTTAATCTCGGATTAGCGATATTGTCCATTCGTGTTTTGCTTTCTAACAATTGCTGATGATAATCTTTCATATTTTGTAGATCTTGTTTTGACTTGGCTAAATTTTCTTTTTTTTCATCATACGAGGACTTTAAAATATTGTAATTAAATTCATTCGCTTCTTTTTGTAAACGAACCGGATTGATGAGTTTATCTTTGGTATCTTTATCGTCAGTCTTCTTTTTTTGTTCGTCTTGTATTTTTTGTTGTAAGACATTAACGAGACGCTGAATGGCTTCATCCCGTTTTCCATCGGGTCCAGGTATGAGGCCTTTTTGATGTTGTAATTGATTTTCGAGCTCGTTTATTTTGTTTTGATATTCCATTTGACTGGTATTCTTATCCTTAACGAGATTCTGATAGTTGGTGCGTGATTCCTCGCACGTTTTGAACATGACATTCACATTGTCCGCAGTTGTTTGCACCCTGGCTTCTTCTATTACCATATTTTCTTCCTCTTTGTCTATATTAGCTGTAGATTTGTCTATTTTTTTAATCAATTCATTTTTGCTCGATTGAATCGGGGGATGCCTCAAATGAAGGGGCCCGAAATATTCATCGATATGAGAGTTGATGGCATTCACGAGAAATCCGGGAGAATGATACGCCCCGCTAGGAACGCTAATATTGATGCTTAGGCTCCGCTCCAGATCTCTGATAATAATTTCACCTTCCTTTTCATCTGCAATCTTTAACCAGGTACGTGAAAAATGAATCTCAGCCAAGGCAACTTCGTAATCTCCAGTAATTTCGATGGGTTTTGGGAGTTTCACGGTGTAATTCGTTAAAGTGTTGTCCGGATAATATTTCATACTGCTATTACTCGGCAGTGTCACGTAAAAGTCTTGAGACTCGGTCATTTTTGTAGTTGTTTCAAATCTCCCGCTTTAATCCAACTGTTGTGTTTATCAGCGTATCCTTTCCACTTCACCAAAAGTTGCCGGTGCTGTCCTTTTCCTTTTTCAGCTACAACTTTTTCTACCCTCCAAAAATCGCTGTCTTTCTTGTCAATTTTTTGAAGTTCTTCCTCGTAAAACGTACCTTCTAATAGTTCTCCATCAATATCCACGAGACGGTATACCGAAGGTATTCGGTCGATACGCGCAGAGATGGTGAAAACTTCGTCCGACCAATTGGGTAAGTAACCTTTTTCGAAAGTTAGCTTCGTCTTGGAAATACGAACACGGTCACCTACTTTGAACTTGGGCAATCTACTATTGGCTGATGGAAACAATCGTTTAAATACATCTTTTTCATTGGTAGATGAGACTTTCTCCGGAGCCATGCCAATGCTTCTATGATACGATGCATTGTATCCTTTCACCAGATGACTCAACTTATCAATGTACTGATAATTCCCTTTCGCTGTAAAATACCTCCACATGCGTGATTTCAAAGTTCTATTAAAACGTTCGACAACGGCAGCTTTGACTTCGTTAAAAGTGGTATAAAATCCAATACCATTTTCTTTGAGAAAGGTCTGAAAGTTCTTATTCAGGAATTCTTTACCCCTATCCGATTGAATTTTTCTCGGCTTCCTTCCATCTCGCAGAATAATTTTTGAAGCAGCGATCATTTCCTTTCCAGTTTTTTGTTTTAATGGTTGAACCCAAGCATGTTTTGAAAAAACATCGATACAAGT
Organism: Brachycybe producta; assembly: GCA_036925085.1. NCBI lineage: Eukaryota > Metazoa > Arthropoda > Diplopoda > Playtdesmida > Andrognathidae > Brachycybe > Brachycybe producta. The sequence continues at coordinate 4,292,752 of JAUPFP010000012.1, read as the reverse complement.
TAAAAGATAGTTGTAACCCTTATTCTCTTTTTTGTAAGACTGCATATCCACGAGATCCATCTGCCATACATCGTCTATTTTACTGACCAATGTTCTATTTCTCGTAAATGTTCTTCTCACTGGTTTATGTAAAGTGTAGACATCTTGCGTTCGTAACCAGGCTTCAATTTCACCCCGAGTAAATTTCTTTCCAGTTGCCGCATGAAGGCGGTCCACACCTCCGAAAGACCCGCTGGAGGATGGATCATAATAAATTTTTTTGAGTTCTTTGTTTTTCATGATTCTTCCCATACGGGACGGTTAGATTCTTTGGTTTCTGGATGATAATCCCATCGCTTGTCGTTAGCTATGAGAGATCGAGGTACGTTCATTTTTTTCAGCTCCGTGATAAATGGCTCCCATCCTGGGGGCTCGTATCTAGTTTTACTGATAACGAGATCTCTAGTAAGGTCCATAATATTGGTATTCGGCACGACTTGACCATTTATCAGAAGCTGATGCGATGAATTCCAACTTAATGGCCCTCTACCATCTTTTATCAAATTGAGAAGACGACCGGCCTTCTTCTGTTGTGTCTTCGGCAGTTGGTTAACTATATCGCTGATACCTGATGATTGTTTTTCTTCAATGGGACTCGAAAAACCAGGGTCCTCTAATGTCACTTTCGTTACCTCTTTGGGTCTGTTCTCATAAATGGATTTATACCGGTGTTGTAATTGTCCTAGAAGTAAAACCTTATTGTAGTTATCCAAGTTTTCTTCTTCTAAAATACGTTGAATGGCCTTTTCAATGTCTCTTAGAGTACGTTGAACGGGCGTTTTATTTTCTTGTCTTTCTCGATATTGAGCTTCCCAAGATTCAGCGGGGATGAGGATCATTTTCTCGGCCATGATGTTATTAAACCCGTTAACATCGACAATACGGGAGAAATTAACAGCGGAAGCCAACCCCCTTTTTGTTTGACGAGAAAGTTTTTCTTCGACTTTGGAGATGCTTTCGTAGTCACTAATTTATTCAGTACATGGCTATAGGGTCGTAACTTTCTTTTTTCACGTTCACTCAGTACAATGTTAGAGTTCCCAATATTATGCGCGCAATCACACAAACACTGAATAAAATCCAAGTTGGAGTTCTTTAGAAGTTCTTTTTGAAGTCGCGGATTACTTTCCACAGCTACGTGTAATCTGTGAATGTTACGATCGAGACGTGAAGGAATTTTTTGACTTACTTTCATCGTTGTTTAGGTAAAAATACAGCGGTATACTCTCCCGGAAATATATTCGTTCTGAGCCTAGAATTGTCATCCGCATTCTGCGTGAGATCAATCATCAAGTAACTGTACGGATCACGAGTACTCTGGTTAAAGGCATCGATCATAAACTTGGTGTTACCAGGATACATCTGATGAGACAAATGAGCAATTTGAGATTTGTCACGAGGGTTTTTAAAAAGAACCAGATAAGAGGCATTCAAAGAAATGGTGCGCTGATACGGGTTCTTGTCAAAAATATTTTGAGTAATAAATATAACACTTATATTTCTATGATGCGAATCACACGTAAAGAGCTGAGAAACACCCCTATCCACATCTTGAAACAGATCGTCGAGTACAATAAGCTGGTTTCTATCGCATCTTAGAGTCTTCATGTCAGGCATTCCTTTTAGAAATGTCGCTCGAGTCCCATAAAGTGAATACCAGTCTTGATATTGAGAATAGTACCACGTTACTCTTTCCGGTGGGGGTTTAATCATTCCCCTGGCATGATCCAAAATTTTCTTAACGAAGGTTGTTTTCCCGCAATTGCTGGGACCGGCAATAATCATCCTAAACGGTGCCTTCAATGGAATGAAGGAACCCTCTTTTTCCATGATCGATACGGAATGTTGCGGTAGTTGTATATTGGCAGGTGCTTCCGTTTTAGTAGAAATAGCGATGTTCGTTGTTTCGAGGATAAGCATAAGAGCCCTTATGCAGCCCATAACGATGTATTTTATACTCGGTTTCCTTTTTTGCGACATCACCGTTTCCTCTATCGTTAAGCGCGATATTTCATCTTGCTCTACCATTTTAGCTTCAAGAATGTAACGAGAATGAGTACATAGCGTGATATTTATTCAGTATTAGTACAAGCTTTGAAAATTTCACATCGCCACTCATATTCTAACCAATGGTCGATCAGATACAAAATTCCTTGAATGATGACGCTTCTAATCGGTTTGGCATATTCGATCCAGCGGATTAACACAAATAAGACATTCACACTCTCGAATAAATCATTTATTTTTTTCCTTTCGTATTCCTCGGGATACATCGTACAAAAATGTGTCGGAACTTGACTTCCATCACCCGCTTTTAGGAGTTCGTCTTGATGAACACAGTCAGCACACGCTTTATTCCAACCTGGTAATTTTATCATGGTTTTTATCGCATCACGAGCTTGCGCGCGAATACCAGGAAAATCCGTTGGCGTATACAACATTCTGAGTAAAATAAATTGTACATATTAGCTTATTTCTGTTTTTGTACCCATAATCCAAAAATATAAGCCTCATTTTTTGCACAATGTGCTATTCCATTTCTCCGTTTTTTATGACGACTACACGTATAGTCAACTTCTTGAGGGCCAAAGATTGTCAGAAAATTCTCATATTTCATACAAAGGCCTAGTTTCTCGAGGTTTATGCTAGGAATATTTAATTTCATTAATACATTTTTTTCCACAGTGCCCCCCTTATAAGCAAATAAGGCATTTGAATTTTTCTCAGAGGCATGCGTATACAAGCTACGTAAAACATTCAGAAATGTTGAAAATGTGATATCATCAATATCATTTCTATAAGAAAGACCATGAATATGTGCCGTCACGAATTGCATTGTTCTGACATCCTTTTCAGTAAACAGTCTATTTTGAGGAAGTCGAATAAACATATTATGCGGGTGTGGATCACCGATAGTATAGTATCCCAATTCCTTAATGTAAAAATCACTTCCAATTTGAAATCCATCACAATCAATAACGGTGGATATATTGCCGAAAATAGGCATTCTGGAAATTAATTTTTCATTCATAAGGCTGAATCAAACCGAGAAAAGAAAAAACATACCTAATGCCGTGAAATCCGAGGCTTCGGGTAATGAGTAGATCTTGCCATAGCGTATACGTTTCTCCAAGTACTTATACCCCTTAGCTTATTCCATTCTTGTTTCCAAGGGGTGTAAATAAATCTCAGCCTTGACAAAACAAGAATAAACGTGTTCAGACATGTTTAGGCTTGTTCAAACACGCCTTGATGTGGTCCAAAGGGTGTGTCTAAATCATGAACTTATGAACACATGTATAGGCATGATGACTCATCTGTCTAATCTGTCCTACTGAAATACTCCTGAGGATGTACCATGTCTGGTCCCCGTTAACACTATTTCTCATACCTAATGTTAATTTTTCGGAGCATGATAATTCCCGAGCCTATTGTCAAACCTTGGTTGGGCATGATGCAATTATGTCTTCTTATAATTCATGTATTCCATTTGTAGACATTGCATCTGATTCTGAAACGGAGCCTGAAACTGTCTCGAATGCCTCTACTAGAAGTGCTGCAGTTAATAGACATCCAATTGTCTATCTCGATGACTCCAGTAAGTAATTAGATTGGATGTAAAAAAATTAAAAAAAAAAATAATGAAATTGCAACTGCAGATGACACGACCGATAGTGAAATTCTCCTCCAGCTGATGGGAAATCCACCTGTAAGCCGAAAAGAAGAACTTCTGGAGAAACTACTACCCTACGATGATGAAGAAACGGCCACTATCAAATATTGTACTATTTGTTTAGTGAAGGGTGCACGGGTTGTATTTGACCCTTGTAAGCATCAAGCTGCCTGTAAGGCATGTACAACAACGTTATTAGAAATGGAAAGTTTTTTATGCCCAGTGTGTAGAAACCCCATTTCAAATGTAATTGATGTTTACCAGCCCTTAACAGACTTATTGCCAATTCAATGAATATCATCTAAAATAAAACCTGAAGTTCTTTTATATATTGAACACTTCTGCAACAGACCTCTGCCTGCCTTGGGATACCAAGTTTGCTATCCCTAAGCAGGCAGAGGTCTGTGGAATGCAGAAGTGTCATGAGTTATTATAAAGAAATGAAACAATACTGCAAAAAATTTCAGCATGTAACATTTTATTGCATTCGTATTAATAAATATAACAAAGTGCTAATCATCAGTAATTGCGGAACCACATGAATAACGTTACTCGGAGTGTTGTTAGGTGTTGCGTAGACATCCTGCATCGCAGCCCATGATCCATTATCTCGAAGCCACGATGCCGATGACTTGAACACGTATTCACCAATATGCACTGCCGTTGCTTCCTCGAATCCGGATCTTGCCAGTTGGAGGACGAGTGCGTAAGTCACTATAATTTTACCGAATGATGGTGATCCTCGATAAATTTCGTCCAACAAGAAGGTTAATTCTTGGTTCAAATGTGACACAGTTTTTAAAGTTGTTGCTATGGATTCGAAAGCTTGAATATCCTTATTTCGAGCTTGTTCGGCGAGTTTGTAAATTGTTCGTGAAAAGTTGGAATTCACGGTTTCGTGCGATTGCTTGGCTATATGATACACATCAATGGCAATTTTAGTAGATTCCTGCATGTTGAACACCTTATTTGTAAAAGCTAAGCACAACTAACATTAAAAAGTATAAAAGTGGTAGGCCTTCATATATATATATGCATAGTATGAATTAAAGCTTCTCACCTTCTATATACAAAACAACAAAGTCGTGAAAACAAGTTTCTTTATCATCACAGTAGGTGGTATCTAGAAGTTTTAAACTTCTTTCTCTGAGAAGCAAAAAAAAACTGGGTCAAAGTTTTTTTTTCTTATGATGAAGCATTATAACATAGCTATGTCTCTATAGCTTATAAACTGGTTGGCCTTGTGGTGCAGAAATGACTCAATGAGAGTCTATGGGAGATTGGAATGTGGAGCTCGAAATGAGGTCACCATAGTAGTCTATGGAGAAAAGTGGTGCAGAAATGACTTTTCCTATACTACTAATGTTCATAAAACACTATACATGGGCATGGCTGACCACTCTAGGAAAATTAGGGAGATTTTTTGCTAGGACAGATCCATATTACTGGCCTTTTCCCCTACAGTTATAAGACAATGGAACTCTCTTCCTGAAGAAGTGGTGAATGCAGGTAATTTTGTTTTGTGGGATTGGCAATTGTATATTCATTTTTATATATATAATATATATGCACGTGTATGTGCCTGACAATGCTTAATGTTGCACATGGACTTTTATGTCCCTCTGCCATAGGCCTAATTGGCTGCTATCAGAGTACTTTTTGTAATTGTAGTTGTAATAATTGTAATTGTAATAGTTTAATAATATTTAATTATTAATCAGTTGGATAAATTTGTTTATATCATAACTAACAAACAGCATACATACAATGTTTGTACTGTAAACGTCAACTAAAAAGGGTCAAAATAAAAAGAGAAAAACATGTTTTAATTATTCTGTAACATAAATAGGCGTATAAATTTTATTTATTCAGTATACTGACAATTAATGTAGGACATTTTGACACTGGGCTTAGTGGGGTTTGTAACAACCCTGACAATTACAAAGGCAGCAAAGAGTCAAGTGACGTCACATGCATATGACGTCATACGTCTCACGATCATCTCTCCCTCCTGTAAGCCACACCACCTCCAAGAGATGGGGGATGGCAAAGGAGTGGGTGGAGAGATAAAAACATAATGATAAAAACAGATACACTAGTTTGTTATGATGTTTGCCTTTTCTCAGGAGCAGCAGTAACAAATTCTCAAAAGAACATGACATAAAATCCACGAATCTTTTAATACAATTTAAGAAACACGATTCATGAACATTTTAAATTAATAAATCTTTGAAAAGACATGACACCAAAGACATGAATCTTTCCAAATACCTAAAAAGAGATAATAAATTCCTTTTTATGTTCTAATGCTAGAAATAGAAGCTATGACACTTTAATGTTTATTTTTATATTTCATATTGACTTAATATACTGTCAATCCAGTAAAGGCATTTGCATATGAATTGTAAACTGCAGGCTGATTGGCCAGCCTGGTTACAAGGGACCTAGGCTGGTCACATGTATAAAAGGTGGCCACACAGCCTGGGGATTGGCCGGAGGCCATGGAGTTTTTGGTGGCCAGGAATGCCACCTTGTGTAACATTGCTATTGTATAAGTAAAAGCAACATATCTTTAATAAATTGAGTTTACACATGTATCTGAGTTTTTATGTGTTACTAATAACTCACTAAATGAAAAGTACCGACAGATCCCCCTGAAAATAAGAGATCCGGATCTGCCGATCCCCACATCTTAGCTGTCAAAGTGCAAGTGGTGCAAGGGGCACTTCATCAGCTCAAAACCCAAAAAGTTTGTCTGCTAAATTATAGCAGACTAGAAGCCAGTGCAGCAAAGAAGAAAAAGATGAAGCAAACCCTTGCACGCTATTTTAAATTTTGCGTTTTCGGACCTCCTGCAGCGTTTGCGAGACAAATTGACAATGATAACAATATTATTAATAAGGTAATAAAAGATATGCATCAAATAAATTATTATTTTTTTAAACACTTTTCTCTTCCTCTTGCAAGAAGAATAAAACAGGGCTATCAATGATGTTCCACGTCACTTAATCTTCTTTATATTTCCTTTATGCATTCAAAGAAATTCAGTTAATAGAAAAAAATAAATTAAACTATATACTTTAAAACCACTCATATAAATAGTGTTTTACCCATAACATTTTTAAGGTAAGGTAACGAATAACTTCTGTTATATATGTACAGTAAAAACATAATAACAAATAAAACCATAATCTCAAAAACAAAATGCAGGTATGATTTTGTAACTCGTGAGAAATTTGTGAACCAAAACACATCACAGTGCTGTATGGGTAATGTTTACACCTAAATGTATAACTTTAAAAATATTAAGATTATTATATGTAATTTTATGTAATAAATAAAAAATATGTAATTTCTCACGTCCGATCATCATAAACAACTGTTGAGCCAATCAATAATCGTTCTCGAAATAAAATAAGTTATTCAACCAAATGTCATTGCTAGTAATTGTTTCCGTAGAACTCTGATGGAACGTGAAACGTTTTCCGAACGTGAAAAGCAATACATTTCAGTGCTACACTTAACACATAATAATAATAATAATAATAATAATAATAATGATAATAATAATAATAATGATAATAATAATAATGATAATAATAATAATAATAATAATAATAATAATAATAATAATAGTAATAGTAATAATAATAATAATAATAGTAATAATAATAATAATAATAATAATAATAATAATAATAATGATAATAATAATAATAATAATAATAATAATAATAATAATAATAATAATAATAATAATAATAATAATAATAATAATAATAATGATAATAATAATAATAATAATAATAATGTATAGACTATATTTTTTTGCTTTACCTTCTTGCTGTAATTATTAGACTAGTTCCACACGATGCATAAGGGGCCTACACTTGTTACATATTTTCACCTTCGATGTTATGGTGACAATATATCAGGGGCGTAGCTAGGGAACCGCCAGACCCGCAACTGCGGGGGGGGGGGGGGCGCAGGAGGTTTGGGGGCTCAAAAAACGAAATGAAAGTCGACGTATTTTTAAAAGTAATTGAATAAATTAAGCAAGTGATTCCGAATCACTCGCTTAATTTATTCAGTTATTTTCGAAAATAAATCGACTTTCATTTCGTTTATTGTGCATAGAAATTTTTTTAGGGGGTGCTATTTTGATGAACGGCGGAACGTCCGAACAAAAGTATGAACATTCGGAAAAATAGTAGGAACAGTCTGAAGGTTTGGTTTAGTAAAATTAAGTTGTTGCAGGAGGGTCTGGGGGGGGGGGGGGGGGCGCTGACCACGACTTTTTTTTAATAATTATTAAATCAAATTAGTCCATTGTTTCGACTGTTCCCTAATTTGTTCAATGGGAGGAATGGTCGGAAAAACAGCAACAAGCTTCATTTTAATAAACCTAACCTTCCGACGGTTACTACTGATGCGCTGTTCATCAAAATAGCACACACCCCCCCCCCAGAATAAGGCTAAGTGGAGGGAGACTTAAAGGGAGCGCAACGTTTTAAGCAGCCCGGGAGGGGGGGGGGGGCGCAAAGTTTTAGGTGACGAGGGGGGCGCAACCAAGTCATAGCTACGCCACTGCAGTATATGTGATGAATTCTCGCATCATGTGGAACAGGCTTTTGGTAAAAATACACAAAACAAAAGGTAAATGTAACACAGCTGTTGAGCCTAATGGGCACTGTATGAATAAAGTGGCGCAAATGCTCCAAATAGGGAGTCGGGAATAGACTCAATTATAAAATGCAATAATTCCAAATTCATAACATTTATCAATCAGAGATGGGTGGGTATTATACGTGGTTTTATACAGTATAATACGTGATGTATAAAACTGTTATTCTGTGTACATATAAAACTAAACGTATAAAACTAAAAAAAGTAGGCCTACAAAAAGTTTAATAAAACGAAATTACAAAATTTTTTAAATGTTCAAAACAAAGTGTTTCATTAAACAAAAAAAAACAGTTGTAAATTTTCAGCATGGAAAAAAATTGGAAAATTGCAACAACAAAAAAAGGCTGAAAAGAAAAATTAATTATTTTAAAATTTAAATGTAACTGTTATTTGAAATATTTATGCACATTAAATGCTCATCAGAATGCAGTTTATCTTGCACTTTAGGAACGTGATAAATGTAAAGAAATTTTTTTGGATTTCTCTGGAGAGAGACTATTCCTTATTGCAGAATCAACTAAGACCAGTTTGAAAACAAGTCATTCCAGCATGGCTGTGGATGCTGGACTGCTGTCCAGCCAGGTCACTCATTGTATCAAGTTTGTTTTCATTTAACTTGATTGAAATTAAATTAAAACAAACTTGATACAATGAGTGGGGTTTAATATTTTATAGGCATGCGATATACATTTGTGATTTTATAATTGGTTTTATATGTTTTAAACATTTTATACAGGTTTTATATGTTTTATACATTTTATACAGGTTTTATATGTTTTATACATTTTATACAGGGTTTATATGTTTTATACACAGTATAATATGTCACGCATTATATGTCAATGTATAAAACATTACTTTTGTGACAATTTAAAATACCCATCCCTGTTTACCATTCAAATATTTATATAATAAATAAGAATTGGGTGGTGATCTTTTTTGTTGACAGCACTGATTAAGCAAAATGTAGCATAGGGATTCCTCATTCGTCCCGATTTTTTCCAGTACAGACCCGGCTAATATCAGACCAGCTGTCTCGACAAATGAAGTTCGGGATGCTGAATGTCCCGAAATTTACATGGATGCTAGCATTGACTATGTTTTCATGTTAAGTCGAAATTATAGCTAGACACGCCAGTGTTTGACGTGCAATGAGCCATGGTTAATTTTTGCGGCTCTAGCAACCAAACGGTCATTCGCAACTTTCTAAAGTTACCTTAACACATGAAAAACATACGAAGGAATACACACAATTTTCCTTAAGAGGCTATACATCCCAAAATTACTTCGAAAAATCTCCGCAAAGTACCACTTGTACTCATACTCGGTATCGGAGCAACAGTAACTTTAATTTTCAATGAATAGCACATGCTATTATGCGATGCATGGGCCAGCTGTAACACAAAATGCTCCATATTAAGAGCACTTAGTTGATTTACTTCTGAACTAGACGTGTTTTTTTCACCAAATTTTTTTATCATGGGGGAAAAACAAACAAAGGCGCATGATATTTTTTTAATAATTATTTTAAATCGTTTTCTTTTTTTTCTTCTCAAATAACAAAACGCGACCGTTTTCCCATGTTAATTTTTTTTTACAGAGACAAAACTTTCAAACAATTAAATTAGACTGAATTCAGTAATGGAGTATATTTATGATATCTTTAAAAAATAAACTTTTTCTGGCTTTTTTTTTAAAAAAAAGCCGGAAGCTGCTTTTCCATGTTTTTAATGAAAATTTTTTGGGAAATTTGTGATTCTTTTTCAAATGCCATAATAGTTTATTTTAAAGGACATTGTTGTGGAATTCGCCTTTCCACCATCTTTTACTATTCTAGTATAAAACAAATCTTGAGAAAAATCAATTCAAACTAGTTACAATCGTTTTGCTTTCACTCGCACTATGTATAACAGGATTACCATCTTAAGCATAATTTGAAAAAATACCATGAATACCTGAAATGTATTATTAAACGCATTTAAAGTGGCCTTAATACATATATATATTTATATATATATATATTTTTCAAGATGAAACCCTAGCTGCGTGGCTATTATGTTGTATACTATACTACAGTATTAGATCTCTTTCACCACAATTTGAGAAAATTTATATTTTTCAAGCAACCTTTTACAGGAAAAACATCACGAAAAGAGTGTTTGGAGAAACTAGAATAGTTGGTGTGTAATGCTAAGAGCATTACAAAATAAACTTTTCATAACAGTTTGAGAAACAAGTGATTCAAGGAACCCTATAGACCTCCATTGCTTTAATACAGTGTGTTTCAGATATATAGATGCACCCCAAAAATTGGTTATATCTTGAGTTAAACTTGATGGATTTGCCTGAAATTTTCAACATAAAGAGACCATCTTATATTATAAACTATCTGCTAGACAGAAAATTTTTTCTTAAAAAGGTTCAAATTAAAAAAATTAAAAACTGGAAAATGACCATTTCATAATTATAGATGCACTAATGAACTTTTCACTTTTATTAATTATTGTGACAAAATAACATTCTGAACACAACAGTACCATTAAAATTAACAAGGTATATGACTATCCTGATGTTTTAGAACTTAAAACATTCTTTTCTACATACTTTAAACTAGATTTATAAACACATTTACAGAATGGCACTTTTCAGCTTTGATATTGTAGCATAAACATGGCAATCTGCTTAATTACCACGTACAATGATGTCCCAAAAGTTGTCTACAGGATTTATGTCCAGGGGATATGCTTGCCATTCAAGAGTGTTGATATTTTGGTTTCATAACCATTCCTTCATTAGGTTATTGGAGGAAACTGGGGCATTTTCTTGCTGAAATACTAAGCTAATGCTATGGAATCGATGTTTTATGGCAGTAGATACCTTCATAACATTGTCTGATAATCACTGATATTTGCTTTGGTTGAAATAAAAGCAAAACTCCTCAATCCAAAGGTGCTAAACACTTCGCATATTGTCAGGCTCCCACCACCAGTGGAAAAAATTCAACCTCGATGATTCTGATGGTTTTTATTCTTTTCTTCATATTAGAAGGATGTGAAGAAAAAATCACAATACTTTTCTGAAGAAAATTTTAGCAGTGGGGGAGCCTAATATGGGGAATGTTTAGTGTCTTTGAAACGAGCAGCTTAGTTCTTGAAAAGCAGGCTCAGCCTTTATTTCAACCAAAACAAATATCAGCGAATATCAGACATTGCCACACAACTGCCTGTATAAAGCCACTTTAAGAGGCAAACATCACAAAAATACTTCGAAAAATCTCCATAAAGAGTGCTAGAATTGTTTTTCTATTCAGCCCATAGACCCAATGTTAAAGAAAAAATGTTCATTTTTAAAATACACAGTCGCAATAATATGTTTATTTTTTATATTTAAAGTTGTCAAATATTAAGTTTTCAAAGTGCAATGTGCACCTTAAGAGCCTACAGTGATCTACAATGGTGAGTAATTTGAGTCGTATACAATTAGTGGTAAAATTTTAGGGTATTATGAAACTTATTGTTAGTGAGAAATTTAGATCCTATGGGATTTAACATGAGCTAAAAAAATATGAGATTTTAAAATGAAATTAAAAATAGAAAAAATAATTATACATTTTTACCAACTTATCACTAGATGAGCAATATTGCTATGTACATATTGCAATTTGTATTTTGAAAATCACAATTTTTGTTGCAAAAAAACAAAACATTTGCCTGAACCATGTATTTTTTTAAATAGAAATTTCTCTTTCTCATTGGCTTCAATGGCTTAGCTGTGGGGCGCCACTAAACGGCGAAAAGTGGAACTATAACTTTTATCTGCTAATATTCAAAATGGCGTCACACATATAAGCTCTTAAATATATGCTGTTCGAGTGATAGAATGACAAAAATATTGGTAAGTGCGGTTATATTGTTAAAAACTATTTCAAAATCGCGCCTTTCTAATTCTTAAGTAAAAAAAAGCCATTAAAGTGCTCGAAAAAATAGGTAAAAATAATTGAAAAAAAAAACAGAAAAAAGCAGCACGTGCACCAATGTGTTCTCTTCACTGTGGTTTGTGTTTTAAAATTATTTTTAGGTATTTTGCTTACGAGCGCGTGCTCAATGTAGTTTAACATAAGACTTAGAAAATCGCGATTTTGAAATAGTTTTTAAAAATAGAACCGCACTTACCAATTTTTTGTCATTCTATCACTCGATCAGCATATATTTAAGGTGCACATTGCACTTTGAAAACTTAATATTGGGCAACATTATATATAAAAATAAACAAATTGCATGTGACTGGTGTATTTTAAAAATTAACATTTTTTTAACATTGGGGTCTATAGGCTCAATAGAAAAACGATGCTAGCGCTCTTTGCAGAGATGAAGATGTATACTCTTAATGCGTTCCCATTAGGGACGGTACGATACTCCAAAGTATTGATATTTCCTTCGATACAATATATATTAAAAAGTATCGATACTAGATATTTTCCGACACCGATATTGAAAAAGTATCGATACTTCCATATATATCGGCTCAAAATATCGATATCGTTGATACCACCGATAAAGAAAATTAAATGACAAATTTTGTTTTAGTGTAAAGGGAAAAAAATAATAAACAAGTTATTAAAATATTTATTACATGAAATGCTTGTAAATAAAATTCTTAGAAAAATTCTTCTTGGGGAACACTCCCCAGAAATATTGGTTTTTGAAAATTTTTGGGAGAAAGCCTATTCCTGGCTTGCAAATAAATTGCCCCTGCCATGGAAAAAAGGCGCTCGCATGGGACTGAAGTTGCCAGCACCCAAAGCCTTCTTAATCTTCCTACTACTACCGTGAGCAAGTTCTTTATGGGTTCCCCAAAAATCGTAGGTAGATTGAGTTTCGATAGCCACTGGCTCTTCATCGGATTCACTTGAAGAGGAACGCGTTTGGATTATAGATCGCAATTTCTTTTGAGCTGCTGCACATGCTATTGAATCAGTAAAATGAATATTCTTGAAACGCGGATCAATATCATTTTCATGTTTTTTAATATCGAGTGGTATCGGCAAAAAAATTATCGATCCTCCCGATATTTTCGTGAAAAGTATCGATACCGATATATTGGTATGTAGTATCAAAAGAAAAATAACGATACAAATATCGCTATCGATGCCAGAAAAGTATCGATACTCCGATATATCGAAGGTATCGTACCGTCCCTAGTTCCCATATTTCTTTAAGATGTACAACTGATTCCCTATTCAATGTTCAATGTTACTATAGAAGTGAGCATTGTACATTTTTTTTTCCAGAAAATTTTTATTTTAAATTTTAGCAACAAAAAAAAACCTAATATTTCTGTTTAACATAAGGGTTCTAAAGGATTATTATTTGTGTACCACTCCTACTACTGTATGTTAAAGTCTAGACAAGATTTAATAAGTACGATAAGAATATAAGAGAAAGAGAAAAATATGACTTTAACCTTTTTTTTCATATTATGAAGACACTATTGTATTATAATTTCCCTTTCCTTTATTTTTCACAATACAAGACAAAAAAATTAAAAATTAAAATGTTTTTTTGCTACTACAAGCGTCAGTAACATACACAAATGCATGAGAAAAAATTCACTTCTGGTTGTCAAAACCATCAAATTCAACAACAACAAAAAAACGAACGTTATATCTGAGAACAGAATTTAAATTTATAGAATAAAAACTGAAAATTATTCACATTGAAAAGTTCAAAAATTCATTGTATAGTTTAAAAAAAACTAAAAATTTGCTTCTGATTAATGCAGTTGAATTGATATGCTAAATATACAATATTTCGAACAACATACCTAATTATGAAAATTTTACTTTATAATTTTAATAATAATTAAGTATTAAAACCATAATAAAATGGATTATAATGGTAAATAATAATCAAACATATCAAAAATTTAATTATTTTAACAATCTTAAAATAATGCCATATCATTATCATATGTGAAATATTAATTATAGCCAGAAATTAATAAAATAAACCACAAGAAATACAAATTTTAAAATAAAACATAAATAGTTAATAAACTACATTTTAAAAATTTATGAAAATGACATGAAAAATATATAGACAAAAATGCAAAAATAATATTTCAAAATAAAATTGTTAAAAAAAATAAAATGAAATATAAAATTCAAAATAATTTAAATAAAATTGTTAAAAAATAAAATAAAATAAAATAAAAAATTCAAAATAGTTTGAATAAACTTGTTAAAAAAATAAAATGAAATATAAAATTCAAAATAATTTAAATAAAATTGTTAAAAAAATAAAATGAAATATAAAATTCAAAATAATTTAAATAAAATTTTTTAAACATAAAATAAAATATAAAATTCAATTGATAAAAAATAATATGAAATATGAAATTCAAAATAATTTAAATAAAAAGAAAAAGAAACGATGAAAATTACGCTTAATGTTTACGTTTATATTAATAGTTTGTCTATTTTTCATGATTTCAATTTTCTAATATTTTTTAATAAATATTAATTTAATACAAAAATGTTGTTAGAATCAAATCAAAAATAAAGAACTAATATAATGAGTATAACCATTAAACAGGTTATAATAATTTATTTATATAAATAAAAAAATATTTTAAACTTACCTTGATGAAAATAATCAAAAAAAAAAAAAAAAGAAATATTACAACTGCTCAATACAACAGACTCAAAACAAATGTGTACACAATTCCTTTTCCTGTAAACACTACTTCCAGTATTATTACAGTTATTACATTGACCCTACCACTGAAATCTCAAACGTCCATCGCCTTAGCATTCAGACACAACAATTGAATGCAAAACAGCATCTTTTAGGATTCTTGCACAAGATAAAAGTATAATGACGTCAAAAAAAAACTTTTACCACGATGAATTCAAATTTATTTTTTTCAAAAAAAAAAAAAAAAAAAAAGAACCCAAATTTCTCACATGTTAGTCTTTTACATATCAAATGAAATTATTTTTTTATTTTCTACAAATAAATAACACAACTAAATGTTGAGCCCATTGACCCGTAAATACCATTTGTGGACCACACTGAACGATGTTTTTTTTTTTTTCATTTAGTCATTCAAAACAATAATAATCACATTTTGAGCCTTTATTTTTCATTCACTTCCTATGAAGCTCGACAATTCTCTGGATCACTGAATATTTTTTTTTTTGGTTATTTCTAAGAGAAAATAACATTTTACATTATTGTGCATTATTTTTTACAATTTACAACCAATGTGAGAATAATATATTATTCAGTGTTGCACTATAGAACACTATGCGACTGTTTTTTTTTTCTTCTCTCAAACGCCAATATACACACGTACGTGTACGAGTGTATGAGATGGTCTTTTTTCAGTACTAACGCCCTAATCTATAAATGTCGAAATTTTCACGGCTTTTTCTTTTTTCGAATCCTAACTTAAAAAAAAACTGTTAAAAACTTTGGTAAAATTAGTTTGAATTCTAAAAAATTCAAAAAAAAAAAACGGTGACTGTTGCAATTTCTGTGGTATACCCAGATCACCAGTATCACCTTGTGGCGACCCAGCGTGCCACAGTGTTTTTTTTGTTATTAATAATTTAATATTTAATATTTTATTTATTTGTATTATCTTAATGAATAATATAAGATTTTTATATGAAGGATTCGAGAGATTCGAGAACCTTTTAAGATTCGGATTCAAGAAAATTTAGGATTCGTCCCACCTCTAGTCAAAATATAGCAAGTGATGCCAAAAGTTTGCCTGTTGTTTAAAAATGAACATCTCAGACAAAAAAAGCTTCACATTTGCAACTTAAAGTAAAGTAAAGCAGTTGTAAATCGATCACACACAGTGAAACAAAGTGGCAAAGAATCAAAATGGCTACAAGTTTTTTTTTTAATAAAGGTTTAAATAATATTTTTCTCAGGGAAACAATTTTTTTTATGAACAAAAATTTAAAAAATAGGAAATTTTTGAAACGAGAACGTTTCAAAAATTCCCTATTTTTTAAATTTTTGTTCATATTATGTACTACAGTATTATTACATTTCAAAATAGTAGCTTTAATGTGTTTTATTTCAGAACCAATGCTAAGAAAAACTTGCTTAGAAACTGGAAGAGTAAATTAATAATTTTAAGGATATTTTAATTCTGATATCCATTAAATATTGAACTTTTTTTTATGAAAATTTCAATGTCTTAACTATATTTGCTATTGTTCACTTATTGTACACTCCATAGACTTAATACTATTCTTAATACTTTTCTTACTAGTTTACAAACTACCATAAAAAGCTTATTTTAAAGTTGTCAAAAATGAAAACACCCTTGGTGTGATTTAATTGTTCTTTTAATTTACTACCTGTAGTTGTTTAAAATATTGCTATAAAAAGGTAGGCGACTTTACTATAATGGAAAAAAGACATTTTTTAAATTTCTCATGTTTCCCAGGTATGGAACACTTCTCTTTCAACTTCCACAAAGTCTACACCGACTCTGCCATTCATATTTGACCCATCTATGTTAAGGCACAGGTCCACTACCTCAACCACCAAGGATGCAGGACTCCAGGTCTTTATCCCAAATGCATATATCTTACTGGGGTGCTTCATCTTCAGTTCTGCAAGCGGAGTGTCATGTGCATTGGCCAAAAAATTTCCTCTTGACCCACAGCCTCTGTGTTTGTAATGCCAGGACACAGTGGTGGGCAACCCGATGCCACCTGGAGCGAGCAGTGTGCAGTTGTCTTGGACGCGATCTAGATAGCAAGAAGAAACGGTCTCCTCCACATCGAGATGTCAAACAATCCTGCAGTACATCCCCCTTTCACTCCACACTGTTCCGAATAAAATTATGGGAACCACTGCACACTCTTAAATCATCTTCATTGTGGGGGAGCAACATCCCACTTCTTTTCGGCTATCACGAACAATAATGTTCCAATTGCTGCAACCTCATTCCTGACACAGTGAGCATGCTCGATTCATTTGAAGTGCAGATTGAGCAGAATGCCAAGCCGCAACGCAGAATTCTTGTCACTAGTAATCCTCACACCGTCTGCCCTAATAATGGGGTCCTGATGACTTTGACTGCAGGATGGAAGACTGCCGCCATTTTGTGTGCGCCCCAAACTCCAGTTTCATACTTGTGGCCAACTCGGTACATGTGGAGCATTGGCAGCCGCCTTTGGAAATGGAGTGGGAGTCACGTGTAATTGTTTTAAAATACATTGTAGACTTTGTATTAATATATACCCTTTTTTTCTCCACAAAATAGAATATTTTTCGCCAAACTGCATCGACACTTTACGAACACCCTGTATATATTTGTGTACATTTTTATCTTCCCTTCCCCCTCTCTCTATCACTCGAACACAACTTAAAAAAATTCTAAAAGCAAAAAATGTAAAAAGACATAACCAAGCCACACGTCGATAACTGAAAAAAAATGTACTCAGGAAGATTTAAGAAAACACACACAAACAGCCAACACCATCTACATTAAGAACAACACAATGACACACGCACATTGCTGCAAGATACAGTAAAAAGTTTATTTCAAATTACTATTTCTTTGTATGTAATCTACAAGTACAACCTTATCCAGACCACAAAATAAAATTATCTTGATAAAAGAAAGTTTATTAAGGAGGAAACAATTCTCCGAGCTACTCTTTACTTGTATAGGGTGAGACGAATCAAACTGTAATTACGGATTCCACAAAAGAAACTCCTGTTCCACAATTATAGTTCTTCTAATGGTATATAATATTCAATTAAGAAATCCAACTCCAACAGGATAACTTTCTAATTTATTACGGGGGTACAAAAAAATTTAATTATTACAGAAAATTTATTTATTTTCATTTGTTTTACAAACGTAAAACACTTGTAAATAATTTTTTTTGCGTGAAAACATTATTGTTTCATGGAATTCATAATTTTCTGACAATCATCATTTTCTGCCATCATAACTATAGAAGAATGCAAAAAGAAAAACCAGATTTTTCAGTCAACTAAAATTTTTAGTCCACCAAAGCTTTAGCCAACTAAAATTTTTAATCCACTACACGTTTAGTTCGTTACATTTTTTTGTAGCGTAAAATGTTTAGTCAATTAAAAGGACAACTAAATAGACAATATTTATTGGATTAACATTGTGATAAGTTTGATAACCCATGTTGATAAATGTAAATATTTTGGATTAACCTTATCAAACGATATGCTTTGGAAAGAACACACAACTAATGCAGTCAGTAAAGGTAACCACATGTTACGTTTTCTTCCAACGCTCCCTTAAACATTGTAAAGAAGATGTAAAAGAGGTCTGTTATTTTATCTGTGCCAGACCTACATGTACAGTATATCAGAATATTGTTCCCCAACTTGGAGCCCATTTAGAAGTAACTTAAAGCACGAAATAGAAATGGTACAGCGTATGGCTGCAAGATTTGTGAAAGGAAGATACGTGTATACTGACAGTGTGTTTTCAATCCATCAGGAACTAAAATGGGAATCATTAGCAGGACGACGAAATGACCAAAGCCTTGCCCTTTTCGGATGTTTAATGACAGATGATAATATTACCATTCTTAATGAATCCCAAACCCAAGCATTACGATCTTCATTGGTCTGGGGATCACTGGCCAGGTCAATAACACCAGTAATTACCATTCTGTAGTCAGACCAGCTATGTTGTATGGGTCAGAATGTTGGGCAATCAAGAAAGTGCATGAGGATAGAATGCAGGTAGCTGAGATGAGAATGCTAAGGTTTATGAGTGGGGAGACCAGAAGGGATAGGATCAGAAATGATTTTATTAGGGGTAGTGTAGGGGTAACAACTATAGTAGAAAAGATGCAGGAAAATAGGCTGCGGTGGTTTGGGCATGTCCTCAGGAGCGGAGAAGATGGGCTGCTGAGGCAGGCAATGAACTTAGACCTGGGAATAAAACGGGGGAGAGAAAGACCCAAGCAAACCTGGGATGTGGTAGTAAAACGGGATATGGTGGCATGTGGGTCACTGGGGGCTTGGTGCAAAATCAGAATGAGTGGAGAGTTAGAACCAGCAAGGCCGACCCTGCTGCTTGTGGGATAAGGTACAGGAAATGATGATGATGATGATGATGTTGAGGAATAGCCGGAAGGGGACAATAAGATACACTTGAAACTGTTGAAAGGGAAAGGGAACATAAGTGTGATGATGTTGGTCCTTTGACACCACCGTTTTGACTCTGAACCGGTGGTGCCACCGACTCTTGACTAGGCGAGCCAGCCAGGGTTGATTTTACCATTCGTGACATTCCGAACTTGATAGTCATTGTAGTCGACCGGTTGAATCGCTCTGTTGTAAGGCCCACAAAAAGACCTTATTCTCAGGGATCTTCCTCGTACAGGCCGTGACGATACCGATGTCACTGTTTCTGTCCTAGAGTCACTTGGAGGTTCCAAGCAGAGGGACTCAGAAAGTTTCTGAGTTCCTCTGTCGGAAATCTCGTTGGATGGGTTTCTGTAACTCTTCAATACACAAAACTCACACTTTGTTGAGGTAGATAAAAATATATAATTTTTTTTACTCTTTATATTTTTACATTGTTATATTGCACTTTACATACTTTGAAAACTCTTACTGTAGTCAGGACTGTTTCGGTCTGAACACCCTTGAAATCTCTGACTAACTGTCCTCACACATAGGCTGCACCGCACTCTTGTTCAATCTGCTGGGAGCGGTGACTGTCACCTCAGGGCTCAATGATTGACCAACTGGGCCAATCATTGCCCTAGGCTGGAGATACTACCTTAAAAGGAAAGGTATTTCTGAGACTCTATTCCCAATTTTCACGGTTCGACTGGGTTCCACGAATTCACACAAAATTCGGGCCACCCAAGTCTGAATATCTGTGCACCAAGGGGTGCCATACTGTCAGAAAGAAATTTTGACAGGGTGTTCCACGACTCTGTGAATACAGAGTGTCACATAAGGTGCTACAATTTCATGTAGTATATACTCTAAGTGTTAAAGGCCCTCCTGTCATTAGGCTATAGGCGTATTATGTCATCAATAAAAATATATGTCAGCTCTATGTTCTCAAAGTATACAGGGTACACAATATGTTACATATGGATAAAATGGTCTAGTCAGTTGGCCCGGTTTTGTCGCTCAAGTACTCAAATCAAAATGCTGTATTTAAAGTTATTGATGTTAGTAGAAGCAAATCGCCTTCTAACATGCTTCTAGAAGTGTAACAAAGGTAGGCATTCTCAAAAGCAGCCTTTTGTATACCTGTAGCCTACAAAAAGCATTCTAAGATTCTGTAGTATTCATAACAAGGATGGATATTTTCAAATGAATGCAAAAGGTTTTCTATAAAAATAAAATCTATATACATGAAGGGGTACGGCTAAAAAACGACCAGAGTCCTTTCTTGTTCTTTTTTCAGAATGACAATTTCAAGGTTTCAAGTCGATCCACACTGTTTACAAATAAGTAATAAATAACATAAGTAATAAATTACGTATTGATGCTTGAGAACTATTTATTGAACAAAACAAAAGGGCAAAAACAAAGTTTAAGAAGAACCATGAATATTTAGTAACATTTTTTTTTATTTAAAAAAGACATTGACCTCGATCATTTTCCCTGTTAAGTTCAGTGAAACAACATCAATAAGTGGGTCGTCCACAAACTTGTTGTCACTTTCTTGGTATCCAGGTTTTAAGTTGTTGGGAATGGGCAAAATATCTTTGCCTCAAGGTTGACCAAAAATATTGAGAAATGAACTCATAAAAAGAGCAACTGTTGTTTGACAACCTCATGTTTTGCAACTGACTGGAGAACATAAAGGGAAGGTTACATGGCCGGGTTTGGAATCTGATCATTTTTGTCCATTCCCTGATCGTTCTTAGGCGACACCCATTTTCTTTCACCCTTATTTTTTTTATAGAGACCATGACAAAGTTATGAATCAAGATTTGAATCTGTATGTAATAAGCTACAAGATGGCACAAACAACCTACTTTTTACCAAAACCCATAACCATTCACAATGAATTTTTTTTCTCTAAACAAATATTGAAACCTTACAAATGAGTTTGGTTTATTCCGAAGTTGAATAAGCTGGTGGTGATGAACCGTCATCATCGTTATCTCTGAAAAGTGCTTCATCTTCTTCATTATAAGGTGGTGGCTGCCTCAATACTGTCAAATAATCTGGTGGACGAAAATCATTTTGTGCTCCTTCATCCATATCAACGACGTCTGCGTTACCATATGCACATTGTTTATGGTTGTACATACATAAAAGGGGATAATTCTTTTTGCATAAAAATCGATTTGCTCGGCATTCCTTTTTAGTTCTACGTTGATTTGATTTCAAACACAAATCATAATGTTCCTTGCATAAACTACGACAATTTTTTAAGCACAACTTGTTACGTTGATAGCAGTTCAGTACGCGAGTATTTCGCGTGCAATAATGGTCTTTGGAACACTTTATGTGGTTAGTTTTTAAGCATTTCTTGTATCTACTGTGACATCTCAAAGCAATTAGTTTGTCTAAACAGTTCGACAATTTCTCGGCACATGGCATCCAAGTGTCTCGCACACATTCTACGTAACGCAACACTAAATTTCCTACTCTATCTTCGGGTTGTAACGGGAACATGGCGTTGTTTGCTGTCTTGTAGTTAGTGGTGATATGTACATGTACTTGAACCTCCTTTTCTGCAATGTTTTAAATTGTGTAACATCTGTTAGTAACATTATAACAAACACTGATATCTGGACAGTGATACTATGGTAGTTTTTAGATATTGTGACACCCTGTATTTTTCATTTTGGCAAAAACACCAGCCTTTGGGCCCCGTGTCCCAATTCCTCCCATTCCCACCCCTTCCTTTAGTTCAATGGAACCTAAAGAATCACAAGGCTAGTTTCAGCCTTAACATTCTTAAGAGCCTAGATACAGCGCTTAATTCAAAATTTCTCCAAATGTAGGCGCTGCGATCGATTTTGATTTAAATGTATTTTTAACGTTTTTTTTTTCAGGTTTGAAGTCACATAATAATCAATAGAAAAATGATTTCACGTGCTAACTTTACAAAAAGGAAACATCGTGAAGCCAATCGATAATGCAAAAGCTGATTATTTTGTTATTGCTTTAAGTCGTTTTCATCAAAAGTTCTTCAAATGTTTGTGGGATGGTTTTTTAGTCCTATGAGACTTAACATGGAGTTAAAAAACGTACGATTTTAAACATTATTAAAAAATAGAAGGACATTTTCAAAATTTATAAAAAAAAAAAGATCGTGAAGCCAATACATGACAGCAAGTGCTACTTTTTTTGTTATTGTGCTAAATCGTTTTTAACGAGAGTTCTTCAAATGTTTGTTGGATGGTTTTTGGTCCAATGGGATTTAACATGGAGTTAAAAAACGAACGATTTTGAACCTTGTTTAAAAATAGAAGGACCTTTTCAAAAATTATGTAACTCGAGCACGTAAAGAACAATACTTTTTATTGCATTTTGCACTTTCCTGTATTTTAATTGAGGGAGTGTGAGGCGATTTCTTGCAATTTTAGTAACACCATATAAGAACATTCATTTGTATCGTTGTCGTCTGCTCAAAACAACAAGATGGAGGTGTATATTCTTAAAAGAATGTTAACAGAATCTTGTCCCCGCCTGGCTGCTAATGCATTGTGTAAAGCTCCGCACATGGGTAGGGGTGACCACTCTAAGATATTAGGAGAGATTTTTCACCAACAGACTGGTATTTCCAGTCATTTATACCTAGGGTCATTCAACAATGGAATTTGCTTCCAGATGATGCTGTGCATATAGAATATTATGATTTGGGGGAAATTGGGGGATTCGTATAACAGGGAGCAAAATTAAAATGTTTATTTTGACAATGTATTTCTATGCTGCTTTTGGACTAAATGGTCCCGCTGCCTTGTTCTCTTTCCCTCTGATACAGCGTAGAGCTGTAAGATTTGTGAAAGGAAAATACGTGTATACTGACAGTGTAGCTTCTATGCTTCAATGCTTCAGGAACTAAAATAGGAATCATTAGCGCAGGCCGAAGAAATGACCCAAAGCCTTGCTCTTTTCGGGCGTTTACTGGCAGATGATAATATTGCCCTACTTAATGACTTATTGAATACACATTCTCGTAAGGGAAGACATGGGCATTCAAAGACTTTAAAATAATTAATGGCTAGAACTGATGCATACTGTGAGCCTTTGACATCAACCAATATTTATTACCAACCTTTAGATGACATTTTCTGTACCTCGAATCCTCTCTGAACAGTACGGTGCCCGCACGGAGAAGATTCGAACTGCAGAGAGAGTTGGATGGAGACAGATCGTGGTCACTCCTCTGCATTAGGGTGATATCGATGCAGGAGAGTGGCGGCCATCTCTCTCTCTCTTCCGGTTGATGCTGATGTACATCTTCTATTTTCGGTATCCCGACAAGAGAAGATGTAGCTGCTGAGAATCGTATAACTCTTGCCCTGTGGAGTCTCCGGCCTCTGAAGAGAAGTTGGTTACATTACAGAAAGACAGCGCTGTTTCTTGTTATAACACTTTTATTCATCACTTGTAAGAAACACAGAATACAAGGATGAATATGTAAAATACTAACGGTGCGTCCTCAGGCCCATGATTCGGAATTTATCACGGAATACAAGCAAAGGACAAGAACTAGCTACAAAGAGGAACACGGCCCTTTTATACCTTGGACCTGTGTACACCTGCAAGGTGTAACCAGGTCCAAGTGACCATGGTCCTATGTGTATCAATCCGCCATTTGGGTATGAGTCAGAAAGGTGAGTCAGAGGGGAGGGTGGGACGGTTGAGAGTTTTTTCCCCCCCCCTCCCCGGCTATGGTTTTGGCGAGATCACGATTTACAGGGTGTTACAATACTTTTGGTCTTTCCCCCCGCTAAATGTTATTAGACAATGGAATTCTCTTCCAGTTGATAGTTCTTTGTTAGGACAATTTCAATTTAACAATGATGTCTTGTTTTACCTGAATGACAATCATTTGTGATCGGGAGCAATCCCCCCTGTCACATAGCTTGTAAGCTGAAAAAAAGTTGTATCTGCTAAAATTATGCTTTAGATTTACCCCTTCTAGTCAACCAATTTATAAACCTAATAAATGGGTTTCGTTTACGTTTCTTAATAGAATATTCTGGTGGTTCTTCATCAGGATACGTGTAAAGTGGTGGCAGTTTCAAAGTAGAATAATAATCTGGTGGAGGAAAAACCTCATGTCCTAAATCTCTGGCTGCATCTTCGATGTTACCCCTACCATGAATGCATAGTTTATGATTGTGCATACAACCGATTGGTAAATTCCTCAAACAAAAAATATGCTTTTTATAACAATCAACTTTGACCGATGGCTGCCTTTCTCCAGATACGCACAGATCATAATGACTCTTACATACATCACGGTATGTTTCTAGACATTGTTGGTTGTCATTATAACAAGTGAGTACATAGTCATTAAATGAACAATCTGCGTTTGCGTAACACGTATTGCGTTCCATTTCATAGCATGTTGAATATGTTTCGTGACATTTTTGTGAAACACCGTCAGTGTCCAAGCATTTTGAAAATATATCCCCACATGGAATACAAGACTTTGATATGCATTTCATGAAATCATTAACGCAAGTGTTTAGTCTCTCTTCCGGTTGCGACTGGACTGGAATAGAATAACTTTTATTTTCGATTTTCTCTTTCTTCTCGATGTCACGGAAAGTTTCTGAAAAGTAAAAAAAAAAAAAAATTTTATAATAAATTTGCATTGATAAGAAATAACTCTTACCTGACACAGGTTCTCCAACGTGTTTGTCAACAAAGATGTTTAATGAATCTTTGCCATTTACTGGTACAATTTGGCCACTTTTCTGATCCTATTCTTTTTTAAATGCGTGCAAATTATATTATGAATACTTTTGAATTTAATGTGTGTTAAAGAGACTAATTTACCTCAAGAAATTTCTTGTTAAAATATTGCCGAGACTTACCTCAAAGATTGCCAAAATAAATCTCAAAATAAGTCATTAATATAATTAAAAAATTAAAAATTGACTTTTCATAAATGGATTTTATCAGATAGTTATGACATCCCCCTCGATGGTATCTCTACCTTGCAGTGGTGGAAAGGGGGGTGGGGGCTCGCATACTCTGACGACCTCGAGAGCTATACCGGCGGTAATATAGCTACCAGAAGGGCCACGGAAGCCGGGCAGGTCTTCGTGAGGTAGAAGTTAGACTAAGAGAAATATCTAGGAGAAGGTAACTCCGATACAAATCTCTGGTAGAGGGCAGCAGCTCTATCAGTACTAGTAGAAGGCATAATTCAACTGATGAAGGATTGGTTTCAAACCAGATCAATACAAGTGAGATCACAATGATTAGAGGGTTGTATTCCTGCGATGCGGAAGGCAAGGGGAAACCACTGCATAAATTTCCCAAGTATACGGCAAATACAATTGCTGTGGAACCAGTCCAACGACTGAATGACAAGAAGAAGAGTTATGACATTATATAATAAACCTCAGTATCACAAAAGAAAGTAGTACACTATAACTAGTTCCATCTCACTTTTGGTTGGTGGTTAACCAGCAAATTTTATTAAAAGTTGTATAAAATTGATACAACTGTGTGAGCTTTTGACATCAACCAATATTTATTACCAACCTTTAGATGACATTTTCCACATCTCGTTTCTTCTCTGAACAGTACGGTGCCCGCACAGAGAAGATCCGAGCTGTAGAGAGAGAGAGCTGGATGGAGACAGATTGTGGTCACTCCTCTGCATGGGGGTGAAATCGATGCAGGAGAGTGGCGGCCATCTCTCTCTCTTCCGGTTGATGCTGATGTACATCTTCTCTATCGGTATCCCGACAAGAGAAGATGTTGTAGCTGCTGAGAATCGTATAGCTCTTACCCTGTGGAGTCTCCGCTTCTGAAGAGAAGTTGGTTACATGACAGAAAGACAACGCTGTTTCTTGTTATAACACTCTTTATTCATCACTTGTAAGAAACACAGAATACAAAGATGAATAGGTAAAATACTAACGGTAAATCCTCAGGCCCATGATTCAGAAGAAGATCACGTAATACAGGCAAAGGATAAGAACTGAAGACAAAGAGGAGCGCGGTCCTTTTATACCTTGGACCTGTGTACACCTGCGAGGTGTAACCAGGTCCAAGTGACCATGGTCCTATTTGTATCAATCCGCCGCTTGGGCATGAGTCAGAAAGGTGAGTCAGAGGGGAGGGAGGGACGGTTGAGAGTTGTTTACCCCCCCCGGGCTATGGTTTTGGCGGGATCACGATTTACAGGGTGTTACAACTGAGTCTCACGCTAATCGCAACTTGCAAGCCATTTAGGTAAATAGTACGATAATATGATTGTTATATGAGCATATGACAGCAAACTGTCATATCCAATCGACAACATTGTAACCACACAATTTTGCAATAGCCTTTAATAATAATGTATTACTAACATATTTGTCTATTGTACTATACTGCACGTATTGAAGTAGTTTGTTGTAATGGGCGCTCGTTACGTTCCTGCAGCTAATCCACCGCAGACAGCATTACTTAAAAATGACAACAATATGACGATACAGCTGGCGCCTTGTACAACAATGCAATGTGGTAGTCATGGTGGTGACATCATTTTTTCTGTAATGCTGTCTACAGTGCATTAGCTGCAGGAACGTAACGAGAACATTAGGGAAAGGGATTTCAGTTTGATGCTGATAGGCTAGAGCAGCGGTCTTCAAACTTTGGCATCCCACGGAACCCTTTTTTGAGATGAAATTATGTTCGGAACCCAATGTTCAAAATTTAATTTTATTAAAGATATAAATTTCCATTTATGCCAATTCTGCATCCTATTTCTATGGGATTTCAAGCTTACTTCACATAAACCGAATTTAATAAATAATAAACTTGTTGCCGCTTACCATTGTAACTGAAAAAAACGCCTATTACGGCAGAAGCTAGGAGAAGCTGGGCCCGGCAGCACTCTGGAGAAAGTCTGGAACTTCTTGATAGCTGAGCGTCCATTAGGTCTGTGACGCGCTGCAATGTGCCACTGACATAGTGTAACGAACCACTTTCATGGGGTGAATAGAATTATCAAAAAATACCGTAGCACTCTTTTGGGCGATCAGAAAGTGGTTGGCTAGGCCACTAATTCTACTCTGGTTCGGGAGGAAGGGAACAAATTAGTCCCGTTCGTTTCCTCACAAGTTCCTCTCTCAACCCTCACTCCTCACCCTAGTGCTGAGGCTTATCAGGACGATCTCTTTGTATTAAGGGGTGGTACTGGAAGGAAAAAGGGACCCAAGACAGGATATTGGCATCGTCATCAGCTGATGGAACTGGGTCAATCCTCTGTACGTGAGTACAGAGGGTTGACAAAGTTCCATGCCAATCCAAAAATGAAAACAACGATCCAGACAAAACTAAACGAGCCAGGATCGCTCCTGGACTTATCGTTTCAATAGTGAACAAGCAGCTTTAAACAAGTTTAATCACTATTGATCGATGAAAATCGATTTTGAAAACTGCAATGAATACTATCGGCCTAATGTTATGGCAACGTAATGACAATATTATTTCTCAATTAACAAAAATAAAGTTATTTTTGATTTTTAAATTTGTTGTTGATTTCCATGTTAATTTCCATAGGAAATCTTTATGAAGTCCTTAAAATAAAATGTGTTTTAATTGCCTATTCAATTTACTGGCAAATGTTGCCACCTCACATTTCCATAATTCCTTAATCAAATACATGTATTCCCTAGTCATATTAAACTCAATACAACTTTCACATCAACTCGAGAACCACGTGGCTGGTGGGGGATATTTCCAATAGTACTTTGAAACGAATAGAGAATACGTGTATTACGGGAATTAAGGGACAAAATCAAAATTCGAGTAGATTAAGAGTATATATTTTGGTTTTTTATTGCCAATGAGTGGGGTGACCAGAAGGGATCAGATCAGAAATGATTTTATTAGGGGTAACAAATATATTAGAAAAGATGCAGGAAAATAGGCTGCGGTGGTTTGGGCATGTCCTCAGGAGCGGGGAAGATGGGCTGCTGAGTCAAGCAATGAACTTAGACCTGGGAATAAAACGGAGTAGAGGAAGACCCAAGCAAACCTGGGACGTGGTAGTAAAACGGGATATGGTGACATGTGGGGTCACTGGGGGCAAAATCGGAACGAGTGGAGAGTTAGAACCAGCAAGGCCGACCCTGCTGCTTGCAGGATAAGGTACAGGAAATGATGATGATGATGATGATGATTGCCAATGTCTGTTGTTTGGTGGCGCATCGATCTGATAAAGTCCATTTATATGAAGTTAATTGATTTTTAATTTTTTTTTAAATTATATTAATGACTTATTTTAAATTTTATAAAATCGTTTTGGCAAACGTTGGGTAAGTCTAGACAATATTTTGAAAAAAAATTTCTGAAGGTAATATTCTCTTTCAACTCACAGAGTGTATCCAGCTGGGTCGATTCTAACTGGGACGACGCCAATAGTTGAAGCAGGATGATAGCTGTGCCGTAAGCAGTGCATTAGCTACATGACATAACTGCTTGTTTGTTTATTCTTTTTGTTTTTTTCAGTACATACATGTACACGTCACGGTTAAGCCTTCACCTCCAACCCTTGGCGTCATCCCAGACCCAGACACTCACAGCTTGTGATGAAAAAAAAAAACTTACGGAAAAATTGAAGACTGGCGGAAAATAAATATTTAAGTACAAAATTGTTAGAATAAATTTCATCTTTCTATCGTTTTGTAACTCACTACATACGCTAAAAAAATCCAAAAAAACACAACAACTATACTATTTTCATGTACCACGCACACGAAAACTTAATAAGGATCCAGTCATATTTATTGGCTAAACTATTAACAAATGTACCTTAAACGAATTTAACAGATCTACACCTGTGGCAAAACTAGCATGATGATCACATGTCACAAGTGGCAGCATCTGTATTACGTTTTAAAAGCCAACTCATCAATCGGTTTTCGGGTTAGTCTTCTTACATATTTAATTCATGCACACTGTTTAGTGCCACCTCTTGCAGTATTGTGTCACATCCACGTCGCACGGTTCTTGTTTTTAGGCACCAACAGTTGCCACTGTTAGTCATCGGTTGCTAGATTCTCCCTAGACTGTACTTTTTCAGGTAGCTTATCCATAGCGGAGGAACCGGTACAGGACCAGTCTACCAACTCCTTCCGGGTTGGGTATCTGTACACCCTGCCTCGACACCCATCCTTTTGGACAGGTAGCACCTCCGTCCATGCAGCCCCAGGCTGCACGGGTGATGGAGAGAAGTGTGACTGAATGGTCGGTGTCCGCCTCGAGTCGGTGTCACCTTGCCCTTTGCAGAGCATCTACTGCGTAGACTACTGCCTCTCGCTCAGCCTGGGTCCAGCCAGCTCTTATGGACAAACCCGCTTCTACCATCGCTGGCAAGTGGTTGATATGCAGGGGCCAACCTGTTGTTGGACTCCACAAGCAATGACGTCCGGTTAAAATCCAACTGGTCCCATAGCAGGAGCACCTACCACTGGTGTGCCACGTTGCTACTGCACCGTGAACCTATTCCCAGCAGCGAGAGTAGTGTTGCAGGCTGTCTGCCCATAGCACCTTTTTTCTGGTTGTCTACCATGAATTCACTACCACTGAATATGGTGGCTAGCCTGCCATGCAGGCCCTGACGGCCTGATTCACTACCTAGACCGACGCTGAAGTCGATGACTGAAAAACTGCAAAACAACGTAACAAGATGGACGTGTAATAAACAAGTCGGGTCTGCCCGTAGACCAACCCCTGGAGAAAAAATAATGCAGAGTGACCCACCAAATTAAACCCCAGACAAAACGAGCCAAATACCCAGTCGTGGATTAAAATCGATGTTTAATAAAATGATAACTTATTTAATTTTTATACAGTTGTGCTAGCCTAAAATAGAAAAATGATACAATAAAAGGCACGTGGCCAAAATGCAAAATACAAAAGAGACCAGAGCAGACCCACCGGCCAGCATTTTTAGTGATTTTAGAACATTTAAATATTTTTCGACTTTCGACGGTTTTCTGAAAAAAAGCCTTGGCTTGACTTGGATTTTGACCCATTTTTTCTTACTTCTGGTGCCAGTTGAGCACTCCTGAGGCAATTTTAGAGCTTTTAAAGCAGGCATGTGCACCTTCATTAAGAGTGTGGGCCGGATAGTGAATTTTAAATATATCTGCCGGCAATACCATATGATGTTTATTGTAACAAAGATAAGTTTCTTAATTTAAGTTTATTTTACAAATAAAATTAAGTTAAGCTTCAAACAAGATTATATAGACCAAGAGTAATAAAAATTCCAAGTCCTTTTCAGCAGAGGGTCACTATGATTGGTTTATTTGTTCTATTGCTGATATTGGGTAGGTTCTGGAAATATGCTGGCGGGCCAGATTCAGTGAAATTTAGAAAAAAATGTTATGAGCCTTATAAAATCATGGCGGGGCCGGATGCAGCCCGCGGGCAATACATTGCACATGTATGGTTTACATTTTTTTGGAAGCCCCTTCCAAAAAAATGTAAACCATACATGTGCAATGTATTGCCCGCGGGCTGCATCCGGCCCCGCCATGATTTTATAAGGCACCAGAAAATTTCCCATTTCCCTGTGGCTCAGTCCGGGGCCAGTCCTTAAGTTTGCCCCCTCCCTAAAAAAACACAACATCAGTGGCACAGCCAGGATTCTGATCTCTGTGGGGCTAATCGATATCCAGTCATTGAAATGGTTTATAATTACTTGTCAAAATTGTGATTTTTACTGAATTGTCTATGTTTTCCAGAGTTAAAAAATGGTGATGGGTTGCAGAATACATTTTGCGAACGCAGCGATGGACAACAATTTACTAATTTCTTCTTGCATTTCCCGTTTTCGGCTACTCTGCAGTTTCTGCATTTCATGAAGATCCTTTTACTATACCAACTTAAAAAAAATTTCTTTTTGTTGGTGCCGCCCCGAAAAACGTTCCGCGCGGGGCGGACCGCCCCTGCCCTCGCCAGATGTGCTACTGGCTACAATACAACCCTATAGGCAACTTTTGAACCTCAAAATTGACCGTGTTTATTTGAACTTGCTAGTGTCACACCCTCAGGAGTCAGGACTACAATTTAATTTTTTGTGCCTATATTTTTAAACCAGTTTACGACCCTAGCATATCGACTTGTTTAAGAATCACTACTGTGGGAGTTTATATATTCTCTGTTGGGTTTATTTTCTGGTGTATAAGGTGGTGGTAGTAGTGAAGGTAACGGTTTTTCCCTTTTGGTTGAATAAGGTGGCGGTGGTAGTATTGGTGAAGGTAATGGTCTTTCCCATTTGGGCGAATATTCTGGTGTAGGTATGACTTCGTTTTCTAATAAATGAGATGTTTTTTCGATCGCCCCTTCGCTATGTATACAAAGTTTATAATATTTCATGCAACCAACAGGGTATTGCTTTAAACATAAAATGTTGAGCTGACTACATTTCCATTTGGACTTACTAGACTTCTTTGATTTCATCAAACAAGAATCATAACGACCCTGACAAACATCGCGATAGTTACTAAAACACTTTTCAATATCTAAGTGACATTTTTCAAAATATTCATCTTTTTTCAAGCAGTCAAATTCTGCGGAACATATCCGACAGTTAAACACAACGGTACATTTATCACACACAATCTGGAAGCAACTGTCATAATCTGTGTGGCATTTCTTTGAATCGCGGCTACTATCCAAGCATGTTGCGAAAGTTACGGGGCATTTTATGGACAATTTATCTATGCAAGTAGTGAAGACAATCAGGCAATCGTCCACTCTTTCTTCTGGTTGTGATTGGTATAAATTAGATTTATTTTCACTTTTCTCATTCCATGTAAAATTTCTGCTAATTGGTGGTGTTGTTTGAAAAAAAGTCATTTCCCATTTTTCTGAGGGAAAAAAAAAACATTTTTCGTTATTTAAATACTATAAAAATAATTGTAATTAAAATTACAATTACCTAGAACAGTTTGTGTTCCTTTACTCGCTCTGTCTTCTGTAATCATCATTTTTACTGAAGATGTAATATTTGAAACAGCAGTGTATACTATTTGTTTGCCCTTAATAATAGAATTAATTATTTGTCCATTGTTTAACACCCAGTAATTTGGTGATCCCTCCAAAATGCTAGCCTGGGAGGGGGGTGCACGAATCATCTCTGTCCCTCCCTCCTTCTATATTTAGACCTGATCTGCGAAGTGATACCTTTGTTACCATGGCCCCTTGGACCTATTTACACCTTGTAGGTGCACACAGGTCCAAGGGTATAAAAGGGCCGTGTTTCTCTTTGTTAGCTGACCATTCTTTTGTTGTACTACGTCGATCTTTATCCGTATAACATCATGGGCACGTGGATGCACCTTTAATATCAAACATTCATTTCTGTACGTGTTTATGCTACTGGGATAGAAAGTGAATAAAGTGTTTACAATCAGAAACTGCGTTGTCTTTATGTCTGGAAACTAACCATTTTGTAAACAAGCCGGAGACACCATAAGGCAAGAAGACATGCGGATTCCTTACGGAGCAAATCTACAATTTCGACGATTAGAAATTGATGGTCACCATCCTTCTGTGAGATTTCACCCATACTCAGGAGGATGGCTACCATCCATTACCATCTGCCTATTAGCGTCGCTTCAATCTTCCTCGTGTGGTTACCACGCCATCGATGAAGAAACGAGTTACCGAAATAGGAAGAGAATCGTCGTTCAATCACAGTTGTGAACACATATAAAGACATCTGCATTCTACAACATGCTGCACAACATAATTTACCCTCTCCCAACATATTTAGGCTTTACTTATGGTGTTACTAAGGTGTATCCTAAAGTCATTGGGACAAAGTTCTCTATACAACTATTCGAAATGAATAATTAAAAAATT
The DNA here is from genome assembly GCA_036925085.1 of Brachycybe producta. Taxonomy (NCBI): domain Eukaryota; kingdom Metazoa; phylum Arthropoda; class Diplopoda; order Playtdesmida; family Andrognathidae; genus Brachycybe; species Brachycybe producta. The sequence goes on along the minus strand of JAUPFP010000012.1, from coordinate 4,259,290 downwards.
TTGGACAGCTTTTGTTTTCAGAGAAAAATTGTATACCAAAATTGGGTTATACCTTAATGGCATACCCCAAAGTGTCTGAGAAGACTACAACTACAACAATTTGAAATTAATTATATAGCCAATGAACGATCAGTTCAATGGCTGTATAATACATTTCAAATTATTGAAACTTGCTGCCGTGGACTGAAAAAATACTAACAGTAACATAATTCAAGCAGTTTGAAAAATTTCAAGATAGCAATGTATTTTATAAAGAGACCATTACCACCAGAAATATCTTTTCAATATATTTTACCCAAAAATTGTCAAAACAATTTTTAAAATGTTAAATAAGTCATTAAAAGCCATAAAAAAACTTGAAAATGAAGTGACTTTTGTTGAGTCACCAAACGACTCCATTTTAAATTTCCAAAAACGAAAGTATCCCTCCCATTTTTGTGGTAAAGGTTGTCACCTCACATTTCCAGAATTCCTTAATCAAATACATGTATTCCCTAGTCATATTCAACTCCATTCAAACTGCCACGTGGAATAATTCAAATATTAAATCCATAGTACATTGAAATGAAAGTAATGTGAGGCGATTGCAACACATCAGAATTTGAGTAGAGGAGTCTACTTTGGGGGGTTTTGTTGCCAATGTCTGTTGCAATTGGTGGCGCATCTATCTGATAAAGTTCATTTACATGAAGTCAACTGATTTTTAATTTTTTAAATTATATTAATCACTTATTTTAAATTTTAAAAATCGTTTTGGTAAACGTTGAATAATTCTTGACAATATTTTGACAAGAAATTTCTGGAGGTACAGGTCTCTTTAAGGAAGGACAACATACTGTGCGCTTTTGATGGCGGCGTCCTTTGAATATTTACCAATTCATTATGATGTTTGTCTATAACTCGTTACTTCTCTTGATCGCGCGGTGACCACACGGAGAAGATTCGAGCTATAGAAGTGGTCAGATGGTGATAGTTTGTGATTATCCTTCTGTATAGGGGTGTAATCTGCACAGAAATATGGTGACCATCTCTTCTGGCCGCCATTGATGTACATCTTCCTTGATGGTTGGAAGATGTTGCTCCTTCGGGATCCATATGTCTCCTTGCCTTGTGGTTTCTCCGGCTTGTCTAGAGAAGGATTAGTTTCCAGACAATAGACAATGCAGTTTCATGTTGCAAACACTCTTGTACAGAAACAGTAACATTACAAGAGAGAATAGTTTGTTTATCAAAGGTGCGTCCACGGGCCCATGATGTGATACGGATATAAAATCTAATGTAGTACAAAAGTTGAGCAAGAGTGGATAAAGAACAAAGAGGAACATGGTCTTTTTATACCTTGGACCTGTGTACACCTACGAGGTGTAACCAGGTCCAAGTGACCGTGGTCCTAAGAGTATCAATTCGCCACTTGAATATTAATTAAGAGAGGAGGCAGGGACAAGCATGAGTTGTTTACCCCCAGGCTATGGTTTTGGCGGGATCACAAGTTACTGGGTGTTACAATACACAAAATTCTATTTGCATCATTTTTTTTAATTATATATTTGAAGCACTTACAAATAAATACTGTCAAACTTACCAATAGGTGTAATCCTAAGTATACATTTAGCCACATAACAAACATGTTAAGATTCATCACGGACTGTACTGGGGTAAGAAGCTTTTCAAATACACAGATAAAAACCACCTCTCTATCATTTTTTTTTATTTAAACGTTGAAAAGAAACTCGCTAACAACGCGTGATAACTGGAAATTAATGCTTTTCATCACATGTCTATTATTCTGTTCACATCCTCCTGTCTTTTTGCCATTGGCAACAGTACACATGTTCGAGTTTTATACAAACATTAAACAATTGTATGCACATCTATTTTTGACAGGCAAGTGTAGCCAGGACTAGCTTTTCGTTTGCTCCGCCCTTTTATGAGCGTCATCAATTTCAAATTGGTTTGTTATTTGGTCTGAGGTCACATGCCCCGCCCTTCTCAATTTTAATTGGTTGATATTTGGTATGCTGCTCATAAAGGGCAGAGCAAACGAAAAGCTAGTGCTGGCTACACTTGCCTGTCTAGTTTTTACTGGTGGATTCACTGTTACTTTCAAATAATTTTTATTTAGTATTTCCTCAACATACGAGGCTTATAAAATAAAAAGTGGACTAAATCAATTTACAGACTTGGGTTTACTTTGACCCACCCCATCTTAAAATCTATTCAATTTATACGATTAATTTAAACTAAAAAATCAATTATCCGATTAATCAAACCAGAAATCCTAAGACTGCAGATATTCAAGCTGATTAATAGTGATTATTGTGTTATACTTTTTGTTGTGTGAAACATTGAACCTTAGACTATTACTTTAATGGACTGGCAACACACGAAATTTTGTGTTGGACAGTTTTGCATCGTCGTGACGTCCTTTTCAAGTGGCGCCTCTAGCGGGACTATGGTATATGAACATGCATAGTAAAAGTGAAGTTTTGGACGAGTTCATTTTGTAGCTATGTAGGGTGTAATTTTATATATTAGTATAAAAAGTATGGCCGATGAAGAACTACACAGGCATAACCTCCTATAGATACTATCTATAGGAGGATATGACACAGCAATTAGAAATCTGGAGGGACGAACAGAAGTTGGCTCCGCCCTTTTTATGACGAATCGCAACTTCTAATTGGTTGGTTATGTACCTGACATCGCATCAATCAACGTCGAACCACACAAAAAAAACAGACTTTTTCACTGGTGATTTTCTTTAAAAATAATGCCACTAGACAGAGCTGCGTCACTTTTGCCCATGAACATGCAATTAATGCTTTAACATTTAGAAGATAGGGAGTTGCCAGTCCAGTAAAGTAATAGTCTAAGATTGAACAGCGAAATCAACAAAAAATACATTGGTAGAAGCTGTACACTTAAAAAAAAAAAAGAATTACAAATTAAACCCAATAGAATCTTAGTGTTTGTGAAGTTCAATTCAATTCAATTCAATTAAATACACCTGCAATCAGCTTGAAAGCCATGTGGCAGGGAGGGATTGCTCCCAATCACGACTGAGTGTCATTATTTAAAAATAAGACATCATCATAAAATTGAAATTGTCCTAACAAAGAACTATTCACAGGAAGAGAATTCCATAGTCTAATAACATGAGGAAGAAAAGACCAAAAATATGCATCAGTCCTAGCCATTAATTCTTTGAAAGTTTTTGAATGCCCAAATCTACCTTTACGAGGATTTCTAGTTAGTAAACCATTAAGAAGGGTAATGTTATCACAAGACAGCAAACATCCCAGAAGGCTTTGCTCATTTCTTCGGCCTGCTAATCATTCCCATTCTAGCTCTTGGAGCATAGACGATACGCTGTCAGTATACGCATACCGTCCCTTTACAAATCTTGCAGCCCTACGCTGCACCATTTCTATTTCTTGTTTTAGATTATTTCTAAATGGGTTCCAAATTGGGGAACAATATTCTAAGGTAACAGACCTTTTTTACATTTTCTTTACAATGTTTAAGGGTGCGTTGGACAAACCGCAGCTTTTGATTAGCTTTGGCAACTGCTTTGGTTATATGATCTTTGCAAAGCATGTCCTTGGACAAGGTTAAGCCAAGATATATGATGGTATTAACATGGGTTAGCTGAACATCTCCCATTGTGTAATCTGCCATGAACAATTCTCGCTTTTGGGAAACTCGCATAACATTGCATTTACTCCTATTCAGTTGTAAATGCCACTCAGAGCACCACTCTTCAACACTGTCTAGATCTCTTTGGAAGACTTCACTATCCTCATTATCCCTAATCCTCCTGTAAACAACAGCATCATCTGCAAACAAACGCACCGTACTGTTGCATCTGTCTGCCAAATCGTTTATGAACAGAAGGAAAAGCAGTGGTCCAAGAATGCTACCCTGAGGTACACCAGATGTTACTTTAGCCCAGTCTGACACAGCACCATCAATTTGGACTCGCTGTTGTCTATTTGATAAGAATGATGATGTCCACAAAATTACTTGTTTATTTAAGTTAAAAGTCATCATTCTTTTAATTAGTAGGGAATGCTTCACTGTATCAAATGCTTTTGCAAAATCTAAAAATACCAAGTTAAATTCGCCCTTACTATCCAAGCCAGATTGTATGTCTTGGATGAATAGTGCTAGCTGGGTATCACATGATCTGCCTTTTTGAAAACCATGCTGATTTTCATGAATTAATTTATGATTTTTTAAATGCTTGATTGTATTAGAATAAATTATATGCTCGAGAGTGTTACAAACAATGGAAGTCAGAGAAATGGGTCTATAGTTCTTTGGACAATTTTTAGCTCCTGTTTTAAGAATTGGGCAGATATTTGCTTGCCTCCATGCCTTAGGCAGTATACCACTATCAAGGGAATCTTGGAAAAGTTTACTTAAAAAAGGGCTAACTTCTGTGGCCAGCTCCTTTAGCAATCTTGGCGAGATTTCATCTGGACCAGCTGATTTATTAACATCTAGGTTACAAAGCAAATTTTGTAATCCAGTGGAGTTTATGATTATATCAGGCATGACATGAGATAAGGTGCCAAGTTGTGGTTCCTCATTGCCATCATTAGCATGAAAGACACTTTGGAAATAATCGTTAAGTGTGCTTGCAATAACCTGTTTGTCAGTACAGACATCACCAAGTGGTGTTGTAATTGAAGTTATATTATTTTGAATTTTGTTGAGATTTTTTACATATTTCCAAAACAACTTGGGATTTTTATAGAGTGATGCCCCTAAGACATTATTAGTAAAGTTTAAGTGTTCTTTTTTAAGCAAGCTTTTCACAAGACATCGCTGGGAATTAAACTGCAATTTAATAGTATCATTCATTTTAATCTTCATTTTAGATCTAAACTTGCGTTGTTTACGAAGAGCGCGGCGTATCTCAGTGGTGTACCAAATTGGTTCCAAGCTTGATTTTACATTTTTGAATGGGATGAATTTATTTATGCCATTAGAAATGACACTGACAAACAATGACCACTGTTGGTTTACATCTTTTGATAGTCCACTTTTATTTTTATTTTTCAGTTCATTTGTTACAAAGAGCTTAAAATTAGCCCAATCAGCTTTACTGTAGTGTAGGATTTTTCGGGGAGCTGATTGGAGTTTTTCGAATTGGGTGGCAAATTCTAAATAAATCATTTTGTGATCGCTTATGCCATCAGCAATTTCAATTGATTTGGTATTTTCTGGGGTGTTCGTAAAAACTAAATCTAGAATATTAGCTGTTGTATTGGTGCAGCGTGTAGGGGTTTGCACTAGTTGATCCAGGGAATATGTGCATACACTATCAAGCAGTATATCTGTTAATTTATTACTAGAGCACTGGGAGTCAACAGTATAATTTTTCCAATTTATTTCTGGAAGGTTAAAATCCCCACCAATGAGAACTGATGCATGTTTGTGGGTAGAAAATAAGGAATCTAAACATTTTCTAAATTGGAGTAATTCCTCCTCGTCACTTGAAGGTGGGCGATAGAATGAAAATAAGAAAATTTTTCTCCCATTATGAAGTGAAATGCTACAACAAACTACCTCACAATCACCTTCATAAGCAGGTTCTCTTTTTGATGTAAGATTTTTATTGATAGCAAAAAATACACCTCCACCTTTGATTAAGTTCCGATCTTTTCGGAATATGTTAAATTGTTGGGAGAAAACCTCCGCGGATGAAACATCTTCAGTTAGCCATGATTCACTACCAAAAATAATGTCGGGATTATAGCTTTCTATAGCTTCTCTAAACTGAATTACTTTATTTTTTATACTTCTGCAATTGATTATTAACATTTTTAAAGATTTATTTATAAGCTTGTTTTCTTTTTTGGTCAGAGGAACTGTCTTAGAAGAATTTTTTTTGTTAGAAAGTTGGGTTTCTTTTTGAATAATTATTTTAGGTACAGTAACTAGATTTGACTTCTTCCTAGATTCAGGGCATTTAGAGATTAGAAGTTTCCCTGGACTTGTAATATCTTCTGTAGTAATATCTTCTGAGATGTTCGGCCTCTTCAGGTTCAAGATTTGAACTAGAGACATAATTGTAACACCCAGTTACGATCCCACCAAAACCATAGCCTGGGGGGTAAACAACTCCTGCTTGTCCCTCCCTCCCTCTCTGACTCATACTTCTGATTCATATCGAAGTGGCGGATTGATACTCTTAGGACCATGGTCACTTGGACCTGGTTACACCTCGTAGGTGTACACAGGTCCTAGGTGTAAAAGGACCATGTTCCTCTTTGTTCACCGTCCTTACTTGCTCAACTTTTGTATTATGTAGATTTATATCCATACCACATCATGGGCCCGAAGACGCACCTTTAATCAAACGTTCATTCTTGTAAAGTTACTGCTTTCTGTACAAGAATGAATAGTTTTACAATGAGAAACTGCATTGTGTATTTGTCTGGAAACTAATCCTTCTCTAGAAAAGCCAGAGACACCACAAGGCAAGGAGACATACAGATCCTGGAGGAGCTACAACATCTTCTTGTAACAAAGGAAGATGTACATCAGTAACAATCAGGAGCGATGGTCACCATCCTTCTGCAAAGATTACACCCCTACACAGAAGGATGATCACAACTGATCACCATCCGACTATTACTGTAACTTGAATCTTCTTCGTGTGGTCACCGCGCAATCAGGAGAAGAAACGAGTTATAGAAAACATCATCATGAGTTGGTTAAAATTATAAGGTCGTCGCCAAAAGCTCACATAATTATTTGTAAAAAAAACTATTCATGCCCAACCCACATAATATACCAAATGCAACAAACCTCCTAAGCCTATGATGCCCACCAAAGATCATAAACAACAAAGATCCATGAGGCTCGCATAGAGGCCATTGCCTTTTAAAAAATCCTCAGTCAACCTAATCCAGCTTGGCGGTTGGGTTATGTTTTTTTTACCAGAGCCCTCCAAGCCGATATGGCTCACAAGCCCACCCTTAACTGTTCAAAGGTGTTTTGAATACAATGTGCTCATTACAAGAACAGGAGTTGCTGCTCGAGTAAAATCTCCATAATGTTTTTGTCTAAAAAAGTGCAACTGAACTTGTTTCAATTGTGCTTTTAAATTGAATATGTAATTTGAAATGTTTCATTTTTCCCTTCCATTTATTGAAAATATCAACAGCATGAAATTTATTTTTAACAAATTTACTCATAGCAAATGTCTTTAACGTAATAAAGGTTTTGCTTTGATTTGTTGACACATTGACAAACATCTCTTTGAAAACAATGTCCTTTCTGCCAACCTTCTATGTCACGACATTTGCGAGAACATTCACTGTTTTGGCCAACATTGTCACAAAGGTAATCAATCGATTGTTCCGGTTTGATTCCTTCTGTAAAAATATAAAACAATATCAATATTTTGATTATACTTATAAACTGGAAAAAATCTAAGGACATCACTTACTAAGGTCCACATAGTAGAAGACATTGCTTTTATCATAACAACGGCAGTCGTCATTGGAATCAAGGAATCCTCTGTTGAACTGTGGGTTACTTTGGCACTTTGAAACACAGGATGGAACAATTCTCAATGCAGCACAGTCCGGAGTTGTTGTTTGTTGCTTTAGATGATGTTTTAATTCTTGTCGGTATCCCTGTATTTGCTTGTTTTGCTGCCTCGTTTGCTGTCTTTGTACCGGTTGCCGGTGTTGAGTATGTTGCGATCGCCTAGGTGCCATTTGTTGTTGAAAATTATCATAATACCCACCAGACGAAACTTTCGTTTTTGTACAAGTTGGAACAATTAGAATTTTTTTTACAATGACTGCTAAGTTCAGCAGAAGTTTTTATTCTAATATCTTACGATTTAGCGTAGTTAACATAACCAACATCAGTACAAAAGTGGCAGTTGTTTGTGACATACTGAGCAAGATTGGTTTCGACTGAAATTAGCCTTGCAGTTGAAGCACTGAAAAGACGGTTTATAATATTGTTAAATTATTTAAATATCCGTTGTGATTAGATATTTATTTGAAGTACCTAAAATCTAATCGGTTCTTTAAAATTTTATAAAGAGAAATATAATAATGATATTGGAACATCAATAAATAATATTATGATTTCCCTTTTAATTTTACCAACAACGCAAAATAAAATAAAAGTGTAAATATTCGAGGTGGGACGAATCCTAAATTTTCTCGAATCCGAATCGGTTCTCGAATCCTTCGAATCCCTCTAATATAAGAAGCCTATATTATTCGTTAAGAAGATACAAATAAATGAAATAATAATAAAAAACAAGTGTGGCCACTCAAGGTCGCCACAAGGTGATATTGGTGATCCCGATACCACCGAAATTGCAACAATCGCCGTTTTTTTGTTAGTGAACCGCTTCTATTGGACGTCAAAAGAGTTAAAACTAATTTTACCAAGGTTTTTAACAGTTTTTTTTTTAGGTTAAGATTCGAAAGACGAAAAAAAAGCGCGAAGATTCGAGTTTTCGAATATCGAATATTTTTCAAGATTCGCGGGATTCGAGGATTCGAACGTCCCATACCTACTAAATATGCAAATTGGCATATTTTGGTGGACAATTCTTCGCATGCACATAAAAAGTTATGTTTTCAAATCAAAACAAAACAATATTGCCTACATTTTCAAAACTACCCGGTACTGTTTTGGTGCAGAAGCTGCTAATTAGATGAATAGACTAGACATTGGATTGGATCATCTAAACATTAGACCAAAAAAAAAAAAGGTAGATTGACTGAGATACAAAATGAAGTTATTATACAAACTTCAAATTGAATTGTTGGATGGAATGGATGTTGGATGCAACCACCTTGCACCATGTGTTCTTACAATGTTAATATAAAGCCCCCTTTACACCTACAATTTTTACTTACATATTTGTGTCAATTAAATGATGAATGTTTTTGTTAATAATTTGGTACATAAAATGTATAAATTAATTTATAAGTATCAATCGGTGGTTATACACAAGTAAAAGTATTCGAACAATTTTACTTGCAGAACAGTGCGTAGTGTGACAGTTTATAGAATATATTGTGACCTTATGACCTTCTAGACAAGAGAATTGGGGAGAGTTGTGCAGCTTGTGCTAAATTATGTTGCAGAGCGCATCGTATATACCTTTGTAAATTACATAAGAATGATGCTGATCCTGAGAAAACCCCTCTAGTGGATGTGATCATTTAAGAAAAAAAAAATAGAACATCTTCTGAATGAATGCAACTTTGAACAAATAATTTAACGTTCACGTCCTTGTACACATGCATTCTAGCATTTTTAAATTCATTTATAAATTTATTTAAGACATAATTGTACGTGTAAAGGGGGCTTAAAACTTAAAATGTTTAATTATTAGATATTACGCGCAATCTGAAAATATTTTGAAATAACTAAGATGATGTTGATTACAATGATATCATTATGTTATGTGTAGCTCTATATATTCCTAACTAATGTGACCAGTGTGCCCTCTGTTCGATGGAATAGAACATTGATTTACACGGTCTACAATAATATGTGAGCGCGTGCATATGAGTTTGTCAATGAAATGCAGGAAGGATGTGACGTCAAAAACCATCATTTCGTAAAGAAAATAATTTCATGTGAAATTTCACAAAGTCCCCCCTTTTCATAGCAATAAAAACAAGATAAATAAAGTAAAAAAGTTTATCTGAACAAAAAGAAAGTAAGAAAGAAACAGAAACGCACAGAATAAGTATTTCATAGTACCTTGAAAATAGCTGTTTTTCTGCTGTAATTGTATGTTGCAGTGAACTTACAGTGCTCTGAGATCATTTGCAGTTGAAACTAGAGCTTTTATACGTGTTCATAAAACTGCCTAATGTGTGTGGGTGCTCGTGCACATGGTTTTCACTAAGAATTGGTGACGATTTGTTCCAAGGTGCAATATCCGCTCCTACTTTATGCTGATCGAATGTGCCACTCCCAAACACACAAAGACATGACAAAAAAACCCACATGAAAGCTAAGTTTCTGAGAATTGGAATAGGAAATGGAAGAAGTTTCACTTTTATGTAAATTTTAATGCGGATATATGTATTTTTGCCATCAATAAATGTCTAAGTTTCTTTCACTACTTTGTACTAACTTTCAGTGACAGTTACTAGGCTCTGTGAGCTTTTGGCATCGACCATTTTATTTTACCAACCTTTAGATGATATCTTCTGTACTTCGATTCTTCTCTGAACCGCGCGGTGTCCGCACGGAGAAGATTCGAGCTGCAGAGAGAGTTGGATGGAGATGGATTGTGGTCATTCCTCTGCATGGGGGGTGAAATCTATGCAGCAGAGTGGCGGCCATCCCTCTCTTTTCCAGTGGATGCTGATATACATCTTCTCCTTTCGGTACACCGACAAGAGAAGATGTTGTAGCTGCTAAGGAATCGTATACCTCCTGACTTGTGGAGTCTCCGGCCTCTGAAGAGAAGTCGGTTACATTAACATAAAGACCACGCTGTTTCTTATTATAACTCTTTATTCATCACTTGTAAGAAACACAGAATACAAGGATGAATATATTATACTAACAGTGAGTCCTCGAGCCCATGATTCGGATTAAGATCACGTAATACAGGCAAAGGACAAGAACTAACTACAAAGAGGAGCACGGTCCTTTTATACCTTGGACCTGTGTGCACCTGCGAGGTGTAACCAGGTCCAAGTGACCATGGTCCTATGTGTATCAATCTGCCACTTGGGTATGAGTCAGAAGGAGGGAGAGGGATGAGCAAGAGTTGTTTATCCCCCAGGTTATTGTTTTGGCGGGATCACGATTTACAGGGTGTTACATTTAACTACTTTGTACTAACTTTCAGTGACAGTTACTAGGCAAATCCTAATGCGGATATATGTATTTTTGCCATCAATAAACGTATCAGTTTCTTTCACTACTTTCTACTAACTTTCAGTGACAGTTACTAGCCAAAACTTTCTTAAGAGCCTAGATACAGCGTTTAGTTCAAAATTTCTCCGAATGTAAGTGCTGTGATCGTTTTTGATTCAAAAACGGTTTTTTAACGTTTTTTCTCCAGGTTTCAAGTCACATAATAATTAATAGAAAAATAATTTCGAGTGCTAAGCTTATAAAAAGAAAACATCCTGAAGCCAATAGACTAATACACGTGCTAATTTTTATGTGATTGTTCTAAGTCGTTTTTAATGGGAGTTCTTCAAATGTTTGGGTGATGGTTTTTTGGTCCTATGGGACTTAACAAGGAGTTAAAAAACGATCGATTTTGAACCTTGTTTAAAAATCGGACCATTTCAAAAATTATATAAATCGAGCACGTAAAGAACAATACTTTTTATTGCATTTTGCGCTTTCCTGTATTTTAATTGGGCGATTGTGAGGCGATTTCTTGCAATTTTAGTAACACCATATAAGAACACTCATTTGTCTCGTTGTCGTCTGCTCACAACAACAAGATGGACGACGTTTATCTAGGCTCTTAAAAAGTGAGATGCTAACGAAATTATTTTTCTTTTCAAATATTTTCCTATATTACTTCATTTTCTTCTCCAAAAAATATATAGGTTTACTTTTTGAGTATTAACTAAGATAAAAAAACATTACAATTACTATTACAATTACAAAAAATACTCTGCTAGCAGCCAAACAGGCCTATGGAAGAGGGACATAAAAGTCCACATACAGTTTTGTCAAGCACATATACATGCACATATATAAAAAAGCAAAATTGTCAATCCCACAAAACAAAATTATCCCCATTTACCACTTCCATTGTCTTATAACTCTAGGGAAAAAAAACCCAATAATATGAATCTGTCCTAGCAAAAATCTCCCTAATTTTCCTATAGTGGTCAGGTCTGCCCATGTATAGTGCTTTATGATCATCACCAGACTGTGGTTTAGGACAATCACCACGTGTAACTAAACTATGCCATTGTAGCACTGACAGCATCTCAATGACACTATCTGTATATTTATGCTTGCCACAAACAAACCTAGCTGCCTTATGTTGAACCATTTCAACTGAGTGACAACATTAGTGTTATGTTCATTTTCATGTTCGAATTTTACAAAAAAAACTCCAGCAAAGACTTGAACCAAGAACCTCTCACTTTTCTGCCAAAGACATAACCAATTTTGCTACCAATGTAAATTGTGAGACCAAAGGTGACCTTTACCATAACTCATGTGGGTTAATTTATTCTTTGAAAAAAATGTGATGCAATAAAGCAAGCTTTCCTGGTTGCCAACTTTATACTGTATGTTATAGGGTTATGATGAAATTTGATGATTTTTCACAAAAATGAGGTAAACGGAAAAAAATTGAAAATTCTTATGTGGCTTAGAAAGAAGCCCATCTAAAGATGTGTATACTGGTTAATTTTCACGATTCTAGAGTGTGTCCTTTCCGAGAACATTCGTGCCAAAAAGGGAGGGAGTGATGGAGAGATAGTCAGCCAGCCCTTAGCAAATTATAATATTAAGAAGATATAGTAGATGGAAGATTATGAAAACACTGAAACAATAGTGAAAATGACAAGTTTACAAATTTATTTATAAGATTTACCGTGGTTATAAGTATGTAAATACAAAACGAATATGTTGAAATTTTGTCAACTATTAGTAACTGATACCCAAGTAGCAAAAGGACGTCATTAATACGTCAGAAATTGGTCACTCTTTACGACTTACGTCAATTACAGACGTTATAGATTCGTGAATATGTCAGGTATTTATAACGTCAATTGAATGACGTTTAATAGACGACAATGTTGCAAGTCTTTTACACGTGGACAAGTAACGTTATTATAACGTCACTTGAATGACGTTTTAAAAGTTTTTAAAAAGTTTTTTGAGTACCAGTATTCATTTTTAAAAATATCAATGTGAAAATACCCATAACATACACTTCTAGTTTTTTAAACACTTTCAAATTTCTCTTATTTTTACTTCGGAAAGACAGAATAAACAAAGTTTAATTACTCATCTGTTTGAATTTGTAAGACGAAGACATTTTTTAAAACTTTATTTTGAACAATATCAACATTAAAATACCCTTAAATGTTTGAGCTGCTCTTCTAGTTTCTAGAACACTTACAAATTCAAACAGATGAGTACTCAAACTCTGTTTTTTTCTGTCTTTTAGAAGTAAAAATAAGAGAAATTTGAAAGTGTTTCAAAAATTAGAAGGGTAGCTCAGTCATTTAAGGGTATTTTCACATTGATATTTTAAAAAATAAATAGACAAGCAACTTTATAAAAATTTAGTCTTCTTATCATATGCTTAGAAGACGATATTTTTAAAAAGTTTAATTTGAACGATATCAACATTAATGTAACACCCAGTAACTTACAATCCCGCCAAAACCATATCCTGGGGGGTATACAACTCATGCTTGTCCCTCCCTGCCTATCTAATTAAATATCCAAGTGGCGTATTGATACTCTTAGGACCATGGTCACTTGGACCTGGTTACACCTCGGAGGTGTACACAGGTCCAAGGTATAAAAAGGCCATGTTCCTCTTTGTTCCTCGTCCTTCTCTTTGCTCAACTTTGTTTGCATTACGTAGATTCTATATCCGTACCACATCATGGGCTCGAGGACGCACCTTTAATAATAAGATTCATCCTTGTAAACTTAGTGTTTCCATATAAGGATGAATAAAGTGGTTATAATGAAAAACAGCGTTGTCTTTAAGGCCTGGTTACACTATATTACTAGTCACTGCAAAATAGTCATGCATGACTAGTTTTGTTTGGATCATTATGTGTAACATACCTTGTGACCCCTCTCTGACCAGGATGTGACTGGATGGTGACCTCAATTTTTCGAGTAGAACTACATCCTACTTTTTGATACAAGTTAGTAGTGATTAGCCACTCAGGAATCATGTAGAAGAGGAGAAATCACGTGACAACAAAGTTGCAAAGAAATTAAAAGGAAACATGGCGAATTTTTGGAGTGCAGAAAACGATGGTATCTTAATCGATTTTTATAAAGGTATGTTTTTGTTTAATTATGTTTGTTTCTATTTAAAATAAATACACAGAAACACGCGTACTTGCATGGCACCATCATGAATTACTGTGCCTGTTAATGATTAGCTAGTCTTCTGTGATATATCACAAAGAGTGGTGGGCATCCCGGAAAATGTGTCCGGTGGACGTCCGGAAAATGTGTCCGGTGGATGTCTGGAAAATGTGTCCGGTGGACGACCGGGAAAATGTACGGTGGACATCCACAAAAAGTGTTTAGTGGATGTCCTCAAAAGATGGCCTGTAAAGTCTATATTTGATGCCAATGGATGTCTGCAAAATATCTTGTGGATGGTGGCACATTGTGAATGTTCATTCCAAATATATAAAGTATAGAATGGCAACCTAATCAGTTAAGTGCTGGTATTTGTTTAAAATAGGCTGCTAAAAATTCAGCCATTTTCAACTGTTATAAATAGCATATTTTAGAAGACATCCCCATGATTGAGCTATTCTTCTAATTTCTAAAACTCTTTCAGGTTTCTCTTAAGAGGCTACATCGCAAAATTACTTCGAGCCCATAGAACCAATGTTTAAAAAAATACGTTAATTTTTAAAATACACATTTGCGGCACTTTATTTATTTTTCATATTGAAAGTTGTCCAATTTTGATAATTTAAATATATGCTTTAAATATATGCTGATCTAGTGATAGAATGACAAAAATTGGTACGTGTTTTTATTTAAAAAAAATACTTCAAAATCGCGCATTTATGACTGTTATAAGCCCCTGACTACGCACTTATAAGAAAAAACATCCATAAAAAGGTTTATAAAAACGCACACAAGTAAACCACAATGAATTCAACACACTGGCACACGTGCTGAATTTTTTCTGGTTTTTTAAAATTATATTCAGGTATTTTTACGAGCAACAATGATCAATGGTCGAGTGACATTTATATTTTAAACCACATTAATTGCATGCAGCAATTTAAAAATATAACATGATATGAATTAAATTAAATTAAATGTAGCTATGTTTAATTTAATTTTAAATGTAGCATTTAACTAGATCGTCACACAAGCCATAATGTTGATTATGGCTTGTGTGACGATCTAGTTAAATGCTACGTAACTCTCTAAAATAAGATTGACTGTTATGGCAATTAAGAAGCACAAATTGAAAAAGGCCAAATTGTATGAATACCACCAAATTGGCAACTTTCAAACACCAATATGGAGCTTTTTCATTGTGCCACTCAAATAATCAGTGTAAAACAATAGTTTGAAAATGCATTTTTTTTTATTAAAATATAAGAAAAAAATTGTTTTCTTAAAAACTGAATACATATTTAAAAAAAGTCGAAAAAAGAAACCCAATGAATTACACAAAATTTGTGTCAAATTCAATGTTTGTGCTTAATAATCTTGCAGAATAATCTTCATTGAAAGCATATTTCCTGGAATTAAAAATTTTCAATGAAATGAGTTTATGAAGTTTATTAGAATTGAAATTTTTCACTAAAGTTTACCTTGATTTTGTATATCGTTCTTTGGCATGACGAAGCCATCCCATTATGCACATCTCCACCTCACGTTGTCGCCTTTGCTGATGATTTATTTCCTGTTATGGCATCTAAAAATTCAAAATTAACACTAGTATGCGTTTATTTTGTAACAACTAATCATACCAAATATAACTCTAGACAATTCTAACGATGAAAAACTCTTCTTTCCCTTCGCACACCAAGCCAACTGTATTCCATTGCTAGTTTGTCTGTTAACGTTTTTTGAAGAATACGAAATGTTGTGTCTTTTACATCCGTTCTGCCTATTTGACTTAAAACCTGAACCTGTAAGAGATAGATTTATTGGCACAAGAGTCAATTCGAGATAAATAGGCACATGCTTATACATGCCATTTGCAAATTTTCTTCTTCTCTGCACTTTACTTCAAATGAAGCCAATTCATTGTCTGTGGTGAAGGGGAGGTCTAGCAAATTCACTTTTTTAGAATCAGGCAATGATGCTCTTTATGTTGATGTTGCACTACTTCCATATGTTGCACAATTCTTAATATTTAGCGAATTGTACCTAAAACCAAAAAATGATTTTTATTTTACCTAATTTTAAACATGATCATGACATACATACTAATTTATAAAACACGTTATTCAGTCAATAAAAGTGAAAAGAACTTAACATTGCAGTGTCATACATTCCATGGTTGAACTTTGTGCTTGTGGGTGATGAAAGACATTTTTTGGTTTCGGTGGGGTTGGTGGCTTCGTCAAATCAGATTCAACAGTAGTGCATGATGAATCAGTTTCTGATTCATTTCTAAAATCAGACTCAACATTTTTTCTGTACTTTTTTCTCATTCCACGGCCTTGCTCGTTATTCGTATTTAAGTCCAATGTTGCCTCAGCATGTTTTAGATGTCTTTGGGCATCATTGTAGCTGTCTAATATTTAGAAACTGCATAATTTTTTGTATGTATTTGATAAATAAAGATGTGAAATATCCTTACCATATTGTGTGCTTTAAATTTTTTCCATGCATTCTCGACAGGTGCATTTTTTTATTAATGCCTAAATACTAGACATGGACTTCAAATTAGGCCAAAAACAATTCCCATCAGATGTCAACCATTTTTCAGGAACAACTTTACTTCAGAATGTTCCACAAAGTTTACTATACAAAACATCTATTTGAAAAGTAACATTTTATACCTTAGATTACATTGTTTAGCACAGTATATATTTTTGTGTGGATATACATGTACATGTATAGATGTCTGACTTTTGGGAGGATGGTTTGAGGGTGAGGTGTATATGTGGTAGTAGTTTGTAAGTTATGTGTTTTTATGCTCTGTGTGCAAAATTGGGATAACAACAAATGATTGTTTAAATGGAAATTTTAGCATTTTTTATTTAGATGGCCAACATTTTAATTCTGAAAGTACACTAGTCTTATATATACCTAATAGGGAAGATGACCAAGGAAAGTTATAAAAATCATCTAGGTGGACAAATTTCCTTCCAATAAAATATTGTTTACCTTCTTTTTGATTGGTTGCAATATTTTCCAAGCAAATAATATTGCCATTTACAAACATGCAGCAGTTTTCTCCTTCAGACATCGACACACTGAAGTCTTTAAAGGAAGCTTTTTTAAATTGTGGATCAGATAGGCCTGGTAGTAGAGGACCACTCAAGTGCTGAGATGAAAAGCAAATATTATTGCTTTTACTTGTCTTGTTAATACTAAATAGTTGTACTTTTTCCTTTTCTGTTAGCCTCTGACTTAGCTGCTCAAGAGGTTTTTCTAATTTCCGAATCATCTTTTTCAAAACTTGCATGTATGCCCTAATAGCTTCTAGTCTTTATTTTGAATCTTTTGGTATATCTTTATTTTTTTTATCTTACAATTAAATTTCAAAATCTATAGATTTCAAATATAATGTATGTGTATAATATATGTGTATGCCTATATGGCAAACCCCTTCCATATTTACTTTCACCTGAAACATGATTATGCTATACACAGTATAGGATGTATGGAAAATACATTTTCTTTAACATTTTCAAAACAAAAAATACTTATGTAATTGTTTTTTTATCAGCTGCATATACATGTACATTGTGCATACATGATGTTTATGTCATTGGAGTATCCACAGGACGTCCTTCGGATATTCCACGTATATCAAAATATCATCAAATATATTATATTATATATATATATATATATATATATATATATATATATATGTATGTACATATATATATATATATGTATATATGTATATATATATATATATGTATATATGTATGTATACATATATGTGTCATCAGAATAAGTGACAAACCAATTAGAAATTGACGACGTTCATAAAAGGGCGCAGCAAAAGAAATTCTAATGCTGGGCACAATTGCCTGTGAGAAATTCTAGTTTAATTTTGCTACTATTATCCCTTCCCCCTTTTTTATATTTGAAAGAGAAAATATATATGTATATACATATATATACATATATATATATATATATATATATATATATATATATATATATATATACGTACATATATATGTATATATATATATACATGTATATATATGTATATTTATATATATGTGTATATATATGTATATATATATACATATATACATGTATATCATCATCATCATCATTTCCTGTACCTTATCCCGCAAGCAGCAGGGTCGGCCTTGCTGGTTCTAACTCTCCACTCGTTCCGATTTTGCACCAAGCCCCAAGCACCAAGCACCAAGCCCCATGTGTATATATATATATATATATATACATATATATATATATATATATATATGTGTATATATATATATATGTGTATATACATATATATATATATATATATATATATATATATATATATATATATATATATATATCATCAAATTTTTGGACATTGTAATAAACTGAACCGGAAGTGGCCACACCAGCGCCACCTACGGACTTCTTTATTCTACTCAATATAGTCCCTCACTGGGCACTGACTCTGTCTTTCTATCCAGAGCCATCCAGCAGTGAGGACACAAAATTTCAAGTCTGAACATTTCTTCTGGTTCACCAAGCACTTAGCTTGTTGAACACTCTTCCATTTCTGCACTGATTTACTTTTTCTAATAAATCTAAATTAAAACTTTTGACGTGCGGTAACCGCACCTAAGTTTTATACTTTTAAGTAAATCAGCTTTCTTTTCTTGACTGTGAAAAGTTCAGCCATCTTGAACTTTTCCTTTGTTTGTTCTTCTTTAGAAAGTTCAGCCATCTTGAACTTTCGATTCTTTGTGTGTTCTCCACACACATATTCTTAATTCTTGTTTTCAGGTAAACCTAAAAGTGTGGGCACCGCGCTCTAGCTTTACTCTTCGTATTGCTTGCCTTTTCTTTAGGCAACTGCAATACTCTTTCATTTCCAATTCACTTCTAGCAGTGCAATATCGATTGGGTGGTGCACCACGCTCGAAATTGAATTGTACATCTACTGTTCCTTTTCGAGACTTTTGGGGATTCTTATAATCTCCACGTGGTGACCAAATACCACGTGTCGAGAGATCTTACCAAAATTGACACTCAATAAAGAATTTACAGACACTCTGTACCAGTTGGGATCGTCCCACCCAACTGAAGAACAACGCTAACACCAACACAGCAACTCAAACAACGATACCATCTTTATTAAACATAGGTAAACCGTCGTCACTCAGTGTATAAGAGTACGAGGGTGTCGGTTACTGACAAAAAAACTGCGATCTACAGCGAGATCAACAGCCGAACATACAGAACACCGACTTACACGAGCCTTAACATAATGGACGCTCACCCACGACTAACTGGGGCCGCTCGGAGGGCTCTTCTGCACTCCAGGGGCGGCGCGTATCCATCAGCCTTATGGAGGGCCCATGCAACATCACAGACATACAGTACACAATACGCCGCATCATCACGTGTGGCTGTCCCACTCGGGCCCACCATGGATCCAGTTATTCAACCTGGGACCTGGTTGGTGCCAAAAAGTGGCGGCACCCAAAGTAATGATGTGCATCAACCATCTACATGGCGCACGGCTCGGTCCACAGACAATAGTACATTACGCCGCCTAATGTCATCCGCATACTACTCCAGATACCAACAGGAGCGACCTCCACTACTACCAGATCCACTGCCCACACAGTTGTGATGGTTGTAAACTCAACACCATCATGCATCAACTCAATGAATTGAAAATACAGATTACTCCACTACCGACTACATGTACTACAACACCACAACATTGCAGATATCGTAGCAGACCAGATAACTCTTCGCCGTACGCTGTCGGTCACAGAGCCGTACGAGCCCTGCTATGATTCATACTACAGACGACATGCACCTCATACAATATATCTGAAGAGCGTACGTACTATGTACCGCGCTATACAAACTATGAGCGTACAGAACATCAGTACGCGTACCCGACTTACGATCTCACCAGGGTGGCCTCCGATACGGACCACAGTAGTGTGGCCACCATACCCGACACGCCCCCTGTGACAAACGATTATGACAGAGCACCGACCAGCATACCAATACTGATGGTCGACCACATCCCGGAAACAACTTGGGGAATGGACAACCTAGCTACCTGGCATAGTACCCTTGAGGTCATTAATCTCACCACCGCCGCCTTGGGTTGCACCACCAATGAGGTGGTTGCCATCTTGGCTCCAGGTGGTGGGACTTCACTCCAAGGGTGCCCTTGCTGCCACCGGATGCTGAAGGACCTATACCGACAACTGAAGAATACTTGTATGCCTCAAGAGATCGGAGATCATAGTGTCAGTGATGATAGTCCAAAAATCACTGTCACTATCAATGGCAAAGAGGTCCGCATGCTCGTAGACACCGGAGCCCATGGCAGCGTAATATCCGAGACACTTGCAAAGCGGCTCCAACTCAATATCAAGCCTATGGCTCACCCTCCGAGAATTGAGGGAGTTGGAGGAAGCACTATCGCCGTGGTGAGGCAAGTCTCCGCTACTGTGGAGATTGCCAAACAATCTGCCACTGGCCACGTGCTGGTTATTACCGGCCCACCTGATGCCATTTTAGGCCGAGACCTGGGTAGGGCACTGAAGCTCCTTGTGTCTATGCAGACCAATAAAGTCTATTTGGAGGACGACCTCTTAGAGTCAGCACTCCGAAGGCAGAGTATTCAGGCATATGTCAAGAGTGCGCTGGAAGAAATCACACCGGCCACTCTTGGGGAGACGGACACCGCTCCCGTTGAAGTCAAGCTTATACAGCAACTGGACGAACATTTAGTAGTCAAAGGGCTAACGCAACTCACTGGCCATGGGACAACGCTAGTGGAGGTAGAGGCCTCTAGGATCCTCACGGACCAAGATCTTTTCGTGGTCTCTCCCGATGAGAAGCTGCGAGCCTCAAGGGGGGTCTGGGTGGCCCCCAGCATTATGCAAGGCCGTAACAGCAACAGCTTCCTAGTCGAGGTCCTGAACACCACTATGGGGCCATTGACCCTGGCCTTCGGCGAAGTAATAGCCCACGTATAGAAAGACTACTGCTTCGAAACGGTTGAAGTAAAAACGACTTCCAACGCTGACCCGATAATGACAAAAGTGTCAGGCGCTAAATTCGATGAAGCAATGCAACTCGGGCCTAGATTACGTAAAGGCCAGAGGCGCATTCTAATGGATCTTTTGAGATCCTATCGATATGTCTTCGCACTAGAAACGTCAGAACTTGGATGTACCAACCTCACTGAACATCGGATCGACACTGGCGATCATGCACCCGTACGGGAACCCTTCCGAAAGAGCGGCCCGAACAGCAGGAGATCATCAGAAAGACTGTTGAGGAAATGCTCCGAACCGGAGTAGCTAGCGAATCCAAGTCTCCTTACGCTTCAGTAGTAGTCCTGGTGAAGAAGAAGGATGGACAGTGGCATTTCTGCGTTGACTATAGACGCCTGAACGATATCACCAAACCAGACAATTACCCATTACTCCGAATCGATGATGCTTTAGACTCGCTTCGTGGGTCGAGAATCTTCGCGACCCTCAATATGATTTCCAGCTACTGGCAGTTTGAGGTCGCCAAAGAGGACAGGGAAAAGACCGCGTTCATCACACCCGGTGGGCTGTTCGAGTTCAATCGAATGCCCTTCGGTCTGCGTAACGCTCCTGCTACTATGCAGCGTGCCCTGGATATCCTTTTGGCTGGCCACAAATGGGAGACCTGTCTAGTCTACCTAGACGACATCATCGTATTCGGCACGACCTTCGAACAGTTTATGGAAAGTTTGGACTGCATCCTAGGACTCCTAAGAGAGGCGGGGTTGAAGCTTCACCCCGAGAAAAGCTTCTTCGGCTACGACGAAGTCCTCTACTTGGGACACATCATCTACAAAAAAGGAGTGCGTCCAGACCCGAGAAAAGTGGTTGCCATCTCCGACTCAGCGGCGCCTACTAACGTCAAGGAGGTGAAGCGATTTTTGGGCATGGCCGGTTTTTACCGGCGATTCATCGTCAATTTCGCCCACATCGCCAAACTACTCACGGATATGACCAAAAAGGGGCTGCCCTTTTTATGGACGATCAACAGAGAAGCAGCCTTTACACTGTTAAAGACTAAACTTGTCACTGTGCCAATATTGGCCATTTACGATGCAGATGCCGAAATCAAGATGCACACCGATGCCTCTGCCTATGGCATCGGAGCTATCCTCTATCAACAGTCACCATCTAAGGAACTGCAGATCCTGGGTGGTGTCTCTCGAGTGCTCCGAGACGCCGAGTTGAACTACTCCACAACAAATAAGGAGTGCCTCGCAGTGGTGTATGGCATCGTCAAGTTTAGACCATACCTCGTTAACAAAGCCTTTGTCATCGTCACTGACCATCACCCAATGTGCTACCTAAAGACTGCACAACGACTTCAGGGACGCCTGGGCCGCTGGCAGCTACTGCTCCAGGAATACGACTACACGGTAGTCTACAAGGCCGGCATCACTCATGTCGATGCAGACTGCAATTCACGGAGTCCGGTTGATGTTCCTGAAGACTGGAATCTGCAGGCAACCCCAGACAACCTTGACGACAGCGTAGTTTACGCAGTTACATTGCGTTGGGATTGGTCGGTTGAGCAAGAAAGAGACCCGAACGTGACACAAATCAAAAATCGAACTTCGCAACAATCCGAGCTCCAAGCTTCACCATACCCATGTCATCATAGATGAGGTTCTGTGTGCCCTTGTCTATCAGGGCAGCGTGACGCCCAAGCTTGTGACGGTGGTACCCAGACATCTGGTACCCAAAGTTCTGAGACTTCTACATGATAGTCCTGAAGCCGGACATTTCGGCCAGGATAAGACATTGGAAAAGGTGTGCCAACGGTTCTTTTGGCCAACCTGGAAGCAAGATACCATCGAGTATGTGCGCACTTGCAAAATATGCCAAAAGTGCAAGACACCACAATCCAAGTTGCCCGGGTTTCTCCATGAAATGGAAATTAAAGACCCAGGTGATTGCTAGGGAATCGACTATATCGGCCCCCTGCCAAAATCACTGGGTGGTGTCAAGCACATCATCCTGGTGGTGGACTATGCCACCAGATTCTGCTTTGCACGAGCTGTGCACAGCCAGTCGGCCAAAACGAATAAGAACTTCCTCCAAGATACGATCGTGTATCTTATCGGGATGCCCAGGAGGATAAGCACAGACCGAGGGACACCTTTTACAGCTAAAGACACACAAGCGCTGTGTGATGAGCTGGGAATAAAGCACGCCACCACGACAGCGTACTTTCCACAAGGAGATGGTCTTGCGGAAAGGACAACAAAACTATAATGCAGACCGTCAAGAGACTTCTGACACCTGAAAAAGGACAGCGGGATTGGTATTTCCATCTTCAAGCCGCCACCTTCGCTTACAACACCGTGACCCATACATCAACGAAGTTCTCACCATACCGCTTAATGTTAGAAAGAAAGGCCTACTACAAATCGACAATCGGGCACCTCTCCTACCAAAGGTTATAGATTCAAATCCTGCAGCACCTTCTGTGGTTGCCACGGAAGAGGTCGAAATCGCAAGGGCCAACCTGCACGAGGCCCATTTGCGACAAAAGAAGTACTACGACGCAAGACGAAAGACTCCACACACGTACAAAATCGGAGACCCAGTACTCGTTCGAGATCAACGCATCGTGCCTGATGAGACCAAGAAGTTTTGTTACTCGTACAGGGATGGCTACACGGTAACCAAAATCATCAGCGACATGGTGCTCGAGCTGGAGCAAGAAAATACATTTGGGAGACTGACTCGAGACATGGTGAACATTGTCCACATCAAGCAAAAACAACTGAGGACAGTTGTTCAAGGGTTGGATGGGGAGAAGAATCCAGCTCCCCACAACAAGAGAAACCTACTTCCTCACCACAATAACTACAACGACAATAAACCAACCAACCATAACCCTATCAACAACTCATACAACCTAATTTTTTTCTTTTGGTTGTTTATACCATCACATCGGTCATGTAAACAACGTGTGTGACCACAAACATTCACACACCCCTGCTCACATTTCACCACTCGAATCCGATTCCCAATGGGGGAAACTTTCGTACACTGCGTCTAACAATAAACAATAGTGGAAGAACGGCGTTTAATACCCAGAAACTGACACCCCGCGAGCCTCCAATAACAAACAAATTGGGTGGCTTATTGGAGTTCCAGCTAGCTTCGTGGAATTATACAAATTCCACGGGACTCTGGAATTTCACACCTTGATGGGTAGTCGGAAAACACACAATGCCGGGCTGGTCACAGCACTTCGAAAACAATTTTGAAAGAATAAGGATGTCACAGTGCGATGAAACAACAGGAAGCCAGCATGATGCCATCTCTGGCCCATCTACTAGGATGGACCCGGATGACACAACAATGCAGCAACATGGCATCGAGGAAGTCGAGGACGACACAGCGCGCGCTGTCGACCTAACGATGTCAACCACCTCGTCCCACCATACCGCCGCAGCCTTAGCAACTCCCGAACTAACCTCGCCGCAAGTGACACAACCTTTTCACATACCAACAGTCACTACCAGGAGACTACCAGTATATCGACCACTTCGTCAGGAAGCACGATGTGAAAGACTGCTAAACAATTGCTGGGCACTCTGGCAACGACAGGTGCGGCCCGCGAACGCCTATTACCTGGGTCACTATGACCTGATGGAGGGATTTCCGCGCCTCTACATACCGGAGGAAGGACGCTATGTTGTAGGAATGTCATACTACCTGCAACTCTCAATGGCCGTCCTAAATTCCATCCACCCGGTACATCGAAATATACCAGTTTGCCAAGCAGCCCATTACTCCAGCATTGGGCACCGTTCAGCAGGCTTTCTTCAACAGTCTCCTGGGAGTCCCACTTAACGGAGCATACAGCATTGCCCGAATGATCATTTGGAGGACCCGTGCCACTTACCAGGCCGCCATTCTGTGGGACGCCGTTTACAGCGTCCTCACAGGGCAACCACCGGCTCGACTAATCGCCGCCGATGCCACCGTTCATCAGAGCTTCATGGAAAGTCTACGGGGCTTCGACAACGGATGGATCGTCGCCGCCTGGGAGTCCTACCATCCTTGGCTGCGGAGCCACCTCCTCCACTCACTGTCAGACCCCCTACAAGCACTTCACGAATATGTCTCTGCATGCACGTGTGCATGCAATCACCCGATGTGGATATAGGTTAGAAATCCACATGTACTCGTGTGGTTGCCACCCATCCAGGTGGCATTATCGAAAAATTTATAAAATAAACAAAAATACGTTATAACTGCCCTTTTATAAACAAGCATTTTTTTAAATTTCAATAGGGACTCGCCACTCAGCGAGTATTGTGTTTTCAGAATTTGCATTTTTAAGGGGCGCTGACACTTCGGTGCCAGTGCCTTTTTGTAACTACCTCTGTACACGGTGAGTCCTCATCCACCCATGTCTCCCCGCTGCATAACTTGAAAACCTTCCACCCTTGGCTGGAGTACAAGGACATACTCCAAGCAAAGTTGGAGGGTATGTAACACCCTGTAAATCGTGATCCCGCCAAAACCATAGCACGGGGGATAAACAACTCTTGCTCATCTCTCTCCCTCCTTCTGACTCATACCCAACGGCGGCCTGATACACATAGGACCATGGTCACTTGGACCTGGTTACACCTCGCAGGTGGACACAGGTCCAAGGTATAAAAGGGTGTGTAGTTAGTTCTTATCCTTTGCCTGTATTACGTGATCTTATTCCGAATCATGGGCCTGAGGATGCACCGTTAGTATTGATATATTCATCCTTGTATTCTGTGTTTCTTACAAGTGATGAATAAAGAGTTATAACAAGAAACAGCGTTGTCTTTCTGTAATGTAACCAACTTCTCTTCAGAGGCCGGAGACTCCATGTATATCAGCATCGACCGGAAGAGAGAGAGAAAGATGGCCGCCACTCTGCTGCATAGATTTCACCCCCATGCAGAGGAGTGACCACAATCTGTCTCCATCCAACTCTCTCTGCAGCTCGAATCTTCTCCGTGCGGGCACTGTACGGTTTAGAGAAGTATGAAGATACAGAAGGTGTCATCTTAAGGTTGGTAAAATAAAATGGCCAATGCCAAAAGCTCACAAATCTGTTTAATCACCAAGTATGATGATGTCCCAAATGTTTTCTACAGGATTTAAGTCCGGGGGACACGCCGGCCATTCGAGAGTGGTGATATTTTGGTTTTCGTAACCATTCCTTCGTTAGGTTATTGGAGGAAACTTGGACATTTTCTTGCTGGAATACTAAGCTAATGCTATGGAATCAATGTTTTATGGCAGTACATACCTTCGTAACAATGTCTGATAATGACTGATATTTGTTTTGATTGAAATATAGGCTGAGCCTGCTTTTCAAAAACTAAGCTGCTCGTTCCAAAGGCACTAAATGTTCCCCATATTATTAGGCTCTCCCACTGCCGAAATGTGGTTTAGAAAAATATTGTGGTTGTTTCGTAACATCCTTCCAATATGAAGAAAAGAATAAAAACCATCAGAATCATTGAGGTTGAATTTTTTCGGCTAGTGGTGGGAGCCTGACAATATGCGAAGTGTTTAGCACCTTTAGAATGCGGAGCTTCGCCTTTATTTCAACTAAAACAAATATCAGTGATTATCAGACAATGTCATGAGGGTATCTACTGCATAAAACATTGATTCCATAGCATTAGCTTAGTATTCCAGCAAGAAAATTCCCCAGTTCCCTCTAATAACCTAATGAAGGAATGGTTACGGAACCAAAATATCACCACTCTCAAATGGCCGGCGTGTCCCCGGAACTTAAATCTTGTAGAAAACTTTTGGGACATCATCGTACGTGATTATTAAGCTGATTGCCATGATTATGCTACAATATCAAAGCTGAAAAGTGCCATTTTAGCTGCTTCGGGGAGAATTTCTGTAAATGTGTTTATAAATCTAGTTTAAAGTACGTAGAAAACAATGTTTTAAGGTCTAAAACAACAGGACAGTCATATACCTTATACATTTTAATGTTACAGTTGTTTTCCGAATGTTATTGTGTCACAATAATTAATAAAAGTGAAAAGTTCATTAGTGCGTCTATAATTATGAAACGGTCATTTTCCAGTTTTAAATGACCTGTTTATGGTGAAAATTTCAGGAGAATCCATCAAGTTTAACTCGAGATATAACCAATTTTTGGGGTGCGTCTATATATATGAAACGCACCGTATATATTATGCATTTTGATATGCGTTTATATAAACAATTTGACATGCACAGGACACTCATATGATATCCATAGGTGATCATATGAGTGCCCTGTGCATGTCAAATTGTTTACATTCAGTTCATCCACAGGACGTCCTGTACACGTCTTGTGGAACAAACAAAATGATGTTTAATGTCATAAATATTAAATGAAAAGCTCTTTAATAGATTTTTAATTTTATTTAGTCCTTTTATGATGAAACTTTTGATTTGTTTACAAATTAACATTAAATGTGTGCTGTACAGTGGATATCCTCTGGATGTCCATATTTTCCCAGGATGTGTTGGACGTGTATCGGATGTCCAGGGGATGTTTTGTGCTGTGTGGGTAGTTGTCTCAAGAGTGCTTCAAAGAATGCTTAATTTACGACAAAAACATGGCATTTTTATATCCAAAAAGAGGATTCTGAGAAGACTTTCTCAGAATCCCCTAATTGGTCATTTACAAAAGTAAAACCCAAATTGACCAATCAGAGTGATTGACTAGTGGCCACCCAAAAATATTAAAGATGATTCATCCCTAATAAAAACAAATGCGACACCATAGACCTAATGCTGCTGCTTATCAAGATGATCTCTTTATGTTAAGGACTGGGACTGGAATGAAAAGGGCCCAGGCCCTGGTGAGGTGTGACCCAAACAAGGATATTGGCAACGTCAGCTGTGTAGAAATAGGTCAACCCTTTGTATGATAGTACAGAGGTATGACAAAGTTCCATGCCGTTCGAAAAAAACAAACGAGCCAGGATCGCTCCTGGGCTTATCGTTTCAATATATTGAACAGTGAAATACAAAGAAAATTTATTGGTTTTGATTGTACACTTAAAGAAAAGGATTCAAAATTAAAGACAATATTGCAATCCTAAAAATTCGTGAAGAAATTTCGCCTCTTCCGGTTGAAGATTTGAACAAGAGACAATTATTTGTAAAAAAAACTATTTAAGCCCAACCCATATAATGTTATACCAAATCCAACAAAGCTCCTAAGCCTATGAGGCCCGCCAAGCCCACAAATAACACAAGTCCATGAGGCTCACAAAGGTCAATCGCTTTTAAAAAATCCCCAGTCGACCTAATCCAGCTTGCAGGCTGGGTTATTTTTTTACCAGAACCCTACAAGCCTGGACGGCTCGACACAAGCCCACCCTTAACTTTTCAAAGGTGCTTGGAATACGATGTGTTCGTTACAAGCACAAGAGCTGCTGCTCGAGTCAAATCTCCATACTGTTTTTGTCTAAAGAAGTGCAATTGAACTTAGCTTGTTTCAATTGTGCTTTTAAATTGAATATGTAATTTGAAATGTTTCATTTTTCCTTTTCATTTATTGTAAAGACCAACAGCATGAAATTTACTTTCACAAATTTATTCATAGCTAATTTCTTTAAGGTAATAAAGGTTTTGCTTTGATTTGTTGAGACATTGACAAACATCTCTTTGAAAACATTGTCCGTTTTGAATCACTGAATCGGAAAGCGTCCACAGTTGGCAATGTGACAAGCAACGAGTCAACTGTTTCCACGGCAAATGATGGTAAACAGTACGTAGCCGTTGTAGTCAACGGACAGATGACTTATTTCCCCTTCGAATCCCAATACTAACATTTAAACTAATTGGGGCGGCGGTGAAAAGAGACCCACTGCCCTTCACGAAGACAGTACCTTCGAAGAAGAGCAAGGTCGATTCCTCAGTCGAAAGAGATGTACATAAAGCAACATCTACGAGCTACAAAAGAGATGTCCAGCCCGAGGCATCTGCCTAAGTTGGAAGAGGTGTTCAGCAAGCAGCATCTACGAGGTACGAGAGATGTCCAGCCCGAGGCATCCACCCAAGACGAGAGAGACGTCCAGTACAAGGCGTCCACCAAAGACGAGAAAGATGCCCATCTCGAGGTATCCGCAAAAGTGAAGATACGACCGATCGAAGACATCTCCGAGGGCTTGTAAGTATCGAGCATACTTACCTGAACTTACAATGCTAGAGGACGATGACTCATCATTCAACAGAAGTGACGCAGATGACGATGACATAGATGACGTTATAGAGGGTGTAGACGTCTCTACAGAAGTATCTATCAAAACAACTTGTGATCATGAATCACCGAGGTATCAATTTGCAAAGAACACACAAGTTTAAAAACCCCACCCACAAAGCAATAAAATAACAATGTATACAGAAGTTATACAAGACGAGGTTAAAAGTCAGAACGAAACTTATTCCAAAGAGAAGGTAGTCACTACTACTAGTAGTGAGGGCAAATTAGTTTCAAAAGATGAACATCGACGAGCGTCCCCAAAGAATGACCATCAATGGTATCAGGAGTCAATTGACACCTCCTGACAAGAAGAACCAGGATTTAGGACGAAATTCCATTACACAGGTTGGAGTTCAAACAACGGCAACCATAATACAGATGGAGGAAAAACAATCCTTCGTCTCTATTAAAATAAACAAAAGAAGAAATGGAAATAGGAACCCAGAAAATGGTCACTTGACCGCAACTGAACAAGGAATGTATTCCTCCGGACCAGGCAGAAAGAAGAAGAGGGATGCGGTGCCGCCATAGCACGCATCCGCAAAGCCACCAGCGAAAAGGAAACAAAAGAGAAACCGACGTCTGCGGCCGAGGAGAAGCAACCACAGGAGAAGGGCAGACACCATCCAAGTGACCTCGACTCCTGTCCACCGACTCCTCAGCCCCGAACAAATCGATCGGATCGCCCACCGATCCTGGCTCCTAAAAGACCACTACGGAAGATGAGCATCCTCGACAACGTTTCCTCGTTACAATTGCGGGATGATAAGGATGCAGATGGTCGAGTCCCCCGGCTTTCCACAGGCAGCGAGAAGGACGTTGATGCGCCCAGCCGAGGCATAGTGAGGTTTAGTCCACTTCCACCAGAGAACAGACTCCAGTTCCCGCCTACAGAGACTCTTCGGGCGGAAGGAGGAGCACGTCCAAAGTTGAGAAACGAAAGGGGTAGACCGCAGAAGATGAGCACCACTTGTGCCATTCAACAGAAAAAGGGGTAAGCCCTAGAGACACTTCAGCCATGAGCAGTAGCTGCCAAGAGGACACTAGGCCGCATGAGCCACTGGTCATCCACCCAGTCCCTCCTCCGAAGCCAGTAAGAACCACAGAGTCCCAGGTTCGCCGACAAGAGGAAGCGCCAAGATGAGCCGGTCCAAGAGAGATCGACCGAGAGATCCGAGTAGGTCCGATCTTGCTCAATAACCTAATTGTATGTTGGTATAGACACCAGGCACCTAGGTCAGTCCACTACTTAGGGTGTTTCAATCAGCATGGCCGAGTTCCGAGAGTAGACTTGTCGAAGACCTGTAGCAAGTATTTCATCGTGCTAGTGGCGCGAGATGTCGCTCTGGCCTGTGTACAGAGGATGACGCTACAGTGCACCATCTACCACTTCAGAGGGGGGTGGGACGTGCCTCGAAAGATTGACGTTGTGCAGTGCTTCCTTGGAGATTTGTTCCGACCAGGACCGATGCACGAGGTATCAATTAACTATGTTGATTTGAGGTTCACAGGAGGGTTCACCGGCCGCATCATACTTTTGTACGATGCAGTCATCCACGCAGTTATTGGGGATCTCCCCCTAAGAGAGGTCATCGAAAGAGACCGCCTCGTGGCCGCGATGCTCCGAATGATCATGAGTGCAGCAGAGGCGCCTCATCGTGGATGGGCAGACACGAGACCCACACACGTCGTAGACGACGAACGACGTGAAGGCTAGACCTGCAAACTTTGAATGTCTCCCTTCAGGATACCAGCGTATGGGACGTGCAACTTCAAGTTCAGCAGCCCCTGAGGGACCCCCTTGTGTTCTTCGGGAGGGGAGACTGTTTGTAATGGACTGGAGGTGTACAGATCGTCAGAGAGTATTAGTAAGCATGATAATGTTTCTCGTATCACGAGATTACTTATTTCGAGTTTTAGAGAATGCATGCATTAGTAAAGGGTATATTTCAGTGTACCTGCATGTATATAGTGGATAGAGGTCAATCACCTCTCCAAGTGCCAAATTTCGTAAAGATTTTGCATGAGCATTTTAGCATTTTTGTAAAAACCAGAATTGAGTTTATTTTTCTATGTAATACTCATAAAGAGTTTGTTTTATTTTTGTATTTCGCTTTTTCAACTTATACCAAAGAGTTGGCTTATAGGAGCTTTTCATAGCTCCAGCCACGTAGTCAAAATCAGTTGCATTTTGTGTAAGACAAACAAACTCAGTAGCATTTTCTGGAAGAATTCTGAGAACCAAGACGAACCGTGAGAAATTGTGAAAAGAGTAACAAAAATGCCTTTCCTTAAAAGGTAATATTCGTAGCCTAGGGCAATGATTGGCCCAGTTGGCCTGGCATTGAGCCCTTAGGTGACAGTTGCTCCTCCCTAGAGACAGAACGAAAGTGCCGTGCGACTTATGTTTGAGGACAGTCCAAGTTTGAGTTCTATGTAAGAGTGCAATAATGTTATAAAGAGAACTTTTATACATCCAAGTCTTTTGTGTGTGAGCTTTATTCTCCAACAGTGGGAATGACGAAGAGAGGAACTTAAGCCAACAGTTCTCATCACCATCAGAGGCCCTCAGAAACATTCTGAGTCCCTCTGCTTGGCGCCTCCAAACCGGCTAAAGAGGATCAGGACCATCGGAGTGGTTATGCAACTATACAAAAGATACCCAGGACAGGGTTGAGTGTGTTCCGCCTCGAGAGCGTGAGGAGGGCCGCGTTCGGCCCTGGACGAAACAGATGTCTTTTTGTGGGCTTTACGAGAATTAACTGTGCTCGAGAGACTGTAGTGCTCGGTAAAAGTTACCTGGACAATACAGAATGTCGCGCCCGGTTAAATCAGGAGCTCGTCCGCAG
This sequence comes from Brachycybe producta, assembly GCA_036925085.1. Taxonomy (NCBI): domain Eukaryota; kingdom Metazoa; phylum Arthropoda; class Diplopoda; order Playtdesmida; family Andrognathidae; genus Brachycybe; species Brachycybe producta. Next base: position 4,227,038 of record JAUPFP010000012.1, on the reverse strand, counting down.
CCAGCACCACCCCAAAATGATGGTGCTAAAGGGCCAGACTCGTCACAAATTGAACTTAGCTTGTTTCAATTGTGCTTTTAAATTGAATATGTAATTTGAAATGTTTCATTTTTCCTTTTCATTTATTGTAAAGACCAACAGCATGAAATTAACTTAAGCAAATTTCTTTAAGTTCATACATGTCGTTTTGTACTACATTGACACATTGACAAACACCTTTTTGAAAACATTGTCCGTTCTGCCAATCGTGGTCGTCTTGACATTTGCGAGAACATTCACTGTTTTGCCAAACATCGTGACAAAAGGGATCAGTCGATCGTGGAGGTTCGATCCCTACTGTAAAAATATAAAACAATATCAGAATTTTTTTATTATACTTATAAACTGAAAAAAATCTAAGGACATCGCTTACCAAGGTCCACATAGTAGAAGGTACCGGTATCCATTTTATCATAACAACGGCAGTAGTCATTGGAATCAAGGAATCCTTTGTTGAACTGGTTTTTAGTTTGGCACTTTGAAACACAGGATGGAACAATTCTTAATTCAGCACAGTGCGGAGTTGTCGTTTGGTGCTTTAGAAGATGTTTTAATTCTTCTCGGTATCCTTGTATATCCTGGTCTTCCTGCCCCGTTTGGTATCCGTTTATTCGCCTGTTTTGCTGCCTCGTTTGCTGTCTTTGTACCGGTCGCCGGTGTCGAGTATGTTGCGATCGCCTAGGTGCCATTTGTTGTTGAGAATGATCATCATTCCAACCAGACGAAACTTTCGGTTTTGCAAAAGATGTAACAATTAGAATTATTTTTTATAATGACTGCTAAGTTCAGCAGAAGTTTTTCATAAAATATCCTACGATTTAGCGTAGTTAACATAACCAACAGCAGTACAAAAGTTGCAGCTGTTTGTGACATACTGAGCAAGATTGGTTTCGACTGAAATTAGCCTTGAGGTTGAAACACTGAAAAGACGGTTTATAATATTGTTAAATTATTTAAATATTCGTTGTGATTAGATATTTGAAGTACCTAAAATCTAACCGGTTCTTTAAAATGTTATAAAGAGAAATATAATAATGATATTGGAACATGAATAAATAATAATATTATGAATTCCCTTTTAATTTTACCAACAACGCAAAATAAAATAATCGAATCCGAATCGGTTCTCGAATCCCTCATATAAGAAGCCTATATTATTCGTTAAGAAGATACAAATAAATGAAATAATAATAAATGTTAAATTAGTAATAATAATAAAAAAACTAGTGTGGCCACTCAGGGTCGCCACAAGGTGATAGTGGTGATCCGGATACCACCGAAATTGCAACAATGGCCGTTTTTTGTTAGTGAACCACTTCTATTTGACGCCAATGGAGTTAAAACTAATTTTACCAAAGTTTTTAACAGTTTTTTTTAAGGTTAGGATTCGAAAGACGAAAAAAAAAAAAAGCGCGAAGATTCGAGTTTTCGAATCTCCGAATATTTTTCAAGATTCGCGAGATTCGAGGATTCGAACGTCCCGTACCTACTAAATATGCAAATTGGCATATTTTAGTGGACAATTCTTCGCATGCACATAAAAAGTTATGTTTTCAAATCAAAACAAAACAATATTGCCTACATTTTCAAAACTACCCGGTACTGTTTTGGTGCAGAAGTTGCTAATTAGATGAATAGACTAGACATTGGATTAAAATATATTGGATTATCTAAATATTAGACAAAAAAAAAGGAAGATTGACTGAGATACAAAATGAAGTTATTATACAAACTTCAAATTGAATTGTTGGATGGAATGGGTGTTGGATGCAATGAAAGGACTGAGCTTAGTTTACATGTCAATCATTAATAATTAATTGGACACACCAACTATCCTCTGTTTGAAATTTTCCAAATTCTACATCTTGCACCATGTGTTCTTACAATGTTAATATAAAGCCCCCTTTACACCTACAATTTTTACTTACATATTTGTGTCAATTAAATGATGAATGTTTTAGTTAATAATTTGGTACATAAAATGTATAAATTAATTTATAAGTATCAATCGGTGGTTATACACAAGTAAAAGTATTCGAACAATTTTACTTGTATAAAGTGCGCAGAACAGTGCGTAGTGTGACAGTTTATAGAATATATTGTGACCTTATGACCTTCTAGACAGGAGAATTGGGGAGAGTTGTGCAGCTTGTGCTAAATATGTTGCAGAGCGCATCGTATATACCTTTGTAAATTACATAAGAATGATACTGATCCTGAGAAAACGCTCTAGTGGATGTGATCATTTAAGAAAAAAATAGAACATCTTCTAAATTAATGCAAATTTGAACAAATAATTTAACGTTCACGTCCTTGTACACATGCATTCTAGCATTTTTAAATTCATTTATAAATTTATTTAAGACATAATTGTAGGTGTAAAGGGGGCTTAAAACTTAAAATGTTTAATTATTAGAAATTACGCGCAATCTGAAAATATTTTGAAATTACTAAGATGATGTTGATTACAATGATATTATTATGTTATATGTAGCTCTATATATTCCTAACCAATGTGACCAGTGTACCAGTGTGCCCTCTGTTCGATGGAATAGAACATCGATTTACACGGTCTACAATAATATGTGAGCGCGTGCATATGAGTTTGTCAATGAAATGCAGGAAGGATGTGACGTCAAAAACCATCATTTCGTAAAGAAAATAATTTCATGTGAAATTTCACTAAGTCCCCCCTTTTCATAGCAATAAAAACAAGATAAATAAAGTAAAAAAAGTTTATCTGAACAAAAAGAAAGTAAGAAAGAAACAGAAACGCACAGAATAAGTATTTCATAGTACCTTGAAAATAGCTGTTTTCCTGCTGTAGTTGTATGTTGCAGTGAACTTACAGTGCTCTGAGATCATTTGCAGTTGAAACTAGAGCTTTTATACGTGTTCATAAAACTGCCTAATGTGTGTGGGTGCTCGTGCACATGGTTTTCACTAAGAATTGGTGACGATTTGTTCCAAGGTCACTTGTACCATATGCTGATCGAATGTGCCACTCCCAAACAAACAAAGACATGACAAAAAAAAACCCACATGAAAGCTAAGTTTTTGAGAATTGGAATAAGAAATGGAAGAAGTTTCACTTTTATGTAAATTTTAAGGCGGATATACGTATTTTTTGCCATCAATAAATGTCTAAGTTTCTTTCACTACTTTGTACTAACTTTCAGTAACAGTTACTAGGCAAATCCTAATGCGTATATATGTATTTTTGCCATCAACAAACGTATTAGTTTCTTTCACTACTTTCTACTAACCTTCAGTGACAGTTACTAGCCAAAACTTTCTTAAGAGCCTAGATACAGCGTTTAGTTCAAAATTTCTCCGAATGTAAGCGCTGTGATCGTTTTTGATTCAAACACGGTTTTTTAACGTTTTTTCTCCAGGTTTCAAGTCACATAATATTAGAAAAATAATTTCGCGTGCTAAGCTTATAAAAAGAAAACATGGTGAAGCCAATAGATGAATGAACGTGCTAATTTTTATGTGATTGTTCTAAGTCGTTTTTAATGGGAGTTCTTCAAATGTTTGGGTGACGGTTTTTTGGTCCTATGGGACTTAACATGGAGCAAAAAAAACGATCGATTTTGAACCTTGTTTTAAAATAGGACCATTTCAAAAATTTTATATAAATCGAGCACGTAAAGAACAATACTTTTTATTGCATTTTGCGCTTTCCTGTATTTTAATTGAGCGATTGTAAGGTGATTTCTTGCAATTTTAGTAACACCATATAAGAACACTCATTTGTCTCGTTGTCGCCTGCTCACAACAACAAGATGGACGACGTGTATCTAGGCTCTTAAAAAGTGAGATGCCAACGAAATTATTTTTCTTTTCAAATATTTTCCTATATTACTTCATTTTCTTCTCCAAAAATATATATAGGTTTACTTTTTGAGTATTAACTAAGATAAAAAAAACATTACAATTACAATTACAAAAAGTACTCTGCTAGCAGCCAAACAGGCCTATGGAAGAGGGACATAAAAGTCCACATACAGTATTGTCAAGCACATATACATGCACATATATAAAAAAGCAAAATTGTCAATCCCACAAAACAAAATTATCCCCATTTACCACTTCCATTGTCTTATAACTCTAGGGGAAAAAAGCCCTATAGTGGTCAGGCCTGCCCATGTATAGTGCTTTATGAACATCACCAGACTGTGGTTTAGGACAATCACCACGTGTAACTAAACTATGCCACTGTAGCACTGACAGCATCTCAATGACACTATCTGTATATTTATGCCTGCCGCAAACAAACCTGAGTGACAACATTAGTGTTATGTTCATTTTCATGTTCGAATTTTACAAAAAAAACTCCAGCAAAGACTTGAACCAAGAACCTCTCACTTTTCTGCCAAAGACATAACCAATTTTGCTACCAATGTAAACTGTGAGATCAAAGGTGACCTTTACCATAACTCATGTGGGTTAATTTATTCTTTGAAAAAAAATGTGATGCAATAAAGAAAGCTTTCCTGGTTGCCAACTTTATATGTTATAGGGTTATGATGAAATTTGATGATTTTTCACAAAAATGAGGTATACGGAGGAAAATTGAAAATTCTAATGTGGCTTACCAAGAAGCCCATCTAAAGATGTGTATACTGGTTAATTTTCACGATTCTAGAGTGTGTCAATTTCGAGATCATTCGTGCCAAAAAGGGAGGGAGTGATGCAGAGATAGAGTCAGCCAGCCCTTAGCAAATTATAATATTAAGAAGATATAGTAGATGGAAGATTATGAAAACACTAAAACAATAGTGAAAAATGACAAGTTTACAAATTTATTTATAAGATTTACCATGGTTATAAGTATATAAATACAAAACGAATATGTTGACATTTTGTCAACTATTAGTAACTGATACCCAAGTAGGAAAAGGACGTCATTAATACGTCAGAAATTGGTCAGTCTTTACGACTTATTCACGTCAATTACAGACGTTATAGATTCGTGAATATGTCAGGTATTTATAACGTCAATTGAATGATGTTTAACAGACAACAATATTGCACGTCTTTACCACGTCAACAAATTACAATATAATAACATCACTTGAATGATGTTTTATAGACGACAATATTGCACGTCTTTTACACGTGGACAAGTAACGTTATTATAACGTCACTTGAATGACGTTTTAAAAGTTTTTAAAAAGTTTTTTGAGTACGCCGAGAATATCGCGGTAGAACAACGGTTCAACCGCGAGCTGACACAAGCACCGGCCGAAACAAGACGGTAGAATAAGGTGGAGTGGCCCCAACCGGAAAACCCACCCTCCACGGTACTCCCCAAATAAATGGACACAACACACAAAGTAAGATGAATAAAAGTGTATTTAATTCACACTTACGATGAGTAATTGATGGCAGTGAATATTTACACAACTTGGCTGGTAATGCCTAGTTCTCACAACCTTCATGTAGCTCAGGCTAAGGACTTAGCCTATGTATAAGGGTTGTGAGAACACACACTAGATGTTGGTCAATGTCAAATGTTAGCTAGGGTTAGGTAGCCTTGGTTACCTATATGTAGCCTACACATTATTTAGTGTGAATGCAAGCAAAAGTTAACTTGATCGTACGCCACCTGGTGGTCATAAATCTGAATAGAAAATGGCGTCATTCATTTTCTATTTCCATTGTTAGATGTTTCAGTCTATTTGTTAATTTATTAAAATAATTTAAAATTATCAATTGATCTTTATTTAATAATTACTTATTTCCATAAACTCTAAATCATCAACCTACATACAATTAAAATATGTTAAATTTAGTGTGTTCAATGAAGACTCATGCAATTCAATTTTGTTAGTATGGACAATATCAGCCATTTTCACTCCAATTATGTATACATTATGCAGGCTATACACAGCACAATGTCCACACATAATGACCAGTGCCAAATTTGTAAAAATGAAAAAAATATGCTGTAGTGAGCGCCCCCTTTAGGCAGGTCACGAAGCCTATATGTAACTGCTCACATGTGAACACAGTCGTTTAGCCAAGGCTATTTTAGCTCGAGCTACAAGAAGGTTGTGAGAACTAGGCATAATCCTCTACCAGCCAAGCCCCCATAAACATATATCAAACATAGGCCTAAACTATTCATGCCCAACCCACATAATATACCAAATGCAACAAACCTCCTAAGCCAAAGATCATAAACAACAAATGTGGCAACCTGGTCTGCTCAATTTTAAATTTTGATTGAGCAGACGAATTTCCCTATGGTGGTCTGCCTGACAGCTACAGTAGGCTGTTAGGTCGGACGCCATCTTGGTGCCAGCAGACCTTTCACCATGAAGTCTATGGGTGAGAGGTCAGATGTGACCTCTGTCCCCTCCAGGTGGAGTTGCCTGGAGGTTTCCTGTGGCCTAGTCAACCACAGGATCTGGGTAGTTGCTTGTTGGCAGCTCTTTGGACTAGACCTGTGGGTGGAGGTCTGGGAGACCTCCACTGGCCAGCATTGTTCTTCTTTTGTTTTGCCTTTTGGCCTTGTGCCTTTATGTAAAGTGCCTTTGGGCTGGTCAATCGGACCAGCCCTTATTTGTATATAACCATCACTGCATCATACATCGTAAGTGTATAATTAAAACACTTTTATCATCACTTGCTTTGTGTCCGTGTGTTTTCTTAGGGTTTACCGCGGGAGGGTGGGTTTTTGGTTAGGGGAAACTCCACCATTCTTTCCGACATCTTTCGGCCATTAAATCGTGTCGGCTCGCGGTGAAACAGGAGTTTTACTGCGATATTATAGACGAGGCAGCGTTTAAAGACGTTCTAGACGTTTAAATTACGTCATGTGTGTGCCGTGAAGTGTTCTTGCAATGCTTGCGCATTTACCTTGCGACTATGTGGGAGCGTAAAACAGGCAATTAGAAATCGGGACGCGCAGAAGTTGGCTCCGCCCTTTTTATGACGACCGGCAACTTCTAATTGGTTGGTTATATAGTCTGACGTCACATGCTCCGCCCTTTTCAACGTCGAACCATACAACAAACCAATTAGAAGTTGCCGGTCGTCATAAAAAGGGTGGAGCCAACTTCTGCGCATCCCGATTTCTAATTGCCTGTGGGCGTACAAGGTTTGGAGGGCGCATTTTGGGGGTGCAAAACTGGCGAATGTTTTAATCAGTGGGGGGAGGGGCTGGCGTGGGCGAAACCTAGTCATAGCTATGCCACTAAATGCCAGCAACCTCAAACATTTGCAATGATGTAAAGGTCTGAAGCTCATTAACAAGAACAATTCCTTATCCTGTTTATGCAATCCTGTTTCCAAACAGGCGTCTTTTGCGCAAGATGAAGCATTCATTTAGGTTGTGCAACCTATTTTTCAATGTCGCCACCAGGTGTGGAGAAATGCGCGTGAAATTCTCCAGTCTATGTAAAATTCGAGAAATATCGTTGCTCAAACTGAAAATTTAAAAAATTACATTTTTTGAAGAAGTTTATTCAATACTATAGTCATTCAATAATATACTGTAGTCTACTTTAAAAAGCAAAAAAATATAAATTCCAATGGGAAAGCTGGAGAAATTTCACCGGATTTCTAAACTTAATGCATATCTCAATTCAAACAGACAGATGGCACATCAACAAGAAAAAAAATTGTTAAATTTTATTGCAGAGACTGAAATATCGCACACATAAATTTACTACACTTTAATAGCCACTTCACACTACACCGGTGATTAATGACAGACAGTATTGGCTATTTTTGATATATTATCAGTTTTTAATTTGCTCAGCAGGAGGTACGCTAAGCTCCATCAACAATTCAAATAATTACAGAAGTGTTGAAACCAACGGGTTTAGAATAAGGAAAGACAACATTTGCTACTTCCACTCATATTTTTGAGTGAAGCCAAGTTTTTGGTGTGGTAATGCAGGGGTGTGGCTTATCGGCCATATTGCAAAGACCCAGAAGAAAGTTTATATATTGAGTTTCATGATAAAACTATGTAACACCCTGTAACTTGTGATCCCGCCAAAACCACGGCCGGGGGGGGGGGGGGTAAACAACTCTTGCTTGTCACTCTCTCCCTCTCTGATGCATACTGCTGACTCATGCTTGAGTGGCTGATTGATACACTTAGGACCATGGTCACTTGGACCTGGTTACACGTCGCAGGTGTACACAGGTCCAAGGTATAAAAAGGCCGTGTTCCTCTTTGTTCCTCGTCCTTTCTCTTTGCTCTAAACTTGTATTACGTAGATATTATTCCGTACCACATCTTGGGCATGAGGACGCACCTTTAATGAAACAATTCATCTTTGTTGTTTGCAAAAGAAGACATACGATCCTTGAAGCAGCTACAACATCTTCCGGACAACAAAGGAAGATGTATATCAATGTCGACCAGGAGTGATGGCCACCATCCTCCTGCACAGATTTCACCCCCATGCAGGAGGATGATCATAATCTACAACCATCCGACTACTTCTGGGGCTCGAATCTTCTCCGTGCGGTCACCACGCGATCAGAGAAGAAACGAGCTACAGAAAAACATCATAAGTTGGGTAAAAATAAATGGTCGACGCCAAAAGCTCACATTTGGTGGAGGCGCCGGGTATGCCTCCATATTGCCTTCTTCGACCTATCAACAGAAGCCGTCTATTGTCCTGAGTCTCGTGATTTTGCATCACGAGTCTTCGTACATTCTTTTTATGTTGGGGCCATGTGTGGAGACTGACGATTTATCGGGAGTCAACCGCGTGGCGCCGTTTTATGTTGAACCGCGTGTAGAGACTTTGTGAACACACCTCATGGATCGACCGCGCGATCCTATTGTCCTGTCCACGTCGAAGCAGAGGAAACTAATACGGAGGGACCATCTGTCGGATAGAACCTCACTTCGTTCGTAAGAAGCACCTAGCTCCACAAGAACTGTTGATCGTCATCCACAGCACATGGACAACACCATGGCGTCAGTTTTTTTTGGATCTCTGTGTTTCCGTCCAAGTTTGTGTATTTTATGTTTAATGTTTTCATCATCATCCCTATCCTCTTAACTCTAATTTCACTGTCTAGATGAAACCTAACTGACCCTCCTCCGTATCATGGGTTGGTAGATAAGCTAATCTCAAAACATTCTTTTTACTCTCCGAGAGGAGTTTGCTTAGATGAAACTCCGTATCATTGTGAGGTAAGCAATTGAATCTCAGCTACTTATCTTTTCACCTATTAATAGGCATATAAAAGACGTGTGTGTCTTTTAAAAAGCCTATTACCTTCACTCTTCATTTTAATTTTCAAGCAAGTTTTCGTCCTAGCTCCGTATCATTGTTAGGGGCTTATGAGCTTAAACACACTTTTTTCTAGCCACGTGGGACTCTCTTGTCCCCCTTTTTCTTTGTTCTTTTTGTCTCATTGTGCTTCCCTTGGGACCCTCTATGTCCCAAGTCATCATCTTCAAACTCATCATCATCACCTCAATGTATCTTCACATGAACTATCTCCATTGGACACCATTGAAGCCTGGCCGCCATTTTGGATCGACCGGACACTCTTCAAAAAGGCGCCAATGGAGCGGTTTTTCGCTAAATGTGAGTGCTTTGTTGTATCATCTCTTTTCTTTCTGTTTTCTTTTTTCTACTCTTCCAAAGGACCTGCACTTGCGCGCCCCTGGTGGAGTTTCTCTTTTTAGAGAAAATCTCTTTTCTTTCGAATTATCTCTTTTTGTGTTCTTCCTCGTGGTGACCACCAAGCGCCACCTGGTGGATTTCATCATTTTGAACTTTTTTTGGACATTATAAAGAATTCTACAACCGGAAGTGGCCACACCAGCGCCACCTATGGACCTCTTCTCTTCACTCACCAAAGTTCCTCACTGCCAGTGACTCTGCCCTTTTCATCCAGAGCCATCCACCAGTGAGGTTCACTAAATTCACTCATCTGAACACTTCTTGCTTAGAAAGAGCTTTTCTTTCTAAACAGCCATCAATCTTCCATTTCTACACTGATTTGCTCTGCTCAATAAAATAAATTCTGAGACGTGTGGTCACCACACCAGAATTTCTAACACTTTGGAGCAATTCAGCTTTCTTCCTCTCTCTTAACATAAAAGCCCAGCCATTGTGGACTTTCATCTCTTTGTGTGTTCTTTACACACACACACACTCTTACTCCTTATTTCTAAGTGAATCTAAGTGTGCGGGCACTGCATTTTGGTTTCACTCTTCTCTTTAATATCCAATTTCTTGCAGTGCAATATTTGATTGGGTGGTGTGCCACGCTCAAATTTGCATTGTACAGCAGCTGTTTTTATTGAGGATTTTAGAACTCTCATATCCTCCACGTGGTCGCCATATACCACGTGTAGAGGGAGATCCTTCTAAAATCTGACACAAACTCAATAAAGAATCCACAACACTACATCAGTTGGGAACCATCAGTCAACACACGCCCAACTGAGGACATCATAACCAACACAACACTACAAGACTGCAAAACAACACTAACAGAGTGCCAGACAACTGTTATACACGTGTTAAGCATAGGTAAACCATCGTTACTCAGTGTATAAAAGTACAAGGGTGTCGGTCACCGACAGAAACACCAGTTGCCAACGTACACACATCGACTTACAGATCCACGACAGTACTACAACCGCGTGTTGAACAAGTCACCTCACACTGGACCCCGATCCGGAACCAACAAGCATCGCTCAGTGTGCTCGCGAACCCTCGAAGCTGTACACACCGAATCGGACTTCGTCGGACTCGTTCCTCACCTCAGATATACACCACTTACACCATACACGCCTCATCACCAATCATGGCTGCCGCACACAGATCTACTGATGTCCTGTCTGATCACCGGGGCTCTCACGAGAATCCGCAGGACAACCCCATCATTGACAATGCAACACCACCGCCACCGACACAACCGGTTGGACCCGATCTCCATGAGATATCACAATGCCTGGACACGTTAACACAAAATGTGGCCCAGCTCATGAGCGATCAATTCACACCAAACCGACCAACACCACGGCGGACAACACGCACACACCCGCGTCGTGACGATGATTCTGACGACTCTTCAACTTCCTATATTGGTTATCGAGAGGCGATCGACGCGACAGACACTACACACTGCACCCACGTCATCTGCCACGTCACACTGACTGGCTATACACTCCGCGACTAAATGAACAATCACATCGAGAGCAGTCAAATAATCCACGTCGCAGGAACGAGCGTGCGGAGCCACCGACTATGACATGTGCTGATTCTCCACACTCTTGTCCGGGCTGCACGTAGTGGCCGTCACTCGGCACCTCTGGAACAGCAGCAGGGTTGGGCTCAAAACCAAGATCCGATACAAGACACTTCAGTCTATGTGCCACGTTTTCCATCGCAAGGGGCAGCACCGATGCACACTGGGATGTCTAACAATCAAGATGGTGTCTACAGACCAGCCCCCAGAAAGAACTCAGTTGAAGACTTCAATAAGAAGTACAGTGGTCGCCACCCAACTGACTCAATCCAGAAATTTGATGGATTGACAGGTTTCCGCCCTTTCCTGGAAAAATTCGAGGAAGTGGCCCACCTGTACGACTGGACCGACCATCACAAAGAAGAGTTTCTCACTGGATGCTTCACCCGGGCTGCCCGTACATGGTTAAGCAAGCTGAAGTACGAATGTCGAGGCATTTCTTCGGCCGAGCTTAGAGTACAGATGGTGGACGCATTCGGGAAACCGAGCGAACTATCCATCTTGTAGAAACAGTATAGAGATGCTCCAAACGGAAGGCGAGAGTACACAAGCCTTCATCTGGAAGTTTATGGCACTCGGCGACCGAGTTTACCTGCATCTAGATGATCAGCTGCGTATCAGTCAGTTGTGTCGCGCTCTACATCCAACCATACAGAGTGCCGTCCATCACGCACCAACCACGTCGTTCAAGGATTTTGCGAATGCCATTATCAACATGGAGGTGGTTTTGCTGTCCCTGAATAAATGGCCGACAGGATCCAAAACAACATCTGATCCACATGCTGGTAAAGGGGCATCGAAGACTGTCAAAGAGCAGGCGGGCACCGCCAGCTCTAAAGACAACTCACATCGTTCTAGGCATGATAAAAAGCAGAACCAAACTGTAACAACCAATCCGGGACGACACTCTACAACATACACCCAACCAGACACCACTCGCACGTTTGACAAGAACAAGTCAACGTGTTACAATTGTGGGAAGTTGGGGCATTCTCTCCTTGAGTGTTGCCAGCCGAAGAAAAAGATCACCATCAAGCAGTTTGGAGAACCGATCACCGACTACGACACTGAGGAGGAGGTGCCTGAAGCGGATATTATCACTGAAAACGGAACTGAGTTCGCACTAATCCGACTAGGGGACAAATCCATCGAATCCCTCTTCCAGCTCCAGTTTCAACCGCCAAGGCACCACCACCTGAAAAACCCGACAGACAGTCCCGACAATCTTGAGAACGTACCAATTCATGTGATCGACTGAATGCCTGCACATGTGTGGACCTCAGACGAGCTGAACATCTGGTAGAACACGCTTGACGTTCTTTCAACATCTGAGTTAGTAGAAGGGTGCCGTGAAAACAAAACGGTAGCTGTTATGGCTCCAGGCACCCAGCCACCGACGAAAGGCCACTCCTGCTGCCGAAAACTCATGAAAACGGTATACCAATAGCTGGTAGACAGCTGTTTGCCTCAAGAAGTTGGAGATTACGATGCTAGTGACAGAAACCCACGCATCGCCGTCACGATTAATGGAAAAGTTATACGTATGCTTGCGGACACCGGAGCTATGGGCAGCATCATCTCAGTTGCACTTGCACAGGAGCACAAGTTCAAATTCTAGCCTGTGCTCATTCCACCTGATGTTCAGTGTGTGGGAGGCCTGAAGATCACCATGGTGGGATGACTCGCCGTGACTGTTCAACTAGGCACCCACACAGTGCGAGGACATCTGTTGGTAATTGCTGGCCAGCCCACAGCTATCTTAGGCCGAGATCTGGGCCGAGCTCTTCACCTTGCCGTGTCCATGGCCACCAACAAAGTATACTTAGAGGACAACCTCTTCGAGTCCGGCAGAAGTACATCAAGGCACACATCGGATGGGCTCTGGGAGAGACTTTGTCAGAGGCTCCTGGTAAATCTAACAGTGCCTCTGGGGTGGTCTAAACCTCTACTTCGGAAGTGACGTCGATCGTGGCTGGCCACCAACACTAGCAAGACACTGAACGTGACAAAGTAAATAATCCATTAGTGTTTAATCTATGGCCATAGAGATAATCACTATAAATCATCAAATATCAACAATAGAAAAACGAAAGGAATTTGAAAGAACAACTGAGGACAGTTGTCAAGAGGTGGGGGAGGAAGTAAAAGAAACCCCCCAATGGATAAACAACCCACAACATCAACAACTCCTCTATAACACTCTCAAATATCACCCTAAACTCAACTAAACTTTACAAAAATCTACACAACTTTAATTTTTGGAACACCTTTAAACCTTTCAACATGGCCACCAATATTTGCATATTGGCAACCACTGCAATCACTTCACCAGGACCACGTGGCATTCAAAATAAGTGTCAACCACATTATGCACCAGAGACAACATCATAACGAGTCAAGGACATCCAAAAAAAATAAAAACAAAAAGAAAGTGCCATAAAAGGGACATGCAAAAATACACCATGTTCCCTTATCATGGATGGACGTCATTGACCCCGACAGTTAATAGAGGAAAACAAACTTCAAAGAGACCATTAAGTCTGGGGGCCAAATCGATGCACACCTCACGGACTTCAAAGAAAAAACACAAAAGAATTAGAAGCAATTTGTCCCATTCCAAAAGGGGCCGGTCCTCTTAACTCCCAAAATTCTTCAAAATTATAATATAAAAATAGGACCAAAACGTGGTCAATTATCATTCAACTTGTTTCTTCTTCAAAGAACACTTGCTGACCCTAACCAATATTTTTCCGAATCTCTTCAGTTTCTTTTTAAAGTTTTGGAAGTTTTCGAATCTGTGTACTTGCATCTCATCACCAAGTCATCGAACATTTTGTGTGTGTTTGTGTTCAACTGTGTACACCGGACCTTCCAGACTTTCTTCATCTCTTTTAATCAATAGCAGAGTGATCGGTCACCGATTTCTGCTATTGGTAAGAAGTGACCAGCAGCGGGACATTTTCAAAAACTAAGAACAGTTTTTAGAACTTTTTGAACGATTCACTGTCAGGCCGCAGATCCTGGAGAGGAAGTAGATGCCTGTCCACCTCCTCCAGTGACGACATTGAGAGTGGAATGGCGGGGATCGCCGAACCCCTCTCACCAGCTCCGACATATGAACCACGAATGGCGGGCACCACCAGTGCACCAACGACCAGGAGAGAGTCACCAACCACATTCTCTAGGTGCCGTACCTCCTCCAAGCTGGAGAATTTCAACCGGCGCAGAGAGAAGCGCCTCAAACCAAATTTCAGATGCCCAGCAAACATTGGACGTGAGGGGAAGCCTGATGCTCTATGTAGCATCGTCCCTTTCGACATCACAACGTCTAAACATTACTGGGAGGAGCGTGAAGATCGATATTAACACCATGGCATGGGGTGTTAACCAGGAGTTTCGAGACAGCATCGCCCCTGGACAACCACTGCCTGGTGGAGCCGCCGCTAGAGGAAAGTGCGGGGGAGGTGGGTCGATAAACACCTCCCTTGAAGAACTACAGCTTCAGCTTCAACGAGAGGCTGCTGCTCGACTGGCTGCAAAGGACAAGATATAAGAACACTAATTTGTCTCATTGTCGTCTGCTCAAAACAACAAGATGGACGTGGATCTAGGCTCTTAAAGTGTTGAAAAGTATGTCTCTGGCTGGGTATGTATAATGGCAGCTTGGACAATTAAGATTCTCATTTTTAATTTTTTAGTTTTTAATTAATACTCTTAAAAATAATGACTAATCAAGTTTCACAACCAGTAGAAACCAGTACTCACACCAGTAGGAACCAGTGTTCTTACCAGTATTCACACCAGTAGGAACCAGTATGAATCCTTGTAGAAGCCAGTAGAAACCAGAATGAAATGTCCCAAAACACCATGAAAACCAGTATGAATATTTACTGGTCCAATATGAATTATGGTGGTTTTATAATGGTTCCATTATCAAACCAGTAAGAAAAATTTACTAGTCCAGTATTAATTGTCATGATGGTTTTATAATGGTCCCAATATGAATCCAGTAGGAAACATTTACTGGTCCAGTATGAATTCTCATGGTGGTTTTCTAATGGTCCCAGTATCAATCCAGTAGGAAAAATTTACTGGTCCAGTATGAATTGTCATAATGGTTTTATAATGGTTCCATTATCAAACCAGTAGGAAAAATCATACTGGCCCAGTATAATTTTTTTGACTGGGATGGCAAGACTGGATACCTCAAAGTTCTCATTTTTCTACAGGGTTATACCAATAATCTTTCTCTCCCAGAAAGAGTAGTTCTCTCCCCATCCCCAGATATATTCTCCTTGAGGTTAAAAGAAGTTGATCTCTCAGTATATATGTGGGGTTCAGTGACTAGGGCAAGTTAATTAATTAATATGTAATAGTTTATTTATTTACATTTTCTTTGCTGTATATTGTATTTTGTATATTTTTTTATTTATTTGCTTTATTGTGGTTTTTTATATATTTAGGGGATCTGTAAGATGAGCTTGTTCTCCTTGGTCTACCTTTTTTGTAACTGTATATGCATTACGGAATAAATCTTATAATAATAATAATAATAATAATAATAATAATAATAACCAACCAATTTGAAATTGCGTTCATCATAAAAAGGGCAGAGCCAACTTCTGTTCATCCCGTTTTCTAATTGCCTGTTTTAAGATAGGCAACCTATTTTTCAATGTAGCCACCAGGCATGGCGAAGTGCGCATGAAATTCTCCAGTCTACATAAAATTTGAGAAATATCATTGCTCGAACTGAAAATTTAAGAAATTACACTGTTTGAAAAAGTTTATTCAATACTATAATCATTCAATAATACTGAGATGTTTTAGGTCCTTGTATGTTTTTTATTTTATTTTAAACGCCGTTTTACTTTTGTTGGGCCCTGTAACTCTGTTTAGCTTCCGGGCAACAGAGTTACAGTGCCGGGTATCCGGCACTGTTGGTGCCGTTTGTCTCAGATTACTGTTGATAAGATGTGTCACCCCTCTTTTGCTCATTGTATTATAATCTATTATTTTCTTTTGATTGGGTTTATCGATTTTTAATTTGATTTTGTTTTTGTTTTTGCTTTTCACATCTGCATGTGAAAAGCTGTGTAACAACCCGACTGGGTGCAACAATACCCCCGGCAAGTTTTGCCCAACTTAACGCCGTTGAACCTCCTTGGGACGGGACCCAAGCGCAGGCCAGCCCTCCTTTTGTACCCGTCCGTGTCCACGGGTAGCGCCGGTCGGAGGTTCTCACGCCGTAAGTCGACGGACGAATGGCCACCGAACAAGACGTAGAATCCACGGCATATTCCCGATGAATCCTACTGTGGATAAACCGTGCGCGAAGCACCGGCCGGTCGAAACAAGATGGATGAAGGACGGCGACGTTCCGGCGAAACTCCACCGGAAATCCCCACCCTTCCCCGCGGTAACTTCTCCAGTATTATACAAGATAATAATAATAACATGGACACCAGTGTTGAGTGAAAATAACAGAATATTTATTCAAATATAAATTAGATGGAACACTTACTAAATAAGTAATGATCACAACAGATGATTTCAATCCCTGACATCAATCCCCCTGGCAACCTCACGAAGCTGCACCTTGCTCATCGATGCCAACCATGACGCCGTGTCCACCGAGGACGGCTCCGGGGTCCCTACCACCTCTCCTGGTAAAGGATTACCTCCACGTCCAACCGGAAGGGAAGCGGTGGAGGTTAACAGGCCGGCCGTAGGCCGTCCGCCTGTCCCAGTTGGGGTCGGTAACCCTCCATCACCACCGTCAACCGGTGCTCCGCCGGAGACAGTGCCACCACGGTGCGTCCGCACCGTCACAAAGTCTCCAGCTGGAGGTTAGTCCGTAGGGACACCCCCTACCCTTCTCCTGGCTACTCCAGCCAGGAGAAGAGGTCAAACACCTCCACACAAAGTAGACAAAAGATGAATGGTGGCCATCCTGGCCACCTGATGATTGAGCACCAACAACACACACATGCACCTTGCATGAAGGGTCTAATTCCACTGTCTAGGTTATAATGGCCACTGCCATTATATACCACCCCAGGCTGCTCCACCTGGGGAGGACAGTGACCCTTGCTGGCCATTTTGTCATCTGCCTGGCAACCAATTTACAGGTGCCTAGCAGACAACAATGGGAATTTTAGTTCTGCTCCAAAAGGAGCAAAACTAGGTCGTCACAATCCTCTCAACTTTCCTGATTTGCCCCGGGATCAGGTCAGTCGAGCCAGCAAGGATTGCGCCCATGACCCCCACTCAGTTTCAGTCCGAGTACTTCGGTGGTGGATTTAACGGAGATACCATCCACTCCGCCATCCACCGACGTGTCCACCACGAACACATCCGGGTGTTTTGCCACCCGAATCCGGAATCAAACTCGGTCCCCCTGAGTCTTGTCACCTCCTGCTGTCAAAACTCTTCGATAGCCAAGGTGTCAAGTTGCGGACTCTGACGTAGAGTCCGACTTGTCAGAAGGTCTACGAGGGATCGGGATCGGACACGCTACCTCGTAGAGGGTGAGTTACCAGTTCCCCCACTATTCCTTCCAAGTCGCAGCCAAGGAGACGCCGGACGTATGGGCCCGCGAGCTGGGCTATGCGGACTAGTCCAGCTCCTGTTCCCACAATGTTCATAACAGCATAGCATCTCCTTACCGGGTTGACGACCAGCAACACCAGATAGTCTGTACTGCCAAATGCCAGCACATAGCGCATGGCAAATAACGGCAACAATGGCGCCCAACGGGCTGAGAGTGGCTCTCCCAGGCGATAATACC
Source organism: Brachycybe producta (assembly GCA_036925085.1). Lineage (NCBI taxonomy): Eukaryota > Metazoa > Arthropoda > Diplopoda > Playtdesmida > Andrognathidae > Brachycybe > Brachycybe producta. The sequence continues at coordinate 4,208,962 of JAUPFP010000012.1, read as the reverse complement.
CGTGGTATTGGTACCCCTCCATTCCCGGCTGGTCCTGCCACAGACCAAGCCGGTTATTCAGAAAGACCTCTCCTTCCGAATACAGAGGCTCCGCACCAAAGCGTCGACCCTCGCCCTCGGGCGCGGGAGACCTGGCTTTTTCTTCCGGTCCTAGGGCTGCAAAGACCCCATCATCGGGACCCGGAGAGAAGGGTGTTTTTCCAACAGAAGGCACGGGACCACGTTTGGCGGGAACGTCACTTTTCCCCGCCGGGCTGCCCCTACCGCTAGGTAACGGTGAGCTGATCCGGTGGAGAGTTCCCACCGACCGAATTGGGTACCGCGACCACCTTCGGAGAGGAGGAAGGTATACCGAGAACAACATCTCGCATTGACCTTCCATCCGTCCGTGCCGTCTTACTTTGACGGGTATGGTCCGGTTGGCTCCCGGCCAACACGGTCGCACTGTGTCGGGACTCCTCCTCTGTCCCGATACTTCCACCACCACCAGTCCCCTGGGACTCACGGGTGGAAGTCTTTGGACCTCCCTTCTTCTCATGACGGGCCTTCTTGCCCTTCTTTTTCTTTTTCTTTTTCTTCTCATGAGAAGAAGGTTGACCAGGCTGTGAGCCGGACACACCGAAGCTCACAGACTTACCGGGCCGGTCAGTCTTAGAAGGGTGGTTAGCCCCCTTCGATTGACCGGACTTGCTAGTTGCAGACTTTCCAGCCGAAGCTGTACTAGTCTTTGAACTAGCTCCCGTAGCCGAACCGACGGTCGAGGATGCTCGTGTCGCCACGAAGCGTCCCTTTCCATCCCGGGGAAAATTTCTTCTCTGGCACAAGGGTCAGGTGACCCTTGACACAAACAGGTTTAACTGCCGCACTCTGGTGAGGTGCTTTGGCAGCTTGTATCGCCCCTTTGGGTGATACGCTGTTGGCCAGCGGCCGTAGTGGCACTCGGAATAGGAGTGGCACCAATTCCGACGGGAGGTTCCCCTGTTCTGAGCGGATCCCAGGCATCAGCTTCCCGCAGAGGCGGAAACTGAGAGGCCTGGAGCTCAAACTCTCGTCGGCATGTGGCCTTCTTGTCCTGCAGGACAAGGGCAGCACATCTGGTCGCTTGTGCCTGGTGGTACAGCAAGCGGTCCTCCTGGCTCCACTTTCCTTTGGGAAAGCCGTCCGGACCTCCACGAGAGGTCTTGGCCTTCTTACCCACCAGATTACTTGCCAAAGTTGGGGTGAAGGGGCGGGGACGTTTCTGTCCCTGACCACCACCACCACTAGCGTGAGTGCTCTTCCTAGGAGCAAGAGGAGAAGGCTGATTGGCCTTCTTTTCTGCTCTTCGGTCCCTCTTGGAAGTTGCAGACTGCCAACCTGAACAGCCAGCCTCTGCTTCGGCTGAACCCGAAACCGGAGGCTGACCAACAGGCCAGGCAGCACCAGCAGCTCCCTCAGGATGATCTGGAGACACAGGGAGAAGACCACTGCCGGCATAAACTTTGCTAAGGCAGCCTTCATCCTCTCCAACTGCACCTCCCTCTTTGCCAGGGCTTTCATCCTGGCGGTGTACCTAGCAGCTCCGGACTTCTTTTTGGATTTTGACTTGTCTGTTCTGAACTGCTGGGTAGGGTACTTCCCAACGAAGTAGCGTTTCCCATCCGACATCTGGCAACCACCTGATGCCATTTGGTACTGCGCGGCTTTGTCCTGCCTTTCCAGACAGGCCGCTTCTGTTTCCCCAACAGGGTCAACCGGAATTGGACTGCCCTTCCGGGCTGGAGTACCCTCCTGGGATCCGGTCACCGACCGTTTACCCAGGGAGCCTGATCCTCTCCCTTCAGACTCCGAAGAGTCCTCTGAAGAGAGGATCCGTTGGCCTCGCCACCGCCTGGAGAAGGGCACCACCCCATCTTCTGTGGTGTCCATCTCCGCCTCCGTGTCAACGACCAGGGTTCCTCCCAAGGAGACATGCCTGCTTCCCTCAGCCAGGCTAGCCAATTCTAGCCGGCTTTGGTCCGCTGGAGGATCACACTTCGTCAAGAAGGTAGCCGCAAACCCGGTGGCCACCTCTTCGACGGACGTGCTGGCCCGCACCGGCTCACCAACTGCCGGGATCTCTATGGCTCCCAACTTAATGGTCGCCTTAGGAGATCCCACGGTGAAAGGGCGGTGTCGACCGTCCCCAAACGGACCCATAATACAGAGGGGTCCGAGGGAACGGCTGGGTCACCACAGCATCTTCAACCAATAGCAGACCCAAAGGTCCGCCGTCAGCCTAGTTGGCTATGGCCCGACCCAAAGAATCCGGAGAGCAAGCGGCATCCAACTCCAACAGCTCTGCATCACCCGGATGCAACGAGCTGAAGGAGGAGGAACCGCTGCCCCCCGCCAGTATATTCCTTCTCTGCCGTGGTTATCTGCAAAAGATCAAAAAACACGGTAAGAATTCGATCTATTACGGTAGGAAACAATTTCCACAGTCCAAAACCTCGAAAAATTGTTTTCCGGCCGGGCAGACACCGTGGTACACAGCCAAAGCCGTCCCCAATGGTAATTGCACGGTTGGAACCGGCCAAAAACGTTTTTGGTCGGTCCAAAACCCGTAATTTCCCATTCGGTACCTTGGGCGGTGATTTCCATGGTACATCACCATAGGAAATCCCATTTCCACCGTGCATATCCCGTGAGTCACGGTAAAAACCGTCCTTCACGGGATCTGCACGGTCGGAATCGGCAAAACAAGTGTTTGGACCGCCCAAAACCGGTACCGTACAGTCAGGTTGCTTGGGGAGTGGTTTACATGGGCTACTACCGTGAAAAACCACTTTCCGTCCGTTAGAACACCGTGGATTACGGTCGAAACCGTTCTCCACGGTGGTTTCACGGAGAGAACCGTGCAAAAACACCATTTCACTGTCCAAACTTCGTAGAACTTGGTCTCCACCAAGTCCCACGGTGTTCGGGCGGCAAAACACCGTGTTATTCACGTCCCCGTCAGTGGTAGCATCACCGTCAAAACCATGATGGTGACGCCTCCACCAAAACCACGTGCTCAAGCGGTCAATGACCTCAGCATCCTCGTGAAGTTTCCTCTTCTTATACTGAATCTTATACCGGTACTCCTGCAACTGCATTTGCCAACGCACCAATCTGCCTTGCAGGTTTTTGGCAGTCTGCAAATGACAGAGCGCATGGTGATCAGTTACGATCACAAAGTCCCGGTTAAAGATGTAAGGTCGGAATTTACCCACGGCAAACATGATCACCAAGCATTCCTGCTCGGTGACACTATACCGTGTTTCCGGTCCCTTCATGAGACGGCTAGCATAAGCCAGAACCCGAGGAGCCTTGTCCTCAGGTAGCTTCTGGTATACTACGACACCTAGACCGTACCCACTCGCATCGGTGTGAATTAACACCTCACCACGTGGATCATACATGGTGAGCACCGGTGCTTCGGTTAAAAATGCCTTTAACCGCTCGAATGCTAGACCACACTGCTCCGACCAGTCAAAGGATGCATCCTTCCTGGTCCGATCATGCAGTGGCCTTGCGATCTTGGCGAAGTCCTTAGGGGTACTGATCCGCCTTAGTCTGGGCATTCAGTCGCCGATAGTCCACACAAAAATGGGTGACACCATCCTTCTTGCGAACAAGCAAGATACGGCTAGCATAGGGGCTATGCGAAGGTTGGATTACCCCTGCATCCAACATCTTCGCTACCTCTTCTCTCTCGGTCGCATGAGCCGCCGGAGCGGTTCTTTGCAATCTTTCACGCACCAGAGGTAACCCACCGGTATCAATAGTGTGCTCGATGAGCGGGGTTTCCCCCAGCTCTGTATAATCGAACGCAAAATGATCACGGCGTTCCAGCAGGAACTCCCGAAGCTGTGCCGCCTCCTCAGGCTTCAGACTAGGTCCGATTTTAAGGCACTCTTCGAGAGTGCCTTGGGCAGAAGCCCCCTGGTTGGCCATCACCATGAGTGGGGTCTCCCCCTCTTAACTTAGATGGATCGTCCAGTCCCACCACTAGGGCTGCCTCCACAGCTTGAGCTGTTGCCACACCCTCCCCTATTTCCAGGGCAATGGGTACGTCGGCGACGTTCTCAAGCCATATTTTGTAAGAGCCTTCTTCTGTGGCTTCGGCAATTCCTGCCACCGCCAACAGACCACGGCCACCTAAGGCTTTACGATGGGGCTCAACGAGAAGCAGCTGTCCAGGGCCAGCATGCTCTATGAAGCTCACGGAAACCACCTTCCGCTCATGAGCTGATAGCCATACGTTCTTCAACAGTCGCAGGGAACAAACTTCCCCGCTCCTAATTAAAGAACTGGTCTCGGCGAGCTCGGGTGACACAATGTCAACCCACCCAACCACCTTTTCGGGCTCCGCAGGCATACCTTCCGGTAACCCGTAAAAGGTGATCAGCAGAGGCTCCACGGAATCGTGAAGCTTCGCCAACGCCTCCAACAACGAGTTGGGAAGTTGTACCAAAGTACCCTGCAAAGCCTGAATGGCCAGTGCAGCATGAAGAGCATCTGGATGTGCATTCCAGATGTCTTCCTGGAAATAAACTTTCCGGCTCACGACGTCCAACATTAACCCAAACCGAGAAGCCAGGTCTACACCTATTACGGCTTCCCCTTCCCCCTTGATAAGGAGAAGATGGGTCTGTATGGACCGTCCATGGATTGACATGTCCACGTACATGACTCCTTCTATCTTGATGGAGTACCCGCTCATGCCAGTGAGGAATGAGGGGAGGCTAACCTCCTGCACCGGTAACTCCATCTCCCGTGCCACCAACATGCTCATTACTGATACCTCGGCACCGGTGTCGACGATCGACTCAACCAGCCGACCATCCATCGACACCAGAACACGTGGTGCCCCACGCAAGTATGCACGGCTCTGTAATTCCGGAATGGGCAACCGTCGTCGCCCGACATTAATTTTCTGAGCCTCATCCGTCTTCCCGTCTACAGAGGACGGTCGTACCGGATGCTCAGGGGTGAAAAACTCAAATGCCTGGATCTCCGACGGGACAGCCAGTGCAGGCGTACACGGTCCGGTGCTTACCCACTGTGGTGCCCTGCTCCGGGTCTTCGAAGTCTCAGCATCAGGATCAGCATCCACGGGATCCACCAGGTGGACCCGCGGTCGCTGAACGGGCGGAGGATCTCCCCAACCACCTCCCGCAGGAGCGGTCTGAGTTCCCCCTCCCGGAGGCATCCGCCCGGCCGGAGCCGGCGGCGCCTCCCTCTATGCACCTCCCTGGTGCACGGGCGACAGTGTGAAACGAGGGTGCTCTCCATAGAGCCTCTGGATCCCTGGGGAAAAATGACCCTGCCACTGCAGTTCATCAATCCCCCTGGCAACCTCACGAAGCTGCACCTTGGTCATCGATGCCAACCATGACGCCGTGTCCACCGAGGACGGCTCCGGGGTCCCTACCACCTCTCCTGGTAAGGGATTACCTCCACGTCCAACCGGACGGGAAGCGGTGGAGGTTAACAGGCCGGCCATAGGCCGTCCGCCTGTCCCAGTCGGGGTCGGTAACCCTCCATCACCACCGTCAACCGGTGCTTCGCCGGAGACAGTGCCACCACGGTGCGTCTGCACCGTCACAAAGTCTCCAGCTGGAGGTTGGTCCGTAGGGACACCCCCTACCCTTCTCCTGGCTACTCCAGCCAGGAGAAGAGGTCAAACACCTCCACAAACAAAGTAGACAAAAGATGAATGGTGGCCATCCTGGCCACCTGATGATTGAGCACCAATAACACACACATGCACCTTGCATGAAGGGTCTAATTCCACTGTCCAGGTTATAATGGCCGCCGCCATTATATACCACCCCCAGGCTGCTCCACCTGGGGGAGGACAGTGACCCTTGCTGGCCATTTTGTTGTCTGCCTGGCAACCAATTTACAGGTGCCTAGCAGACGACAATGGGAATTTTAGTTCTGCTCCCAAAGGAGCAAAACTGGGTCGTCACAGCTGATATCAGCAACTTTGGCCAAACTGGACCAATCTATTGATTGGCCAATTTGGACCCAAGTTCCTTAAATGATCAATTGAAAAAGTGCTCTGAAAATCTGCCAATCTATATTTTGTGGATTCTCAGAGTATATAAAGTGTTTAAGTGCTGTATTTTTGTATTTAGAATATGTTAACTTTTTCATGCAGAGCATCTATGCTGTTTTTTTTTGGTACGATTCTTGTTCATTTGCTTTAATACAGAATTCATGCCCAAATTCTTTTGTACGATACTTTTATGTGTTGTGTTAATTGAAGTTTTACCAATTCGAATCTTATTTTATACTTGCTATTAAACAAGTTATTTCTAAAACTCAAAACAGTGGTGAACTTTAATTTAAACCTACTTATTTTTCGCGATTGTGCTCATCATCATTGCAGTTTTCCACCAAATCATCATCTACCAGATAACGTTCAGGTGCAAACCTGCCAACTTTAAGGGAAAGCAGTCAACTAAAATCTCAAAGGTATTTTATCGGGTGCAAGCCTGATGAAATACAAACAACAAAGGATCCTCAAAACTGTGGAAGTCCTTTTGAGGGCTAGTGGCCATGGGCGCTGCAAAGGTATTATATTGGTCTAGTGACATATCCAATCACTTACCAATCAAGTGAATAAGTCAACCAGTACCCAATAAGAAAGAGATTCTATCTAGTCGAGAAGGGTCCGTCACAATATAGTCTACTTTAAAAAGCAAAAAAAAATATATTATAAAATCCAATGCGAAAGCTGCAGAAGTTTTACCCGGATTTCCCTCATGTTAAATTTTATTGTAGGGACTGAAATATTGCAAAAATAAATTTACTGTACTTTCATAACCATTTCACCACACATGGCGATTGCTCAGCAGTAGGTACACTAAGCCCCATCACAAATTCAAATAACTACAGAAGTGTTGAATGTCATAAAAGTTTATATTCGTAACATACACCTATTAGTGTATAAATATGCTGTCCCTGTTGTCAAACACTTATCAGTATTCGCTACGTTTTACACAAACAGTTAATACACATTTAAATTAAATAAGTTAAAAGTAATTTTAAATAAAAACATTGAAGGGAAAATTACAGGGCATAGAAAAAAATTAAAATGAATACGACAACATGTGCTAAAAAGCACTTTCAGACTGATGTCATCATTGTGGGGGCTGGAGTCAGTGGTAAGAAAACTTTAACAATTTTTTTAAGAAAAGTTGATTTTTTAAAAACCAACAAGAAACCAACAATAATAAGAAATTGAACGTGTTCTAAACTAAACGAAGAGCATAGTTGAATCACTTAACTGGATTTTTAAGTTGATAGCTTTCAAAATAAATTTTTTAGATGAAAATTTACTTAAGAGACCATTACCTCTAGAAATTTCTACTTAAGATTATGAAGAGACTTACCTTTTGATTGTAAAAATTCTTAATTAAACAAAAACTCCAAAATGAATACTGCAGTATTTGGTAGAAACATGCAATTTCAGACAGATGCGCCACCAAACAACATGAATCGGAACTAAAGCAATGAAAAGTATACTCCTCTACTCGAAAAATATCGATATATCGATATTTACGCCTTTTGCCTGTGTTGTCACCTCACTACTTTTAATTCACTATTCAAATACATGTATTTCCTATTCGTTTCAAAGTACTATGGATTTAATATTGGAATTATCCCACCTGCCACGTGGCTCTCGAGTTGATGTGAAAGTTGTATTGCGTTTAATATGACTAGGGAATACATGTATTTGATTAAGGAATTATGGAAATGGGAAATGACAATATTTGCCACTAAATTGAGGGGGGAAACTTTCGTTTTTAGAAATTTAAAATGGCGTTGTTTGGTGACTAATAAAAGTCACTTCATTTTTACGTTTTTTTTTAAATATTTTAATGTCTTATTTTTAATTTTAAAATTTATTTTAGTACATTTAGTACATCCTAATGATTCTATCACACACGAAACTGGTATAATCAATAAGTAATAATAACCAGTGCAGTGTTTGGATAACATACAGACATTTTTTACTTCATTATCCACTGCAACTTTTACGTACAACTTTTCATTTGAATTTGAATAATTACTCTGCAAGCGGCCCAGAGAGCCTGTGGCAGAGAAACTATTTAGTCCAAAAGCAGCATAGGATATATACAGTATTTACAGCAAATATACTATTGAGTTTGGCAACATTCGCATATACTGTGTAACAGTGTAGAGCACCTGTTACGGGACTCAACTCTAGATACTCTTAGTTTGGGGCGGATACCGCCTTACGTCGAGAGTATGTACGATTTAGGCTTGATTACAAATGGTGCCGGGGTCGTTCCCTTTTGGTATTTCCTGTAGATGCAATTGTAGAGCAGAGAATGAATGAAGACAGGCAAGACGAATGTAGATTGTCGAGTTACGTATTTAATGTACACAATCGTAGAAATTACATTAAATAGGAAAGTTATGATTAATAAGTTATTTGTGAATACGTTATTGTGTATAAGTGAATAAGTTATTTCGTATTCAATATCAGAGAATGGACGCCGAATCTATCGAGACACAGACCTTTATACTTACAGTATATAAATGCCTGTGTGCACCTACACAGATGCACCCATGTCCAAGGGGCCATGCCTCGATGGGTATCCATCCGCCGATACTAGAACCAAGATGTGATTTGTGCTTTGGGGTCTTAAGCTTAGTACACACCGGACCTTTGTTGCGATACATTGTTGCGGGGCTGCTCTGATTCAATGTTGCGGCAGAATCGCAACTGACGCGATTCAGACCCTCAACATTGTTCTGTGTCCACACCTACACTCAGTTTCTCTTCATCCATCTGGCTTTCACCATGTAAATATCACAAGCAGAAGTGGCCCTTGCAATATGGGCCTACACGGTGATTCATAAAGTTGGGCATAAAGCAGAAATGGCGGTGGGCACACAAGCTCTTCTCAGCTGAGATCATATTAGGTTTAAGCCTTTTCGACACCCTGAAATTGGAAGATGGGGCAGGATTTCTAAATTTCATTTATTTATTTGCCTTTGAAGTCAGAAGACCATAACTTCCCAAAAACACAATTTAAACACAAGGTCCTCAATTAGTTTAACAGTATTTTCAATGGTCCACATCTTTTTTTTCAAGTCTAGTAATACTCTTAAGGGATTGAGCTACCCTTCCAGTTTCTAAAATACTTTCTAGTTTTGAAACATACTGTAGAATAACCACAGTTCGAATGGCGTTTACATTTAAAAACCACCTGAAGTTTTTAAGTTTAAAAAACAGGACCAATAGATGGGGAAAGGTATCCATCTAAATTGTTAAATTACTTTTTTTGGAAAACAAATAATAAAATTATGTCAGTTATAAAACTGTGGTCACTAATTGCAAAAAAATGACCAAATTATATATTTTTATAATGTATGTTTATACTTATTGGCTCAGTTTGCTTTTAATTTAATAATTAAAAGCAAACTGAGCCCTTTGAGTATTTGATCATGTTTCAAAAGACGTCCACACTAGGAAATGTTTTGCAACAATGTTTCCCATTTCGATGGGAATCAAAAAACATGAATCTGAGGTGCCGCGATTCAGCCCCGCAACAATGTATCCTGGTGTGTACTACCTTATAGATGATAACGAAATGGGTGGAAATTCGGCACTTGGTGTACGAGCGACTCCAATGCTATGGTTTTCAAAGGAAGGCGAATTACAGGGTGTTAAAACTGCATGCCTTATTTAATAACACACCTACAAATTCAATAAATCAAAACTTTCCCCCAGCACAACCTCCTCTGGAAAGAAATTCCATTGTCAAATCACCCTTTCTTGTATTCTTAGCAGGGTTGTTAGATATACACCGTGAGTCAGGAAATCTGGCACCCTTTTTAAACATTTAATAACTCGGTCAAAAATCATCCGATTATTATGAAATTTGGCACAACTGTAGATGAGAATGCCTTCTTTTAGAATTTAAATAAGTGCGCCTTTAATTTCTCACCACAGAGTTTTTTGGACTGCAGCACAGCGGCACGATTACCAATTGGTTCGTCTGCTAGCTTGAAAATGCCGTTCACTGAAGAAGACAAAATTGCCATCAAATTTCTTCATGAAAACAAAAATTATGGTGCTAAACGAATTCTTAAAGAATTTCCAAATAAAGGATGGAGTTTACGCCGACTGAACCACCTTCTTCAAAAGATAAATGAAACCGGCAGTGTTCTGCGTCGGAAAGGCAGCGGGGGAAACCGGACTGCGCTCATTGACGATAACATCAACGCCGTTAATGAGCTCATTTTGAGTCAGGAAGAACAACCGCAAACACATCGCTCCCAACGTGAAGTTGCTCGTCAGACAGGTGTTTCGCAAAGTTCTGTGTCCAGAATAATCAAAAAGGAACTCAACTTAAAATGTTTCAAAAAACATCGGGCAACGGAATTAACTGAAAGTAACAAAGTCTCTCGTCTTTCACGTTGCAAACAACTTTTGCGTCGTTTCCCAGAACACAAAGTGAGCTTCATATTTTTCACAGATGAAAAAGTTTTCACTGTTGCTCGACCTACCAATAAGCAGAAAGATCGTGTTTACGCGCCAGCTACCGCTAGAAAGAATGACATGAATGAATAAAACCAAAGTTTAGCAAATCAGTAATGGTGTCGGTGGGAGTGTCATTGTTGGGTGCCACAGAAATTCATTTTGTTGAACCGGGAGTCAAAATTAATGGCGAATACTACCGCAACGAACTTCTGAAAAACTGTCTCTTTCCTGACATGAAGGAAATGTCAGAATTCTTCATTTTTTAGCAGGATGGAGCACCTGCTCACACTGCCAAGGATACAGTTGCGTTTCTCACCCAGGAAACACCCGAATTCATCGAACCGACTTTGTGGCCACCCAATAGTCCCGACCTCAACCCCATGGACTATGGCATTTGGGGCGTCATGCAAGAAAAGGTTTACCGAAGCAAAATAAACAGCGTTGATGAGCTGAAAAATCGGATAATGCAGGCTTGGAGTGAGCTAGACCAAAGCATCATAAATGCTGCAGTGCAAAAGTGGCAGATCCGACTAAACGCGTGTGTTGCAGCTGGCGGTGGACATTTTGAACACAAATTGAAATAGGCAAAATGTTAGTTAACATTTCATCTACAGTTGTGCCAAATTTCATAATAATCGGATGATTTTTGACCGAGTTATTAAATTTTTAAAAAGGGTGCCAGATTCACTGACTCACGGTGTATATCAAGCGATATACGATATATCTGTGATATATAACGAACGTGCTCCAAGTATTCAAAGTTGTTTGTCATCCATTTTGTATTTTTCAGCATTTTCAATGGGCCCATGGACACTTCAACTCTGGGCAAATATGAATAAAGTGTTTAAACAATTAGAAATGTCATCGTCTACCCTTCTTTAAACCTCTTCTTTCAACTTCATTGAAAAACGAAGGAAAAAAGAGGCAAACAACCCCTCGGAGCAATGAAACAACAATCAGAAATGGGTGGTAACCACCTTTCTGAAAAATTTCATCCTTTCAGAAAGCAACATCTTCAATCCATTGCCATCCACCTTCTATCTATTGTACTTTGAAAGGTAGCCATTCAATAGTGAGAAATAGAATGATGGAGCCATGATTTCTTCATAGGGGTGCATATTTCCAAGAAGCTGTTTACATGCTGCATAGTGGTAGAGCACAGCACCTCCGCACACAATGTCTATATAGAACAGACTAATTGTAGGTCTATATGAGAGCTACATTTCAGAACTGTAGGTCAATTAGTGATCTACACTTTAGAACTTTTTGTATATCAGTGATTAGGTGGAGTTATGTTAAATTAAGCTTGTTGCAGGAGGTCTGGGATGCAGCCCCAGAAGGTAAAGGTGTAGGTCATTGAGAAAACCACAGTTGATATCAAAAGGTGTATATCACTGAATGACCCACAGTTCATACATGTATATAAAAGAGTAGGTCACTGAGTGACCCACAGTTCATCTCAAAATATCTATTTGAAAGTCTAGGTATGTTGTCAATACATTCTATACCATATGTCCAGAACCATGAAAGATGTCGCCACCTCCGAATTGGCGGCACCTTCCAATGTTCTACTGCCAGTTCATTATTATCTTTGCTCATACTGCCAAGCCATTGACTGACATGATCAAAAAAGGGTTGCTTTTTGAATGGATAATCAACTGCATGGCTGCATTAAAACTATTGCAGATGAAACTGAACACAGCACTGGTTTTGGATGCGTATGACCCGGACGAACAGAGCAAGATGCACACTAATGCATCCACCTATACCAAACATCATGGGACTAACACTTGCAAAGCTGATGGGCGTCTATCGTGTGCTCCATGAGGCCGAACTCAACTATTCTACCGATAAGGAGTGTCTCGCAGTGGTGGATGGCGTTGTCAAGTTCAGGCCAAACTCCTTTGCTTTGTTTGTGCTTTATTCTTTTTAGTCTTGAATTGTCTTATTACTACAATGAAGGGCATCAATTGCTGCTTTATCGGTGACACAATATGTGATGTTTTGAGGCATGTCACTTTATAATGGATGACTTAAATTGATAATTAATCACATTTTAAGAAGTAAAACATAGAAACAAATTTGTATATAAGTAAGGCTAATTTCACACGAGGATGTGATACGTGTATCTGGGAATAAGAATAGAAAATACTCATGTGCTACATGTATCCACATGTGGGTGTCGATCTTCTGTTTGTCATTTAAGCTTAATAAAAAGTCGCCTGTGGCCGAGGTTCACAAGATACTGAAAATCAGTATCGTGCTACTGTATCCCACAAGTATCTAACAACTTGTGTCACCTTGTCGTGGTGTTGGAGCTTGTCGGGTCCTTCGAGGGCTGTGCCGGCACAGGTCTAACAAAGCCGGATTGGCCTCGGAGATATAACCGTACTAACCACTCAAAATACCCAACCCTGGTGATTACCACCAATATTGTTGAAACCACGCTATCTATCCATGTGGGGACAATGGTCAAAAACATTAGACCCTCCCGAGCCAACCTAAGCCCCTTTGCTAACCAGCAAAGGAGCCAGCATAGATTTCACCTGGATAAAATTCAAGGGTGTAGTCAAAACTGTCAGGTTGTACAAGGCAGTCATTTCTTGGAAAGACTTAGTCTTGGCTACTTTAGATTCAACCGAACAAAGGACCACGATTTATAATATTCTATACCTTCCATGTGGAGAACACTCCCCCAGAGCTAGCCACTCTTGTTGGAGACACGTGGGCCTGGTAGACCTTTAATGAGGATGATGTCTACTCCATCAGGTTATCTGGCATGGGGGGCTGGTACTATTCCTAGCCAGGACCTGGTGTTTACGTTCCCTCAACAATTCACACATCCAGGTATGTTGACTAGGCATAGTGGTCAAACCTCTCCCCTCAGAGGAGGTCTAGGGAAGTAAGGGTGACCAGGGTGGGCTGGGGTGACCCCTGGTCATTAGGGATTGCCCAGGGGCCATGTCACCTTAGGCCAGAAGCCCATTAGCACTCTTTGTCAAGCAGCCCTGTTAAAGGGGCAGCTGATGCCAACCTGCGAGCCGATGAAACCCGAACTACCAAATTCTGTTGCAACGTATGATGGATAAAACCAACACAGTACCCACTTCATCCACCCGAGTTTTGGCTGATCAACCACACCCAAGAGATGAAGATGGCCACGGCCAGCCATAGCTGTAGTAAAACTATGCAACCTCACCGGGAAGCCAATATTGGAAACTTCCCAACATTTGCTAGACTATGCAGACCGGGTACGAAAGCGAGGCCAAGCGAGGGGGGAGGTGACCAATGCAACCGGTACCTACGAGAAGCTACGAGAAAATACGACTACAAAGACTACAAACAAAACGAAGCTGACCATCTTCGTCACCTCGGTGAAAGAAGGTATAACATTGAGACACATACGGGAGGACCTGCAGAGTAGGCTATCTACAGACGATATTGGGGTAAGCATAAAAGAATACGTGAAGCAAGGAATGGTGCCCTTGTGATCGTGGCAAAAGGTGAACAACAGAAGAACAGGCTGCTGGAGAAGTTAAAAGATATGCGAGACTATGCTGTGAACAAAGCCAAATATAAAAAACCTAAAGTACTTGTTACTGGAGTTGATAGCGGGAAAGATAAAGAAGAAATCCTGAAAGGAATAATCTAGTCAAATAAAGAAATCGTCGAGGCAGCGGGAGGCGAACTGGGATATAAAGATGATCTTCAAAGTCCTGGCCAAAAAATGGAAAATCTCCCCGGGATGGTCAAGGCATATAATGTGGAGTAAAATTGATATACTTTAGTGCTTCAAGTGCAATGAGTACGGTCACAGACGGGGAGTGTGCTGCCATCAGGCATATTAATGAACGCAACAGCAGTAACCTCTTAATAATACTTAACAAATGTCTATCGCAAGGGGAGTTTTCAATAGTATGGAAGGAGGGCCTAGTCGTCTAGGTTCCTAAAACCGGCTCAGATAAACTATGCCCTATCTGTTTCCTTACGTGTATTGGGAAGGTTCTGGACCGGCTATGTTCTAAAAAACTGTTCTTTTTTCTTGAACGAAATAGCCTCCTCTTGGTTTCAGTAGCCTCCTCTTGGTTTCAGAGAGGGTATGCGTACAATAAAGGCCTGTGAGAGATTTCACAAAGTCATTGTGGCACAAAAAGCCATTAGGAGGCACACCCTAGTGGTGTCCCTTGACATCAAAAATGCTTTCAATTGTGCTTGGCACCCTTTGATACTAAACCAGCTTAAGAAAATGGGTTCTCCATGTAACCTGTATAAGACCAATCTATCATTTTTTTTATAGACCGGGTGGTGTGCTCTGGTCCTGCACAAAAGAGCGTAAACATGGGGTGTCCCCAGGGTTCTTGCTTGGCATCAGTACTATGGCTTGTCCTAATGGAAGACTGGATTACCACCGTCAGGGAGAACCTGCGGGATGGTGATGACTTCCAGGCCTTTGCTGACGATACTGTGTTATTTATTACAGGCAAATCAGCAACAGAAATTGAAAGTAAAGCACAAATTCTCCTAATGGTATGCAAGGACTGTGCAGATAAATGCAAGGTGACGTTCTCTGTTAGTAAGACAGCAGCGATATTCTATACAGCTAAGAACATTAAAAGAGGACCGATAACGGGCAGATAATCCGACTGCAAAATAATATTAAGTACTTGGGGCTAGTCTGGGACTCCTAAATTTCAATGGATTGACCACGTGAAGTTTCTACAACGTAAAGGCCTATCAACGGCGGCAAAACTTTTACATATCTGTGGGAATCAATGGGGGGTGGCCCCGTGTATGCTGAAGAAGATTTATTTGGGGGTTGTGGAGCCAATGCTCCTATATTGCACAGGAATCTGGGGAGTCTGTGTCAGTGACTCCCGAATTGTCTCTAGACTTGACGGAACTCAACGACCATTCATGAGAGCAATCACCAAAGCGTACAAGACAGTCCCTAATAAGTCCCTTCAGATCGTGGCGGGTTGTGCACCCTTATGGCTTTTAGCAGGCAATAGATATAGCTTGGAGAGAAGACTTGATGCAATTTTTTACTGATGGTGCAAAAAAGGATGGGAGAGAATGAGCGGCAGTAATCATAATGAAAAATGGAATTACGATTAAAAAATGGAAGGAATGTCTCCCCAACCAGTGTTTAGTGTTCCAAGGGGAGGTCTTCACTCTATATGGCTACAACACTACTGGCTGCCATAGGGGACACAGAACAGACTGTGTTAATTTCGGCTGATTCCCAATCTGCATTGATTAGTGTGTCCAAAGGTAACAAGGGGAATGAAATTTCATAAAAAGCATACATCAAATTAAGTCAGCTAGTCGAGAAAAGCATAAAGGTAAAATTAATGTGGGTTAAAGCTCATGCAGGATTCTTGGGAAACGAGGCCGGTGATACTTTGGCGAAAGAAGGAACACTGAATAGATGGCCTGTCTCATGGTTTAAGCAAGAAGCAAAAAAACTAATGCTTGCTAGATGGAGGGAAGACTGGAATCAATACAAGAAAGTGAGAGAAATGTACAAATGGCTCCCTATCCCAAGTATCAAAGGATACATCTATTCTGGTAGCATCACCCAGAACCTTACTGGACGTGGGGCATTAGGTATTTATCTTAAGAGATTTAATCTCCTGAAGGACGGGACTCCTGGACAATGTATATGTAAAAATGGGGAAGACACCACAGAGCATCTCCTGTGGGAATGCCCGGACCAGCAAAGGGTAGAGGCTCGACTTGCTCTCAAGACTGTGGTTATCAAGGAAGGACTCTCTTGGCCTTGTGAACAAAAAGATCTGATTGACCCCAGCATAATTAAAGCTTTCCAGGAATTTTGTAAAGCTATAGTTGCTGATATCTAAAGTTTACATATACGTTGTGAGCTTTTGACATCAACCAACATTTTATTACCAACCTTTAGATGACATTTTCTACTTTTCGTTTCTTCTCTGAGCAGTATGACACCTGCACAGAGAAGATCCGAGCTGTAGAGAGAGCTGGATGGAGATAGATTGTAGTCACTCTTCTGCATGGGGGTGAAATCGATGCAGGAGAGTGGCGGCCATCTCTCTCTCTTCCGGTTGATGCTGATATACATCTTCTCCATCGGTATTCCGACCAGAGAAGATGTTGTAGCTGCTGAGAATCGTATAGCTCCTGCCCTATGAAACCTCCGGCCTCTGAAGAGAAGTTATTTACATATACATAAAGACAACGCTACTTCTTGTTACAACACTTTTATTCATTCCTTGTAAGAAGTACAGATACAAGGGTGAATAGTAAAATACTAACTGTGAATCCTCAGGCCCATGATTTGGAATGTATCTCAAAAACAGGCAAAGGAAAAAACTGAGGAACAAAGAGGAACACGGTCCTTTTATACCTTGGACCTGTGTACACCTGCGAGGTGTAACCAGGTCCAAGTGACCATGGTCCTTTATGTATCAATCCGCCGCTTGGGCAGGAGTCAGAAAGGTGAGTCAGAGAGGAGGGAGGGACGGTTGAGAGTTGTTTACCCCCCAGGCTATGGTTTTGGCGGGATCACGATTTACAGGGTGTTACATACCCTCCAACTTTGCTTGGAGTACGTCCTCGTACTCCAGCCAAGGGTGGAAGGTTTTCAAGTTACGCAGCGGGGAGACATGGGTGGCTGAGGACTTACCGTGTACAAAGATGGTTATGGAAAGGCACTGGCACTGAAGTGTCAGCGCCCTAGAAAAGTAAAAAAGGCTGAAAACATAAAAAGATAATCAATGCTTGCTGAGTGGCGAGCCGCTATGGAAATCTAAAAAGAAAAGAACAGTTGCAACGTGTTTTATTTTTTTATAAATTTTTCGATACTGCCACCCGGATGGGTGGCAACCACATGAGTACATGTGGCGCGCAGCTATCCCTGCTGCGGAGGGTGGGGAGGATCCTGGGTCCATGAACCGTATGGGGAGGTAATCCCGCCGGACCTGGCCTCATCGGTAGCTGGATGCGGCAGACAGCCATTGTCCCTGGTCGTCAGGTAGATCCCGGTGGAAGATATTGAAGATGTCCCGGTCCCCGATAATCTTACGGGAGGACCGCTTGTTGTACAGTGTAGCCCAAGCGGCGTCCCACAAGATGGCGATTCGGTAACGAGGATCCGGTTCCGGAATGTAGTGACGACTGGTGCGGAACGTCTGTCCAGCTGGCAGTCCAAAGACGGAGTTGACGAAAGCTCCCAAAAGGGCTTCCGTGGCTTCATCGATGGCATCTCCGGCGAAACTGATGGTTTCAACAATCCGTCTTCTTGGGAAGACGATGGTGACGAGGACACTTGTTAGGCGGGAGAGTCCCACGACATATCGCTCCCGGGGAGGGAGGTCCAGACGGGGAAACCCTTCCTCCAAAGAGAAGTGTCCTACGTAAAGGGTGTTGGCAGAGCGCACTTCGCGCTGCCAAGTGACCCACCGATTGTTGAGCAACCTCTCGCCGGAGGTGGCTGCACGGAACGGACGATCCAGCGGTAACCGCCCCAGAGTAGCCCCGGCATGGGGTACAGTGGGCGGTGCGGCTGGTCGGGCTGGTGTTGGAGCCGCAGGTTCCAGAGAAACTGATGCGCCCGCGATAGGCCTGGCATGGCGCAAGGCGGACCGGGCCATATCGCGGGCCCGCTGACGTAGTCGCTTCGATGCTGACTTCCTGCTCAGCGCCTCCAGTGGCTTGGCACTTCCTGGTGCACGGCCCAGTGCTTCCATGGGGTCACCTCCCTGTTGCATGACGTCTTGCAGAAGGTTTGTGATGGCCTTCTGTTTTTTCAAGAATGCGGCATGCTCGGCGGAAGGTGGCGGCATCAAAGGTGTAGGCGTAGGTCGTCCAGAAGGGCGGCCCGGAGGTGGCGGAGGAGGAGAGCGATGCGGGACCCGATTAGGTGGGCCCCGAGTTTCATAGCAATGGTCGCGGTCCAGTCGGACTCGGTGATCCTGTAGATCTTGCCTGACCCTTGGGTCGAAGTTATTACATGGCGGAAGGCTGCGTCCAGAGGAACCATGTTGTTCCTGCTGACTTCTTCCGTCGGGTCGGCGTCGGGGCGAAAGATGGGAACCACGTGGCGAAAAGCGACGTGGCTGTGGCCGTTGAAGAGAGTCTCGAGAAGAGTGGTGGCCCCTGTAGGACTGTTGAGGCTCCTTGGGGCGAGCCCCAGTGGGAACCTGAACACGAACAGGTTGGGGGACCACCACTATGGAAGGTAACTTTGGAGTCGGAGTTGGTGTGGCGGCCTTGCTGCGTGGAGGCGTGGCACATCGGGAGGTTGGTGGTGATGATAATGGTGTATGAGGAGGAGGCGGCGGAGTGATTGACGGCACCGGTGAGCAGTGTTGGAAAGGCTCTGGTGGCGTTATGGGTGGAGAAGGAGATGTGGAGAGGCCAGTTGTCAGGGTTGCTGGCGAGTTTGAGGATGGAGATGATGACGTAGCTGACAACGTAACTCGGGCGGCTTCTTGGAGTCGGGCCTCGATTCGCAGGAGCTCCTCCTTCGGGAGTTGCGCCGTACACGGTAAGCCCAGCTCGACAAGGCGGGCACAAACCGCACGGAGGTACGCCAGATTGTCCTCCCCTTCCTTTTCATCTCTGGCTGCCTGACGAAGAGCAGCCTCCCTCTGCAGCTCCAAGTGGAGGTCTTCGAGGGGGGAAGGCACAGATCCGCCTCCCCCACGCTTCCCTCTTGCTTCAGCTCCACCCGGAATGGGTTGACCAGGCGCGATGCTATCGCGGAATGCCTGGTTAACCCCCCATGCCATGATGTTGATATCGATGCGGTCTTCCCGCTCCTCCCAGTAGTGTTTTGATGTCGTGACGTCGAAGGGGACGATGCTGCTTGGAGCAGCAGGTTTCCCTTCGCGCCCGACATTGGCAGGTCGCTTGAAGCTTGCTTTTAGGCGCTTCTCCCCACGCCGGTGAAAATTCTCCGGTTCGGAGGAGGTGCGGCGCCTATCTATTATGTTTGGCGACTCTCTTCTTGTTATTGGCGCACTGGCGGCGCCCGCCTTCTGTAGCTGGCAGGTAGATTGAGAGAGGGGTTCAGCGGTCCCCGCCGTTCCACTCTCCGTCTCTTCTTCACTGGAAGAGGCAGACATCATCCTGCCTCCTCTCCATGAGCCTCTACCTGGCATATTTCTTAAGAGTTTGAAAGTTCTTACTTTTTCGAAAGTCCCGCTGCTGGTGATTACTTCCAAATAATAACAGAAATCGGTCCCCGATCACTCTGTTATTATTTCAAGAGGTCCAAAAAGTTCTGAAGGTCTGATGCACAGCACGTGAGTTCAAAGGCTTGAAGGTGGCACTCAAGCTTTGGATTAACAACAAAAACTGAAGAAGTTCGAAATTAAAATTTGGAACTTGGCACAGAAGTAGATTGAAGATTTGATGATTGCAGAAGATTGAGCATAAAGAGATGAACAAAAACGAGTGCTTCTTTGAAGAGAGCAAATCGAGTGGTAATTGACCAAGTTTGGTCACTTTTCTTATTTAATTTTAAAAGTTAGAAGGGCCGGCCCCGTTTAGAATAAGACACCTTACTCTAATTGGTTTCTTCACGACTTTATTTATTGGGGGTGGGGGTTGTCCCACCGATATTGGATGTGAGAGGTGTTGATCTAATTCTTATCAGAGTCGGTCCTGTTTATTATTTTTAGATAAACAAAAGGACTAAGGAATCTCGAGGGAGAAGGGCCGTTATTTTATTTCACACCGAGGTGTGAAGTTGCCCATTAACTTTCTCCCCTTCTTTTCCTTAATGCCTTTTTGGAAAGAATAGGTCAGCAAGGTTACTAATGTACCTTGCTGTTTGTTGTTTTTTTTTTTTTAGGGGGAGTGGGACAGGAGTTGGTGCCCCACAAATTCAATCTTAATTGAGAGGGTGACAGGTTCTTTAGTTTTTTATTGAAGGTGCCCGCTCTCACAAAATCTTCAAAACTGATTTTCTTCCCTTTTTTTTTATTTATTTATGGCCAGTAGTTTTTCGTTGTTTGTTTTTTTTCTTTGAAGTCCCAGTGCATTGGTCTGGCCCCCAGAGCAATTGTCTCTTTGAAGTTTCTATCCTTCTACTGTCAACAGCATGGTCAATGACGTCCGTCCACAATAAAGGGGAGCACGGTGTTTTCCTTTTGCTGACCCTTTTATGGCTCTTGATTTTTCTTCTGAACGTCCTTGACTGGCCTTCGGCGTTTTTCCCAGGTGTACCACGTGGTTGACAGTTGTTTGTGAAGGCCACGTGGTTCCGGTGTAGTTTATTGCATGTTTGAAATGGTTGCCAATATGTAAATATTGGCGGCCATTTTGAAAAGTTTAGAAGTGTTTCAAAAATTAAAGTTGTATGAATTTTGTAGAGTTTTGGGAGTTATTTGAGAGTGTTTAGAGGGGTTGTTGATGCTGTGGGGTTGTTTAGTCGTTGGGGGGTTCCTTTTATCCCCTCCCCCACCTCTTGACAACTGTCCTCAGTTGTTTCTCAACACAACAATTCTCAAATTCCTCCCGCTCTTCTATTGTTGATATTTGATGGTTGCTGGTGTTTATTTCCATAGTCATGAAATAAACACTGGTGAATTATTGTTTTATTTTCGTCGCGTTTGGTTTCTTGACAGCGTGGGTGGCCGTTGCTTCCGTCATCACTTACGGGGTGGAGTTTCGAGGTTTTCCCTAGAGGTGCTGGCAGATTTGCCAGGGGCCTCTACGGAAGTTTCTCCCAGAGCCCATCCGATGTGTGCTTCGATGCATTTCTGTCGGAGTGTGGACTCGAAGAGGTCGTCCTCCACGTATACTTTATTTGTTGTCATAGACACAGCTAAGTGCAGAGCCCGGCCTAGATCTCGGCCTAAGATGGCTTCGTGCCGGCCGGTAATCACTAGTAAGTGCCCTCGCACAGCGTGGGGGCCCAGCTGGACCGTCGCGGCAAGTCGTCCCACCACGGTGATCCGTTGGCCTCCCACACCCTGAATGTTGGGTGGGATTAACACAGGCTCGATTTCGAACTTGTGTTCCTGCGCGAGTTCAATGGTGATAACGCTGCCCGTAGCTCCGGTGTCCGCGAGCATTCGTATACACTTTCCGTTGATCGTGACGGCGATGCGTGGGTTCTTGTCGCTGGCGTCATAGTCTCCAACTTCTTGCGGTGAACAGCTGCTTACCAGCTGCTCATACACCGTTGTCATTAGTCTTCGGCAGCAGGAGTGGCCCTTCGTCGGCGATTGGGTTCCGGGGGCCATGATGGCTATTGTTTTATTTTCACGGCACCCAATCTCCTTGACGGATTGTTTAAGGACGTCGAGCGTGTCCTGCCAAACGATTAGCTCGTCCGGGGTCCATTTATGTGCAGGAGCCCGGTCGAGCACCTTGACTGGTATATCCTCAGAGTCGTCAGAGCTGTCGTTGTCGGGTTTATCAGGAGTAGGTGTTCCGGCGGCTGGGTCTGCTGCTGGAAGAGGAATCCGGCGGATTTGTCCCGCCACTCGTATTAGAGCAAACTCAATGCCGTCTTCGGTGATGATATCCATTTCAGGCACCTCTCCTTTGATGTCATAGTCGGTAACCGGCTCCCCAAACTGCTTGATTGCAACCTTCTTCTTTGGTTGCCGACACTCACGGATGAAATGCCCCAATTTGCCACAATTATAACACGTCGACTTACTCTTGTCGAACGTGCGAGTGGTCTCTGGTTGGGGGTCCGCCGCAGAGTGTCGGTATGAATTGGTGGCAGCAGTCTGACTAGGCTTTTTATCGTGCCTAGACTGGTGTGTTTTGTCTTTAGGGCTGGCGGCTGCCGCCGGCTCCTGGTCGGTCTTCGATGCTCCTTTTCCCGACTGTGAATCAGCTGCGGGTTTTGGTTCCGTCGGCCATTTATCCAAGGACAGCAAGACCACCTCCATATTGAGGACGGCGTTCGCGAAGTCCTTGAACGACGTCGTCGATGCGTGGTGCGTGGCGTTCTGTATGGTGGGATGTAGAGCGCGGCGCAACTGGCTTATACGCAGCTGATCGTCAAGTTGCGGGTAAACTCGGTCGCCGAGTATCATAAACTCCCAGATGAAAGCTTGTGTACTCTCACCTTCCTTCTGGAGCATCTCTGTATACTTTTTCTCCAAGATGGCCAGTTCGTTCGGCTTCCCGAACGTATCTACCATCTGTACTCTCAGTGCTGGCCAAGGAATGTCCTGAAGCTCATACCTCAGTTTACTCAGCCACGTGCGGACGGCCCCAGTGAAACACCCCGTGATGTATTCCTCCTTGTGGTGGTCTTTCCAACCGTACAGGTGTGCCACTTCCTCGAATTCTTCCAGGAAGGGGCGGAAACCTGTCAATCCGTTGAATTTTTGGATTGAGTCGGCAGGGTGGCGACCGCTGTATTTCTTATTGAACTCTTCCACGGAGGGTTCTCTGGGGGTTGGTCGATAGATGCCATCCTGGACGTTTGGCATTCCAGCCGGCATCAGGCCTACCCCTTGCGGTGGAAAACGTGGCACGTAAACTGAAGTGCCTTGTGTCGCTCCTTGGTGAGGCTGTTGTTCCGGGGGTGTCGAGCGGCGACCGCTACGTGCAACCCGGACAAGCGAGTGAGGAGAATCAGCACGTGTCATAATCGGTATTTCCGCACGCTCATCTCTGTGACGCGGATCATCTGACTGCCCTTGTTGTTGCCAGTCAGGGTTATGCGGTAGATGACGTGTGTGCGGTGTGTAATGTCTTTCGTAACGATCGTGACGCTCTCTGTAGCCAACATAGGGAGCTGAAGAGGCGTCCGAGTCATCGTCGCGAAGTCGGTGTGTGCATGATGTCCGCCGTGGTGTAGTCGGTCGATTCGGTGTGAATCGGTCGTCTATGAGCTGAGACATACGAGTCGAGAGTGCAGCCACTTGTTGTGACAGGTGGTCAAACTCGGCCCCAGTCGGCCGCGGCGGTGGTGTCACATCAGTAGTCACGGGTACTTCCAACAGATCTTCGTGTGAACCCTGGTGATCAGACAGGGACCCCGTATTGTCGTGTGAGGTAGCCATGATTAATGATGTGGCTTGTGTAATGTGAATGTGCGGTGATGAACGAGTCCGGGGAAGTCCGAGTCGTTGTGTGCAGCTCCGAGGGTTCTCGAGTACACTCTGAGCTATACTTTTCGGTTCCAGTATGATGGGACTCGTTCAGTTTGTAGGTCGGTGTTGTCACTGTGCGTCGGTATTTTAGTGCTTGTCGGCAACCGACACTATCGTACTCTTATACACTGAGTAACGACAGATTACCTAAGCTTGTGACGTATATAACGAAGTGGCCGTTCACTCCGTTAGTGTGGTGATGGTTGTATCGTATTGATCGTGTTCTCAGTTGGGCGTGTGACGAGTTTTGGTTCCCACTGGTGTAGCGTCGTGAGTTCTCTATTGAGTGTCAGATTTTAGAAGGATCTCTCTCGACACGTGGTATTTGGCGACCACGTGGAGGTTATGAGAATTCCAAAAACCTCAATAAAGAAACAGCAGATGTACAATACAACCTCGAGCGTGGTACACCACCCAATCGAAATTGCACTGCGGAAGTGAATTAGAAATGAAAGTGTATTGCAGTTGCCTGAAGAAGAGGCAAGCAATACGAAGAGTAAAGCTAGAGCGCGGTGCCCGCACTTTTAGTTTTACTTGGAAACTAGAATCAAGAGTGTGTGTGTATAGAACACACAAAGAACAAAAAGTTCAAGATGGCTGGACTTTTTAAATGCACAAACAAAGGAGAAGTTCAAGATGGCTGAACTTTTCCTGAAAGCAAGAGAAGAAAGCTGTTTTACTTGGAAAGTTTAAAACTTAGGTGCGGTGCCCGCACATCAAAAGTTTTAATTTAGTTTTATTAAAACAGTAAAACAGTGTAGAAATTTAAGTGTGTTCAACAAGCTAAGTGCTTGGTGAACCAGAAGAAATGTTTAGACTGTAGAAATTTTGAGTCCTCACTGCTGGATGGCTCTGGATGAAAAAGACAGAGTCAGTGCCCAGTGAGGGACTATGTTGAGTAGAATGAAGAAGTCCGTAGGTGGCGCTGTGGTGGCCACTTCCGGTTCAGTTTATTGCAATGTCCAAAAATTGATGATTGAAAAGTTCCTCCGGGGCACGTTTTTATGGTGGCCAGGAGAAAGACACAAAAAGAGAGAAAATTCAAAGAAAAAGAGAAGTTTTCTCTAACAAGAGGAACTCCGCCAGGGGGCGCGTAAGTGCAACCCTCTGGAAGAGAAGAGAAGAGAAGAGAACACAAAAAGATGAGAGAAGGTACAACAATGAGTCACATGGAGCGAAAAACCGCTCCGTTGGCGCTTTTTGAAGAGTGTCCGGTCGATCCAAGATGGCAGCCGGGCTTCAGTGCTGTCCAATGGAGAAAGTTCATGTGATGATGCATTGAGGTGATGATGATGAAGAAACTGAAGAACATGAGGGTCCCAAAGGAAACACAAGTGAAAGAAACAAAGAACAAAGAAAAGGGGGGACAAGAAAGTCCCACGTGGCTAGGAAAAGTGTGTTCTAAGCTTGTAAGCCCCCTAACAATGAAATAGAGTTAGGGAGAATCTTGCTTGAAAATTAAAGATGAAGAGTGAAGATAATAGGACATTTTAAAAGACACACACGTCCTTTAAAAGCCTATTAATAGGTGAATAGATTAGTAGATGAGATTTGTTTGCTCATCTCTTAATGAGACTGCAAACTCCTCTCGGAGAGTAAGAAGAATTTGTTTAAAGTGTTGCCCACGTGGTGTGGGTTTCACTTTGAAAATTAAAGAAGAGTGAAGGTGACAGTGGGTGATTGTAATGGAAACATAAAATACAAAAACACGGACGGAAACACGTGTGTCCAAACGGTTGTCCACGTTTCCGAGTGCTAAGCGGTCAGCAGACAAAAGTTCGTTCCCACGTGTCTCTAAGGACAGGACACAGAATCGCGCGGTCGACACGTGGTGTGTGTAGCCACAAGTCTCTTCCGCGATTCCACAAAAACGGTGCCATGCGGTTGGCTTTGACGTGATCGAGGGCCTCCATACATGGTCCCAACATAAAAAGGCGCCACGCGGTTGGCTTTGACGTGATCGAGGGCCTCCATACGTGGTTCCAACACAAAGGACGCCGCGCGGTTGGCTTTGACGTGATCGAGGGCCTCCATACGCGGTTTTACAAAAGGCGCCACGTGGTCGACTTTGACGTGATCGAGGGTCTCCACACGTGGTTCCAACACAAAGGACGCCGCGCGGTTGACTTTGACGTGATCGAGGGTCTCCATACGCGGTTTTACAGACAGGCGCCACGCGGTTGACTTTGACGCTATCGAGGGTCTCCATACGTGGTTCCAACATAGAAAGGACGGACGAAGCCTCGTGAGGCACAATCACGAGACTTAGGACAAAGGACGGCTTCTGTTTACAGGTCGGAGAAGGCAGATGGAGCTATACCCCGCACCTCCACCAAATATGAGCTTTTGACATCAACCAACATTTTATTACCAACCTTTAGATGACATTTTCTACTTTTCGTTTCTTCTCTGAGCAGTATGACACCTGCACAGAGAAGATCCGAGCTGTAGAGAGAGCTGGATGGAGATAGATTGTAGTCACTCTTCTGCATGGGGGTGAAATCGATGCAGGAGAGTGGCGGCCATCTCTCTCTCTTCCGGTTGATGCTGATATACATCTTCTTCATCGGTATTCCGACCAGAGAAGATGTTGTAGCTGCTGAGAATCGTATAGCTCCTGCCCTATGAAACCTCCGGCCTCTGAAGAGAAGTTATTTACATATACATAAAGACAACGCTACTTCTTGTTACAACACTTTTATTCATTCCTTGTAAGAAGTACAGATACAAGGGTGAATAGTAAAATACTAACTGTGAATCCTCAGGCCCATGATTTGGAATGTATCTCAAAAACAGGCAAAGGAAAGAACTGAGGAACAAAGAGGAACACGGTCCTTTTATACCTTGGACCTGTGTACACCTGCGAGGTGTAACCAGGTCCAAGTGACCATGGTCCTTTATGTATCAATCCGCCGCTTGGGCAGGAGTCAGAAAGGTGAGTCAGAGAGGAGGGAGGGACGGTTGAGAGTTGTTTACCCCCCAGGCTATGGTTTTGGCGGGATCACGATTTACAGGGTGTTACAACGTTTATGTAAAGTGTTGTTAGCTGTACTGCTAAACAAAATTTTAACTGCTAAGAAGCTGAAGTCTTCTTAAAAGATGCTTTTAAGGAATAGTAACAAATCTTGTGGCCTCAAAGAAGTGGGTTGGCTGGGTTTTTATGAAATGCTGGCTTTTCCCAGCCAACGATAACCATCTATTGGCATAATGTAAATCAAAGACACTGTGAGCTTTTGACATCAACCAATATTTATTACCAACCTTTAGATGACATTTTCCACACTTCGTTTCTTCTCTGAACAGTATGGTACCTGCACAGAGAAGATCCGAGCTGTAGAGAGAGCTGGATGGAGACAGATTGTAGTCACTCTTCTGCATGGGGGTGAAAGATGGGGGAGAAGATGTTGTAGCTGCTGAGAATCGTATAGCTCCTGCCCTATGGAGCCTCCAGCCTCTGAAGAGAAGTTAGTTACATACAGACAGAAAGACAACGCTGTTTCTTGTTACAACACTTTTATTCATCACTTGTAAGAAACACAGAATACAAGGATGAATATTAATAATACTAACGGTAAATCCTCAGGCCCATGATTCGGAATAATATCTCGTAATACAGGCAAAGGAAAGAACTGAGGAACAAAGAGGAACACGGTCCTTTTATACCTTAGACCTGTGTACACCTGCGAGGTGTAACCAGGTCCAAGTGACCATGGTCCTTTATGTATCAATCCGCCACTTGGGCATGAGTCAGAAAGGTGAGTCAGAGAAGAGGGAGGGACGGTTGAGAGTTGTTTACCCCCCGGGCTATGGTTTTGGCGGGATCACGATTTACAGGGTGTTACAACACATATATTGCCCTAAAGCCTTTGGATGGGTGGGGCGTAAAATTCACATTCCTGTATCCTACGAGTATCGCCATATAAACGCTTCTATTTGTTTATATGAAAATTCAGTATCTATCATACACTCATCGTCATACACGTATTCCCGTGTGAAACTAGCCTTAGTGTTGTTAGCATGAGAACCCATTTTACTTCAGTATACCCATAACTTATAAAAAACAGCACTTACCAACAAATCATACAACTGACAACAAATATTATACCATGAACAAGTCCTAGAAATATTTTCTGTAAACTTACATTT
Organism: Brachycybe producta; assembly: GCA_036925085.1. Taxonomy (NCBI): domain Eukaryota; kingdom Metazoa; phylum Arthropoda; class Diplopoda; order Playtdesmida; family Andrognathidae; genus Brachycybe; species Brachycybe producta. The sequence continues at coordinate 4,181,179 of JAUPFP010000012.1, read as the reverse complement.
GCCCTAAAAACACTTGCCTTAAAATCATTTGCGTTAAAAATGACATTTGCCATAGAACCATTATTTTCCATAAATGGACATTTGCCATAAAACCATTTGCCCTAAAAGGACATCTTCCCTAAAACCACTTGCCTTAAAGGGACACTTGCCCTAATCAGAGTCTAAATATAAGTTATTGGTGTTTTTTTGCGTACTGCAGGTACGCAGAACCAATTTAGTATACTCCCCTGAAAAACATTAAAACATATGAAAAGTGAAAAAAAGTGAAAAAAATTAAAGTTTCAAAAATAGGCCGGTTTTTCTTTTCGCCATAGTTTTAGGGTAAGTGATTTTAGGGCAACTTGACAAACATACCTTTTGCGCAATTTTTTTTAGGCTAATGTCCTTTTAGGGAAAGTTGTTTTAAGAGCCTACAGTGAAAAAAAACTTACAAAAATCTTCGCATGTAGGCGCTTTTGTAGCTGTGACGTCAACATGTGGCAAAAAAATCAATTTTGATACACTTTTGTCCGCCATTTTCTCTCTTATCGATGGATAAAAGTGGCTTTATTTTAATAACGACTCTTTTTTGGGTAAATATGCACTACTGAAAAAAGAAAGAGCAACTTTTGATCTACAATGCTGAGTAATTTGAGTCGTATACAATTAGTGGTCAAATTTTAGGGTATCATGAAACTTATGGTTAGTGGGAAATTTAGATCCTATAAAATGTATAAACGGAGGAGCGTTTGTCGCCTATGGGATTTAACATGAGCTAAAAAAATACGAGATTTTAAAATGAAATTAAAAATAGAAAAACTAATTATAAACTTGTACCAACGTATCACTAGATGAGCAATATTGTTATGTACATATTGCAATTTGAATTTTGAAACTAACAATTTTCGTTGCAGAAAACAAAACATTTGCCTGAACCATGTATTTTTAAAATAGGAATTTCTCTTTCTCATTGGTTTCAATGGCTTAGCTGTGGGGCGCCACTAAACGGCGAAAAGTGGAACTATAATTGTCATCTGCTAATATTCAAAATGGCGTCACACATATAGGCTCTTAAGGGAAAATGGCTTTTGGGGATGTGTCTTTAGGACAAATGCCTATATCCCAACTTATACAACTGACAACATGGAAAATTCAAAGAAATGACAACATACATGTATACCCCTACATGTATGTATACTCCCTCTTATTTGTAACGGAAAACTAAAAATTTAACAGCCATCTCTTGTGACCGTTTTTAAATTAACAACGAACTTAAGTAAAATACTTTAATATAATTTGCCCTTTTGTGGAACTCATGAAGTACTTAACTTTTTTCACAGACATGGTAAAGGTCTACCAAAGCAACAACTTTCATTTAGACTAAGGGCCATTAAGTTGAAATATGAATTTCTTTGTAGAAAACTAAATCGTTTTATGAAGATAATCTTTTCAAAATTAGAAGTTGTTGCTGGTATAAATAACTCGAAATTAATTTTTTTTTAGTTATGGCATTGTTGCATTTAATGAGCGACATTATTGTAATGAAAGACATCAAAATTTGAAACAGATGGAAAAATGGTGAAATTGAGGTTAAAATAATAAATATGACATATAAAAATAAAATGATATATCAAAAATATCAATTTCATATTTTCCAAAAAAAAATCATGCTTTTTCCAACCTTGCTCATTTGCATATTTTGCAATTTCTGCTAAAGAAAAAGTTATGTCAATTAAAAATAGTTTTAATTAGAATTCATGCTACCATTGGATAAATTTCCCATAAAAAACATCAAATTTAAATACAATCGAAAGCAAATTGCAAAACAATGTATTTTTGCCACCATTAAATCCTACACTGTAACCACATGCTTCTTACTCTACTTATTGGCAAATCTATCACAGGCAACCCAATAACATACTGAGAATGAGAATTAAAAGTTTAAAAATACCTTTTTTTGAAAATTGTTATAGAAACGCTTTGTAGTCTCACACATAAAACTACAACTCATTAACACATGTTATATTTACTTTCAAATAGGTTTATCAGCTGCTAAGATGTTGACAGAATCTGGATGGAATGTTGTTGTATTAGAAGGAAGAGACCGTGTTGGAGGCCGGACATACACTGTTAAGGTTAAACAACTTTTTTAAAATTTGAATACAATTACAAAAAATACTCTGCAAGCAGCGGGTTGACCTATGGCAGAGGGACCTTAAGATCCAATGGGGCACAACCAAACCAAGCTCCACCACTGCATGTGTCTGCGCGCGCACATTTAACAGTAACTGTAGTGAAACAAACTCGTAGATTTAAGAGCCTAGATACACGTCATCCATCTTGTTGTTGTGAGCAGACGACAACGAGACAAATGAGTGTTCTTATATGGTGTTACTAAAATTGCAAGAAATCGCCTCACAGTCGCTCAATTAAAATACAGTAAAGCGCAAAATGCAATAAAAAGTATTATTCTTTAATTGCTCGATTTACATAATTTTTGAAAAGGTCCTTCTATTTTTAAACAAGGTTCAAAATCGTTCGTTTATTAACCCCATGTTAAATCCTATTGGATCAAAAACCGTCCCACAAACATTTGAAAATAACTCGTTAAAAACGATTTAATTTAAATTCAATAACAAAATAATTAGCCCATACTTTCATGTATTGGCTTCACGATGTTTTCTTTTTATAAGTTTTGAAAAGGTCCTTCTATTTTTTAATAACGTTTAAAATCGTACATTTTTTAACTCCATGTTAAGTCCCATAGGAGCAAAACACTGTCCCACAAACGTTAGAAGAACTCTCATTAAAATCATTTAGAACAACCAAAAAAAATTAGCACGTACTTACATGTGTTTATTGCCTTCACGATGAATCTTTTTCCGAAATTTTGAAAGGTCCTTCTATTTTTAATACACTGTATAACAGACACAATATTTCATCTTCTCTATTGCAATTTAAAACTTCCTAAACATGAAATTAATTACATTTAACAGGATGACAACTTTGGTTCGGTTGATTTGGGTGCAGGTTTTGTATCATCCGAACAGACTCACGTCACAAGATTAATGGAAGAACTCGGGATTCAACAATACCCTGCATACGATGAAATCACAGGTTTAGACCTATATGTCACCAATGTAAATAAATTCGATGTGCACACGATTTGAATTAACAGGCTGATTCCTAATTGAGTTTTAGAAACCCAGATAGTATTCCTCATTAATAATTGGAATAAATTGTTTTGCTTGCACACAGAAAACAAAAGACGTTTACGTTGTTCAATGGCCAACAATCAACTGGGTGGACCAAACAGCTAGTAAAGAAGTGGAAGCTACAATTCAACTGATGAATGTAATGATTCAAGAGGTAACTTTAAATCAAGATTTGTAAATAAGAAATGTGTGTTCAGTCTTAAAAGTCTCTGCTCATTGGCTGCAGCATTTCACACAACCAAGATAACACAAAGGTAATGTATTTAGTAAAATAATAATAATGTTTTACAGTTTTTAATTCACAAATAAATATAGTTCATAAAGTTTATTGTGTAAATACGAGGTCAAAAAATTGAAGCCATTTTGGACAACATTTGTTTATAAAATGAGTGTTTCGTATCCAATCCAAGCAAAACTAGGTGATTTATAGTATTTTTGAACGAGGTCATAACTATTAATTTTTTTTTGCACAGAATAGTGAAAACTCATGTCCCTATTTCTCTCGAAATTGACATTTCGTTAAAAACTACGGAAGACACGATATGTTTCAATTTTTGTGTATAAAAAGTTTATTTTGAAAGATCAACATGAAAATACCCTTAAGTGGTTAAGCTACCGGTTACCTTCTAGATTCTAAAAAAAACTTTCTAGTTTCTCTTAATTTTGCACCTAAAAAGCCAGAATAATCAAAGTTAAAAAAAAATCAGTTGTTCATAAACCATCAATTTATATGATGCATTGGAAATATAGGCCCTAAGGTAAAAGTCGTCTCTCATTGTCATAAACGTGTAACGTTATAATATAATGTAATATAGCCAGGTTCTAGATACATAACATGTGCACTTGAAAACGCACTATAGTCAAATCAATATTAAGATTTTGTAGAATTCCTTAGCAATTATATAGTGTGGTTGTACTCAGTAGCGCATTATGAAATGCACCATTTCAGATGGAAACTCAATTAATATTACTTTTAAATAAAGATTGCAACGGACGAACCCTGGAATACACCAAAAGCAAAAGAATGGGACAGCATCACTTTAAAAGATTTCATTGATCAGCAATGTAAAAGCAGGTAAAATTTCGCATTTATACGATCTAACAGAAAAAATGAATATTACCAGAATATCTAAAAGTTTGTTCATGGCATTATCTTCAAAAATAAACATTTTATAGCTGTCTGAAAATGAACCCGTTTATGGTTTTTTTCCATTGACATTTGATGAAAAACTATTTTCACCTTTATCAATATAAAAACCCATATAAAACATAATTAGCCACTCAAGCGCGCCATCCGGAACGACGAAAACAAAATAAATGTCTATTCAACCACCTCTAGTCTCTACTACATACGCAACACATACACTAATTATCATAGCAGTAACTCTGGTTCTTTTCAATGTCAATTTTCAGTGAGGCAAAAGAGTTCCTATTCGACATGATCTACTCCAACATACCTGTAGATGCATCAGAAATTTCTTTACTATGGTTCCTTTGGTACAACCGTAGCGTAGGTGGAGAATGTGATATGTTTTGGAATGTACGAGATGCAGAATACAAAGTGTACGGAGGAACAATGGAGATTTCGGAGAAGATTGCACAACGCCTCGGCGGTAAACAAATCTGAATAATTTATAAACTACGGTATGCGTTTTGAACGAAAACCTCTGGGCTATTCCAATGTAAAATCACACAGGTTCACATGTACACCCGAACCTGTGTACATTTAATGTAAGTTTTCAAAAAAAAAATGTGACTTCGATATGCACGATGTTATACAGGAACAGGAACAGGAGCCAAATTACGGCCTGCGTACACAGACTGAAATACTTATAACTAGTTTTATGATAGTTACAGGCTTGATATTGTGCCTATTAGAAATGTCTTGAAAGTTTGAACGGGCATTAATTTGATTCGAGATTCGAAAACTCAAATCTTTGCGCTTTTTTTCGTCTTTCGAATCTTAACCTAAAAAATTAAGTTTTAACTCCATTGACGTCCAATAGAAGCATTCACTAACAAAAAACGGCAATTGTTGCAATTTCGAATTACGAATATCACCTTGTGGCGACCCTCAGTGCCACACTGCCTTTTTTTTATTAATTTAATATTTAATATTTATTCATAAGATGATGATACTCTAATTTACAAAGAGGTTGATGATATCCAAGACTGTGAAACATTAGCTCTAGACTTGAAGCCAATTGAGGGATGGTGTAATACATGGCAACTTCAGTTGAATGAGGGGAAGTGTAGTGTTATGAGGCTAACTCGGAGTAGAAATCCAAATGTGTTCACTTATAGTATAAATGACACTATTCTTCGGAGTGTCAAGTGTTATAAGTACTTGGGGGTTACAATGACAGATGACCTTTCTTGGAAAAAACACATTGGTGTTACTGGGAAAGCTCTACAAATGCTTCGTTTTAGTCAAAAGACACTGGGCGCCTGCCCAGCACAAGTTAAAACTATTGCCTATCAAGCATTGGTTCATCCTCATCTTGAGTATTGCTGCAGTGTATGGAATCCTCACTCTGTCACACTCACTCACTCAGTTGAAATGGTTCAGCGTAAGGCAGCTAGGTTTGTTTGTGGCAGGCACAAATTTACTGATAGTGTCACTGAGATGCTGTCAGTGCTACAATGGCATAGTTTGGCACATTGCAGGGCTGAATTAAGTTTGAAATTGTTTGGAAAAATTACACGTGGTGATTGTCCTAAACCACAGTCCAGTGACATTCATAAAGCACTATACATGGGCAGGGCTGACCACTAAGAAAATTAAGGAGATTTTCGCTAGGACAGATACATATTATTGGTCTTTTTTTCCTAGCATTATAAGACAATGGAAATCTCTTCCTGAGGCAGTGGTGAATGGGGATACTTTTGTTTTGTGGGATTGTCATTTATATAATCATTTTGTTTTTATATATGTGCATTGTGCATGTATATGTGCTTGAGAATGCTTAATGCTGCATGTGGACTTTTATGTGCCTCTGCCGTAGGCCTATTTGGCTGCTAGCAGAGTACTAATTGTAATGTGATGTCACGACTCCCAACAATTGCCAAAATAATTGTTAAAATAAAAAAGTCATTAAAATCATAAAAAAAAAACTTAAAAATGAAGTGTCTTGTAATGAATCACCAAACACTTTTTTGAATTTTTTTAAAGAAAAAAAGAAAGTCTATCCATCTACTCAGTTGCCAATGTTGTCACCTCACATTTCCATTATTTCTTAATGAAATACATATTTTCCCTAATTATATCCCAATTATTACACCATGCAATCAGCTCTTGAGACAAGTGGTAGGTGGGATAATTTAAATATCAAAGTCATGCTGCAATGTTTTCTGCTTGATAGCGCCTTTATTGGACAGTCCATTTATAAGTTGATTAATTTTTAATTTTTTTTAATTATATCAATTACTTTATTTTAAAAATTATTTTGGCATTTGTTGGGCAAATATAGACAATATTTTAGCAAGAAATTTCTGAAAGTAATAATTTTTAAATAGTGTGTAAATAAACAAATAATAATTATTATCATTATATGAAAAGTGTTCAATAACAATAAGTAATAATAAAACATCGTTTAAAATCCTTATAACTTATAAACCCATCATCATTCCAAATTGTAATTTAGATCCGTGAAACGTCATATGGATATCGGGTTTGCCGTTCAAATTTAAGTATTTTTAAAAGGTCAATTGATTCACCTTAAATTGGTCTTCCAAATCATCAAAACATGCTTATGCTTTAAACCACTTTTATTTTAAAAAGCTGTAATTTTACATGAAAATGTACATATGCGTGTTTAAAATTTCAAACAATTCATATGGGTTAGGGTCCAAAAAGTCTTTTTTGTGTGATGATTTGACATTGATTTACAACTCCACTGTTTTGACATTACAACATTTCAGATAATGTTAAACTAAACAAGGCTGTTTGCTACGTGGATCAAACAGATGCAAAAGTCACAGTTGGTACATCAGATGGATCTCTATATGAGGTATTATAAAACTGTATACGTGTAATGGCAGTTAAACTAGCATTTATTTTAGTATCAATAATTTCCGTCATCAGTCTTGTTCAGGTGGCTTGTTTTTATGCTGCATTTATGATATCATTTTCACTACACAGTTGCGACCAAACGTCAATTCAAAACGTTATAAAAATGTGTTAAACACCTTGCAACATTTAGGTTGTCATGGTGAAAAGTCTAGACTAGCAGTCAGACACTGCCTACCATGCAATGAAACAAGACCGCCACCAAGAATTCGTCTGCACCCGCCATTTTGGTGGTTGGTGCAGATCGGTTCATCAAATTTAACATAATGTCGTTTGGTGACTTATGAAAAGTCACTTCATTTTTAAGTTTTTTTTTATGATTTTAATGAATTATTTTAATTTTTAAAAATCGTTTTCGCAATCATTGAGTAAGTCTTGGCAATATTTTGAAAACAAATTTCTAGAGCTAATGGTCTCTTCAACATAAATTGATAAAATTTCCCCCTAAAGTACCAAAAAGTTTAGAATTGCTTTTGATATATTTTAACTGTATGTTCATCCATTGCATGAATGCACTAATAGCCTGCTAGACTGTGCTAGGAGGTGATTATTGAGGTACGAGGGGGTAAAGGGTGTATTCGGGAGTTTGGACACATTGCAATGGATACAAAAAATTGCACGCAATCCTGGCAATGTCACAATTTTGGGCAATCACATTTCAGCCTACCTAAATATAGCCATCTTTGTTATTGTTATATTCATAATTGGAATCGTGAAATTAAGCTATACAATACACATCGACGGATGGAGTGTTGTATGTTTCCATTCCCTTCTAGGGTCGTTATTTGATTCTGGCCATTCCGATACATCTCTTACAAGAAATTCATTATAATCCACAATTGCCAGCAGGAAAACAACAACTAATTAAAAATGTGAAAATGTGCCAAACTATGAAATGTGAAATTTTTTATGAAACTCCATTCTGGAAAAACAAAGGTATGAGTAAGCAACAGAATCCAAATGTTACATTACTTTTGCTTGGAAACATAATGGTGATTTTCTATCTCATAATGCAGGTTTCAGTGGATTGACTAACTGTGGAGATGAAATGGTTACACTTTGCACTTCGACCGATAACAGCAAACCAGGTTTTAAATATGCTCGGCTCACTTGGTAGGTTATTTATTAATTCACCAACTAATTCCTATTTCAGTAATGAATAACAATTGTTTTATGTTACAATCTAGTTTCCCTGGTTCTGCGAAAACCACTCAACTGCATTCCTTGACAAAAGAAGAAAGATGTCAAGAAATTTGTTCGTTTTTATCCAAATTGTTCGAATCAGAAGAAGCATTAAAGGTAAAAAGAATGGTAACATATAACAAAACAAATTTATGTAAATGATTGGAAAAAAAAAACCGCTTGTATTGATAGTTCATAGTTTTCAAAAAACTACGACCGCCTAAGAGTAAACCGTCATGGTTAGACTGCATATTCTTTTTCTGTGGCTTGAAAGCTACAGTACTGCTTGATTTTGCTTTACAGTTTCAAGCAACGAAGTCATTACTGCATACTGGCGTCAAAATCTAACCTCCTACCTGCTTAAGAAATGGCATGGAATTCGTGACTATTTTCGATGCTCGTTTCTTCCTCTATCGCGTGGTAGCCACACGAGGAAGATTGGAGCGACGCTAGTAGGCGGATGGTGATGGATGGTAGACGTCCTCCTGAGTAGGGGTGCAATTCCTCAGAAGGATAGTGACCATCCATTTCTGATCGTCGACCATCGACCCAAAAGGGTTCGATAGCCCTTTTGCACCCCCCCCAGACTAGCATTCTGGAGGGATCACGAACTACTGGGTGTTACACAGTTGTATACTTGTAAGTAACTACTATAACCAGCTGACCTGTGTTTTCGTTTTTCTTAGAATCTGAATGTTTCTGAATTTCTAAAGCAGTAATCTGCTCCAAAACAAAATGAAAGCCACACAAAACAAGTAGCAGCAGTTTTTCTTTTAGAGATGCAGTAAAACGACAATATGGAGTAATGACAAAAGCAAGAAAAAAGTAACGCAATGATGTTTAGCTTTAAAGCCACATAAAGCCATGTAAAACGCTTATCGCTTATCCCCATCTATTCCTATATTCTCCTCCAGTATGCCACATTATCAATTTATCCATGGATACAATGATGACTAGTGATAAGGAAGTATTTTCTTTGGCTGCTGTGGTGGAGGAAGAGGATGAAGAGAAAGTACAAAAACTATGGAATAATGGAATATGGAATATGGATAAATTTCTAAGCGCGGCGAAGTGTGGCAAAACTTCGCACTTCCGCCCAAATGGACGGGGTTCCATTTATTTACAAGCATTTTAATTGGAAGCCATTTTTCTCCACGCCGTGTCACCAACCTAGTACGCTCTGCTTTCTAAGGCCGCACAATCCCTAAAAGCACATTTTAAGAATTATTGGAAAACCATATAAGATAAAGGGGGACAAGTGCAGCAAGTGGCAATAATTACCGAAGTTGTACTATTTAATAACTAGTGGGGTAACCTGTCATAAATGACGGGAGCAAAATTCGCAGGCAATTGTGCGCATGCGCGTCGTTTTTTCCTTTTTTACTCCTTTCATTTCAATTTCAAACACCCCCTCCCACTTTTCTCTCTCTCTCCCCTTGAGAAAAAAAAAAAACGGTTCATTTATTCAAATTTATATAAATTCCGACGTGCTTCAATGGTTTTGTTACTCCACACACGCACACACACACACACACACACACATACCTGGGATATTATATATATAATAATGTGAGCTTTCGACGTCGACTCTATTATTTTACCAACTTGATGATGATTTCTACAACTCGTTCTTGTCTGCATCGCGCGGTGACCGCACGGAGAAGTATCAATCCACCACTTCAATATGACTCAGAAGTATGAGTCAGAGAGACTCCTACCCAAGCGGCGAATTGATACACCTAGGACCAGGCCCGGACTGGCCGGCTGACCGGCGATCGCCGGTCAATTGGGGGCCAAAAGAAAATGGGGGCCAAAAATAAATAAATTAAAAAAATGGGGCCAACACAATTTCATAGCCGGTGATGCCAATCACTAGCCAGTCCGGCTCTGCTTAGGACCATGGTCACTTGGACCTGGTTACACCTCGTAGGTGTACACAGGTCCAAGGTATAAAAGGACCATGTTCCTCTGCTCGTTGTTCTTGTCTTTGCTCTAATTTGTAGCATGTTGATTCTATGCCGTACCACATCATGGGTATAGGGACGCACCTTTAATATTCACAATTCGTTCTTGTAATCTGAGTTTCTCTACAAGAATGAATAAAGCGTTACAACAAGAAACTGCATTGTCTTTTATGTCTGGAAGCTACTAACTTGTCTACAGAGGCCGGAGACACCATAAGGCAGGAGACACCATAAGGCAGGAGACATACGATCCTGGAGCAGCTACAACATCTTCTTCTATTGGTAACCACCACAGGAGAAGATGTATATCAGCGTCGACGAGAGGAAAGATGGCCACCACCCTTCTGCACAGATTTCACCCCCATGCAGGAGGATGATTGCAATCGATCTCCATCCGACTTTTTCTGTAGCTCGAATCTTCTCCGTGCGGGCACCGCGTGATGCAGAGAAAAAACGAGCTATAGAAAACAACATCTACAAGTTGGTAAAATATTAGAGTCGATGTCAAAAACCCACAATAATGTACACTCTTCAGCTATTATTACATATTAATTGTGTAGTTTTGAGTTTTGTTCCATAAGACTATGCGCCATATAAAAGTAAATGATCTCTTTAACCCGTTGGAATTAAAAGAAGTTTAACAGATTGTGTTGCACTAGCCCAAATTGTTTATTAGAGTAAATCCATGTTAACCATACACAAGGTGTGCACTACTTTCCCCACAAGTGCGGGCAATAGCGAGAACTATCTAAAAATGAATTATTTTGAATAATCTATCAAAAGTCTAAATAAGGCAAGCCCTACATGTAATGTTTAACTGCGCAAATTTAACTGCACAAGCTGCGCCTTTCCTGTCATAAATACTCCCAATTGGTGATACCACTAATTCATATAGTGAAATTATTACGTCCAAGTATTTTTGACATGAACAGTGCGGCATAGATTGGTAGACATGTGCAGTTAAACGTTGCGTGTAGGGCCGGCCTAATACCTTGTACACACATGGGTTAAATGAATTCCTATTAAATGTGTTTAGGTGAATTATATGGAATCCAGTTAAGAACATGACTCAAATAAAAAATGGACTTTATTATTATTTTAAATTGGAAATACTAAATCAATATTTTGTCAATAGTTTAAATATTATAATTTAAGTATTAACTTTAAGTATTAATTTTTTCAGGTTTATTAACTGAATAAATTGAATTTGATATATTGGTTGTTTGCCCTTCACAGGGCTCTATAGAACACGTTTATTATTTAAATACATTTAAATTATCAGGTGTGAAGTAGGTATTAGAGGTATTGCGTATTCATTTAAAAACATGAAGCTTTAAATTAAAAATATTCTTAGTTGCATATTTTAAGGCTTATATAAATCTTTTAAGAGTTTATTTTTTCAATCTATGAGTCTCACGTACCCCATCTTACGCTTCATAAAAACACCAAGGGCTCATCCAACTTTCCCTCAACGTTCCAAAATAAAAGACAGTCATCATGTGCAATTTGTGCACGTGGATTTGGCAAACCATTCAGTTTAGTTTGTTTCATCTGCATTGTCCTCCCTTTGTAACCATCATGACTATTTGCTGTCGTTTACTGTTGGTATTGCTACTGTAACACCCTGTAAATCGTGATCCCGCCAAAACCATAGCCTGGGGGGTAAACAACTCTCAACCGTCCCTCCCTCCTCTCTGACTCACCTTTCTGACTCATGCCCAAGTGGCGGATTGATACATAAAGGACCATGGTCACTTGGACCTGGTTACACCTCGCAGGTGTACACAGGTCCAAGGTATAAAAGGACCATGTTCCTCTTTGTTCCTCAGTTCTTTCCTTTGCCTGTTTTTGCGATACATTCCAAATCATGGGCCTGAGGATTTCCAGTTAGTATTTTACTATTCACCCTTGTATCTGTACTTCTTACAAGGAATGAATAAAAGTGTTGTAACAAGAAGTAGCGTTGTCTCTATGTCTTTATGTTAACAACTTCTCTTCAGAGGCCGGAGGTTTCATAGGGCAGGAGCTATACGATTCTCAGCAGCTACAACATCTTCTCTAGTCGGAATACCGATGGAGAAGATGTATATCAGCATCAACCGGAAGAGAGAGAGAGATGGCCGCCACTCTCCTGCATCGATTACACCCCCATGCAGAAGAGTGACTACAATCTATCTCCATCCAGGTCTCTCTACAGCTCGGATCTTCTCTGTGCAGGTGTCATACTGCTCAGAGAAGAAACGAAAAGTAGAAAATGTCATCTAAAGGTTGGTAATAAAATATTGGTTGATGTCAAAAGCTCACATTTGGTGGAGGTGCGGGGTATAGCTCCATCTGCCTTCTCCGACCTGTAAACAGAAGCCGTCCTTTGTCCTAAGTCTCGTGATTGTGCCTCACGAGGCTTCGTCCGTCCTTTCTATGTTGGAGCCACGTATGGAGACCCTCGATAGCGTCAAAGTCAACCGCGTGGCGCCTGTCTGTAAAACCGCGTATGGAGACCCTCGATCACGTCAAAGTCCACCGCGCGGCGTCCTTTGTGTTGGAACCACGTGTGGAGACCCTCGATAGCGTCAAAGTCGACCACGTGGCGCCTGTGTAAAACCGCGTATGGAGGCCCTCGATCACGTCAAAGCCAACCGCGCGGCGTCCTTTGTGTTGGAACCACGTATGGAGGCCCTCGATAGCGTCAAAGCCAACCGCGTGGCGCCTTTTTATGTTGGGACCATGTATGGAGGCCCTCGATCACGTCAAAGCCAACCGCATGGTACCGTTTTTGTAGAATCGCGTGTTGAGAGAGACTCGTGGCTACACACACCACGTGTCGACCGCGCAATTCTGTGTCCTGTCTTAGAGGCACATGTTAAAGGAACTGCTGCATCGACATCCATCAAGCACGTGGGCAACACCTTGGTAGTAGTTCTTTGACACATGTGTTTCCGTCCGTGTTTTTGTATTTTATGTTTCCATTAACATCACCCACTTTCACCTTTGTTCTTCTTTAATTTTCAAAGTGAAACTCACACCACGTGGGCAACACTTTAAACAAATTCTTCTTACTCTCCGAGAGGAGTTTGCAGTCTCATTATGAGATGAGCAAACAACTCTCATCTACTAATCTATTCACCTATTAATAGGCTTTTAAAGGACGTGTGTGTCTTTTAAAATGTCCTATTATCTTCACTCTTCATCTTTAATTTTCAAGCAAGATTCTCCCTAACTCTATCTCATTGTTAGGGGGCTTACAAGCTTAAAACACACTTTTTCTAGCCACGTGGGACTTTCTTGTCCCCCCTTTTCTTTGTTCTTTGTTTTTACACTTGTGTTTCCCTTGGGACCCTCTATGTCCCAAGTCATGTTCTTCAGTTTCTTCATCATCATCACCTCAATGCATCATCACATGAACTTTCTCCATTGGACAGCACTGAAGCCCGGCCGCCATCTTGGATCGACCGGACACTCTTCAAAAAGCGCCAACGGAGCGGTTTTTCGCTCCATGTGACTCATTGTTGTACCTTCTCTCATCTTTTTGTGTTCTCTTCCCTTTCCTTCTCTTCCAGAGGGTTGCACTCACGCGCCCCCTGGCGGAGTTCCTCTTGTTAGAGAAAACTTCTCTTTTTCTTTGAATTTTCTCTCTTTTTGTGTCTTTCTCCTGGCCACCATAAAAACGTGCCCCGGAGGAACTTTTCAATCATCAATTTTTGGACATTGCAATAAACTGACCGGAAGTGGCCACCACAGCGCCACCTACGGACCTCTTCATTCTACTCAATATAGTCCCTCACTGGGCACTGACTCTGTCTTTTTCATCCAGAGCCATCCAGCAGTGAGGACTCAAAATTTCTTCAGTCTGAACATTTCTTTTGGTTCACCAAGCATTTAGCTTGTTGAACACACTTCAATTTCTACACTGTTTTACTGTTTTAATAAAACTAAATTAAAACTTTTGACGTGCGGTAGCCGCACCTAAGTTTTATACTTTTAAAGTAAATCAGCTTTCTTTTCTTGCTTCTTTGGAAAGTTCAGCCATCTTGAACTTCTCCTTTGTTTGTGCATTTAAAAAGTTCAGCCATCTTGAACTTTTTGTTCTTTGTGTGTTCTTCACACACACACTCTTCATTCTTGTTTTCAAGTAAAACTAAAAGTGCGGGCACCGCGCTCTAGCTTTACTCTTCATATTGCTTGCCTCTTCTTCAGGCAACTGCAATACACTTCATTTCTAATTCACTTTCCACAGTGCAATTTCGATTGGGTGGTGCACCACGCTCGCAATTGCATTGTACATCTGTAGTTCCTTCATTGAAACTTTTGGGGATTCTTATAACCTCCACGTGGTCACCAAATACCACGTGTAGAGAGAGATCTTACCAAAATTGATACTCAATAAAGAATTTACAAATACACTGTACCAGTTGGGATCGTCACGCCCAACTGAAGGACAACGCCAACACCAACACAGCCACTTAAACAACGATACCATCTTTATTAAACGTAGGTAAACTATCGTCACTCAGTGTATAAGGGTACGATAGTGTCGGTTGCCGACGAAAAGACTGCGATCTACAGCGAGATCAACGGCCAAACCTACAAAACACCGACTTACATTGATCACTACGTGTTGCACAAGCCTTAATACAATGGATGCTCACCCACGACTAACTGGGACCGCCCGGAGGGCACTTCTGCACTCCAGGGGAAGCATGTATCCATCAGCATTGTGGAGGGCCTATGCAACATCACAGACATACGATACACAATACGCCGCATCATCACGTGTGGCTGTCCCACTCGGGCCCACCATAGATCCAGTTATTCAACCTGGGACCTGGTGGGTGCCACAAAGTGGCGGCACCCAAAGTAATGATGTGCATCAACAGTCTACACGGCGCACGGCTCGGTCCACAAACAATAGCACATTCCGACGCCTGATGTCGTCCACATGTTACTCCAGATATCAACAGGAGCGACCTCCGCTACTACCAGATCACTCACATGATGATTATTCATAATGGCACCCAACCGCCGCCTGCGCCACCACTACCGACTACATGTACTACAACACCACAATATCGTAGCGAATCAGATAACTCTCCGCCGTACGCTGTCGGATACCGAGAGCCGTACGAGCCCTGCTACGATTCATACTACAGACGACATGTACCAGGTCAATATACGATACCTGAAGAGCGCGCGTACTATGTACCGCGCTATACAAACTATGAGCGTACAGAACACCAGTACGCGCACCCGACCTACAATTTCACAAGGGAGGCCTCCGATACGGACCACCGTAGTGTGGTCATGGTACCGGACATGCCTCCTGAGACAACCAATTATGACAGAGCACCGGCCGGCATGCCAATAATGATGGTCGACTACATCCCGGAATTAACCTGGGGAATGGATGACCTAACTACCTGGCATGGTACCCTTGAGGTCATTAACCTCGCCACCGCCGCCTTGGGTTGCACCGCCAATGAGGTGGTTGCCATCTTGGCTCCAGGTGGTGGGACTTCACTCCAAGGGCGCCCCTGTTGCCGCCGGATGCTGAAAGACCTATATAGACAACTGAAGAATACTTGCATGCCTCAAGAGATCGGAGATCATAGTGTCAGTGATGACAGTCCAAAAATCACTGTCACTATCAATGGCAAAGAGGTCCGCATGCTCGTAGACACCGGAGCTCATGGTAGCGTAATATCCAAGGCACTTGCAAAGCAGCTCCAACTCAACATCAAGCCTATGGCTCATCCGCCAAGGATTGAGGGAGTTGGAGGAAATACCATCGCCGTGGCAGGGCAAGTCTCCGCTACTGTGGAAATTGCCAAACAATCTGCCACGGGCCGCCTGCTGGTTATCACTGGCCCACCCGACGCCATCTTAGGCCGAGATCTGGGTAGGGCACTGAAGCTCCTTGTGTCTATGCAGACCAATAAAGTCTACTTAGAGGACGACCTCTTTGAATCAGCCCTCCGAAGGCAGAGTATTCAGGCGTACGTCAAGAGTGCTCTGGAAGAAATCACGCCAGCCACTCTTGGGGAGTCGGACACCGCTCCCATTGAAGTAAAGCTTATGCAGCAACCGAGCGAATACCTAGTAGTCAAAGGGCTAACGCAGCTCACTGGCCATGGGACAACACTAGTGGAGGTAGAGGCCTCTGGGATCCTCACAAATCAGGATCTTTTCGTGGTCTCTCCTGACGAGAAGCTACGTGCCTCGAGGGGGGTCTGGGTGGCCCCCGGCATTATGCAAGGCCGTAACAGCAACAGCTTCCTAGTCGAGGTCCTGAACACCACTATGGGGCCATTGACCCTGGCCTCCGGCGAAGTGATAGCCCATGTACAAAAAGACTACTGCTTCGAAACGGTTGAAGTAAAGACCACTTCAAACGCTGACCCGATCATGACAAAAGAGTCAGGCGCTAAATTCGATGAAGCAATGCAACTCGGGCCTCGATTGCGTAATGGCCAGAGGCGCATTCTAATGGATCTTTTGAGATCCTATCGAGATGTCTTCGCGCTAGAAACGTCGGAACTTGGATGTACCAACCTCACGGAACACCGAATTGATACTGGCGATCATGCACCCGTGCGGGAACCCCTCCGAAGGAGTGGCCCCGAGCAGCGGGAGATCATCCAGAAGACAGTTGAGGAAATGCTCAAATCCGGAGTAGCCAGCGCATCCAAGTCTCCTTATGCTTCAGCAGTAGTCCTGGTGAAGAAGAAGGATGGACAGTGGCGTTTCTGCGTTGACTATAGACGCCTGAACGATATCACCAAACCAGACAATTACCCACTACCCCGAATCGATGATGCTTTAGACTCGCTTCGGGGGTCGAGAATCTTCGCGACCCTCGACATGATCTCCGGCTATTGGCAATTTGAGGTCGCCAAAGAGGATAGGGAGAAGACCGCGTTCATCACACCCGGTGGGCTGTTCGAGTTCAATCGGATGCCCTTTGGTCTGCGTAACGCTCCTGCTACTATGCAGCGTGCCCTGGATATCCTTTTGGCTGGCCACAAATGGGAGACTTGTCTAGTCTACCTAGACGACATCATCGTATTCGGCGCGACTTTTGAACAGTTTATGGAAAGGTTGGACTGCGTCCTAGGACTCCTAAGAGAGGCGGGGTTGAAGCTTCACCCCGAAAAGAGCTTCTTCGGCTACGACGAAGTCCTCTACCTGGGACACATCATCTCCAAAGAAGGAGTGCGTCCAGACCCGAGGAAAGTGGTTGCCATCTCCGACTTAGCGGCGCCTACTAATGTCAAGGAGGTGAAGCGATTCCTGGGCATGGCCGGTTTCTACCGGCGATTTATTGTTAACTTTGCCCACATCGCTAAACCACTCACGGATATGACCAAAAAGGGGCTGCCCTTTTTATGGACGATCGACAGAGAAGCAGCATTCACTCTGTTAAAGACTAAACTTGTCACCGCGCCAATATTGGCCATTTACGACCCAGATGCCGAAATCAAAATGCACACCGACGCCTCTGCTTACGGCATCGGAGCTATCCTCTACCAACAGTCACCATCTAAGGAACTGCAGATCCTGGGTGGTGTCTCTCGAGTGCTCCGAGACGCCGAATTAAACTATTCAACAACAGATAAAGAGTGCCTCGCAGTGGTGTACGGCATCGTCAAGTTTAGACCTTATCTCTTTAACAAAGCCTTTGTCATCGTCACCGACCATCATGCACTGTGCTACTTAAAAACCGCACAGCGACTCCAAGGACGCCTGGGTCGCTGGCAGCTACTGCTCCAGGAATACGACTACACCGTAGTCTACAAGGCCGGCATCACTCACGTCGATGCAGATTGCATTTCACGGAGTCCGGTGGACGTTCCTGAAGACTGGAAGCTGCAGGCTACCCCAGATGACCTCGACGACAGCGTGGTTTACGCAGTCACTTTGCGTTGGGATTGGTCGGTTGAACAAACAAGAGACCCGAACGTGACACAGATTAAGACCGAACTTCGCAACAATCCAAGTACCGAGCTTCACCATACCTATGTCATCATAGACGAGGTTTTGTGTGCCCTTGTCTACCAGGGCAGCATAACACCCAAGCTCGTGACGGTGGTACCCAAACATCTGGTACCCGAAGTTCTGAGACTTTTACACGATAGTCCTGAAGCCGGACACTTCGGCCAGGATAAGACATTAGAAAAGGTGTGCCAACGGTTCTTTTGGCCAACCTGGAAGCAGGATACCATCGAGTATGTGCGCACGTGCGAGATATGCCAAAAGTGCAAGACACCACAGTCCAAGCTGCCCGGGTTCCTCCATGAAATGGAAATTGGAGACCCAGGTGAATGCTGGGGAATCGATTACATCGGTCCCCTGCCAAAATCACTGGGTGGTGTCAAGCACATCATCCTGGCAGTGGATTACGCCACCAGATTCTGTTTCGCACGAGCTGTGCACAGCCAGTCGGCCAAAACAACTAAGAATTTCCTCCAAGATACGATCGTGTATCTTATCGGGATGCCCAGGAGGATAATCACCGACCGGGGAACACCTTTTACAGCTAAAGACACACAAGCGCTGTGTGACGAGCTGGGAATAAAGCACGCCACCACGACAGCGTACTTTCCGCAAGGAGACGGTCTTGCGGAAAGGACCAACAAAACTATAATGCAGACCGTCAAGAGACTCCTGACGCCTGAAAAAGGACAGCGGGATTGGTATTTCCATCTCCAAGCCGCCACCTTCGCTTACAACACCGCGACCCATACGTCAACGAAGTTCTCGCCATACCGCTTAATGTTTGGAAGAGAGGCCCGACTACGAATCGACAATCGGGCACCTCTCCTACCGAAGGTTATGGATTCAAACCCTGCAGCACCTTCTGTGGTTGCCACGGAAGAGGTCGAAATCGCAAGGGCCAACCTGCACGAGGCCCATTTGCGACAGAAGAAGTACTATGACGCAAGACGAAAAACTCCACACACGTATAAAATCGGAGACCCAGTACTCGTTCGAGACCAACGCATCGTGCCTGATGAGACCAAGAAACTACGTTACTCGTACAGGGATGGTTACACGGTAACCAAAATCATCAGCGACACGGTGCTCGAGCTGGAGCACGAAGATACGTTTGGAAGATTGATTCGAGACACGGTGAACATTGTGCATATCAAGCCAAAACAACTGAGGACAGTTGTTCAAGGGTTGGAGGGGGAAGACAAATCCAGCTCCCCACAACAAGAGGAACCTACCTCCTCACCACAATAAACCAATAACCCTATCAACAACCCACACAACCTAAATTTTTTCTTTCGGTTGTTTATATCATCACATTGGTCACTTGCTGACACACACCAATATAAACAAACAACAACGTGTGTGACCACAAACATTCACACACCCCTGCTCACATTTCACCACTCGAATCTGATTCCAATGGGGAAACTTTCGCACACTGCGTTTGGGGACCAGGTCGTCTGACAACAATAACAAACAATAGTGGAAGAACGGCGTTTAATACTCAGAAACCGACACCCCGCGAGCCTCCAATAACAAACAAATTGGGTGGCTTATTGGAGTTCCAGCCAGCTTCGTGGAATTATACGATTTCCATGGGACCCTGGAATTTCACACCTCGATGGGGAAGTCGGGAAACACACAAGTATATAGCCAACGCCAGGCTGGTCACCAGCACTTCGGAAACAATTCTGGAAGAACAAGGATGTCACAGTGCAACGAAACAACGGGAAGCCAGGACGATGCCATCCCTGACCCATCTACTAGGATGGACTCGGATGACACGACAACGCAGCAACTCGGCATCGAGGAAGTCGGGGACGACACAGCACGCGCCATCGACCTAACGACGTCAACTGCCTCGTCTCGCCATATCGCCGCAGCCTCAGCAACCCCCGTACTAACTTTGCCGCAAGTGACACAACCTTTTCGCATACCAACAGTCACTACCAAGAGACTACCGGTATATCGACCGCTTCGTCAGGAAGCACGATGTGAAAGACTGCTAAATAATTGCTGGGCACTCTGGCAACGACAGGTGCGGCCCGCAAACACCTATTACATCGGTCACTATGACCTGATGGAGGGATTTCCGCGCCTCTACATACCGGAGGAAGGGCGCTACGTTGTAGGAATGTCATACTACCTGCAACTCTCTATGGCCGTCCTAATTCCGTCCACCCGGTACATCGAAATATACCAGTTTGCCGAGCAGCCCATCACTCCAGCATTGGGCGCCCTTCAGCAGGCTTTCTTTAACAGTCTCCTGGGAGTCCCACTTAACGGAGCATACAGCATTGCCCGAATGATCGTTTGGAGGACCCGCGCCACTTACCAGGCCGCCATCCTGTGGGACGCCGTTTACGGTGTCCTCACCGGGCAACCACCGGGCCGACTGATCGCCGCCGACGCCACCGTCCACCGAAGTTTCATGGAAAGTCTCCGGGGCTTCGACAACGGATGGATCGTCGCCGCCTGGGAATCCTATCATCCCTGGCTGCGGAGCCACCTCCTCCACTCACCGTCAGACCCCCTACAAGCACTTCACGGATATGTTTCTGCATGTACATGTGCATGCAATCAACCGACGTGGGTATAGATTAGAAAACTGTGTGGTCACCGCCCATTGGGGTGGTGAGCTCGGAAAATATAAAAAAAAAAGAGAAAAGAATTCTGTTATAACCGCTTTATGTATAAATAAGTATTTCTTGTAAATGTCCATAGGAACTCGCCACCCAGCGAGTATTAATTGTGTTTGCCTTTTTATTTTCAGAATTTGCATTTTCAAAGGGCGCTGACACTTCGGTGCCAGTGCCTTTCCATAACCACCTCTGTACACGGTAAGTCCTCAGCCACCCATGTCTCCCCGCTGCGTAACTTGAAAACCTTCCACCCTTGGCTGGAGTACGAGGACGTACTCCAAGCAAAGTTGGAGGGTATGTAACACCCTGTAAATCGTGATCCCGCCAAAACCATAGCCTGGGGGGTAAACAACTTTCAACCGTCCCTCCCTCCTCTCTGACTCACCTTTCTGACTCATGCCCAAGTGGCGGATTGATACATAAAGGACCATGGTCACTTGGACCTGGTTACACCTCGCAGGTGTACACAGGTCCAAGGTATAAAAGGACCATGTTCCTCTTTGTTCCTCAGTTCTTTCCTTTGCCTGTTTTTGCGATACATTCCAAATCAATGGGCCTGAGGATTTCCAGTTAGTATTTTACTATTCACCCTTGTATCTGTACTTCTTACAAGGAATGAATAAAAGTGTTGTAACAAGAAGTAGCGTTGTCTCTATGTTTATGTAAATAACTTCTCTTCAGAGGCCGGAGGTTTCATAGGGCAGGAGCTATACGATTCTCAGCAGCTACAACATCTTCTCTAGTCGGAATACCGATGGAGAAGATGTATATCAGCATCAACCGGAAGAGAGAGAGATGGCCGCCACTCTCCTGCATCGATTTCACCCCCATGCAGAAGAGTGACTACAATCTATCTCCATCCAGCTCTCTCTACAGCTCGGATCTTCTCTGTGCAGGTGTCATACTGCTCAGAGAAGAAACGAAAAGTAGAAAATGTCATCAAAAGGTTGGTAATAAAATATTGGTTGATGTCAAAAGCTCACACGGTTGACCTATGGCAGAGGGACCTTAAGATCCAAGAGGGCACAACCAAACCAAACTCCACCACTGCATACGTCTGCGCGCGCACATTTAACAGTAACTGTAGTGAAAAAAACACGTAGATTTAAGGAAAGTGAGGAATATGGCCACTTAAGGGTAGTACACACCGGGATTCTTTGTTGTGATACATTGCTGCAGGGCTGAATCGCGGCTGAATCTCGTCTGTTACGATTCTGTCCCGCAGCAATGTTGCGGGACATTTTACGGTGTGGACGTCTTTTGAAACATGAACAAAGACTCAAATGGCTCAGTTTGCTTTTAATTATTAAACACGTCTTTAATAATTAAAAGCAAACTGAGCCCTTTGAGTCTTATTCAGTGGTCCACATCTTATTTTTAAATTCTATAGACTATAGTACCAGACTTAAAAAAAGATGTGGACCACTGAAAATACTGTTAAACTACTTTTGCATAAATTGTGTTTGTGGAAAGTTATGGTCTTCTCACCACAAAGACAAATAAAAGAAATGAAATTTAGAAATCCTGCCTCATCTTGCAATTTGAGGGTGTCCAAAAGGCTCAAACCGAATGTGCTCTCAGCTGAGAAGAGCTTGTGTGCCCACCACCGTTTCTGCTTTATTTGCCCCTCTTTATAAATCATCGTGTAGGCCCATATTGCAAGGGTCACTTCCGCTGGTGATATTTACATGGTGAAAGGAAGAAGGAAGAAACACTGAGTGTATTTGTGGACACGGAACAATGTTGCGGGTCTGAATCGCGTCAGTAGCGATTCTGCCCCGCAACATTGAATCGGAGCACTGAGCAGTCCCACAACAATGTATCGCAACAAAGATCCGGTGTGTACTAGGCTTTGAATCTATATTAATGCACTGTATAACAACAGACACAACATTTCACCGTCTCTATTGCAATTTAAAACTTCCTAAACATGAAATTAATTACATTTGACAGGATGACCATTTTGGTTCGGTTGATTTGGGTGCAGGTTTTGTATCATCCGAACATACTCACGTCACAAGGTTAATGAAAGAACTCGGGATTCAACAATACCCTGCATACGATGAAATCACAGGTTTAGGGCTATATGTCAGCAAGGTAAACAAAGTCAATATACACACGATTTGAATTAACAGGCTGATTCCAAATTGAGTTTTAGAAACCCAGATAATACTCCTAATTAATAATTGGAAATTGGAAATAAATTGTTTTGCTTGCACGCAGAAAACGAAAGACGTTTACGCTGTTCAATGGCCAACAATCAACTGGGTGGACCAAACAGCTAGTAAAGAAGTGGAAGCTACAATTCAACTGATGAATGCAATGATTCAAGAGGTAACTTTAGATCAAGATTTGTAAATAAGAAAGTTGTACAGTCTCCTCTGCTCGTTGTGGCTGCAGCATTTCACACAACCAAGGTGACATCAATCAGTAACACAAAGTTAATGTACTTATTAAAAAATATATTACTCGGTAAATAATCTATTTTAATAAAATGTCTACGTCTACAAGTTTTAGAATTTTTAAGTCACAAATAAATATACAGTAGTTCATAATCATAAGGGGTTAACTGGGCAAATACGAGCTCGTACAATTGAAGCCATTTTGGACAAAATTGTTTATAAAATGAGTGTTTCGTAGCCAATCCAAGCCAAATTTGGCGACTTATAGTATTTTCGAACGAGGAATCGAACGGATTAAGAACAGTGATCAATACTAAATATCGGCGCAGGCGCAATAAAGTTAAGGAAAAGCAAATATAAAACAAAGTTTGTGTGTTTGTCCGTCACACTAAAAACTCTTCAACCGCTTAACGTAGCGAAGTGAAATTTGCCTCATTTGTAGCGCTGAAAATTTCTAGGTCAATGTTACTACAAAGGTGTTAAACATACATTCAATTAGAAAACGAGATAAACAGACTTTGGCTCCGCCCTTTTTATGACGAACGCAACTTCTAATTGGTTGGTTATGTAGTCTGACGTCACATGCTCCGCCCTTTTCAACGTTGATTCACACAACAAACCAATTAGAAGTTGCCGTTCGTCATAAAAAGGGCGGAGCCAACGTCTGTTTATCCCGGTTTCTAATCGCCTGTGTTAAACATGAACGCATATACTTTCAACAAAGAAATTGACAAATTTCAAAAAGTGACCTTTATGACAAATACAAATAATTATTTGGAACCGCAGCCGTCACTTACGTTCTATCGGGCTAAGTTCTTTCAAAAAGACGTTGCAAGAATAATCCACAAGTGATAAGCGTAGAAATAAGTAATTTCAATACTTTAAGAAAGTGGCAGAAAAATTTGCTAATTGGATCAAATTTCTTGACAGTGAAGATAAAAGTCAATAAAAGTTATTTCTTTTAATTGTTTTACTTTCCCGAGCTAAGCCAGGTAGTAATGCTAGTACAGTAGTTTAAGCGACGTTAAGATTTTGTAAGTGGGTATTATGTCTTTTAAGAAAAATAATGTAATGAATGCGAATGCAAAGTGTAAACACTTGTAGATTAATAATGATAATTTTATTTAGGATTCAGCCTACTTAGCCTAATGACTAAACCAGCTTTGCCTATCCTCAAGGCTCTATCAAGCGAGATGGGTCTGGACTCTACCCATACGATGGTGTCACCACCGCCAGATCAGATCATAACAATATACTTAGAACACCAAAATATGGCATACTGGTAGTAGAAACTTCTGGATTGAAAGAAAAAGAAAACGATTCCTCGCTCAGAAATACCATACAAGTAGTTTTGTTTTTAAGTTGATAAGTAGTTAAGTTTTTAAGTTGGTACAGGCATTTAGAAATCGGGACGAACACAAGTTGGCAACTTCTAATTTGTTTGTTGTGGGGTTCGACGTTGAAAAGGGCGGAGCATGTGACGTCAGACTACATAACCAACCAATTAGAAGTTGCGTTTGTCATAGAAAGGGCAGAGCCAACTTGTGTTCGTCCCGATTTCTAAATGCCTGTCCATTTGGTTGATGGAAAAGAGAGCCCAGGTGTCAGGTCAAGATGTATAAATAATTTTTTATTTTGATTTTCACTGTATTTAAAATAAATTACAGTAAAGTTAAAATAATTCACAGTGTACCAGACATTTTTTTCATTGATCCTTCCATTTGCAACTCAACCAGAAACGTAATTTTTAGCTCTACAATTTGGCACGCTTTGACAATCAGGTCTGGCCCGCAAGCCGAACTAAAAAGGCCTGAGTGGCATACAGTTACAGAAGAGTTTGACCCAGTTACATAGTGTCCTTTTACGCTGCAGCACATTATGAAATGCACCATTTCAGATGGAAACTCAATTAACATTACTTTTAAATAAAGATTCCAAAAGAAGAACCCTGGAATACACCAAAAGCAAAAGAATGGGACAGCATCACCGTAAAAGACTTCATTGATCAGCAATGTAAAAGCAGGTAAAATTTCACCTTTATATGATATAACAGAAATGTGAATGTTACGAGAATATCTTAGTAACATTATTTCCAATACATACTGTGCAATCATTCAGGAGGCCTACTTACCACATTTTACAATTTCATGTGTGGGGAAAGTGGAATACTGTTTCTTTCCAGAAATAAAAATGGTCCAGAAAGAATTCATGTTTTCCCATTTCATCATCATCATCATCATCATCATTTCCTGTACCTTATCCCACAAGCAGCAGGGTCGGCCTTGCTAGTTCTAACTCTCCACTCGTTCCGATTTTGCACCAAGTCCCCAGTGACCCCACATGCCACCATTTCCCATTTTACTACCACGTCCCAGGTTTGCTTGGGTCTTGCTCTACCCCGTTTTATTCCCAGGTCTAAGTTCATTGCTTGCCTCAGCAGCCCATCTTCCCCGCTCCTGAGGACATGCCCAAACCACCGCAGCCTATTTTCCTGCATCTTTTCTACATTATTCGTTACCCCTACACTACCCCTAATAAAATCATTTCTGATCCTATCCCTTCTGGTCACCCCACTCATAAATCTTAGCATTCTCATCTCAGCTACCTGCATTCTATCCTCATGCACCTTCTTGATTGCCCAACATTCTGACCCATACAACATAGCTGGTCTGACTACTGTCCTATAAAACTTTCCCTTCAATTTTATAGGTAACTTCCTGTCACATAAAACCCCACTAGCCTGCCTTCACCTATGCCAACCTACTTTTATCCGGTTTGTGATGTCTAAGTCTAAGCTCCCATCATCTTGCAGCACAGATCCTAAATATTTGAAGTCATGCACCTGCTGCATTAAACTGTCCCCAAGTCTAATCCCGTCATTCAACTGTTCTTTCCCATCCCACTGACATTTCATGTACTCCGTTTTTGCCCTACTTATTTTCAACCCGTTTGATTCCAAGGCATTTTTAGTCTCCTCTAACCTTATCTCGAGTTCCATTTTGGATTCCCCAACTAAGACTATGTCATCTGCAAACAGCATACACCAGGGAACCTCCTGCCTCACCCCTGCCAGTAAAACTCATCCAGGTGTGTTTTCCCATTTTCCCATTTCCATCCTAATATTCCAATGAATTTTCCAGAATGTTTGCTTCCCCGAGAAGCTAAGTAGCAGAGTTGGGCATTATTCGAATAGATCTGTTTTCATGAATGCGAATACGGTATACTGAACACACATTTCATTCATGCGTAACTTAGAATCGAATATTCAGTATTCATGAGTACTCCATATATTCATGAATAACCTGTATTCATGGACACTCAGTTCACGAAGTACATGTATAGGCTTTTTAAGGTGGCTAAATAGATATTTATTTTGCTTTTGTCCTTCTGGATGGCACCACTGTAGTGGTTAATGAAAAAACTCAATTCTTTTCAAAACTACAACAGTAAAAGATTATGATAAAAGTTTTTTTCGTGAAACCATTTTTGGGTTTTCATTGAGATTTCATGAAAAGCTATTTTTACCTTTTTCAAACTGTCAAAAAAAGTTCATTTTAAAGATATCCACATAAAAAAATATGTATCTCCTGAAAAATAAAATTCGCAAAACTGGAGGGGAAGCGACATCTTATAAAACATAATAGCCACTCAAGTGCGCCATCCGGGACGACCAAAACAAAATGAATATCTATTCAGCCACCTCTATAGTCTCTACTACACACGCAACACATACAGTATAATCTATTAATTATCATAGCAGTAACTAATGGTTCTTTTGTTACGTTCAATTTTTTTAAAAAAAATGTTAAAATTCTTTCAATGTCAATTTTCAGTGAGGCAAAAGAGTTCCTATTCGACACTACCCACGCAACCATGCTTGTAGATGCATCAAAAGGTTCTTTACTGTGGTTCCTTTGGTATAACTGTAGTGAAGGTCTAGAATGTGATATGCTTTGGAATGCCCGAAATAAAGAATATAAAGTGTACGGAGGGACAATGGAGATTTCGGAGAAGATTGCACGACGCCTCGGTGGTAAGCAAATCCGAATAATTTATAAATTATGCGTCTTGACCCCGTGCCACCATTATATTTCGTACAAATATATGTACATTTAATATAATATCCAAGCAAAAATGTAACTTCTTAATCCACATGATTTAAAAGATATGTACGATTTTATACTGAAACAGGAGCCACATTTTGGCCTGGATACACATACTGAAATACCTATCAGTTCTAACTCCTGTTCTATAAAAATTAAAGGATTGATACTGTGCCTATTAGAAATGTCTTAGAAGTTTGAACAATGTTTAACTTGATATTGGTTTTCAGGTTTTTACACTTTTTGAATTGAGATTTAACATATATTCTAAAAATGCATACACAGTATTTTTTAAAAATTCTTAAATTTAAACAGGAATGAGGCCTGCATATTCATTCCGATTCTACGTTCTTAACAAATACAAATTCCAAGTTGTGTTCATTATGGGTTTTTGCAGTCACCACAATTTCAAGCGATACACACAGGATATACAGTGATCACAAAGCATATTTCATATGTAATCTTGTGCAAAACCAAGGGTTGTATTCTTAATGATCGCTAAGTCAAAGGTAGTACTAAACTCATGCACTTTGGATAGAAAGTTTTAGATAAAAGTTGATGTCAATGACGAGTTTAGTACTATACCTTTGACTACCCAGTCATTAAGAGAATGTGGAATTGGAATGTAGAATTAGTTATGAGCATTTTAATGTGAACCAAAACCAAAATTTGTGGTCCAGTCCAACATAAAAAACGTGCTTACGCTTTAATCACTTATTTAAAAACTCGTAATTTTACATGAAAATGTACATAATTATGTGTGTTTAAAATTTCAAACAATTCATATGGGTTAGAGGTCCAAAAACCCATTTTTTAGAATGTTCATTGGACATTGATTGACAACTCCACTGTTTCCAATTACAACCTTTCAGATAATGTTAAACTAAACAAGGTTGTTCGCTACGTGGATCAAACTGATGAAAAAGTTACAGTTGGTACATCAGATGGATCTCTATATGAGGTATTATAAAATTATATACTTGCATTGCAGTTACACTGTAATTAGCATGCATTTTATTATGCATAACTTTAGTCATCACTGATAACTATTATTCATAATTGGAATTGTAAAATTAAGCTAGCTATACAATAAACATCAACGGAGTGTTGTATGTTGTCATTCCATTCTAGGGTCGTTATTTGATTCTGACCATTCCGATAAATCTCTTACAAGAAATTCATTACAATCCCCAATTGCCAGCAGGAAAACAACAACTAATTAAAAATGTGAAAACGGGCCAAACAATCAAATGTGAAATTTTTTATTTAACTCCATTCTGGAAAAACAAAGGTAAGCAAATAGTGTCCAAATATTACATTACCTTGTTTGGAAAATTAATGGTAATTTTCTATCTCACAATGCAGGTTTCAGTGGATTGACTAACTGTGGAGGTGAAATGGTTACACTTTGCACTTCGCCCGATGACAGCAAACCAGGTTATAAATATGCTCGGCTCACTTGGTACATAATTTATTAACTCACCAACTCATGCCATTTTAGTAATAAATAACAATTGTTTAATGTTACAATCTAGCTTTCTTAGTTCGGAGAAAACCACTCAACTGAAAGTCTTAACAATAGAAGAAAGATGTCAAGAAATTTGTTCGTTTTTGTCCGAAGTGTTCAAATCAGAAGAAGCATTAAAGGTAAAAAATCGAAAACCATATAAGATAAGGTGGGATAAGGGCAACAATTGGCAATAATTGCTTAAGTTGTACTAGGTAATTGTAACACCCTGTAATTCGTGATCCCGCCAAAACCATAGCCCGGGGGGTAAACAACTCTCAAACGTCCCTTCTTCCCCTCTGACTCACCTTTCTGACTCATACCCAAGTGGCGGATTAATACACATAGGACCATGGTCACTTGGACCTGGTTACACCTCGCAGGTGTACACAGGTCCAAGGTATGAAAGGGCTGAGCTCCTCTTTGTAGTTAGTTCTTGTCCTTGCCTTTGTATCACGTAGATTTTATCCGTACCACAATATGGGCATGCGGACACACCGTTAGTATAATTTATTCATCTTTGTACTCTGTGTTTCTATACAAATGATGAATAAAAGCGTTATAATAAGAAACAGCGTGGTCTTTATGTTTCTGTAATCAAATTCTCTTCAGAGGCCGGAGACTACATTAGGCAGGAGGTATACGATTCCTTAGCAGCTACAACATCTTCTCCTGTCGGTGTACCGAAAGGGGAAGATGTATATCAGCATCGACCGGAAGAGAGAGGGATGGCCGCCACTCTGCTGCATAGATTTCACCCCCATGCAGAAGGGTGACCACAATCCGTCTCCATCCAACTCTCTCTGCAGCTCGGAGCTTCTCCGCACGGGCACCGCGCGATGCAGAGAAGCAACGAGGTACAGAAGATGTCATCTAAAGGTTGGTAAAATAAAATGGTCGATGTCAAAAGCTCACATAATGTACACTGTTTAGCTATTATTCAATATTAATTGTGTAGTTTGACTTTTGTCCCATAAGACTATGTACCATATAAAAGTAAATAATCTTTTTAACCTCTTGAAATTCAAAGAAGTACAACAGATTGTGCAGCACTAGCTGCAACTGTTCATTGGAGTAAATCCATGACAACCATACACTAGGTGTACGCATGCCCTCACAAGTGTGGGGCAATAGAACGACGGGCACTATCTAAAAATTAATTACTTCGAATAACGTATCAAAATTATGAATAAGGCCAGAACTACACGTTAGAGTTAACTGCACACGGCTACCAATCTATGCTGCGCCGTTCATGTAAAAAATACTCCCAATTGGTGATACCACAAATTCAATCTATGATATCACTAATTTATACAGTGAATTCACTACATCAGAGTATTTTCGACATGAACGGCAGTTAAATTCGTGCAGATAAACTTTGTGTGTAGGGCCAGACTAAGAGGCATTGTATTGTGTATTCAATTAAAAACGCGAGGTTTTACAATTAAAAAAATCCCTAGTTGCATATTTTTAATCTAATCCAACTCTCCCTCAATGTTTCAAAATAAAACATTGTCAACACGTGCAATCTGAGCACGTGGAATCGTGGATTTTGCAAACCATTGTCCTCTCTTTGAAACATTCATCACGATTTGCTGTAGTGTTGCTATAGATACCATTGTATACATAGGCCTATATTATGAGTGGCGCTCAAAACATTTGGAACACTTTTTATTCTCTCAATATAAAATCGGAAAAGTTTTAAATTAGTTCCTTACTTCAATTTTCAATAACTGTTTTAACTGTTTTAAAGTGTTTAAAATCATATTTTTCATAAAATCATATTTTTAATGAAATTTCGGAACAGACTAAGTGTAGGTCACTAATTGGCTTACCAGTGGCATAGCAAAGAGAGAGGGAGGGGTCCATGGGTCCAGACCCCCTCCAGAGATTCTATATACATGCCAAAAAGAGCTGCGTATATGCACCACCACAACTCCGCCACTTATTGAAGACAACTTAAGTGCTCACACTTCACCATACAATTGAACACGTGTTGTTGTTTACAACAAAGTATGCTGCCAAATGAAGACACCCGAGTGGTGTCTGAATGTCACGTGAGCGCGTTATTCCCCTGGTTCCTCTTGACTTCTGGCATGGAACTTATGGAAATTCTACAAGCCAGTTTTGCATGTCTCAGCATGCCACCTTATAGCGGACGTTGCACAATTTGATTTGATATGTTACATACATGAACCTTATTAAACCCCCTCCCCCACCGAAAGGTTTAAGAACCAAATGTGATACATACAGGAATGTTATTAACGCCCCTCCCACCCGCAGGTTTTAGGGCGATAAGTGTCCCAGTTGTAGCCGTACATAAGAATTATAACTCATTTGAATGGGAAAAGCCGTAAAGGCACAAAAACCCAGTCAAACTAGGGAAGAGTCACAGAATTAGTTAACATATTAAGTGTCGGTTTACGGAGAATTCTAGGTAAAAGTAGCTTGATTATATTAACTTTCCCCTATTATAGCCTCGTTGACTGGGAAAAGCCAGTGGCACAAAAAACCCAGTCAACCTTAGCACATCAGTCACAGAATTGATTAACATGGTAAGAGCTACCTTGGCTATAGCACTTTAAGTTCTTATATAAATCCAATGTATCCTTATATATCTGCTACTATGGCTTTACAGAATTTTTGGAAAGTTTTAATTAATCTCGGATCTATAAGATTTTGCCTTTCACATGGCCAAGAAAAACCTCTAGTAACTGCAGCCTGGAGACCTAATCGGGGTTCCGCCCTTTTAAGATCTGGGCATCTCCACAGAATGTGCTCTACGGTGTCTTCTTCGTTCCTGCATATACATAGACGAGGAGTCCCATCTTTTAGGAGGTTGAATCTTTTTAAGTAGATCCCAAACGCCCCGTGTCCAGTTAGAATCTGTGTAACACAGCCAGAGAAAAGATATCCTTCTATACTAGGAATGGGGAGCCATTTAAAGGTTTCTCTCCCCTTCGTGGTTTGACTCCAGTCCTCTTTCCATCTTGCCAATAGTACCTTATTAGCCTCTTGCTTGAACCAAGAGACTGGCCAACTATGGGCAAGACAGGTTAGGTTCATGGTCCCTTCTTTTGCAGCTTTATCAGCAATCTCGTTGCCCGGCACCCCGGAATGGGCTCTTACCCATATTAAATTGATGTGGAACCCTTCCTCTACTAAATTGTCTAATCTATAATGTGCTTTACATGCAATTTTGCTATCTCTACTGCTTTTAGCAACACTAGTCAAGGCTGAGTGAGAGTCAGCACAGATTAGGGCTCTACCTTCTGAGCCTCTCACAATAGGCAGTAATGTTGTTGCCGTATAGATAGATAGACCTCGGCCTGAAATATAGAGCACTGGTTGGGGAGACGTCCTTTCCAATCTTTAACCTTAAGACCGTTCTTCATTATAACTACTGAAGATCCCACCCTCCCATCCCTCTTGGAACCATCGGTACAACATTGTAGACTTACTTCGCGAAGGGGTGCTTCCTCCCAGACCCCTACCAAATAAGTTTTCCGCTTTGCAGGATGTAGTTTCGAATAGGCCTTATGGTGACTCCCATCTTCCTGAAAGTATTGATTGAGTCTTTTCTCTAGGTTATGTTTGTTGCTTACCAGTAACCATAGTGGAGCACACCTTGCTAGGATTTGGATTGCCTTGTTGGGTGCTGTACTATATGTTTTGGTGATGGCACACATAAACGGTTTTTGTAGGGCGTCCAATCTAGAGCTAATCCGTGAGTCACTGCCTCTACTACCCCATATTTTGGCCCTGTATAAGGTCATTGGTTCCACAATGCTAAGATAGATTTTCCTTAGCATATGTGGAGCAATACCCCACTGACTCCCACAAATATAAAATAGCTTGGATGCCATAGTTAAACCTTTACACTGGAGTTATTTAACGTGGTCAATCCACTGGAATTTGGCATCCCAGATCAACCCCAAATACTTAATGTTAGATTGTAATGGTATGACCTGCCCATACATTACAATCTTAAGGCCCTTTTTAATATTAGTGGCAGGGTAAAATAGTGCTGAAGTCTTGCTAATTGAGAATTGCAGGTTGCACTTCTCTGCACATGCTTCACATGTCAACAAAAGTCGACTCGCTTTATTTTCAATCTTTTGCTGACCTGCCAGTGATAAAGATCACAGCATCATTAGCAAAAGCTTGGAGATTGTCTCCCTCCTGTAAAACTTCCCTAATTGTTATGAACCAATCCTACATCAAGGTCAGCCATAATACTGGTCCTAAACAGGATCCCTGGGGGCACCCCATGTTGACACTCTTCTTTACTGGCCCTGATCGTACTGTCCGGTCAACGAAAAAAGATTTAATAATCATATATAGGTTACCCGGACATCCCATCCTTTGGAGTTGATATAGTATCATGGGGTGCCATGCGCAGTTCAAAGCATTTTTAATATCAAGGGATACAACCAATGTATGTCTTTTCATAGATTTTTGTACAGCTACTATCTGCTGGAATCTTTCACAAGCCATGATTGTACTCCTTTCCGTAAAGCCAAACTGTTCATCAGACAGATGATTATTTTGTTCTAAGAAGTACATTAATGGCTTTGCACAAAGCTTGTCTAGGACTTTACCTATACATGGGAGTAAACAAATAGGGCATAGCCTGTCTGATCCTTGTTTGGGGACCCAGACAACTATGCCCTCCTTCCACACTTTTAGAAATACCCCACTCAGTTAGCACCTGTTAAGAACTTGGAGTAAGTACCCATCATTACACTCGTTGATATATTTTATAGTTGCTGGAGATATACTATCCCCGCCTGCAGCCTTATCCGTGTTAATAGTCGCTATAGAGTTAGCCGGTTCCTCCATTGAAAAAGGAAGATCTTGTTCTGAAAGCAGTGTATTTTCCTGGAAAATTTGCCTCAAAGTCTTTTGGTGCTCCGAGTCCAATAACAGATTATCTATTGGGAAATACTCATATAATAAATAGTTCATGGTGTCCTCCTCGTTAGTAGTCCAAGAGTCATCAGGTTTAAAGATACTTCTGATGGTATTTGCTGGTCTTATTTTACCAGCCAGAATTTTGTACGGCAAACTGTACACGTCTTTATTGGATGCTGTTGAGCTGAAATTTTTCCAGGAGTCTTTTCTTGCCTTTAATAGTTTTTTCTTAAAAAGATTCCTTGACTCCTTAAAAGCTCCTAGTAGAGTTAACCTTACTGCAGGGTCACCGGCTCTTTGAAATCGTTTCCGAGCCCGTCTCAGCCTTCGTCTATCCTCTTGAAGTTCTGGGGTCCACCATCGACACGGGTTTTTTGAAGTCCTACCTCTGCTTAATGGCATACTTTCTTTGCAGGCTGATTGTATAACCTGTTGAAGGGTCTCAACTTCTTCATCGATACTTTGTTGACCTGTACTTTGTAACTGAATCTCTACAAGGTCTTTAAATTTTCTCCAGTTAGCTTCCTTCCATTTAAATCTCCTTGGTTTAGGGCCTTTGGGGGAATCGTTATTATTAATCGTCATACTTATATATCTGTGGTCACTCATAGTTTCGGAATCTCCCACTTATCTATGTCTAAGTCTCTGGACAACGTCAGGTCTATCCAACTGATCCCATTGGTAGATGTGAAGGTGGGTCCTTGTTCTGGTATATTATTTATACTTAGGTGGTTCATTATTATAAATTCTAGTCAATGGTTACCCCTATAATCTGCATCATGCGATCCCCAAACAGGGTGTTTGGCATTGAAATCGCCTAATATGAGTTTAGGACCATGGAAATTCTACAAGCCAGTTTTGCACGTCTCAGCATGCCACCGTATAGCGGACGTTGCACAATTTGATTTGATATGTTGCATACATGAACCTTATTAATCCCCCTCCCCCCACCGAAAGGGTTAAGGGCCAAATGTGATGCATACAATGGAAAGTTCTTTAGGCGTTCGGTGCGGTACGGCACGCTGTAGTGAGTGATTAGCTTTATTCTGAAGAAATAATTTTGGACCCCCCCCAATAAAAAAAAATTTGCCTACACCACTGTGCCCTACACTTCAGAATTGTAGGTCACTCAGTGACCCACAGTTCTTCGTCATATCTGAAAGTGTAGGTCACCTAGTGATATACGATTTGTCTGTCCCATGAATTTCATTCTTGATTCCATCTGTTTGGAATTCTGTTGTCTTTAATTAGATTAAG